>CM076584.1:354600788-355165834 GCA_034641835.2 Pinus albicaulis
TTCATGTTTTTTGAGAGTTTTTGGGCTAGAGTTCCCGTTTTGAGGTCAGGTTACCTATTTCATCAGTAACAGTGTTCACAATCAAAATAACTTACTAAACAGCAAATTTTGACTTCTCAATAGACAAATCCTCCTCCAACCAATGTACAGCAACAGCCAGTCATCATTGAATTAGACAAAGAATGGGAAACCTTCAACCAATTGATTAATGTAGAAAGACAGAATGTACAGACCCCTGTCCAGGCAACCAAAGTTTTGAACACAGGAACAAGCAGCACAGTCACAGTGACGGAGAACATACCAATCACACCCTCCTCTGAAATTGTACTTAATGTAGAGGACATTCCTCCTCTACATGTATTCTACAACCCAAAATACAAAGCAGTAGTGAAGAGATAGAGAAAAAAGAGAAAGTTATAAAGTGCAATTGCTACTGAAGCAGAACAAGTAGATGTTTTGTGGAAAGATCCTGCCACAGAACCTACTCATAATCTCGCTAAGTTATCTCAAATGACAGGAGCTTATTCTTCTGCAACAATTGACAAAGAATTTGAGATACAAATTTTGTTGAATGAAAAATAAGAACAGGTAAAAGTCCTACAACAGCAATTGCAACAGGTACAGGCCGATAAGGAAACACAATTGAAACTTGAAGAGTTACAACAACAACTTCAAGAAATGCAAATAGGACATCAAAAAAGCTTGGATGATAAAGACAAACAAATACAGATTATCCAAGATCAACATAAAGATGATCCTAAGCTTCCAGAATTCATTTCAGAAACTATCTCTTTGAACAATCAACTACTGCAACAAGAGGAAGTTTTCTGCCAAAAAATCTTGCAATGGAATTCTTTATGCCAAGAGAGCGATAAAATCACAAATCATGTCGTAGATTTACGAAATGATTATGATTTGATTAATGAAAATATCAATGATTATCTGGCATGGCAAAAGACAGAAGAAGGCAGAAAAGCTGGTGCACCCATCGTTAATGAAAACCATAAAGAAATACTGTTCAATAATTGGGATGCACAAATCAGAAGGGCAGAAAAGGCAGCAGAGGAGGCGGCTACAACGGCAAACACTCTCACTGATTGTGTAAATGACAATTTACACAAAGCTAATTTGATCCCAGAAACTGTTCCAGGATATCTCCCACAGGCAAATCAACTGCAAACAGAATGGAGGCAAAAGGCAGAAGAAAGAGCAAAATCCATCCAAGGGCTGACAAGATTAAATTGGGACTCATACTGGATGTACTTGGTGAAGCCACACAGTCAGCACAGTGTGCTTAATTGTATCATCAATGCTACAGAGAAGATTGCGCCTACGCTTGCCGACTCTGTCTTTTCAGGACAGTTGAATTCTGAAGTCGGTCAACCACATCTTCTCAAAACTATGCTAGACGCCTGCAAGTTTAAAGATCAAGTTCATAGATTGTTAGATTTAGTTTTAATTTTACTGTATTTTAGCCTAGGAAAAGGACGGTCATTGAACCGAATCCTTAATTTTTGTAATAAGACTATTTTTAGATTTAGCTAAGTAGTATTTAAACTCTTCTCATGCATTTAGAGAGGGGTCCTGGATCTTAATATTTTTTGACTTGGAGATTGCATTTCTGTACTCCATTGTCTTATATATTTTTAAAAAGGATCACATCTGGTGATTTTTATGCGGAATTATCTTTGAAGTGTTGCATTTCTGTACCTTGGAATTTGATTTTGCATCAGAGTTACTGGATTAGAGTATCAGATTTCATTTGAAAGTCTTCAAGATGAATAAGGTATTTCTATTTATTCACTGTTGATTTATTTTGTCTTATGATATTCGCTCTAAAGATTGCTATCATTTATATATATTTGTTTTCACAACGCTTCCTTTTATATATCATTTCTGAGTATAATTGAAACATTATCTTTCATAAGTATATATAGACGGTATACAATGATGAATGCAATATGCTAATACAACTCTGTTTAATTTCTTAAACAGAGTTATCTCTATTTGTTTCTGCATATTTCAATTTAAATAATAATACATTTTCATGGTTATTGTTAAATTGGAACAATCTTAAGTTGTATTCACATATAATTACCCGGGTTAATGTTAGAATTTCTTTATCAGTATTTAGTTTAAATTAGATAGTTTTATTTCAGTTAATTTAGTCCCATTTCCACCCATCCAAACCAATCCATTTAGTTATAAGGAAACTGGTCCTTTAAATCCAGTCGGAACCACCATACCAAATGGAAAAGGAGCTGTCCTAAGGTCCCGACCAGGTGGTTTTCCCCAATGTTTGAAGCAGAGATTTTCTAGGCTTCAACAGACCTGCAGGGGCAGCTTTTACAAGGCTATCCTGTAGGCCAGCAAGCGCCATCGTACGGTCTGCAAGGACAGTATTACAACCCTTCCAGTCAACCTGTGCAACCTCAGCCGGGGTACCAACCGGGGCCGGTATATGGTCCTGGGGGGCAAGTCCAAACTTCCCAACCCATGCAACCTCAGTATCTTGTTAATACCAACGTTGCTCACCAGCCTGGACCATCTTATGGTCCTGTTGCAGGTCAAACCGGTTACCAGCCACCACCTAGCTCCATTCCTCCATCGAGACAACCGGTCTATCCGGCACAACCTGGTGTACCTCCACTAGGCCAACCGGTCTATCCGACACAACCTGGTGTACCTCCACTAGGCCAACTGGTCTATCCGGCACAACCTGGTGTTTCACCTCCAGGCCAACCGATTCATCCGGTACAACCTGGTGCTTCTCAACAGCCAGGTCAACCTGCGCAACCGGCACAACCTGTTCACCCGGGTCATCCTGTTAACCTAGGGCAGCTCACTCAGCCAGGTCAGCCCGCTCAGCCAGGCCAGCTTGCACATCCTATCAACCCTGCAAAACAACCGACTTATTCGATGTCGCAGCCAAATCCACCGTTGCACCACAATTATCAGGGTTAGTAGGGTCCCACCTATCAGCAGCCCATTCAACCTCAAGGCGGCTACTATTCTCATGGTCAATACCGACCGAATTATAGCTAGCCCCAAGGTTCTAACTATCGCCCTCAACAACCCAGCTAAACCTATACTCAACAGCCAAATTCAAATGCTGCTTACATAGGGCCGACTCATAATTAGGGTCCATTCTCTAGTTACCAACCCCTGTACATTAGTTACCAGCAATCGAATCAGACTGGTTATACGACCTATACCCCCTACGGTCAGAATCCTGTGGGACAGAACCCATGGGGGCAAGCATATTCCCAACCAGCGTGGAGTACAGGTACTGGTCCTTATCTAGGGACATGTATACCGTCCAATCTGCCATTGCCATTTCTGGCTACCTTGGAGTTACCGGATGTTTCAAAATTAACCAATGATCTCATTTTGCACAATCCTTATTGGCCTCCGGTTCCTACCAAGGTGCCCAATGATTGCCCCAATTTTGAGGGTAAAGCTGGGGAGGACCCCCAAGCTCATGTGATGATTTACCATATTTGGTGTTCGTCCAACTCTTGGGTGGATGATTCAGTTCGTCTATGCCTCTTCCAGTGCACTTTGACTGGCACTACAGCTAAGTGGTATATTGAATTACCCCGTGGCATCTTTCAAGTTTTCAATACGTTAGCCATGGATTTTCTGACTCACTTTCAGTTATCAGTTCGCTACGAAGCCGGGACGCACCTCCTAACTTCTTTGAAGTAGGACAAAGCCACCCATCTTTCTGATTACATTCATGAGTGGCGACGTCGTCGTAGACTGATCAAGTTCCATATACTTGATCAAATACTAACACATTGGTTCACCACCTCCTTCGTTAACAAAATCGCCCAAGATATTGCTATGGGAGCATGTGTGACTGAAGAAAAAGCCATAGCACGTGCTCAATATCTGGATCTGGTATACTCACAGTTCGGCACGCTGTATGATATTTTTCCTGATGCTCCACATTCTAGAACCTCTAAAGCCCCACCTACCCCAGCAGTGGATGGTGTTATTGGTTCCGTTTCTCAGAATTCAAAGAAATCTTCGAATGGGAAGCAGAAGTCCAACTCATCCAATAATTATGTTTCTCCCGCCCCTACAGATTCTGGCAAAACTGTGGAGGTTAATGTCGTTCAGGCCAATCCTACGGAGAAAGCCTCCAAAGGGAAAAATAAGGGAAAAGGAAAATCTAAATCCAACACCCCAAAGCCAGTGTCCAAACCTCATACCGAGGATGGTTCCCAACACAAACCGAAGTACCCCTGCCTGATTTGTAAAGGAGATCACTATACAAAATATTTTCCATGACATTCTAAAGTTAGTCAACTTCTAAAAGGCTCCAAAGGGACTCCGGCAGTTCTTAAAGAACCGTTCCCGTCTCAGCAGACCCAGATGGTTGAACAGCCTTCACCATCTACACCATTTGGGTCCCAGGTATTTATGTGAATGGTGCTGCACCTATCTCTATTGCTACACATTCAAAGGATTACAATGAATCGCGTCAGGCACTGGGGAAGGCAGTTGCGGATGGTCCACCTCCCCCGCCTGTCTCCGGTTTGTCGGAAATTGAGAAGCCTACTGCTGAACCTGTTGTGAGGCCACCTTCTAAAGGTGTTTTACAAAAGTCTTCCTACAATCCGAATGCCCATGCCACTCAGCACTACAGTATTGTTGACGATCTGGCACAGGCGCCTTCTGCCATGTCTACATTGGAAGTTCTTCAAAGTTGTCCTTCGCAACGGAAAGCTTTATTATCTGCAATCGGTGGAATCGATCCCGCCGATTCTAGTCTTCTCACCTTTGACTTAGAAAATTTCACCCCCCGACTTCCACATCAGATCGCTCTTGTTATTCAAGTCGGGATCAACAGTGTTAACATCCATAGGGCCGTTGTGGATGAAGGTGCTTCTACCTGTGTCATGTCGTCCACTTGCTGGAAGGCCATTGGCTCTTTGGCCCTTTCATCGTCTCCCAATGCCCTAGAGGCATTCGATGGTCGGGAATCCAAACCCCTGGGTGTTCTCGAGAGTCGAGCGATTACTTTACAGGGGAAGAAAGTCAACGTAGAAGTAGAAGTGGTTGACGGCAAGCTTAACTACAATATACTTCTCGGCCACAGCTGGACTCATGCCATGTTATGCGTGCCGTCCACCCTCTTTCGACTTATTAAGTTCCCTCACGAGGGCAAAATCGTTACTGTGGATCAGTTGTCTTTCTTCACCTCCACCTCCGATAAAAACATTCCGTACGTGGATCAGATCCCAAATCCCCCTGACAGTGTAGGGCCCGGTCTCTTCAAAGACCCCGTCCTCATGGGTATTTTTCCTGCACCACCACCGCACACCGCTCAAGTTAACATGATCTCTAGGTCTGAAGACCCATGGCTCATCCCTATGCCTGAGCAGGTGACTGAGTTTGGAGAATCGATGCTCTTAACTCCAGTAGAGATTAACTACTGTGAAATCATCGCCGCATCTGATCCTCCCCCTCCTTAGCATGCTCCTTTGAGCATGGCTTTAGACATCTATTCTCAATCCCCTTGGCTCGGTCAGGCTGATTCTCCTGATCCTCTCAAAGATATTTTTCCTTCTGATGAAGCCATTGTAGAAACAATGTCTCTTGAGGAGCTGCCTTGGAGTGATGGACATCATCGTTCCTCGTTCATGCCTAGCTTAGGGGCAATGTCAGATTGTCTAGAGCGTTTTGCATCTCAGGTTCCCACTCCACCTCTCCAGACACCCATATTGACACATGAGGTGCTTTCAGAGGGAAACCTGAGCAACATCACTTAAACCATTCCAATCGACGTCTCTGTTAAACCAAGGATAGTTGATAATATACATGTGGGAGTGACTTGTTCTCCTGATGAGATACGATTCTATACCGATCTTTTCCGAGAATTCAGAGACGTGTTCGCATGGTCCTATGAGGAAATGCCCGGGATTGATCCCAGCATAGTAGTGCATGAGATTCCTACCTATCCTGGTGTGAAACCCATGCGCCAACGCCTACGCCCGGTGCACCCTCGCAAAGACGCTACCATCAAAGCAAAGGTTGAAAAACTTCTGAACGCAGGCTTTATTTACCCGATTCCCCTAACAGAATGGGTCTCCAACATTGTCCTTATAGATAAGAAGCAGGGGACTATCAGAGTCTGTGTTGATTATCGCGATATTAATCGCGCCTATCCTAAAGACAACTATCCCACCCCTTTCATAGACCAAATCATCGACGAATGTGTTGGGAGTGAGATTTATTCCTTGATGGACGGCTTCTCTGGGTATAATTAGATAAAAATTCTACCTGAGGATCAACACAAGACTACATTCATCTGTCCGTGGGGTACTTTCGCTTACAAAAAGCTCCCGTTTGGCTTGAAGAACGCTGGAGCCACTTTCCAGCATGCGATGTCTTACGCTTTCCATGACATACGCCATATTGTTTAGCCTTATCTAGACGAATTGCCAGCTCACTCAGCTAGGCAAGAGGACCACCCTGAACACCTCCGCCAGATTTTCCTTCGCTGTAGGCGCTACAATATTAGGCTTAATCCTCATAAATGCATCTTTTGCATGGATTCTGGCCATCTTTTGGGATACATAGTCTCCAAAGACGGAATTCACCTTGACCCTTTAAAGTTCGAGGCTATCATTAATCTCCCATCACCCTCCTCGTTATATCAGTTGCAGATTCTGCAGGGAAACGCTAACTTCCTTCGACGCTTTATCCCGAACTACGTGTAGGTGGCCAAAGGATTCATGCATCTCTTAAAGCAGAACGTTCGCCTCCACTGGGACAAAATTTCTCAACAATCCTTTGAGAAGCTTAAGATGTTACTCGTTAGTGCTCCTTTGCTTCGTCCTCCTAACTATCACTGTGATTTCACTTTGTATCTCGCCGCCACATTTAGCACCATAGCTATGGTTTGAGTTGACTAAAGATGCCCGACGTCGGATTCGGCATCAGTCTCAACCCTACCGTATAGTAGGAGATACTTTATACCGCATTGGAGTAGATTCGGTGCTCCGCCGGTGCTTCACCCTAGAAGAGGCTGAAAGGGTCCTAAATGACTGCCACAGTGGCGCCTGTGGTGGTCATATGTCTGGAGATGCCACTGCCCAAAAAATTCTGCGAGCAGGTTACTTCTGGCTGTCAATATTCAAAGACTGTATCATCGCAGTCCGTAAATGTCACGCGTGCCAGGTCTTTCAACGCAAGATGCATGTGCCACCTTTCCCTTTGCATCCTGTTATTACCGTCAGCCCTTTTGCAAAATGGGGTGTATATTTTATGACATGTAACCCTCATTCGACCGGGGGGCATGCATATATAATTGTCGTCGTAGACTACTTTACAAAGTGGGTCGAAGCGATGCCTACACTAGCTGCCGATGGTAAGACAGCTGCCCAATTTATCTTCAACCATATTATTGCACGTTTCGGGGTCCCTCAGGCCATTGTTACCGACCATGGTACTCACTTTCGAGATTACATGATGGCCGAGCTAACATCAAGATTGGGATTACACCACGATAGTTCAACGCCATATTACCCCCAGGAAAATGGCCAGGTTGAGGCTGTGAACAAGGTTTTGGTCACAATGCTTCAACGGATAGTTGGTATTCATAAATCCAATTGGCATCTCCAAGTGTTTTTAGCTCTTTGGGCCTACCGGACGTCAGCAAAGAATGCAACTGGATTCACACCTTTCCAATTGGTGTACGGTCTGGAAGCAACTCTTCCAGTTGAATACGAAATTCCTTCTTTGAAGTTAGCTGTGGAACTTTTGCCCAGCATTTCTCGTGAGGAAGAGCGTCTTTTGTATTTGGAACGGTTAGATGAAACCCGTCGTTTGGCTGCTTTAGTCATTGAAGCACAAAAGAAGCGGGTCAAAGCTCACTTTGATCAATCAGTTTCTCCACGTTCCTTTGTCGATGGGGACCTCGTCCTCCTATATGATCAAGTGCATGACAAGCTTGGGGCTGGTAAGTTCCAAACTATGTGGCATGGGCCCTACATAGTAAAACGTGTTTTGAAAAATGGGGCTTATGAGCTCATTGATTATGAAGGAGTTCCGTTGGCGCAGCCCAGAAATGGGCTGTACCTCAAAAAATATTATGGTTGAAGTTATTTTTGGTGTGGTGTGTGTACATAGGTGTGTATTTTTATTTGTGTGCATGTGTGGTGTGGTGTGCAATGTAAACATCTTTATACTGATCGGGTCTTCCTGATTGTGCATATGTCCATCAATCCATTTGTTGGTTTCGCGGATGGTGCCTCCCGCAGTACCAGGAATCTATCTTCGGCAGCCTGGGTAATCTACGATCCTGCTGGTGAGTTGGTTAACCTACAAGGTGTGTGTCTGGGACATGCTACAAATAACATCGTGGAATATAGTGCTATGTTAGAATTATTAACTAAGGCTGTAAACCTTGGTATCCGTGAATTACTTGTGCATATAGACTCACAACTTGTAGTATCGCAACTTAACGGTCATTATTCAGTCAGAAACCCATCCATTTTATGTTTGTATCTACGTATTCATTTACTGGAAAGGAATTTTGACTATATTACATATCAACACATACCCAGACATATGAATACATTAACGGATGCAGTAGCTAATTTGGTTTTAGATAGACATTTGCGTAATTTGTAAAACAACATCACATGTAAAAAGAAAGATCCATCCAGAAATAGATATGTCTATATATAGATATTGAAATTTTACATAATGTGCATCACATAAAATCAAAAAATATACATGTTCATCTTAATACATCCAGAGACGACATGTCTTTCAAAAAATATGCATGAAATGAGCCCTAGGTGTCTAATCTGCGTGGTGCTCATGATAACAAGTCACCGCACGCACTAAGCGTCTCAGAAGATGGTGGAGGCGACTAGGCACTCCCACCGTATGTATCTGGTATGCTAGTGGAACATCTGCCAGCCGGGCATAGTCTGGAATCCCCCGGGCGATCCCCTCAAGGTTCTGGACCAACTCTCCTCCCTCGGCACCCTCCATCTGAGGGTCAGCTGCAGGATGAGTTCCCCGTGAAATAGGAGACATACCGGCAGGTCTCTCTAGGCCGACATCTGCATACACATAAAACTGTTGTTAGGACGATCATGTATTACCAAAAAAAAAAAATCATAAAACATAAAAAATCAAAAAGAGAGATCATACCCAACTCCTTGTCCCAGTCATCTCCCTCCGGGAGTGGAAGGTCTGGGTCTCCAGTGAAATCGGTCCCTGCATATGGCCTATCCTCCACCACAATCAACTGACGCTGTAACCATCCAAAAAAATCCGGCCTCCAGGACATCTGTTGGCCTCCTCCTGATCTGGGCATCAGTGCTGCCTAGCGAGCCATCATCGGCTCTCTTGGTACCGGCTCAGCTACTATGGCCCCTTGGCCCTAAAAGATATGTATTCATTCCAGTATGAACAATACCAAGATGGGACCGTAGCCAAACTATTTTAGTTTTGCCTGCTTACACTTTGTAAGCTGTCTTTTCATATTTGTTGTCACTGCAGTAGCCCAATCAAATAGTGTTGGATTCATACACTCAGCATCTAGGAGGATTTGGGCCTTGTTCGCCTCGTGTGGTGCCTGTGATCCCGCATCCCGCATGATGGTATGTAGCACCACTCTAAGTGCTAGATCGGGGATAGTATGGATATCTACCTTGCTGCTTCCTGATCCCAGTCATGCCCCTCGGCACACTCTTGCCATCACCTGCTCCATCTTCTCTCTAGATGGTATGTTGCCTATCAAGATGGGTATCGGACCTCTGCGCAACAGTCCGATTATGAAATATACGTCAGAAACCTCAAGTTATAATACTCGGTCTCCCAGCTTGAACACTTGTTCATCTTCGTCCCACATGCTGATCAAGTATTGCAGGAGCTCCGGTTGAGCTCATAAGCAAGGTGTCAGGAAGAACTTTTTAAGCCCAGAGTTCTTGAGGGCATTCATACAAGTTTCATTCTCCATAGCCTGTTCATCCTCTTCCCCATTCTCCCTCTCTTTCCATTCGATAGCCATTTTGATTGGTTGCCTGCATCAACATGGTCAAAAAACCCTTGATTAGATCTCTGTTATGCCTGAATTTCATGTAAATCACTAGCTGTTTGGAAATTTGAAACGGGAAACCACACTGCGCCATTGGCGCGGCTGTTTTCTTAACAGTCGTGCCAGTTGGCGCGGGCCCTTTGTATGTAAAAGGCCATTGGCGCGGGTCCATGCCCGATACCCATGCCAATGGGCGAAGCCCCAAAATTTTAAAAAATTCTCCACAGAAGTGTAATAAGCAATGGAAAACTATAAAAAATGGATTAAAATGGAGTACAGGGAAGCACCTCTTACCTAGAATGAACGAGAATCTGAATGGTAGCTCGGATCAGTTGCAATTTCCGTCAGAAGTTCACACACAAACAGACCACTATTGCTCTCCTATGAGGTAAATAGTAAAAGTAATTTTATTTTTACCATTTGAGACTTATTTATAACTTTCTGAAATCTCATTAGGTTTTAAAAGTCATTTTTTATTAATATTTTAATGTATTTTGTCGAAAATGGATTTTACACTTGCCTTTGTGTGTAGCAATAGGTTTTTTACGCGACTTAAACGGTGAAACGAGTTGTATTTTATACTTTTTTGGACTCGGTAAAAACACAAAAAAGTCATTTTGGAGTCATCTTTCAGCTCTTTTCTGACTCTCTAAACATGAAAAGATTGTCGAGGCCCTTGTCGTTTCGATCTCGTTAAAGTGGCTGCGAAGCGACATCTACCCAGTATACGTTTACCCCTTTTTCGGGCTGGGATAGATTATTTACGAAAAAGGAATACCCTAGCCTATCGTGACTAGGAGGTTTTATCAGACATATTTTTCTACCTTTTCGGATCTGAGGAACTATTTATGAAAAGGGACCATTGGAGTTTACTTTTTAGCTATCTTTTCAAACTCTCTAAACATGAAAAGACGCCGAGTTCTTCCTTTGTCAGACTCGTTAAACCCTGATGACATCGGATTCAGTCATAATGACGCTACTCGAGTCTCTCCTTCCTAGGGCCGTTAAACGTACTAGGATGGACTTATATCATAAACATATGCTATCCCCTTCAAGCTTGTTATCAAAAATAATTGGGGTACTTACCAGAAATGGCAGGGAAAAAATGGAACCAGCATCATTGTCGTGTCGACAGTATGTCGCTCTTGAACATGGCACTTGTCTGCATTCGTGTCAGGTTGGGGACATCTCATCTCATTTTCACTTGCCTTCGTGGGTTTGGGTGATCCTTTTTGACCTCTCATTTTCTCTTTGCCTCGTCACTATGACCTCTGATCTTTTGATGTCAATTATTTCCAAGTCCACTGTCGTGCCGTTTATATGTTCAAGAGAAGTTGACCTCTGCAAGTATCAACCTTCCTCTGATTCTCATCTGATCCTAATTCACAAAAAAATTATGTTCCTCTATCTCGTGTCGATGATGTGGGAAACATTATGTCCCACCCTCGATCAAGGTCACTTCCTGTCGACTTCAGCTCATTATCTAGGAAACTGATCTAGAGACTCCCTTCTGGTGCCTTGGAGCCTCGATGCCTCAATGGAAGTTTCTTTGCATTCGATGCAAGGTTTTCATCATTGTCCTCCGATCGAGTGATTCTACAAGTGTTTGATGCCAGCTCATTGATTCACATGCCGTAGACTGTACCTATAGTACCTTGGGGACCATTGTCATTAATGGTGGTACCTCTCGCGTCTGTTAACAGCTTTCATCATTGGCTGGTGTTGTGGCCAGCAACAACCCCCCTTCTTATTTAATATTAGTAACAATACTAAATAAGTGGGGAGCCTTAGTCAAAAAATCCAAAAAATTAATTTAGTATTTATTTCATTTCTCAAATAAAACTTACTATCATAACTTAGGGAAATTTGTTTGAAAATATTTAAAATAAACCTAAGTTTATGATAGATCAAAGCATAATATTTCTTTGAATAAAAATACCGCATCCATCGCAAAAAGTGGATATCCTTTATCAAAGCAAAAGCTTTTAAAATTGTGATTCTGCGATATTGCGATAGCGCAATCTCAAAGAACTATACATTAAAGTATTGATTGCAAACCGCATATCGCAGAAAAATTGTTTAATAAGTTATATTTTGAAGCCACAAATTGCGATATTGCGATTTCGCGATAATATTAGATTGTGATTTGTGGATTTTGCGATTTTCGATGATTGCGATCCGCGATATTGCAATTTTGTGATATTGCACAGCAAATCGCAGGTCGCATTATCGTAGATTCTTCTAGCGCGTTGTCCAAAGTAAATATTTTCATAAATAAATATCCGTTATGTGCTTTGATGTCAAAATTAATGAATGGATTGTTAATCATTGATGGGAAGGATTTTGTTTTGATTGAAAGGTTGTTTCATGTTTAAAATAATATTTTTTGTCCGCCTTTAGCATTTAAAACTATCCCGTCACCTTTCTCATATCATTACTCTCACTTAATTCGTAACATCGCAGGCGCGAAGGAGCAGAAGAATATACAAAGAATTCACAGAGCATTATGGGTAAGAAAGAGAAAGTTTCGAGTGCTGAAAACAAAGAGATGGCTTCCTTATATGCAGACACTACTTGCAACAAGGACGTAGGTATCACCACTTGGGAAGGGATGCACAATTTGCTCGAAGAAGAAAATCCCAGGGTAATGGAAGTCGCGACTACTGCAGGATCAAGTAATTCCTCTAAAGCGTCTCTTATAGAATTGGCTTGTTCATTTCTGCACAGAATAGCAGCAAGACTGAGAATTCTTCCGTATACAGATATGGTAAAATGGGTGCTGGATAACACCGATATTTCAGACAGGAAATTTAGAACTCCGGGACAAAAACTCATCGGGTCATTCACTATAGAAGATTTGAGGGTTATGTATCACTTACCAGAACCTCAGGCGACTTACAACAAACAATTTATGGAGAAATTCGCAAGAGAAAATGCAAATTTGGCGGAATGCACCAAGGAATGGACGAAAAGAGAGGAACCATTGAAGAAAAACAAACACGGTATGTACAGTACTGGTTCGCTCACCTCTCCATATTATTTTGCTGCTGCTATGTTATGCAGGCTTTTTGGAAAGCCTGACATAAATATGGTCTTGCCTGAATGGCTCCCTTTGTTGAATGCTGCTGTTAACGCTACAATTGTAGACTGGGCCAAAATCTTGTATGATAATTTAGCCACTGCTATTTTGAATTACCGGTCCAAACGGACTGATTCCCAGAGGATTTATCCTCCTTTTTATCTATCTGCCTATGTTATGGATTCAATTTGTTTTGTTTCTAAATTCCCTTTGATGGGTTGGCAATGGACAATTCATGATCCCTTGCCTATTCATGTCTATCACAAAGAGTTGTGGGAATCTAAGTTTGTTCCTCATTTTTACAAGATTTGCCATGGCATAATGCTGCCTCTGTACAGAACATTGTATAATAAGGATGCTCCAAGGTTATCCCCGGAAGCATAAGTCAACATTCTCCCTGTCGCAAGATGGTTTGGAGAAGAGTTGTTTACTTATGTGAGGGTTTTTGGAAGTTCTGCTTCCCCCCATGTTTTACCCCTGTATGTTCCAGATAAACTTGTAGCTCAGGAGATTGCTTATCAAACATGTGGTGAAGGAGGTTTGACAAAGGAATTAAAGGAGAAGAAGAAGGGCATTTGGCTACAATTTCCCATAGCCTGTGGAGCATTTCCATTGTTTGATGTTGGTCACGCATTCAAAGAGGTAAGCAATATTACATGCTTACAACTGTTCAAGTTTTCAAGAAGGTTATCTAATCCAATTGATGTTGTTAAAAATTTCACCACTGCAATCAAAGTAAGAGTGTTTTCTGGAGAAGAAGATCCTTTTGATGATATGTTTCAAACAAAATGTTCATTTAAAGAAGTTTTGAATTTAGCTCAAACACAGTTATCCCCAGAAGATTTTCAGGAATTTAAAGTTTACCGAGAGAGAAAACTAATTGCTATCCCTTTGGAAAATTTACGTTTGGAACCCGCAAGGGAACCAACTCCTAGTGTCAGTCTTAGTGGTAGCTCAGATACAGAAAAGTCTAAGTCGAACTCTGACAAAGAGACTTCTGAGCGTTCTGAAAAGATTGATAATGATGAAAGCTCAGTGAAAGATACAACCCAATCAAAAGAGTTTTCACAACAACATACTTTTACCACTCCACAGTTGAATCTTCCACCTCTCAATATACAACAACCGATAGTCAGGACTGAATTGGACAAAGAATGGGAAATTTTCAATCAATTGCTTAATGTGGAAGGACCGAATATATAGACCCCTGTACAGACAACAAAAGTTTTGAGCACGGGAATAAGTGGCAACGTCACAGAAACTGAGCATATACCTATCACTCCCTCTTCTGAAATTGTACTCAATATAGAGGAAATTCCTCTTCTATATGTATTCTACAGCCCGCAGTATAAAGCAGTAGTGAGGAAGAAGAGAAAAAAGAGAAAGTTAGAGAGCTCAATCTCTACTGAGGTAGAACAATTAGATGTCTTGTGGAAGGATCCTACTACAGATCCAACTGATAATCTTACCAAGTTATCTCATATTACAGGAGCTTATGCCTCTGCAACTATTGACAAAGCATCTAAGGTAAAGCTATTATTAAATGAAAAAGAAGATCGGATACAAGCTCTACAACAACAATTGCAACAAGCCCATGCTAAGAGTGAAGCACATATAAAACTTGAAGAGTTACAGCAAGAGCTTCAACAGATGCAAATTGGATATCAGAAAAGTTTGGCAGATAAAGAGAAACAAATACAGATTATCCAAGAGGAGCACACAAATGAACCTAAGCTTCCAGATTTTATTTCAGAGTCTGTTTCTTTGAACAAACAACTATTGCAACAACAAGACATATTATGCCAGAAAATCTTGCAATACAACTCTTTTTGTCAAGAAAGTGATAAAATCACTAATCATGTCGTAGAATTACGACATGCTTATGATTTAACTAATGAAAGAGTTACTAATTATATGGCATGACAAAAGACAGAGGAAGGAAGAAGAGTAGGAGCACTAATCATCAATGATAGTCATAAATAACTGCTCTTCAAAAGTTGGGATGTACAGATCAAAGAGGCAGAAAAAGCAGCAGAGGAAGCAGCTACAGTAGCAGGAAATATTACTGATTGTGTAAATGAAAATTTTCACAAAATTAATTTGATTTCAGAAATTATTCCGGGACACCTTCCACAAGCACAACAATTACAAACAGAATGGAGGCAAAAGGCTGATGAAAAGGTAAATTCAATTCAAGGACTGGAAAAATTAAACTGGGATTCTTACTGGACATACTTGGTGAAACCACACAGTCAATGCAATGCACTTAATTGCATCATTAATTCTGCTGAGAAGATTGCTCCTACACTTGCCGATTCTGTCTTTCGGGGCAGTTGAAATCTGAAGTCGGCCAACCACCTCTTCTCAAAACAATGCTGGATGCTTGCAAGATCAAAGATCAAACTCATAGATAGATAGTTGATATTCTTTATTTTTTAGATTTAGTTTTAGTTTTACTGTATTTTTTCCTAGGAAAAAGGATCGTCATTTAAACCGAATCCTAAATTTTTGTAATAAACTATTTTTAGATTTCAGTTATTTGTATTTAAACCCTTCTCATGCATTTAGAGAAAGGTCCTGAAATTTTTCAGAAACTTATCCTCAGAACATGCACTTCTGCACCCTTAGAGGAGGTTTTGATAAATGAATGGAACGAGATTTATTGATATCTGTGTCTAATATATGTTACTGATGTTGCATTTCTGTACTCTTGATAGATGTTGGATTAAGAAAGAGATAAATCATTATTGCTTCTAGCTCATGAGTAGAACCAGTTATAAATGGTACTTTTATCTCTTAACTGTTTCTGTTTCTGTGTTAAAAGTGATATTTATGTTTAGTTGTTTATATGTTAATGTTTGAATATTTGAGTTATCATTTGGCATTTTTGTATGGTAATAATATTTATTTGCGCTTGATATATGAATAGCTTAATATGCGATATGTTTTCCATAACTATTTCATCTAAATTTTTATGTGAAATAGTTTATCTTTATTGAATTCTTTTCTCATAATAATTTAATGATCTTTATTATCAATTGTTGTCTGAAATCCTTTTAGATCGCATATATTGAAATATTACATCCCGGGTTAGTTTAGAATTAGATATTTCTTAGAATACAGTTTGCATATGAATATATTAGAAATATATTAAAAGCATTTTAATTAGGAATTTTAGAAAAGAAATATTAAATCTCAAACACACACACACATATTGGGAAACTGGTCCCATTATCCCCAGTCGGACCCACTACACCAAACGGAAAAGGAGCTACTAACCAAGGTCTGAACTAGGTGGGTATCCCCCTTGTTGTAGACCCAATTTTCGGGGCTTCAACATATTTGACGCTAGAAGGAGGGCCTCAAAATATGAATGGTAAGTGAATATAAATCTAAATACCATTCTAAGAGTAAATCACCCTCACCATCTTCCCCGACTTCTCCATCCTACTCATAAATTTTAAATCTAGAACCAGAAGTCGAAAGAAGAACATACACTGCCACAAACCCTGACTTTTCAGAAGAATCTGCCATTTAACCTCCTGAAGTCGAATCTTTGATTCATAAAATTCAGCAATTTTCAATATCACCTCAAAGGTCTGATAAATCTCAAGGCAGTGTGACTTCACAATATAATCCTGCTCATCCTCTCACCAGATTACAGAGTGAAAATCTTGGCATTCAACCATCTGAGTTGCCTCTACCTACAAGAAAAAGAGCTAGGAAATCACCCAAAGGGTCTGACAGTGAGACTCTTTCATCATCATCATCCATCTCAAACACTTCATCGCGAATTCAACCACCCACTCCTCCACTCCAGATTACTGTCCATTAGTCCACTCAATCTTCCACATCTCCTTCTCAAATCATAATATCTTCATCTTCACAGTCACAAATATCATCATCTACACTTTCATCTTTTATTAGTTCAGTGATGGCCCAAATTCCATGGAATAATCCAGGGGCAGTCTTAATGCCTGCACCCTTGAGTCAAATACCGGCCCATCCTGAAAAATGGCTGCCTAAATTTAATCCTGAAGCAGGCATGCTAGCAGAAGAACATATCAACAACTTTATGTTATCCATAAATCTCAATGGAGTTTTTAATGAAGATGATGTTGTCCGACTTTTTCCTTATACCCTACAAGGAGCAGCTGGATCATGATATTTCTCATTACCATCTGGATCTATTACTAGTTGGGATATCTTTCAAGATCAATTTTTAACTAAATTTGGTGATGACAGATCTACAGAAACATTGATCAATGATTTGTCTAATCTTAGAGTTGATTCAAAAGAATTTGTCAGGGATTTCAATTCTCATTTCAATAAATTGTTAAACAAAATTCCTACTGCTTCCAAGCCTAGCGAAGAAGTGCGAAGTGAATGGTACATTTCTGCTTTTCCATCAAACATAGCAATCTTTGTTGATAGGGCTAATAAAACAACTTTAGCAGACAATATGAAAGAAGCAATAGCAGTAGAGAAACGAATCATTGCTTTAGAAAAGAAAAATGCAATAGAGGAACATAAATCCAAGAAAGTCACTTTTAAGGAAGATCCAAAGAAAAAACAACCAAAAGATCCATCTGATTTAGAAGGATTGCAAATTTTTTTGAAAACCATGTCCAACGAAATTGTCGATATCAAGAAACAAGTAGCGGAAACATCTTCTAAAAAGTATTTCAAGCCTTTTAAAAGAAATCCTTCAACTTATTCAAAGCCACCAAATGCTATTACAAATGTTGAATCAGAAGAAGAAGAAGAAGAGTGTTACTGAAGAAACTACTGACGAAGAAGAGGTGGTAAAAGTACAAGGTATGTGGGATTTCATCCTCCTAGATGAGGAAGATCAAGAAGCATCCCCGGTTAGCACTCGAAGTAGAAATCAACTTGATCCTCCTCAAACTACTCCTAAGCCAAAGAGCGCAAGCTCATTGAATAAGGATAAAGTTGCACCCAAGAGAACGTCATCCAAAGCAATTCAAACTAGCCCAGTCCAAACAGATTCATCAATTCCATCAAGAACATTGATTGTTCAGGATGAAATGGAATATAACACTATAGAAGATATAAAGAAGACTAGGGCTAACATCACCTTTTATGAATTGAGCAAGTTAAAACACCAGCAAAAAGTGCTTTTGAAAGAATTACATGTTGTACCAGAAAAACCTTTGCCTGACCCTGTAATTTCTCAAGCTTCCAATGACATGGGAAGACCTCGAACTAATTCGATCAGTAAAGTTGACCTTGAAAATATCGCTTTAATTGGAGGAAGGTCCAGATCTCATACTCCTCCATTTCTTCTTACTTATAAAGTTTTTAATAAAAATCTGCATAACTGTTTAGTGGATTCAAGAGCTTCATCTAATTTTCTACCAAAATCAGTATGTGCAAAATGCAACGTTCAACCACAAAAATATGCTGTGCGCATAGTGCAGTTAGATCGATCGCAGGTCGAAGTGATTGGCGAATTAAATCAGGTTACCATAAGGCTGTCATCAAATCCTAAGGTATGTCAAGTCATTGATATTTTAGTTGCAGATATTCCATAATTTTATGGCTTAATTATTAGCAGAGATTGGTAAGAAAAACTTCATGGATACTTTGCAACCGATTGGTCGCACATGTGGCTTCCTTACAATGGTAAACCAAATTAGATAAAGGTTGAACGAGAAAAGCATCAAAAATACATAGTAACAGAATTGGAAGGAGAGAATGAACCAATTGCATACAATAGTAATATCATTGGAAATTATTTAGTTGATTCTTTCGTAGGAAATTTCAATGCTCATACTTCACCTTATTTAGAACATTTTGTTTTATCTCAAATAGAAAATTTTTCTCAAACATAAAGTTATAAATGTATTAATTTTGTAGATACTCCTGTAAATAAATCTTTATTTTGGAAATTATTTTTTGATGGTTCTAATTCTAATGAAGGACCAGGAGCAGGATGCGTGTTGGTTAGTCTAGAGGGAAACAAAATTATGCTAACCTGCAGACTTGAGTTTGAATGTACTAATAATACTGCAGAATACGAGGATTTAATCCAAGGATTATATAAAGCAATTGGATTGGAAATCAAATATCTGCAAGTCTTTGGAGATTTAGAAATTGTAATCAAACAGGTACGAAATACTATACATTTTTTATCATGTCATTTAAAGCATTATCAATCTTTAGTTCAAGATCTGACTGAACATTTTATAGCATTCAATATTTCACCAATTCCTAGAATCCAGAATGCTAGTGCAGACCTCTTAGCCAATGTAGCCTCCAAGCTTATTCCTACAGAAGACTTTAGTCCTGATCGATTTTCAATTGAATTAATCTTTAGACCTTCGATTCCTGATAACGTTACCAATTGGAGAATTTTCAACGATGATCCTGATATTGTAAGCTTCCTCACATCTGAAGGATCTTATACCAATCAGATAATCGATGAAGACCAACATGATAAACAATTACAACATGATAGCACTAATAATGCTATTCCAAAGTCAGTTGTCAAGTTAGAAGACCTTTATGATTTGAAAGACTGATTTAAAAGATCTAACAATTCAAAATTACAAAGTTCAACTTTGAATTATGAATTAGTAAATCTAGGAACTGATACCAAACCACAGAATATCAACCTAGGCCTTGGTCTAACTCCTGAAGAAAATCAACATATGTTCGTCTTTTGAAACAATATAAAAGTGTCTTTGCTTGGAACTACGATGAACTCAAAACTTATGACACTTATATCATCCAACATACTATCCCAATGATAAATGATGAGAAACATGTACAACAAAAGCTGAGAAAAATCCATCCCAATCTAGAAAATTAAATCAAATCTGAACTCAATAATTTATTGAAAGCCAAAATTATTTTTCCTGTTCTACATTCTAAATGGGTTTCCAATATGGTTCCTGTTAGAATGAAAAACTGAGATATTAGAATTTGCATTGAATTTCGAAATCTTAATAAAGCCTGCCAAAAAGATAATTTTCCTTTGCCTCCAATGGAGCAAATATTACAGGCAGTTGCAGGATCAGAATTAATGTCTTTCTTAGATGGTTTCTCTGGCTACAACCAAGTATTAGTCCATCCAGATGATCAATTGAAAACTACATTTAGAACCAAATGGGGCACTTATGCATATCAAAAGATGCCTTTTGGTCTGATCAATGCTGGTGCTACATTTCAAAGGGCCATGGACATCGCTTTCAAGGGATTAGTTAACAAATCATTGGTAATTTATTTGGATGATATAACTGTATATTCCAAAAAACGAAGCAATCATCTTAGAGATTTGAAGCAGATCTTCCAACGTTGTCAAAGGTATGGAATTTCACTTAATCCAAAAAAATCCTTTTCTGCATTGAGTGAAGGAAAACTTCTTGGATTCATAGTGTGAAAATATGGAATTCATATTGATCCTGATAGAATCAAGGAGATTTCTGAAATATCCTTACCTCACAACAAGAAAGCTATGCAATCTTTCCTCGGCCAAATTAATTTTGTAAAGAGATTTGTACCAGATTTTTCAAGAATTGTATCTCCTTTACAAGAAATGATTAAAAAGAATTCAAAATTCAAATGGGGCCAATATGAATATGAGGAATTCAATCTAATCCAACAAGCAATCATTAATGCTCCATCTTTAGCAACTCCAAATTTTTCCGATCCTTTTATTTTGTACACATTTGCCTCTGATAAATCTTACACTGCGATACTCATACAAGCAAATCAAGATAAAGCAAAAGTCCCAATTGCTTTCTTCAGTTCAAATTTACAGGGAGCTGAGTTGAATTACTCATATGTGGAGAAACAAGCTTATGCTATTTTCAAAGCAATTAAGTATTTCAGACCCTTTTTACTTAAAACCCATACAAAAATCATTGTACCGTTTCCAGCGGTAAGAAATATTTTAGTCCAAAAATATGTGGGTGAGAAAAGAGCTAATTGGATTACTGCCTTACAAGAATATGATGTTGAGATCAAACTAGCAAATATTGTAAGAGGTCAAGGATTTTTCAAAATACTAGCTGGAGCATCACAGATTTCTGAAAAATCATCTGAAGAGATACAAATGTATGAGGTAAGCCTAAATGATGTTGAATCATTATATGCTGATATCATTTTTCATCTAAAAAATGGATATGCTCCTCCAAATATCGACCACACCAAGAAAAGAGCTCTAAGGTTGAAGGCTAAGCAATATCAGCTTGTAAATGATGTTCTTTTTAGAATGAATTACGATTCAGTTCTTCTTAGATGTTTGGAGAAATCTGAAGCTGAAAAAGTCTTGTAGGAACTTCATGATGGGCCAGCAGGTGGACATTATGCTGGAGATGCTACTGCACATAAAATTCTTCACGCAGGCTATTACTGGCCCACTTTATTCAAAGATTCACATAGCTATGTAAGAAGATGCCAAGTTTGTCAAACTACAGCTAGAAGACAAAAGAAACCATCATTGCCATTACAACCAGTAAACATTGAACAACCTTTTGATCAATGGGGATTGGACATAATAGGTGAGATTGTTCCTCACTCTTCTAAGAAACATAGGTATATCATTACCGCGACTGATTATTTTACAAAATGGGTAGAAGCAGTCCCTCTCAAGACTGCTAATGTTGAGCATATCATTGAATTCATAGATCAGTTCATAATCACCAGGTTTGGTTTACCTTCTGCTTTAGTGTTTGATAATGCATCATATTTTTCTGGTAATGCTATGACTGAATTTTCACTCAAGAGGGTTTTAAACATAAATACTTTTCCAATTATTATCCACAGGGAAATGGATTAGTTGAATCCACTAATAAAAACTTAATCAGAATCATTAAGTGAACCATTGATCAAAATCATAAAAATTGGCATAAGTCTTTAATATATGCTTTATGGGCAGATCGAATAACACAGAAGGCTTCTATTGGCACTTCTCCCTTTAATTTAGTTTATGGGAAAGAAGTAGTTCTTCCAACTCATTTAGTGATTCCTTCTTTGGCCTTAGTTCAACATATAGATGAAGCGCCAACTTCTTCCTTGCAACTAAGACAGATGGAAATAATTAAGTTAGAAGAACAACGAGAAAAAGCCAAAATAACCCATGCTCATCATCAAGCATTAGTAAAAGCTTCCTTTGATTCAAACATGATAACCAAGAAAGACTTTCAGGTTGGAGATCTTGTTTTAAAATGGGACAAAGCTCAGGAGGAAAAAGGAAAACATACGAAATTTCAACGAATGTGGCTTGGTCCTTTTCAAATTGCAGAAATCATAAGTCCATCTACTTTTATGTTACAAGATTTAACAGGCAAAAGAGAGTCTTTACCTGTTAATGGATAAATTCTAAAAAAAAATTTTCCATAGGAAATCATTCTTCTATTTTGTATATTAGTTTTCTTTATTGTCAAAATAAAACGAGTTGTTAATAGTTACATTTGGAATTCACAAACAAGATACGAATTCTCTTTTTAGATTTTTTTTTTTTCTACTTTTATAAATAGAATTATTTTCAGAATATTGATCATTATTATTCAAAGATACAGTTAAAAAAACTTTAGCCTAGAAATGATACTAGTTTCAAACTTTGAAAACTTTGATGAAAGGAAACTTTTAGTGAAAGATTGTTTTATATCAGTTCAATAAAAGGTATCAAATAGAAAAACAAAGTTTCTCTATAGAAAACTTCCTTCCAAAAAACTCTACCATTGTCGTCCACAGCTATCTTAAGGAAAAAATGATATCCTCCCCGCTTAGAAAATTACAATCTTCAAAGAATTATCCAATGATACACTTTGTAACTTAAAGAGTAAGAGGTCTCATCACGAGCCGACTTATCATGATCATAGATATTATAGCTTGCTGACTTTGCCAATACTGCATACCATAAGAAGGCAATGACTCAAGATTGTTGCAATCAAAAGACAAGGGGTCTCATCACGAGCCAGCTTGTTCAGCAAAGTTATAAATCAAGTGAATGGCATTTTCATGAGTTGGCTACCAAACCAAGACATTGTTCTTTAAGAATAAAAAAGAAAAACAAAGCAATAAGTGTGAACATGGATTTCTCTTTGAAAATTGTATATTTCTCTAAGTAGGATACAAGATCATTGTTGGGTAACAGGTAACCCTGTCAAGGCTATAAACGCTTGCTGGAAGCAGTGGCTCTACCTATGACAAATGAGCATATTTAAAGTTGATTTACAGAGAAGCGTTTGTTTTTATCTTTATAAACCAAGTAATGGCTTATGTAAATACCAGGACTAGCTTGAAGAAATGAATAATCAAATTTGAGTATAGAAGAGATGAAATATCATTTATAAGTTAAAGCATAATGTACTTTGTCTTTTTATAATAAAGTTTGATTTTCTGGAAAATTTTCTGTTTTGAAAAGTTTAGAAAATTCAAAAGAAAAGCAGAGATAACTGGTTCTTCCAAGCGAATCGCCAATTGTTGTGGCCAGCAACAACCCCCCTTCTTATTTAATATTAGTAATAATACTAAATAAGTGGGGAGCCTTAGTCAAAAAATCCAAAAAATTAATTTAGTATTTATTTCCTTTCTCAAATAAAACTTACTATCATAACTTAGGGAAATTCCTTTGAAAATATTTAAAATAAACCTAAGTTTATGATAGATAAAAGCATAATCTTTCTTTGAATAAAAATACCGCATCCATCGCAAAAAGTGGATATCCTTTACCAAAGCAAAATCTTTTAAAATTGCGATTCCGCGATATTGCGATAGCGCGATCTCAAAGAACTATACATTAAAGTATTGATCGCAAACTGCATATCGCAGAATTTTTTTTTAATAAGTTATATTTTGTGAAATTGCGATTTCACGATTTTGCAATATTGATATTTCGCGATAATATTAGATTGTGATTTGTGGATGTTGCGATTTGCGATGATTGCGGTCCGCAATATTGCGATATTTCATAGCAAATTGCAGGTCGCATTATCGCAGATTCTTCTAGCGCGTTGTCCAAAGTAAATCTTTTCATAAATAAATATCCGTTATGCGCTTTGATGTCAAAATTAATGAATGGATTGTTAATCATTTATGGGAAGGATTTTGTTTTGATTGAAAGGTTGTTTCACGTTTAAAATAATATTTTTCGTCCGCCTTCAGCATTTAAAACTATCCCGTCACCTTTCTCATATCATTACTCTCACTTAATTCGTAACATCGCAGGCGCGAAGGAGCAGAAGAATATACAAAGCATTCACGGAGCATTATGGGTAAGAAAGAGAAATTTCTGAGTGCTGAAAACAAAGAGATGGCTTCCTTATACGCAAACACTGCTTGCAACAAGGATGCTGGTATCACCACTTGGGAAGGGATGCACAATTTGCTCGAAGAAGAAAATCCCAAGGTAATGGAAGTCGCGGCTACTGCAGGATCAAGTAATTCCTCTGAAGCGTCTCCTACATAATTGGCTTGTTCATTTCCGCACAGAATAGCAGAAAGACTGAGAATTCTTGCATATAGAGAGATGGTAAAATGGGTTTTGGATAACACTGATATTTCAGACAGGCAATTTAGAACTCTAGGACAAGAACTCATCGGGTCATTCACTACAGAAGATTTGAGGCTTATGTATCACTTACTAGAACCTCAGGCAACTTACAACAAACAATTTATGGAGAAATTCGCAAGAGAAAATGCAAATTTGGCGGAATGCACCATGGAATGGACCAAATGAGAGGAACCATTGAAGAAAAACAAACACGGTATGTACAGTACTGGTTCGCTCACCTCTCTATATTGTTTTGTTGATGCTATGTTATGCAGGCTTTTTGGAAAGCCTGACATAAATATGGTCTTGCCTGAATGGCTCCCTTTGTTGAATGCTGCTGTTAACTCTAGAATTGTAGACTGGGCCAAAATCTTGTCTGATAATTTAGCCACTGCTATTTTCAATTACCGATCCAAACAGACTATTTCCCAGAGGATTTATCCTCATTTTTATCTATCTGCCTATGTTATGGATTCAATTTGTTTTATTTATAAATTCCCTTTGATGGGTTGGCAATGGACAATTCATGATCCCTTGCCTATTCATGTCTATCACAAAGAGTTGTGTGAATCAAAGTTTGTTCCTCATTTTTACAAGATTTGCCATGGTATAATGTTGCCTCTGTACAGAACATTGTATAATAAGGATACTCCAAGGTTATCCCCGGAAGCATAAGTCGACATTCTCCTTGTCGCAAGATGGTTTGGAGAAGAGTTGTTTACTTATGTGAGGGTTTTTGGAAGTTCTACTTCCCCCCATGTTTTACCCCTGTATGTTGCGGATAAACTTGTAGCTCGGGAGATTGCTTATCAAACCTGTGGTGAAGGAGGTTTGACAAAGGAATTAAAGGAAAAGAAGAAGGGAATTTGGCCACAATTTCCCATAGCCTGTGGAGCATTTTCATTGTTTTATGTTGGTCACGCATTCAAAGAGGTAAGAAATATTACATGCTTACAATTGTTCAAGTTTTCAAGAAGGTTATTTGATCCAATTGATGTTGTTAAAAATTTCACCACTGCAATCAAAGTAAGAGTGTTTTCTAGAGAAGAAGATCCTTTTGATGATATGTTTCAAACAAAATGTTCATTTAAAGAAGTTTTTCATTTAGCTCAAACACAGTTATCCCCATAATATTTTCAGGAATTTAAAGTTTACAGAGAGAGAAGACTAACTGCTATCCCTTTCGCAAATTTACGCATGGAACCCGCAAGGGAACCAACTCCTAGTGTCAGTCTTAGTGGTAACTTTGATACAGAAAAGTCTAAGTCGAAGTCTGACAAAGAGACTTTCAAGCGTTATAAAAATATTGATAATGATGAAAGCTCAGTGAAAGATACAGCCCAATCAAAAGAGCTTTCACAACAACAGACTTTTACCACTCCACAGTTGAATCTTCCACCTCCCAATATACATCAACCGACAGTCAGAATTGAATTGGATAAAGAATGGGAAATTTTTAATCAATTGCTAAATGTGGAAGGACTGAATATACAGACCCCTATACAGACAACAAAATTTTTGAGCACGGGAATAAGTGGCAATGTCACAAAAACTGAGCATATACGTATCACTCCCTCTTCTGAAATTGTACTCACTATAGAGGACATTCCTCCTCTAGATGTATTCTACAGCCCGCAGTATAAAGCAGTAGTGAGGAAGCAGAGAAAAAAGAGAAAGTTAGAGAGCTCAATCTCTACTGAGGCAGAACAATTAGATGTCTTGTGGAAGGATCCTACTACAGATCCAACTGATAATCTTACCAAGTTATGTCATATTACAGGAGCTTATGCCTCCGCAGCTATTGAAAAAGCATCTGAGGTAAAGCTATTATTAAATGAAAAAGAAGATCATATACAAGTTCTGCAACAACAATCGCAACAAGCCCGTGCTAACAGTGAAGCACAGATAAAACTTGAAGAGTTACAGCAAGAGCTTCAACAGATGCAAATTGGATATCAGAAAAGTTTGCCAGATAAAGAGAAACAAATATAGATTATCCAAGAGGAGCACAAAGATGACCCTAAGCTTCCAGAGTTTATTTCAGAGTTTGTTTCTTTGAACAAACAACTATTGCAACAACAAGACATATTATGCCAGAAAATCTCGCAATACAACTCTTTTTGTCAAGAAAGTGATAAAATCACTAATCATGTCGTAGAATTACGACATGATTATGATTTAACTAATGAAAGAGCTACTAATTATATGGCATGGAAAAAGGCAGAGGAAGGAAGAAGAGTAGGAGCACCGATAATCAATGATAGTCATAAAGAACTGCTCTTCAACAATTGGGATGTACAGATCAGAGAGGCAGAAAAAGCATCAGAGGAAGCAGCTACAACAGCAGGAAATATTACTAATTGTGTAAATGAAAATTTGCACAAAATTAATTTTATTTTAGAAATTATTTCGGGACACCTTCCACAAGCACAGCAATTACAAACAGAATGGACGCAAAAGGCTGATGAAAAGGCAAATTCAATTCAAAGACTGGCAAGATTTAACTGGGATTCTTACTGGACATACTTAGTGAAACCACACAGTCAATGCAGTGCGCTTAATTGCATAATTAATTCTGCTAAGAAGATTTCTCCTACACTTGCTGATTCTATCTTTTCGAGGTAGTTGAAATCTGAAGTCGGCCAACCACTCTTCTTTAAACAATGTTGGATTCTTGCAAGATCAAAGATCAAATTCATAGATAGATAGTTGATATTCTTTATTTTTTAGATTTAGTTTTAGTTTTACTGTATTTTTTCCTAGGAAAAAGGATCGTCATTTAAACCGAATCCTAAATTTTGGTAATAAACTATTTTTAGATTTTATTTATTAGTATTTAAACCCTTCTCATGCATTTAGAGAAAGGTCCTAAAATTTGTCAAAAACTTATCGTCAGAACATGCACTTCTGCACCCTCAGAGGAGGTTTTGATAAATGAATGGAACAAGATTTATTGATATCTGTGTCTAATATCTGTTACTGATGTTGCATTTCTGTACTCTTGATAGATGTTGGATTAAGAAAGAGATAAATCATTATTGCTTCTAGCTCATGAGTAGAACCAGTTATAAATGGTACTTTTATCTCTTAATTGTTTATGTTTCTGTGTTAAAAGTGATATTTATGTTTAGTTGTTTATATGTTAATGTTTGAATATTTGAGTTATCATTTTGCATTTTTGTACGGTGATAATTATTTATTTGCGCTTGATATATGAATAGCTTAATATGCGATATGTTTTCCATAACTGTTTCATCTAAATTTTTATGTGAAATAGTTTATCTTTATTGAATTCTTTTCTCATAATAATTGAATGATCTTTATTATCAATTGTTGTCTGAACTTTTAGATTGCATATATTGATGTTGGCAATATGATGCAGAGTGTTGTCCTTGATGGCAAACCACCTGATGAAGTTTGTCTTGACCTGATGGACTTGGTAAATGATGTAAATCTGATATGAAATGATGTTTGTTAGCAATATGATGCTGAGTGTTGAGAAATTTGACATGTTTTGTCCTTGAATGGCAACCCACTTGATGAAGATGATGACAACTTACTTGATGAAGTTGTGCTTCATAGAATATGTCTTGATGAACTGATGTATCTACAGTGAGTACAGAAGGAAATGAAGAAAGGAATCCAGCTTGTGCTAAATCTATGGTGAAAAGAGTATGTCTCAAGGCATACGCGGATTTGCCTAGGAGAAGTCGCGTATGCACGCGGGAAACAACGTGCGAAGTCGCGTATGGGCAAAAGCGCTCATAAAGTGCAAAACCAAGGGTAACCACCATGGTATTGACCCACTGTATTGGGTAATGATTCGTCTAAATGACCCCGTCTAGGAATACCATCAGAAGTATTGTAGTTTTGGGCTCATGGTATTGAAAAAGGGGCTCATGGTATTGAAAAAGGGTAAACCTATATAAGGAGAAGAAATTCATTGTGCAAATCATGAGTGTGGGTGCAAGATGTCTGAGCTTGAATGAATACTTCTCTGTGAAGTATATCTATATGGAAAGGGTAAAGGTTTGATGATAGATCTGAATCTATGATGCACCTATGAAGAAATGATGAAGCGGGATATCTAGATCTGAAATGTATTTGTATCTACTAGATCTGTTTATGGAGTGATTAGATCTATGATGAGGCGAACATCTGTCTGAAGTAAAGGGTTGAATCTGAATTGAATATCTAATCTGAAGAAGTATGCAGCTCTGTAATGGTTGAAGACCCATACGCTAGTTAGCCGCAGAGGAAGCGCGTATATACGCGGCTTCTCTGAAGAAAAAGCGTGTATGCGCAGTGAAGTTTATATGCAGATGTATACGCTGGTTGATGTGGACAGAAGCACGTATATACGCGACATCAGTGAAAGAAAAGCGTGTATGAAAACTAGGGTTTGCTGAAGTATGGGGTATGAAATGTCTGATCTGATTTGCTGTGTTTTAGCTATCTGTTGTTGATGTTTGACTGTGCTTAAATATATGGAGAGGGTCCAGTCTGAAAATATGATGAAACGTGGCCTACAAGTTATGTCCTAAAGGAAGCTTTGGATCCAGTGTGAAAATTGATGAAACGTGGTCCATAGAGGTGCTGAGGGTTGTAGCCTTCAGTCAGGGGGTTGTAGCTCCCTTCCAGGTGAGGCTGGTAAATGAGATCAGGCGGTCGTAGCTCCCTTCCAGGAGAGGCTGGTAAACGAGTCAGGGGGTTGGAGCTCCCTTCCAGGAGAGGCTGGTAAACGAGTCGGAGGGTCGTAGCTCCATTCCGGGGAGAGGTGAGTAAACGAGCGCGGGTGGGTGCACAACGTCTTTGGAAGGAGTACACCCCGGCCACACCAATTGTAAGATATGTTTCTCTATAATAAAATATTGAAGGGTAAGCAAGCTACACGTAGGTGGTTTTCTCCCGACTTGGGTTTCCACCTAAAAATCCTGGTGTTCATGTGTGATGCTTTGTGTGATGGTTTATTCTGTTGTTACTACACATGTTTACTATTAACTTAACATTAGATGAATTAATAGTGCAAAGAACTAAGTTAATAAATATCTGCATATTTAGATCTCTGCTAATACATGAGTTGCATGAAGGATATCCGGTATATACGCGAGTTTACTAAAGGGAAGTAGCGTATGGGTTTTAAGGAATGAAAAAGTGAAAATTTTTTAGTATGCAGTAAATACTGATTCACCCCCCCCCCCTCTCAGTATTTTTCCCAACAATTGGTATCAAAGCAGGTCCTTCTGCAGAAGCTTGATCGCTTGAATGAGATCCGTCGCAATGGGAAAGAAGCAAAAGAAGAAGGCCACTGAAAAGGAGATATCTCAGAAAACATGTGCAGCAGAAAATGGAAAAGATAAAACAGGTATTGATAATTGTTCTGATGACTCTCTTTCTTGTGCATGCAATGATGAAGATAGTGAAAGAAATTTTATGGATCTAGAAGAAGTTATCAAGATCAAAGTTGAAGAACAACAAAGAGAAATTAAAAAGAAAGGCTCTATCGAAAAAGAGATGATCTCTAGAATGAAGGAACAGATAGAAATGCATGAAAATCTGCAGAGAAGGCTTGAAAAAGAAATCCTTGCTCTCAAAGTAAATCTGGAGAAATCAAATAAGAAAAATGAAGAACTTAAAGCGAAAATCATCTATGTCAAAGAAGAATTATATAAGGAGCATGAAGAACTTTTACAAGTATTTGAAGAACAAGATAATGGATTGAAAGAAGAAATCTTGAAACTGAATGATCAAGTAGAAGAAGGAAGAAGGAAAGAAGAAAGCATGAAGAAGCAATGCCAAGGCTTGGAGGTTGAGGTAAATATTCTCAAAGGTAAACTAGAAGAAAAATATAAATTGTTGAGGTTCCAAGATAGTTCAAAAATTTTGGACAACATTCTTAGTAATCAAAGGTCTCCTTCTATTAAACTTGGTCTTGGTTTTCATGAAACGGTCAAAGGAGAGTCTAGTTCACAAGGAAGAGATAAAGATGCAAAGGACATCAATGCAAAATGCGAAGTGTTCGAAGAAACAAAGGTCAGCAGAGCAATCATGAATTCTCGGAAGGAAATCATTCAGCAATGTTGAATGCTTTAAATGTCATAATCCTGGACATGTTGCAGCCAATTGCAGAAGCAGATTCTTTCAGCCACAAACAAACATATCCTACATAGAAAGGTACTCTGGTTTCTTCAAGGGATATTGTTTTTCATGCAAAAAGTATGGACATAAAGCAGCTGATTGCAAAAGAAGGAAGATTAGAAATACTCATTATGATTCTTATGATTATTTACATGGACACATGGTCTTATTCTTGTAACAAGTATGGACATGTAGAAAAAAGAATGCGGGATGAACGGATACGGAAAAGTGAAAATTTTCAACACTGCAGATTTAAGTTCAAGCAAATATGGAAAAAGAAGGAGGATGGAATTCGAAATGTAGGGAATATTGACCCTACGTAGTCATACGGCTTCTAAAGCTTAATTCTACGATTGATGAGAATGATGTGGGATACATTATGAGATTTAGTAATGTATCGTCACAGGGGGGAGCAATGTATGATGTCTCTCATGGTTGATTTGATTATTCTGGTTATATGTATTTTTGACAAAGCATCTGATATGAAGAAGACAGGTACAGGAAGTACAAGTTCAGGGTGAGAAGAAGGATTGTGAAAATTTCTATACTTCACTTTCCATACGCGGGTTCGTTGAACAAAAGTCATGTATACATGCGAGTTTCATCAGACACAGTCGTGTATGCATTGATGATAAGAGAATTTATATGCTAGCTGAAGATCTGGAGCAGAGGTTCAGGGGGAGTGTCAGTCTGATTGTTAATAACTGTATTATTGACTCTGTATCATCTTAGTTTCTCAGTTCTAAATAATTATGATATGATACATGGTTTCTTATGTTGAAGATTATGGATCAGTCCTGTTTGCTTGTTGATGAAGAGTTTTTGTTGCTGAGATGAAAGTCTTATAATTCGGAGATAAGGACAGTTCATGCAGAGATTGCTGCTGATGACTTGCTGATGAACGTATTCAGGTTGCACAAGTTAAGGAGGAGCACTGGTTCAGGGGGAGCAGCAGGTTGAATGCTAATGATTGCATTGTTGGCACTATGACTGCTTATTATTTGGTTATTGTGATACTCATGCTCAAATGATGATGACTTGGTATATGGTTTATTATGATGAGATTTTTGAGCCCTGGTTACTAAAAAATATCTTTTGTGCTCGCACATGGATGAGTTGGAAGTTGTTTGATTCAGAAAGAAGAATAGATCATGCAGATTTTGTTACTATGGTTGATATCTTTTGCCTACATATGTTACTTCATGTTAAATCTTGAAGATCTTGATGATATTGGACCACATGGATAATTTCTTGACACATATTTGAAGATGTTGTTCTGATATGATGATCTCTCCTGGAAAGATTGTATGGATGCTGCAAAGAATCTGAAGGCTTGGTTACTAATATGCTTATGCTACAACCGTTGGATGACGCTTGAAGACACAACTACAATGTTCTATCTATCTATAGTCTAGGGAAGCATTCAAATATCCCAGAAAGAAGCTGAACACTATTTTTTTTCTCACAAGAGGATCAGATCTGGTTAAAATTTAGAAGATGGCATTGGATACGTGGGTTTCATGAAACACAGTCACGTATATACGCGAGTTCCTGCACAGAAAACTGCGTATGTCTGATTGCTGACAAATTTCTGTTTGGAGTCAGCTCTCTTCAGCACAGCTGCAGTGCTGTTTGGTATCTCTGATACTGTTTGGTATATCTGATGGTGTTCCGGTTCTCATAATTCTATTTCTCATGTTTTGATAAAGATGCCTTGATGATTTGTTGGTAAAAGTGTTCAGGATGCACAAACTAAGGGGGAGCCTTAGTCATATAAAAGGATGCTTGGATGCACAGATTCAGGGGGAGCAGTGACATTGTTGAGTATAATGGATTGTTGGCATTATGATGGTTCTGAAATATGTTCTCTTTCTTGAGGACTTTTTGGTGTTGGTCTTGAAGTTATATTTGTAGTTTGATGAAAAGGTCCTGTAGCGATCCATGATGTAAAATTGTACTATTCAGTCATGTAAGGACTTGATAAATTTGTAAACCCACTTGGTTGGGTAGCTAAGTCAAATTTTGTAAACCCACTTGGTTGGGTAGCCTAGTCAAATGTGTAAACCCACTTGGTTGGGTACTTGAGTCTCATATGTAAATCCACTTGGTTGGATGTTTGATGTAAGTATGGGTCTTTTGGTAATAGGAAGTTCATAGAGTCATGTACTTCATTGAAAAATATGTTTGAAAATTCAGCATGAAGTCAGGGGGAGCTTGGTCACTTCAGTATACATCAGATCTGCAGAATGCTTCTTCCACATGAGGAGAAAAGGGGGAGAGTATGTTGGTTTTTGATTCGCCCTTTGCCCTTGATGTCAAAGGGGGAGAGTGACATGGTGTTTGAATGAAGAGAAAGAATGGTGTCAAAAATGGAGAGAGTGACATGGTGTCATTGTATTTTTAATGTACCTATCTGTTGTGGTAACCAAACACCATCGTGGTTGCCATCAAGTCCAAAGGGGGAGATTGTTGGCAATATGATGCAGAGTGTTGTCCTTGATGGCAACCCACTGAATGAAGATGAAGACATGAGATTGTTGACATGTGTTGTCCTTGATGGCAAACCACCTGATGAAGTTATTCTTGACCTGATGGACTTGGTAAATGATGTAAATATGATATGAAATGATATGATGCTAAGTGTTGTCCTTGAATGGCAACCCACTTGATGAAGCTGATGACAACTTACTTGATGAAGTTGTGCTTAATAGAATATGTTCTTGATGAAGTAAATCTAATGTATCTACAGTGTGTACAGAAGGAAATGAAGAAAGGAATTCAGCATGTGCTAAATCTTGATGAAAAGGGTATGTCTCTAGGAATACGCGGTTCTGCCTAGGGGAAGTCGCGTATGCACGCGGGAATAAACGTTCCAAGTCGCGTATGGGCAAAAGCGCTCTTAAAAGTGCAAAACCAAGGGTAACCACCATGGAATTGACCCATTGTATTAGGTAATGATTCGTCTAAATGACCCCGTCCAGGAATACCATTAGAAGTAATGTAGTTTTGGGCTCATGGTATTGTTTTGGCTCATGGTATTGAAAAAGGGGCTCATGGTATTGAAAAAGGGTAAACCTATATAAAGAGAAGAAATTCATTGTGCAAATGATGAGTGTGGGAGCAAGATGTCTGAGCTTGAGTGAATACTTCTCTGTGAAGTATATCTGTATGAAAAGGGTAAAGGTTTGATAATAGATCTAAATCTATGATGCACCTATGAAGAAATGGTGAAGCGGAATATCTAGATCTGAATGTATTTGTATCTGCTAGATCTGTTTATGGAAGGCTTAGATCTGAGATGAGGCGAACATATGTCTGAAGTAAAAGGGTAAATCTGAACTGAATATCTGATCTGAAGAAGTATTCTACTTTATAATGGTTGAAGATCTATACGCTAGTTCGCCGCAGAGGAAGCGCGTATATACGCGGCTTTGCTGAAGAGAAAGCGCGTATGTGCAATGAAATGAGCTCTGTAATATGTACAGAGGTATACGCTGGTTTATGTGAACGGAAGCGCGTATATACGCGACATCAGTGAACGGAAAGCGCGTATGCAAACTAGGGTTTGCTTAAGCAAGGGGTATGAAATGTCTGATCTGTTCTGCTATCTGATCTGTGTTGTCTGAATTGATAAGTATCTGTTGGTGATGTATGTTTGAGACTAAAGAAATGGAGTGGGTCGTTCACGAAATATGATGAAGCGTGTACATAAGTTATGTCTCTGGAAGCTTGGATCCGGTGTGAAAATTGATGAACGTGGTCCATAGAGTGCTAAGGGTTGTAGCCTTGATCGGGGGTTGTAGCTCCCTTCCGGTGAGGCTGGTAATAACGAATCCGAAGTCATAACAAACGTTCGGGGAGAAGGCAGTAAACGAATCCAGTCGTAGCTCCTTCCGGGGAAGGCCCGAGTAAACGAGTCGGGGGTTGGAGCTCCCTTCCCGGAAGGCGAGCCAACGAGCGTAGGCGGGTGCACAACGTCTTTGATGTGAAATGGAGTGCACTTTTGACACTGGCGTTGTAAGATTTTTCTCTATAATAAAATATTGACGGCTGAGCAACTGCAGCGGTGGTTTTCTCCCGACTTGGGTTTCCACCTAAAAATCCTGGTGTTCATGTGTGATGCTTTGTGTGATGGTTTATTCTGTTCTTACTGCACATGTTTACTGTTTATAGAACATCTAATGAATGAATGATGGATTGATATAAGTAAAGAACTAATGGCATAATTAGATCTCTGCTAATACGCGAGTTATTATGAAGGATATTCGCGTGTATACGCGAGTTTACTAAAGGAAAGTAGCGTATGGGTTTTAGAGAGTGAAAAAGTAAAAAGTTTTGAAGATGCAGTAAATACTGATTCACCCCCCCCCCCCTCTCAGTATTTTTCCCAACAAAGTGACAATTTTTTTACGGGAGCAAAGCCATTGATACCATACAAATGTATTTTGTTCTAAATGTAAAGTTGCAATGCGTACCTTTTGTGTGTTTTGTACGTTATGGAGATCAAAATATTGCTCCATCTGTAGTATCCATGTTACAGGATCCTTTCCATCAAACTTACTCATATCCATCTTTGGAATATGGTGGTTCTTCCCGCCAAAATTAGAGTTTATGAAATCAAAATTAAAATTTATTTTGTTCTCATCATGAGGTTCTTCTACTATCTTTTCACCATTAGGAAACCTTTCTTGTATAAACTTTGTCAAACCTTCCATGTCTGCTTTTAGAAAATTCTTCATGTTTTCCATTTTCTCATCGATCTTAGCTTCCATGTCATCAATCTTAGCTTCCATGCCCACTTCCATGCCATCCATCTTAGCTTCCAAACCATTCATCTTAGCTTCCTTCTTCTTCAAACCGTCCATCTTCACTTCCACGCCTTTCTTCAAAACTTCCATTTCATTTTTTGTTTCTCTTTGCGAGAGTGAAATTTGTTGCACTTGCTCTTGTAATTTTGATAGATCATGTTGCAATTCTTCATCTTCATGAGTCATGGGAGAGCCTTCTGAAGGCTTAATGGGTGTTGAATTCTTTTTAGGCGCCATTTTAGAATCCAATATTGATACCTTTTACTTGCTTTGAGGAGCTCGATATTGAAATTGAATTATCTCTGTAATTGAAAATATTAAATATCTGAAATTCAGCTCTGTAGTAGTCCTCTGAAGCTTCTTTCAAATGCCACGGGTCTGATCTAATTTGGATTCCCCAAGACAAAGTTGTGTCCAATCTCCCACAATGACCTAATTCTGGACTGGTTCAGTAGAGCACACTTGTAGGACTTGCCACGTGTCACTGTTTCGTCCTTTGTCTCTGAAATTGATAGCCAAGAAACTAAAGTCCGTGTACTTGCGACCAATTTTTACGGCACTCAAATCCACTGCCCAGAGAGAGAGTTATTGAACTTTTCCCACGATCACCTCTTTGAGATGCAATTCAGGAGCCTGAAAAAGAACTACCTTCCACAGATCATATCTCCAAAAATATTGCGAACCAAGCTCTGAAATTTTTTGACGAATTTCCCCAGGATTTCATCTTCCCACCATACGAATTTTAGATTCTGAACCTTCGTAGAAAAAAATTTATAGCGCAAATACCACGATGACCTGTTTTAGGAGCTTGAAAAAAGACCTAACTTCCACAGATGATATCTCCGAAAATATTGCGAACTAAGCTCTGAAATTTTTATAAAATCTTCCTCAGGATTTCAGCTTCGCACCCTAAAAATTTCAGCTTCTGAAACTTCGTAGAAATAAAGTTATAGCGAAAATTCCACGATGACCTGTTTGGAGCAGCGAAACGCTAGAATCCCAAGCTCTGATACCAAATGTTGTGTAACCATCTCCAAAAATAGAATAAAAAGATATCAACGCCTTAGAAATAAGCCACTTCGAGGGGGCAACCTCCAATACATTACATAAATGAACAATTCTTGGATGATACAATTTACAAAACCTCCTTTCTATATAGGAGTCCATGGGGCCATAATGTAATCCTAGTGGGCCACAATGTAATCCTAGCCGACCTAACAATAATAATTTAAGGGCACAATAATAACAAAATGGGGGTTACAAGGGTACAAGAATAACAATAAGGGGGTTACACTAACAACAATAAGGGACTATACTAGTAATATAGGGACCTAACATGGGTCTTTTCACATGACAGGAGATCGAGATTTGTTTACTGATCTGGATGAGAAAGATCTTGGAGTGCACATCGAGATGGGCGATGATGGTAGATACAGTGCGACCGGTATCAGTACCATTTCCTTTGAGAGGGAGTCTGGTAAACCCTTATTATTGAAGGAAGTGATGCATGTTCCAGGATTGAAGAAGAATCTTATCTCTGTGGCGATGTTAGAAGACAAGGGATATGATGTTGTCTTTAGCGAGGGAAAGGCTTTCTTGCGCAGTAAGGCAACTGGTGAGACTTGGAGGATAGGGGTTTTAGTTAAGAACCTTTATCAATTGCAGGTAGATGGCTGCGCAACAATGGCAGGCAAGGCAGAAGGAGTGGTGAGCCGGGATGATGGCGAGTTGTGGCGCTTGAGATTGGGCCACCTTCACCATGGAGCTTTGAAGATACTGCAGCAGATTTCTACTGAGCTTCCTAAGGGTACTCTTGCACAGTTAGATCAGTGCAAGGGATGTACCTTGGGAAAATTTGTGAAAGCCACCTTTCACGAGAAGGATAGTCGGGCCACGACGATCCTTAAGAGAATTCACACAGACGTGTGTGGACCTTTCTCAGTAGCTTCGACAACAAAGCATAGGTATTATGTGATATTTGTTGATGATTTTTCTCGTAAGTGCTAGATCTTCTTCATGCAGAAGAAAAGCGAGACACACTCAAAGTTCTGTGAGTTCAAGGCACTGGTTGAGAAATAATCGGGGAAGCAGGTGAAGGCTCTAAGGAGCGACAATGGTGGTGAATTAATCTCTGGTGAATTCAAGGACTTTTGCAGCGCAGAAGGAATTTGAAGAGAGCTCATAGCACCTCATAACCCACAGCAGAACGGGGTTGCTGAGCGGAAGAACAAAACGATCGTGGGTGCTGCACGGGCGATGTTGCATGATCAGGGCCTTCCCATACACTTATGGGCTGAGGCATGCAATACTGCAGTATATGTGCAGAACCGTTGTCCTCGCTGGATACTTGGCATGAGTACACCCGAGGAGGCGTTTTCTGGTAAGAGGCCTAATATTTCCCATTTGAGGATTTTTGGCTCACCTGTTTACATTCATGTGACGAAGGATGCCAGGAAGTAGCTGGAGCCGACTGCAGAGGTTGGGATATTTGTGGGGTACACTGATACGCCCCACAACTATTGTGTGTATTTTCCAGATAGTTGCAAGACTGTTGTGTGACGGGATATCAAATTTCATGAGGAGAAAGCCATGAAGTGTTCGCTTGAGAGGGAGCCACACTTGCATGCAGATGAGGAGCTACTAGTTCCTAAGGATGAGCTTCAGGATGTGGATCAGCCACAAGAGGAAGTTCATGGAGTGGAAGAGACCACTCAAGCAGTGCCAACCATCAGAGGGCGGAAGCGCACTACAGAAGATGAGTGACTGGCTCAAGATGCAGAGAAGGTTGTAGGAGCACCTACATCACAGCGTAGACAGAGACAGTCACCGGATTGGTATACTGGATACATGGCTCTTATGAGCAAGTGTATCATGACAGAGCCATCCTCTTTCGAGGAAGCTGTGGAGTACCCCACATGGGTAGATGCCATGGTGGAAGAGTATGATTTGATTGTCGGAAACAGTACATGGGAGATTGTCCCGAGGCCGGAGGGGAAATCAGTGGTGGGTTCGAGATGGATCTACAAAGTGAAGCAAGCAGCTGACGGGAGTGTAGAGAAGTACAAGGCAAGATTTGTTGCCCGAGGCTTTTCACAGATTGAGGGGATCGATTATGAGGAGACCTTTGCACCTGTCGCAAGGTATTCTTCCATACGGACAATTCTTGCTCTCTCAGTGCAGATGGGGTGGCACATTCATCAGATGGATGTGAAGACTGTGTTCCTCAATGGAGTCATTGAGGAGGAGGTGTACATAGAGCAGCTCGAAGGTTTCGAGATCTTCAGCAGCGAGTCGCATGTGTGCAGGCTCAAGAGAGCGTTGTATGGTTTGAAACAAGCACCTCGTGCTTGGTACACACGGATAGACAGTTATTTCACTGGACTTGGATTCTCCAAGAGTGAGGCGGATCCTAACCTATACCAGATTGTGGTGGAGGGTAAGTTGCTGATCATTGTACTTTATGTAGATGATTTGATTTTGACAGGTGATGAACTGTTGATACACTCATGCAAGGCTGATCTTGCAAAGGATTTTGAGATGAAGGACTTGGGCCTCCTTCATTATTTCCTGGGATTGGAAATTTGGTAGTGCAGTGATGGACTGTTTGTTTCTCAAGGCAAGTATGCCCGGGAGATACTGGAGAAGTTCAACATGCATGGCTGCAAGCCTGTTGATACTCCTCTTCCTGGTGGATGGAGGAAGAAGGATGCTACTTCGGCGGAGGTAGTGGATGCCACTGTTTATCGACAGTTGGTGGGGTCGCTTATGTATCTGGTCAATACACGACCCGACATATGCTATGCTGTTAACCAGCTTTCACAAGCTATGGTTAAGCCAACCAAGCTCTTTTGGAAGGCGGGGAAGCATGTATTGAGATATCTTAGAGGCACATCGGGATATGGATCATGGTACAGACAGGAGGATGAGTTGAGGCGGCATGGCTTCACGGATTGGTATCATCATATCAGAGATTGTGTGCAGCGGAAGATCATGTTACTTTCATACATTCCTACGGAGGATCAAGATGCTGATATCTTGACGAAGGCGCTCACCAGGAGCAAATTCGAATACCAGAGAGGCAGGATAGGGGTGGCAGATAATCCTTATCTTGTTGAGAGGGAGTGTTGAGATTGCAACAAGATGATGAGCTTAATGGAAAGGAGTCGCCTTCACTAAGTGGGCCCGCAGGCTATTTTTGGCGCAAAGTCTATTTTTAGACTATGTCTATTTTTAGACATATGGATCATGTTCTATGAGTTGCAGGATGCTATTTGTGGATGGTTGGTCAAGTCGGAAAAATAGATGGACTTCTATTTTTAGACATATTGGGCGGAATCTATTTTTAGATTGCCAGTCTAAAAATAGATATGTCGAATATTATTAGCTCTTAATAATATTTGGACTATAAACATTATCTTATTCTCTTGGAGCACTTGAGTTAAGTGCACAGATGTGGCACAGGAGCTGACAGAAGGAATTACGCTATTCCCGAGGGTTAAGTGGAGCTATTGCATGGATACTTCAGTTAGAACTCATGTGACAGAGTTTGGTGGAGTTGATTGAGGAAGTTAATGGAGTTGTGTTCAGTTTAACTAATCTAAACATAGTTGAGCTATTTTTATCTAGTTTAACTGATTGATACAATTAGTGAGAGTGGTGTGAATTAATTATTAATTAATTCACTAATTATAAACTCATTAATCAACTAAAGAATACATCAGTTAACTTCAGTGCATGGACAGTTTCACTGGAGACCAGTGCAGAAATAGGTGAAAGAGCAGGTTAACTATCAGTTGTGACTATACAGTTGCTATTTGTAACACAGAGATAGGTGGAGAAGCCCATGAGGATTGCGCAGTACAAGCCAGGTGGTTTATCTATTTAATGAAGCCATCCCATAGCATTGATAATGCAATAGAGGCTGGCTATCAAGTGGCAAAAGATTGGAGCATGTGTTTTGGTAGATCTAGCTTGATAGTGTGTAGCAATTGAGGGTGTGCATGAGAGCTTGTGAGGAGCTTTTGTACTATGATTGTTACATGATCTCCATGACATATAATATACGGATAGTTGGGGTTTTCAGCTTTAAGCTTTCCCATTAAATACTGTGTTCATATGTGTGATTGTTTGTGGTTTTAATGTATGCATGCAATTGATTTTATTTCCACATGTGATGATCAATGGTAGAAGAGATTCTGTATTATGCATGAAGCTAAAATAGTGTGTGATCAGGAGAATCTCGGTGAATAATATATCAGTTATTCAAATTTCTACAGAAAAGGATGATTTTGAGAACACATGTGTTGGAGAGGATGAATCTATGGAAAGTGAATTTGAGGATAACCTTACCTTTCTCAAGGATGTTACTCCTGATGACTCTCCTTTTGAGAACCTTGGGGAAGGTAATCCCATTATCCCCATGGAAGTTGATATTGGAGAATAATTTCTTATTGAAAAAGAAAAGTGTGTGATTGTTGGTCATCAATTTGATTACACTCCCATTTATGATACCGACAAGTAGGATGAGGCTAATATTGCCCTTCCCTTTCTCTTGCGCATTATTTATGATGACATATCCATTGATACCCTTGGGAAGGAGAATTATTATTTTCCCTTACATGAAGAGGGGGGCTTGGAAGTAATTGATGTAGAAATTAGTATACACTAAGCATGTATACATCCAAATTCCCCTGATCTCACAATAATTAACTTCTTGCAAAATACAGAATCATTCCATTGTTAATATTTTGCGGAAAATTAATTGCACACACATGTGAAGCATAAAAACAATCGCACATAACATAGTTGTTTAACGGGAAAGCCTGAAGTTGAAAACCCTAACTATCATATATTATGTATCATGGAGATCATGTAACAATCTCATATAAAGCTTAGTACATCAAGCTCTCAGTACAATCAATTGTCACACACTAACATAGAAGAAATCTGCAAATCCATGCACCAATCTCTGCCCTCCTGCTAGCCTGCCTCCACTGCGCAATCCAAGCTAATTACAAAGACCAATTCGATGCAATCCCACTCTCCTTGATTGCGTTATTATCATTGGCAACTCCAATGTAGATGTAGATGCAATTCATGCATCACTATGGTCACAACAGATAGTCTATCTCACCCTTTCACCTATCTCTGCACCGGGTCTCCACTGGATCTGACATGCACTGTAGTTAACTGTTGTATTGTTCAGTTGATTAATGAGTTATTATTTGTGAATTGATTAACTAATCAATTCACTCCACTCTCACTAGTGTATAATTCAGTTATATTAGATACAACTAGCTCAACTGAGTCTAACTGAGTTAAACTAAATACAACTCCATGAACTACTCTTCCAACTTTGTCATAACTTTTCCACTTCAGTTCTAACTGAGTCCTCCATGCATGAACCACCAGTAAACCCTATGAATTGCGTAATTCCTTCAACCCACTGATTTGACAAATCTGTATACTGAAATTAAGTGCTCCAAGAGAATAAGTTGTTGTTTAGAGTCCGATTATTATTAAGAGCTAATAATAATAGACATGCATCTATTTTTAGATCAACGATCTATAAATAGACTTCACCCAATCTTCTAAAAATATAATTTCATCTATTTTTCACATTTGACCAACCATATACAAATAGCCTCCTGCTACATATAGAATATGCTCACCATGTCTAAAAATAGACATACACCTAAAAATAGCCTGTGTGGGCCCCACCTAGTTTAGGTGATTATTTTCCAACTAGGATCAAGGATGATGTTTCAGGATGCCTCCTTCACTGTTTCTTGTTGCACAATTCAACACTCCCTCTCAACAAGAAATGATTGTCTTTGCATGCAACATGCAACTCCATGCATTTGCCCTGCAACTCTTGTTGCAACACTTCCGAAACTGAAAGGCTCCAAACAACTCAATCAGTCTAATGCATCTATCATCATAGTCTTCGACTTCTTCTTAGCTACTGCACATGTCTTCAGGAACCACTGCACTGTTGAAATCTGCACCCATGCACTCTGCACTTGTTGTCAACTCTGAACCGCGCTCCAGTATCCGACATTGTCACTATGATCTGCCTGCATCAATCCAACTGATCATGCTACTGCTGCTCTATGGGCACCTCGTAGCTAGGTTCAATTCATGAGATCCACACCATCTCAATGAATCATGCCCAAAAATATATTCTTGGGATTAATCATGCATGTCGCCCCACCTCTCACCTGGTGGTATAGCTGCATGCACTCCCTCTGCCCATTTGGCACGAAATTTCTCTACATGAGTGGTTGCTCCCACTCCATGATCCTCATCTTGTGGCTGCTCCACATCCCGAGGTTCACTCTTACATGCATGCAAATCCTGCTCCCTCTCATGCTTCAATTGCATATCTTTCTTGCACTTCCAAACAATAGGAAGCTCCGTATAAATCCCATCTACTTCAAGTCTGTAGAGATTCTTAGCTCGAATCCCAACCTTCTTGACTTGCCCTGTTGCTTTGTGTCGAAGGAAAACTTTTCCTTCACTAAAGACAACATCATAGCCTTTATCCTCTAACATTGCAACTGAGATTAAATTATTCTTTAAACCTGGAACATGCACAACATCTTGTAAAAGAATGAGTTTACCTGACGCTCTCTAAAAGGTAATGGTACCAATGCCTGTCACACTGTATCGTCCATTATCGCCCAAATCAACATGCAACTGGAGATCTTTCTCCACCAAGTCACTGAAAAGGTTCACATCTCCCGTCATGTGAAAGGAAGCACCACTATCAAAGTACCACCCGATCCCAATGCATTAGAGACCATGCATGCGATCAATGAGAAGTCAAGCTCAAATTGCGAGGCAAGAGCCTCACCAGCTGCAGCTCCAACAACCATCTTGTTCATCTTCTTATGTGGACAATTTGTGGCAATATATCCAAACTCGTGACAGTGAAAACCCTTCACTTTGGACATGTCATGCTCTTTTCCATCTTCACCGGTCTTAGATATAGAATGAAATGTCTTCCCATTATTCTTCTTTTCCTTGAAAACCAAAGCACAATCCTCTTCATCATCATGCTTTGATGAAGAGCCATCCCTGGTACTTCGCCTTATCTCCTCCTGCACAAGATCCGACCAAAGTCGCTCCCAACCCAACAGTTTCTCCCGTCCATTGACAGAGTCTTCATAGCTATGCAAACTCTTCGGAAGCCCAAGGAGAGCCAATTTCACCAAGTCATCATCATCAACACTAACTCCTACACTCCCAAGCTCATCCCTGCATTGGAAAAACTTTGTCAAGTATACCAGAATAGTGTCGTTCTTCTCCATTTTTTATTTTTATGAGCTTATCTTTCAGCGCCAAATTCCTCTCGTCGCTGCTGCTTTGGAAAAGATCTGTCAAAGCCTTTCACATAGCACATGGAGTGGCTTTCCCATGAAGGCTTGAGACAATATGGTCTCTCACACCTTCCAACATAATCCTCCTCGCCCTTGCTAATTTCTTTTGCCATGCGTCAAGTACTGCCGCATCCGCCGAAGTGGGCTTAGGAACATCTCTCTCGATGAATTCCTTCAAGCCATTATCTTCAAGCACCGCCTCCATCCTGTCCTTCCAGGCTATGTAGTTAGAGTTTCCCTCGAGTGCATACTCCAACCGCAACCCAATGAAAGACATTTCAATGCATACTCAACTGTCACACCAAGAAACTCCTGCAGCAAATTCGAATTTCTCCACCAGCACAAAACTTAGCACCGCTTCACAATTGCAATCTCCAGTAATTAACACAGCTCTGATACCATGTAGAAATTAGTATACATTAAGCATGTATACATCCAGATTCCCCTGATCCCACAATATTTAACTTCTTGCAAAATACAGAATCATTCCAATGTTAATCTTTTGCGGAAAATTAGTTGCACACACATGTGAAGCATAAAAACAATCACACATAACACAGTTGTTTAACGGGAAAGCTTGAAGCTGAAAACCCCAACTATCATATATTATGTGTCATGGAGATCATGTAACAATCTCATACAAAGCTTAGTACATCAAGCTCTCAGTACAATCAATCGTCACACACTAACATAGAAGAAATCTGCAAATCCATGCACCAATCTCTGCCCTCCTGCTAGCTTGCACTGCGCAATCCAAGTTGATTACAAAGACCAATTCAATCCACTGCTGCGTTATTTTTCATTGGAAACTCCAATGTATATGTAGATGCAATTCATGCATCACTATGGTCACAACAGATAGTCTTTCTCACCCTTTCACCTATCTCTGCATTGGGTCTCCACTGGATCTGACATGCACTGTAGTTAACTGTTGTATTGTTTAGTTAATTAATGAGTTATTATTTGTGAATTAATTAACTAATTAATTCACTCCACTCCCACTAGTGTATCATTCAGTTAGATTATATAGAACTAGCTCAATTGAGTCTAATTGAGTTAAACTGAATACAACTCCATGAACTACTCTTCCAACTCTGTCATAACTTTGCCACTTCAGTTCTAATTGAGTCCTCCATGCATGAACCACCAGTAAACGCTAGGAATTGCGTAATTCCTTCAACCCACTGATTTGAAAAATCTGTATACTGAAAGTAAGTGCTCCAAGAGAATAAGTTGCTGTTTAGAATCTGATTATTATTAAGAGCTAATAATAATCGACATGCATCTATTTTTAGGTCAACGATCTATAAATAGACTTCGCCCAATCTTCTAAAAATACAATTTCATCTATTTTTCACATTTGACCAACCATCTACAAATAGCCTCCTGCTACATACAGAATATGCTCACCATGTCTAAAAATAGACATACACCTAAAAATAGCCTGTGTGGGCCCCACCTAGTTTAGGTGATTATTTCCAACTAGGATCAAGGATGATGTTTTAGGATGCCTTGTTGAGAATGCAACAAGATGACAGAGCTTAGTGGAAAGAAGTCGCCTTCAATAAGTGGGCCCACAGGGTATTTTTGGCGCAAAGTCTATTTTTAGACTATGTATATTTTTAGACATGTCGATCATGATTCTATGAGTTGCAGGATGCTATTTGTGGAGGGATGGTCAAGTTGGAAAAATAGATGGACTTCTATTTTTAGACATACTGAGCGGAATCTATTTTTAGATTTCCAGTCTAAAAATAGATATGTCGAATATTATTAGCTCTTAATAATATTTGGACTATAAACATTATCTTATCCTCTTGGAGCACTTCAGTTTGATGCCTGGATGTGGCACATGCAGCTGACAGAAGGACTTACGCTATTCCTAGGGTCTAAGTGGAGCTATTGCATGATGACTTCAGTTAGAACTCATGTGAGTGAGTTTGGTGGAGTTGATTGAGGAGTTGATGGAGTTGTGTTTAGCTTGACTTAGTTGAACTAGTTGTATTTAGTCTAACTGATTAATACACTAGTGATGAGTAGTGTGAATTAATTATTAATTAATTCACTAATTATTAACTCATAAATCAACTAATGAACACATCAGTTAACTTCAGTGCATGGACAGTTTCAGTGGAGATCAGTGATGGAGGTAGGTGAAAGAGCAGGTTGACTATCAGTTGTGACTATATTGGTGCATGAGATTTGCACACACATTGATGGAGAAGCCAATGAGGATTGCGCAGTACATACTGGTGGGATTTGAACCTCAATCTCATGATTATCCATATTGGATTGCGTAGTAGAGGCTGGCTAACAGGTGGAGGAGATTTGAGCATGTGACTTGCTTGATCTGAGCTTGTGTAGTGTGTAGCATGTGAGATAGTGCTAAGAGCTTGTGAGGGGCTTTATGCTATATTTTCTTTTTTTTTTTTTTTTTTTTTTTTTTTTTTTTTTTTTCTTTTGGTGGGATTTGAACCTCGATCTCATGATTATCCATATTGGATTGCGTAAGTAGAGGTGGCTAACGGAGTGGAGGAGATTTGAGCATGTGACTTGCTTGATGCGAGCTTGTGTAGTGTGTAGCATGTGAGATAGTGCTAAAAACTTGTGAGGGCTTTATGCTATGTTTTTTTTTCTTGGTGGGATTTGAACCTCGATCTCATGATTATCCATATTGGATTACGTAGTAGAGGTGGCTAACGGTGGAGGGCTGAGCATGTGAGCTTGCTTGATCGAGAGCTTGGTAAACAATTATTAGCAGCATGTGAGATAGTGCTAAGAGCTTGTGTGGGGCTTTATGCTATGTTTTTTTTTTTTTTTTTTTTTTTTTTTTTTGAATAAGACTGATTCTATTAAGCAGGAATATAGTACAAGATAGTAATACAATCATGAGAAGCATAAAACCAGCAACCAGAAATGATAAAACTATCAACCTCGGCTCTGGAGAAGGAGAGAAACAAGCAGGAATCACAAGAAAAGACTGGATGTCAAAAAACTTAAAACTACCCAGAGAGGGCAGAGGCCTCTATATGTAGCTTCTTCCTTCTTTTTTTTTTTTTTCCTGAATAACACTGATTCTATTAAGCAGGAATATAGTACAAGATAGTAATACAATCATGAGAAGCAGAAAACCAGCAACCGGAAATGATAAAACTATCAACCTCGGCTCTGGAGAAGGAGAGAAACAAGCAGGAATCACAAGAAAAGACTGGATGTCAAAAAACTGAAAACTACCCAGAGAGGGCAGAGGCCTCTATACGTAGCTTCTTCCCTTTCTTTTTACCGACTTTAACCCATCCATCCTGGGGTGAATAAGCTAAAACAACCTGAAGATCGGAGTTCTCAATATGGGGGATCTCCTTATCTGAGTCGGAAGAGGAGGTCCCATGGGAGCGCTTCTGAGCAACGGCAATATCAAGAGGGTGCGCCTGAGCTTCGGTGGGGATGTCCATTGACTGAATCTGAACCGAACCTGCATCACTTTCATCATCTTCTGAGCAAGAGGAATCAGAGTCCGCTGCAGGAGGCGGAGAGTACGGAGCCCATTGTTTAGAATTGGCCTTGAAATTCACCTTTTTCTGTTTTGTCGGGAGAGCTGGGCAAGAGTTCTGCAGATGCCCTATTTGGTGACAGTGTCGGCAGCGGAAGGCAGTATTCTAATAATCCAAAGTCTGAGTCCAGACAAAGTCGTTTATTTTGAGATTGATCTGGTCTGGAAGTCCCTTGCTTAAATCTAGTTCCACACATATTCTGGCATATGTGTAAAGACCTTTGTTTTCTCGCCAGTAGTCTCCCATCAGAAAACTGCCCAAGGTGTTTCCAATCGCTTTATAGACTCTGACATGCCATAGATGGACTGGTAAGTTGGGAAGCCTGATCCAAACATGTGTCTTGGTGATGACAGCAGTTGCTGGGTCAAAATCTGGGAACCATGGTGTTAAGAAGAGCCCTGCTGTTCCCATGAACCAGGGACCTTCTTCGATAGCCTTTTCATAATGCTTAATATTATCAAACAAAACTATGAAATATCCTTTTGAACAGAATTTGACTTTGCAATGGTGAGTCCAGTTAGCATGGATCCAATCGTAGAGTTCTTTTGATCGCGGCCACAGTCCATTAAATCGGCATATGATGGCTCTTTCTGCTAAATTTTGAAGGTCGTCTGCAATTTCTGCATGGGAAAACTCTACAGTGGGAACCTCCTCAAGCTTGTCCACCAGAAAAGGCTTAGGAGCTTCAGGTGGTTGAGCTGCTTTCTTGGTTGTGTGTGCGTGAACTGCATCCTTGTAGGAGAAGGCAGGAGCCGAGGAGGATTGCCCAGGAGCTCCGCCTCTCAAGCGAAAGGATAACACGACTGAAGCATCTTTCACAATATTATAGCAAAACAGAGGTAAATGGTTTTCAAGTTGTTTACCTTTGTAAAGCAGTCTCAGGAGTCTTGAGGGAATTCCCAATCTGAGGTCAAGATCTTGCAGAAGGTCCTGCACCAGATCCGTGGCATGCACCCATAACAGCTTCGTTCCCCCGAAAGGAAGAGAGATCTGGATCTGGTATTGTGTACCCAGATTTGGAAGGCCATTGGCTGTGAGAGCCGCTGGCTGAATATCAGAACCCTTGTGAAGCCATCGCCTATCTTTTTTGCCCTGCTTCTCCGAGAGGTAGAGACTGAGCCGTTGCAGGGGCCCAGCATAGGTTGGCGCGGCAAGAATGCTGGAGCGAACAACCCCTTTCTGGCCATCAATGATGTCCCCTCCGCTGTCCGTATTTCGGAGAAGGGCGGCATTAGAAAGTGGTGATCGCTTGAAGGGATGACCTTCCGGAATAGCGAAAGCTGTCTCAATAGATCTGGGGCCTGGGTGGAGAAAATCGTCATATGCGTCCACTATGAAGGGCGTAGAGCAAGCAATGGAGCTGTCGATTGCAGGAATGATGCGTGCGTTTCGATGAAGTCTGCAACCCGTGGAATGGTAGCCGCTTGGAGAAGCGGCTGAGAGAAGCACCGCGCTAACTGTGCAGTCGACGACACTGTTAGGGCCGAACAGGGCAGGGGCAGAGGAAAAGTCTGTGTCGGCGGCGGCCAGGCGTAAAACCCTAGCAGAAGCCATCTCAAAAAAAATCTTGGAGGCTAAAAAAAAATGATTTATGCTATGTATTGTTACATGAACTCTATCATTATAATATATAGATAGTTGGGGGTTTTCAGCTTTAAGCTTTCCCATTACATACTGTGTTTATATGTGTGATTGATTATGTGGTTTTAATGTGCGCATGCGATTGTTTATAATTCCGCAAATTGATGATCAATAGTAGAAGAGGTTATGTATTATGCATGAAGCTCAAATAGTGTGTGATCAGGATAATCTCGGTGAATAAGTTATCTATTATTCAAATTTCTACATGGTATCGGAGCAGTATTGATCATTGGAGCAATTGCAAAACATTGAAGCGGTTGAGTTTTGTGCTGGTGGAATTCGAATTTGCAGCAATGTTTTCTTGGTGTCGAAGTTGAGATGTCTTTCAACGGATTGCGATTGGAGTATGCCCTTGAGGGCAGCTCGAATTATATTGCATGGAAGGACATGATGGAGGCGGTGCTAGATGACAATGGGTTGAAGGATTTCATAGATGTTGAAGTCCCAAAGCCTACTTCTACTGATGCTGCCGTACTTGACGCATGGCAAAAGAAGATAGCAAAGTGTCGAAGGATTCTGTTGGAGGGTGTGAAGGATCACATAGTGTCCAGCCTTCATGGTAAGGCTTCTCATATTTGATGTGGGAAATCCTTGACGATTTATTCCAAAGCAAGGCGACCGAGAGGAAGTTGGCTGGGACAAAACTTGGAAACATAAGATGGAGAAAAGGAGACGGTATGCCAAGTACCTCAGAAGTTCTCAATGCGAGGATGAGCCCAGGAAGTGTGGGGGTATTTGTAGATGATGAGGACTTGGTGAGATTGGCTCTCCTTTAGGCTTAGAAGAGTTGGAATTCCTATCGGGACTCTGTCGATGGTGGGAGAAATTGCCCGAGGATGGGAGTGACTTTTTGGGCGGATCTTGTGCGAGAGGAGATACGGCGGAGTACCGAGGGGACGGGATCTTCATCAAGGCATCTGATGAAGGGTACGCTTTAGAGCCAAAGCAAAGAAGGGGAAGAGCAGAAGCTTCTCATTAGGTGCGAAAGGCAAGAATCAGGACATGTCCAAGGTGAAGTGCTTTCACTGTCACCAACACGGACATTATGCCACAAATTGTCCGCAGAAGAAGAAAAATAAGCAGGCTGCTGGATCTGCAGCTGGAGAGGCCTTAGCCTCACAATTTGAGCTACATTTTTCGCTGATTGCATGCTTGGTCTCAAGTGTGGCGGGATCAGTGTGGTTTCTGGACAGTGGTGCGTCTTTTCACATGACAGGAGATCGATATTTGTTTACTGATCTGGATGAGAAAGATCTTGGAGTGCGCATCGAGATGGGCGATGATGGTAGATACAGTGCGACCGGTATCGGTACCATTTCCTTTGAGAGGGAGTCTAGTAAACCCTTCATATTGAAGGAAGTGATGCATGTTCCAGGATTGAAGAAGAATCTTATCTCTGTGGCGATGTTAGAAGACAAAGGATATGATGTTGTCTTCAGCGAGGGAAAGGCTTTCCTGCGTAGTAAGACAACTGGAGAAACCCGGAAGATAGGGGTTCGAGTCAAGAACCTTTATCAATTGCAGGTAGATGGCTGCGCGGCAATGGCATGCAAGGCAGAAGGAGTGGTGAGCCAAGATGATGGCGAGCTGTGGCACCGGAGATTGGGCCACCTTCACCATGGAGCTTTGAAGATACTGCAGCAGATTTCTACTGGGCTTCCTAAGGGTACTCTTGGGTAGTCAAATCAGTGCAAGGGATGTACCTTGGGAAAATTTGTGAAAGCCACCTTTCACGAGAAGGATAGTTGCGCCACGACGATCCTTGAGAGAATTCACACGGACGTGTGTGGACCTTTCTCAGTAGCTTTGACAGCAAAGCACAGGTACTATGTGATCTTTGTTGATGATTATTCTCGGAAGTGTTGGATCTTCTTCCATAGAAACCTTCTTCCATAGAAGAAGAGTGAAATACTCTCAAAGTTCTGTGAGTTTAAGGCATTGGTTGAGAAAGAGTCATGGAAGAAGGTGAAGGCTCTTAGGAGCGATAATGGTGGTGAATTCATCTTTGGAGAATTCAAGGACTTTTGCAATGCAGAAGGAATTAGAAGAGAGCTCATAGTGCCTTATAACCCATGGTAGAATGGGGTCGCTGAGCGGAAGAACAAAATGATCATGGATGTTGCACGGGCGATGTTGCATGATCAGGGCCTTCCCATACACTTGTGGGCTGAGGCATGCAATACTGCATTTTATGTGCAAAACCGTTGTCCTCACAGGATACTTGGCATGAGTACACCCGAGGAGGAGTTTTCTGGTAAGAGGCCTGATATTTCCCATTTGAGGATTTTTGGTTCACCTGTTTACATTCATGTGACTAAGGATGCCAGGAAGAAGCTGGAGCCGACTGAAGAGGTTGGGATATTTGTGGGGTACAATGATACGCCCCACAACTATCGTGTGTATTTTCCAGACAGTCTCAAGACTGTTGTGCGACGGGATATCAAATTTCATGAGGAGAAAGCCATGAAGTGTTCGCTTGAGAGGGAGCCACACTTGCATGCGGATGAGGAGCTGTTAGTTCCTAAGGAGGAGCTTCTGGATGTGGATCAGCCACAAGAGGAAGTTCAGGAGGTGGAAGAAACCACCCATGCAGCGCCAACCATCAGAGGGCGCATGCGCACTACAGAAGCTGAGCGACTGGCTCGAGATGCAGAGAAGGTTGTAGGACCACCTACAGCACAGCGCAGACAGAGGCAGTCACCGGATCGGTACACTGGATACATGGCTCTTGTGAGTCAATGTGTCGTGACGGAGCCATCCTCTTTCGAGGAAGCTATGAAGGACCTTGCATGGGTAGATGCCATGGTGGAAGAGTATGATTCGATTGTCAGAAACAGTGCATGGGAGATTGTCCCAAGGCCAAAAGGGAAATCAGTGGTAGGTTTGAGATGGATCTACAAAGTGAAGCAAGTAGCTGATGGGAGTGTGGAGAAGTACAAGGCAAGATTTGTTGCTCGAGGCTTCTCATAGATTAAGGGGATCGACTATGAGGAAACCTTTGTACCTATCGCAAGGTATTCTTCCATACGGACAATTATTGCTCTCTCAGCATAGATGCGGTGGCACATTCATCAGATGGATGCGAAGACTGCATTCCTCAATGGATTCATTAAGGAGGAGGTGTACATAGAGCAGCTCGAAGGTTTCAAGATCTTCAGCAGCGAGTCGCATGTGCGCAGGCTCAAAAGAGCTCTGTATGGGTTGAAACAAGCACCTCATTCTTGGTACACACGGATAGATAGTTATTTCACCAGACTTGGATTCTCCAAGAGTGAGGCGGGTCTGAACATATACCAAATTGTGGTGGAAGGTAAGTTGCTGATCATTGTACTTTATGTAGATGATTTAGTTGTAGTGTGTTGTTGATACTCTCATGCAATGAGGATCTTACAAAGAGTTCAGAGATGAAGGACTTGGGCCTCTGTTATTTCCTGGGATTGGAAATTTATTTGGTAGTGATGAATCTGTTTGTTTCTCGGGGTAAGTATGCCCAGGAGATACTGGAGAAGTTCAACATGCATGGCTGCAAGCCTGTTGATACTCCTCTTCCTGGTGGTTGGAGGAAGGAGGATGCTACTTCGGCGGAGGTAGTGGATGCCACTGTTTATCGACAGTTGGTGGGGTCACTTGTGTATCTGGTCAATACACGGCCCGATATATGCTATGCTGTGAACCAGCTTTCACAAGCTATGGTTAAGCCAACCAAGCTCTTCTGGGAGGCAGGCAAGCATGTAGTGAGATATCTCAAAGGCATATATCTCAGAGGCACATCGTGATATGGATCATGGTACAGACAGGAGGATGAGTTGAGGTGGTAGTGCTTCAGGCATCTGTATCATCATATCAGAGATTGTGTGCAGCGGAAGGTCATGTTACTTTCATACATTCCTACGGAGGATTAGGATGCTGATATCTTGACGAAGGCGCTCACCAGGAGCAAATTTGAATACCACAGGGGCAGGATAGGGGTTGCAGATAATCCATATCTTGTTGAGAGGGAGTGTTGAGAATGCAACAAGATGACAGAGCTTAGTGGAAAGAAGTCGCCTTCACTAAGTGGGCCCGCAGGGTATTTTTGGCGCAAAGTCTATTTTTAGACTATGTCTATTTTTAGACATGTCGATCATGATTCTATGAGTTGCAGGATGCTATTTGTGGAGGGATGGTCAAGTTAGAAAAATAGATGGACTTCTATTTTTAGACATACTGGGCGGAATCTATTTTTAGATTGCCAGTCTAAAAATAGATATGTCGAATATTATTAGCTCTTAATAATATTTGGACTATACACATTATCTTATCCTATTGGAGCACTTCAGTTTGATGCCTGGATGTGGCACATGCAGCTGATAGAAGGAATTACGCTATTCCTAGGGTCTAAGTGGAGCTATTGCATGATGACTTCAGTTAGAACTCATGTGAGTGAGTTTGGTGGAGTTGATTGAGGAGTTGATGGAGTTGTGTTCAGTTTGACTTAGTTGAACTAGTTGTATTTAGTCTAGCTGATTAATACACTAGTGATGAGTGGTGTGAATTAATTATTAATTAATTCACTAATTATTAACTCATAAATCAACTAATGAACACATCAGTTAACTTCAGTGCATGGACAGTTTCAGTGGAGATCAGTGATGGAGGTAGGTGAAAGAGTAGGTTGACTATCAGTTGTGACTATACTGGTGCATGAGATTTGCACACACATTGATGGAGAAGCCAATGAGGATTGCGGAGTACATACTGGTGGGATTTGAACCTCGATCTCATGATTATCCATATTGGATTGCGCAGTAGAAGCTGGCTAACAGGTGGAGGAGATTTGAGCATGTGACTTGCTTGATCTGAGCTTGTGTAGTGTGTAGCATGTGAGATAGTGCTGAGAGCTTATGAGGGGCTTTGTGCTATGTATTGTTACATGAACTCTATCATTATAATATACAGATAGTTGGGGGTTTTCAGCTTTAAGCTTTCCCATTACATACTATGTTTATATGTGTGATTGATTATGTGGTTTTAATGTGCGCATGCAATTGTTTATAATTCCGCAAATTGATGATCAACAGTAGAAGAGGTTATGTATTATGCATGAAGCTCAAATAGTGTGTGATCAGGATAATCTCGGTGAATAAGTTATCTATTATTCAAATTTCTACATGCCTCCTTCACTGTTTCTTGTTGCAAACTTCAGCAATTGATTATTCTTTTAGGGGAGACCCAATATTTGATACTAATAATGAGGAAATCGATAAGGCTCCTACCTATCCTCCTTATGAACCATATTCAAATCCCTCGGCCTTTAGATTACGATTTTGGGGAAGGAGAAGTCGTTGAATATTATTAGTTTCCCTCTCCTTTTCCTTATTCTCTTGATTTTGAGAGTGATCAACATGCTTGTTCTCAAATGATCTCAAGGGGCCTCGATCCCTCTCCCCTTTCTGAGTATAGTGTAAAGGAAGAACCCCTCATTGAATATTCTTTAAATCCCTAGGCACCTCCTCTGGATCATGATAAATATATAATATCTCTTTTCCATTGTGATCATCATGGGAAACCTATTTGTGTTTCTCCATCTCATCAATCTCCGTTTCCTACTAATCATGACCCTGTAGAGGCCATAAAATATGACATTAATGACAAGGACCATAATGGAAATAATATGCCTAAGTTTGCCATCCATCAAAATTTTATGAGCCTAATTGTTGACACATCTATACTTTGGTTAAGGAAAAGGATCTCATGGAATAGATTGGATCATTTTCTTACCCATTCTCATATGACCATCCGTGTATTGGAATTTTATTTTCCTACCTCCCACTGGCCTTTATCATTCATGCTATTCTCTCCACATTCGCTTTGATGTTTACTACTTGAGTAATCAAATAGGCCGACATATTTAAACTGATTTGATGATATGTTTGTTGCACTGGCTTTATTATTACACTTAGTATTAAGTTTTGTACTGTATGCATGTTAGAGTAGGATGCATTGCATGTTTATTTTCACATTAGAAATAATGTCATATGATATTTCTCATGGTATATTAATTGCATTTGGATTAAAACTTGCATATTTTATTTTCTGTTGATTTTATGGCCTGACATTAAGCATGTGTGATCATAAGAAACCATGAAAAACATGTTGCCATATGGGTTTAGTCGTTGATGTGTGCAGGTAACAGTTCTGCATTGATGAAGAGATTGTTAGATTTCTCACGACCTCCCGTCTGAGTAGCTTCACCCACTTCTTCGAGAGATCACGTCCTAGTTGGAGCTAGATTTTACCCACCACTTTGTGGGTGATATCCCTAGGATAAAAAGATTCTGCAAGATGGTCGTCAATTGGAAGCCAATAACCCCTTGTAACCACAAACTAGCTTGTTGCGCCATTTTTTTGCCACTTGAGTTAGCCATGTGGTCCCTCACCCATTTGTCTTGCTCGTATGTTTGAAGGTGGGCCTCCTGAACCCAAAGGCATGTCTTTCCATTTGGTAATTGAGTATTTGGTTTACATATCATGGACACTTCTTGGCATGGAATAATGGGGGGATTCAACAAAAAGAGTGAGATTAGTTTGTGCTTTTGTACCCTTGAACTCTTTTGGATGTTACCCTTGGATCTTAGTCCCATAAGATCTTCTTTATTGACCATTTGGTTTTAGGGTGGTACTACTTGGGAAGTCTCGATTTTGGTTGCGTTGTCCTACTCCCTCATCCACATATATCACTCCCCTTCCAATTATTATAACCCCATTCATCATCTCTCCCACCTCTGTACACATAGGGTCAGCCTCCCCTTTCCCTTACCCCCACCTTGGATTAGGCTTGGAATGATGCCTTAGGGGTTGAAGCAACTAAAAAGAAAAAGTAAAAGCATAAGTTACCACATTCAACAGGAAAATGTACCACAATATGCAAAATATGGTCAGGACAAATATATTTAGCACATGGGAAAAAGCCAATACATGATCTCTACCACATACCCATGGCCATCACCCTAGTTCTATAGGCCTTATAGGAGCCTCCTTTATTATTTAGGAACCCATGATTGTCCCAAACCCTGGAGGGAAATGAACCACCCTACCTAAAAGGGGGTATCCGCTTCTACATCTTACAGATCATGCTCTTGTCCTTTGAGGCATGAGCAGTTAATCAAAGAAAAATCATAAAAGGAAAAAGACATATAAATAAGGGTGGAAAAATCAAGGTCGGGGCACCTCATGTACCACGATTTCTCCTTCCTATACACTATATACCCAGGTGTGGGCTTCCTTTCTTCTAGCTACCTTTGTACCCCAATATGTGGCACAAGATTTCCCCTTTTCATTCCCTATTACATTCACCTCTTTATCACATGCCACCACCTTTTGAGGGATGTACCTTAGACATACTATCCCCTCTAAAGGTAGAAACCACCTAATAAGGTACTTGGTTAACTCCCTTTGGAGTTTGGAGACATTAGCATGTGCAAAATCCCACTACGGAAGGGCATCCATTATGAAGTGTCCACTTGTTGTCCATGGTTTGTAAACTCTTTTATCAATTACGTTAATGAATTTTTGTGCTAGAAGGCTCGGGGACGCATTAGATCTTATGTAGGATTGCAGATGGTGTCCGTTTTGAGTGTGGTATCCCTATACAGGGTCCTAACTCTCTAGAGGGATACATTGGCATATGTAGGGCATGTTTAGAGAGCCATGGGCCTCCATAGTAGTAGAAAAAACTCCATGGATCCCTAAATACGTTTAGATATTGCTCGAGATCCACCTATTGGATGAAGAAGATGCATCTTGTACACTATGCCCAGTCGGCCTCATTATTGCACCATACACTTGGTAGGTGACCTAGGACTTTTACACTGATGTGGCATCATTTATTCCATCATCTAAGCCCTTACAGATGGTCTATAGGAATCTTTGACTTACTTGGATACCCATGAGGTTATTGGTGTGCCCCCACACCCACTAGGAGCACCGCATGTTTATTGTTTGAAGAACAAGAGGCCACACCTTTTTCCGTCACTTTTGGGAGTCCTATCTCACATTATGAAACCTATGGAAATCATTAGGCTTGCTATAAGGCCCAACGACACATGTTATTGATAATTCGTCCCTCTTGAGAGGCTTTACTCTTTTATTATTGAGCTAATTTTTTGGTCTTGTCACCAAAATATTGTTATTATGCATATTATTTTACTTTAGGGGCTCAATTAAACCAAATTAGCTAAATTTAATGCATTAGATATTATATAAATAGAGGAGAGGTGATTCATTCTCTCAACATCACTTGTATTGGATCATATCTTCTTGTGATATGTTCGTATCTTTTGAGGATGATAATTTTTGGATGAATGAATGAACTTCGATGTTTGGTTATTCTTCTTTGTCTTGGAGCTTATATGATTAGCATATCTCAGTGATTGGATATATTATTATTACATGTAAGTACCATTTTAATTCTATTTTGATTCCTTATGTTGCTGCATTCATGATATTGGGATTTTCATTATTCTAGGGTTAATTTGTTGATTTTCTTGGAAAGAAATTGTGGAAATTGAATCTCTAAATAGTGTTGTATCATGACTGGGCCATGTTTTAATGAATTAATATTCCTAAAGACTTCCCTATCTTTATAAGTCACCCAATATTGTTGAATGGAGTATAAATGACCTTGAAGCTACTTATATTAATCCCTAATGCCTAACGAAGTTGTATTTTAGGCCTCCTTGACAAGTGGAAATCAATCCAAACTATAAATCTTTCATGAATCCATCTCTCCCAAAGGAAAAAACACTGGTCCTCCTCTGGTGATCACTTTAAAGCTAATTTCTTTCACCTTCCCCTCTTTTCTAGGCCTAGCCTATATATGTCACCTAAGGCATCTGTTTTCTCACAACCTAGCCATCCAAATGCTTCAATTTTTGGTCCACAACTGCATTGGTGTGTCCTCAAGAAGCCCACAAAATTTCATGAGATTCCAATGTTTGGATCTTGAGATATCGCAAGCCCTAGGTCGAAGGCAAATTGTTTCCCTTTGTTTCCCTTAGGCTAGCACCTCATATGATCAATTTGACACATTTTAGTGAAAATTATTGTTTTGATCCTTCTCCTTGCCTTGTTTAGGTTAAGATAATAATCGGTTGCTAAACACTCTCTCCTTAACCTAGATTGGGTCCACTTGGCCCCATGTGGTCCCATTTCTTATCAAAGAAAATTCATTAAGGAAAATTCGGGAATCAAATTTTTGAAAGGATTTTAGGGATTGGGAAACTCCTTTACAAGTCATATTCCCCTAATCTAGCCCCCAAATTGTCACCTCCTTCTCATAGAAAATATAGTACCTTTCTTAAAGATCAAGCAAGCTCCATACTTAATCTTATTCTAGGGAAAGGATCATTGAGGCCACTTCACATCTATTTGTTGATCCATTCTTCATAAGTGACTTCCTAATACCAAGTCTCCTCCCATCGATGAAAGGCCATAAAGATTAGGGAGCCTTAGCTAAGGTGACAGTGGCCTAAGTCTCCATCGTTGCCCTTGATCTACTAGTTGCCCCATTAGGAGTACCTTTTAGGCCCCCTGTTAGTTTGGGTAGTAACAAGGGACACAAATTTTTATCAATTTTCTATGAATTTGATGAAAGTTTAAATCATAATAGAAATGTGGGAAAACAATAAATCCTAGTAAACTCAACAAAGCTTATTGGAACATGAACAAGTAGAATATCTATTTAAGTTTTTTAAAAACAAATATAAATGAAGATATTGGAACATGAACAAGTAGAGTGGAGATTGAAGAATAGGGCTACTTGGCTGGTAGAGGGCAACAATATTATTGTTTTGTTTCAAAACTACATAAAACATTGAAGGAGCATAAAAGGTTCATGGGAAAATAATAGGAAAGATTGGAGGAAGCTAAGAAGAATCTCAAAGATAACATGAGGAGTAAGGCACTTTAAAAGTTTATTCCACGAATTTCCCAAGGCAAACACAAAAGATATTAAATAAAAATTGCTATAGGCCATTTTGTCACATTTGGTCAATAGGCCTGGAGACTGGATCAATAACCATTTGTGTACATGTTTTCATCATCCCTACACAAAGCCCTAAGCATGACCTTTCCAAAAAGTCCGAGTTGATTGGATTAACTGCTCAAAATCAAAATTTTAAGCCCCAACACACCCTATCCCTTTAGACAACTGCATTCAACATTGGTTGCTCCCTTATGCACCAGTGATGATCAAGACTAGTTGCTCCTTACTGGGGGTGCTTTGATTCTATAAATTCAGGAAAATTAAAAATATTTCCGAAGCTTCCTCTTCCAGAAGCTTCCAAGGGTTGTTTTAACAATTTACTATGGATAAGAAGCTCAAGTCCTATTTGATCCTACCTTGGAGACTTCACCTCTTATCCCTTGATCTCATCCTCCCATTATATGTGGATCTCAAGCTCATTATGGTAAATCCTAAACTACCATCCCTCTTCTATAAATTTACTACCATCCATAACATCAGGGTTGGCTTTTGGAGATTGATCATGCCCTCAGGCTACCGCCTTGAATCTAAGAGAGTCATCATCTTCAGGTATTAGGGTGATATTGAGGTGTGCTTTGTGATAAGGAAGGACAAGTAAACTTGGGGAGATTGCTACAATATCAACTACTATTCTTGGTTGTAAACTATCTCCTATTTCTATTAATACAAATAATATCTTGTTTTTTTACATGTTACATTTAAATTCATGTTTTTCAATGCTTTTTTGATTCATTGAATAGAGTAATTGAATTATGCTATGTATATGTTGTGGATCCTTGGCTCATTTTGTATGTACAAGTTTTAATTATAGTGTTAGGAGCCACGATTGGAGCTTACAAGCAAGCAGGAAAGTAAAGCTTGGATTCCAAGTAAGCCTTTTTTCGTAGAAATTATACAAACAATATTTATACTAATGGATTCAATCCGATCATGTAATATACTAAAACAAGATACTGAATCCTTATACAATATTTGCAGAAAATAAACATGATCGCACAATCACACCAAGCAAGAGAAATAAGCAAATCAATCCACAAAACAAATATTTTTCCTGGGAAAGATTGTTGCTTAAAACCCCTCTATCTCTATTGTATAATGAACCAAGGAATCATGAAACAATACATTGCACTCTTCTCACAAGTATCTGTTGCACTATCCTAACTGTCTCACACCGATCCAAACAAAATTGGTCCAACACTTAGCCAATTCTCAGCGTGTCTTCAGCCTTCCTTTCTCACGCAATCCCTAGGCAATTAATCCCTATTATTTAGGAAAATTAGCCTTCCTTGACTGTGCAATACATCATGGGAAGCCTATGGTGTATATAATTGCGCCCGGGAAATTTTCTATAAATACAACTGATAGATAACTTCGATTTAACCTCTGTCTCAACTAGGTCTTCATAATAACTGACATGCATGCAGCTATTAATAGTAAATAATTAGTCACTTGACAGATCACTGCATGTGAGTTAAATCTGATTTAATTCACTTGGACTCTCACTAGTGCCACAATTAGTTACAACTAGTTAAATTGATTTTAACTCACTTAATTGAGTTAATTGATTTCTCATGCATTAAACTAATAGACTAACTGCAACTTGGACTCTAAAACAAATAGAATCACACTACATGCCTCACCAACCACCCTCAACTCAAATTTCATGAGCTAACTGAGTCTATCACACTCATTTAATTACTATTACAAGTGTATATGAGATAAGATTAAAATTTATTGTCGAGTTTATTTAAGGGATAAATAAATTTGACACACATTTCTTCTAATTTAATTAATAAATAATTAAATCAAAAGCCTCCATGGTAACCATTTCTGGATGCCATTTTCTAGATGTTGTTTCTGGATGCCAATTTCACTGTTTCTTGTTGCAAATTTCAACACTCCCTCTCAACAAGAAAGGAATCAATCTGTCCCGATCCGGTACTTTTGGAATGTTCTTGCATGCAAAACTTCTCTAATGTTGTTCGCACAGGAAACTATCCTGAAACTGAATAGCCTCCAAACAATTGAATCAATATAATGCATCTATCATCAGAGTCTTCTGACTACTACTAGCTACTGCACACATCTATTGGACTCCATGCGTTGCTGACATAAGCATCCATGCACTCCACACTACTGCCAACTATGATTTGTGCTCCAGTATCTGACACCTGTCACTCTAATTTCTGTCTTCCTAACATCTAACTACATCAATATAACCGATCCTTCCTGCTACTGTTGTACTATGGGTTCCTCGTAGCCAGGTTCGATCCATGATACACACCATCTCAATGGACCCTGCCCAAATTTCTTCTTGGGATTATATCTGCATATTTCCCCACCTCACACCTGGAGGTATAGATGCATGTACTCCCTCTGCCCATATGGCTTGAAAATCCCCCCTCCTGGAGGTATCTTCTTTAGTGGACTCTTCCACTCGGTCTCTTCTCTGCTTCTCCAATTATGGCTTCTCCACAACCTTCTGAGACTGCTTTTGAGGCTGCATGTTGAGAGATAATTTCTCCCTCTCAACCACCAAGTTACTAACCACTGCTTTTCTCCTCAAATATTTGCATGCATCCTCAACCTCGAGAGCATACAGGTTCTTGACTCTGGAACCGATCTGCTTCACCTATTTTGTGGCTATGTGTTTAAGGAAAAATTTTCCTTTTCTAAACATCACTTCATAACCACGGTCTTCCAATACTGCTATGGAGACAAGATTATTCCTTAGGCCTGGAACATACAAAACATCTGTTAGTCTGAGATGGGAGCCATTCTCCCTCTGAAAGGTAACTTATGTCAGTAGCGTTATACCTCTCGCCATCTCCAAACTCTATGCTCTGTTGGAGGTCCTTCTCCTCCAAGTCATTGAAGAGATCTCTATCCCCTATCATTAATGAGGCACCACTGTCTAAATAACACATGCATCCCATTACACTGCTAGCCATGCATGCAATGAGAGTAAAATAAAGCTTGAACTATGAAGCCAATGCTTCACCCACTGCAACTGCAGGCTCCTTCTTGCTTGCCTTCTTCTATGGACAATTCAAAGCATAGTGCCCATGCTCGTGACAATGAAAACATATGATCTTGGACAAGTATTTCTTGCCTGCTTCACCTTTGGATTTCTTTACCTTGGCCTTATTTTCCTTACTGGCCAAGGCACAATATTCCTATTCATTATTCTTGGATGAGGATCCATCCCTGGTATTTCGCTTGAATTCTTCTTGTACCAAATCTGACCAAAATCTCTCCCAATCTGGTAGCTTCTCCATCCCATTGACAGAGTCCTGATAACTATGCCAACACTTGGGAAGGCCTAGAAGTGCTAGGCTCACCAAGCCATCATCTGCTACGGTCACACCAACACTTCCAATATCATCTCAATACTGAGTGAACTTTGCCAAGTATGTTGGTACCATCTCGCCCTCCTCCTTCTTGGTTTTCCTAATCTTGTCCTTCAGCGCCAACTTCCTTTGGTCACTGCTATTCTGAAACAAAATTTTCAAGGCCTTCCACATTACATATGGAGTTTCCTTGCCATGGAGAGTCGAGACAATGTGATATCGAACTCCCTTTAATAAGATCCTCGCCCTTGCTACCTTCTTTTTCCAAGCATCAAGAAGAGCAGCTCCTGCTGTTGCGTGCTTTGGAATATCATTATCAATGAATTATTTCAACCTGTTGTCCTCCAAAAATGGCTCCATTCTACCTTTCCATGCGATATAATTAGAACTGCCCTCAAGTTCATATTCCAATCTTAATCCATTGAAATCCATCTTGATCCGCTTGTCGCACCAATGAAAGTATCTGTAAGTTTGAATACTATTAAACACAAACTCAATTTATTCTCCACTATTGTGATTTCTGGCGCTCCGATACCATGTAGAAATTATAAAAACAATATGTATACCAATGGATTCAATCCGATCATGCAATATACTAAAACGAGATACATAATCCTTCTACAATATTTGCGGAATATAAACACGATTGCACAATCACACCAAGTAAGAGAAAGAAGAAAATCAATCCACAACACAGATATTTTTCCTCGAGAAAGCTTGTTGCTCAAAACCACTCTATCTCTATTGTATAATGAACCAAGGAATCATGAAACAATACAATGCACTCTTCTCACAAGAGTCTACTGCACTATCCTCACTGTCTCACACCGATCCAGAAAAAATTGGTCCAACACTTAACCAATTCTCAGCCTGTCTTCAACCTGCCTTGCTCACGTAATCCCTAGGCAATGAATCCCTATTATTTAGGACAATTAGCCTCCCTTTACTGCACAATACATCATGGGCATCCTATGGTGTATATAATTGCGCCCAGGCAATTTACTATAAATACAACTGATAGATAACTTCCCTTTAACCTCTGTCTCAACTGGGTCTTCATCATAACTGACATGCATGTAGCTATTAATAGTAAATCACCAATCAATTGAGATATCAATGCATGTGAATTAAATCTGATTTAATTCACTTGACCTCTCACTAGTGCAACAACCAATTACAACTAGTTAAACTGATTTTAACTCACTTAATTGAGTTAACTGATTTCTCATGCATTAACTAATACACTAACTGCAACTTGGACCCTAAAACAAATAGAATCACTCTACATGCCTCACCAACCACCCTCAACTCAAATTTCATGAGCTAACTGAGTCTATCACACTCATTTAACTATTACAAGTGATTATGAGATAAGATTACAATTTATTGTCCAATTTATTTAAGGGATAAATAAATTTGACACACATTTCTTCAAATTTAATTAAGAAATAATTAAATCAAAAGCCTTCATGGTAGCCATTTCTGGATGCCATTTTCTGAATGTTGTTTTTGGATGCCAATTTCACTGTTTCTTGTTGCAAATTTCAACACTTTCCCATTCTTTAATTTCTCTAAGGAAAACTTTATATTCTTTGCTTTTTGTTGTTCTAGACTAGTCCACTAGGTCTAGGGAGGATACTTTTGTTCGCAATAGTAAATTTCGTATAACAACAAAAAAATAAAGAACTTGAAGCTAAAGTCACCAAAGAGTGACTCAAATCAATTCTACAATATTTTAAGAAGGCAAAGAGTTTGAGTCTAGATGGATGGATGGCTGAATTTTATTTGTGTTTCTATGACCTCCTAGAAGAGGAGTTGCTAAAAGTGAGAGAAGACTATTTTTTTTGGTGGGTGCACTAAATAAGAATTTATAGCTCTAATTCCAAACCAAAATGATCAATATAACTTTGATGATTATAGGAGTATCTCACTATGCAACTTTGTACAAAATTTCAACAATAATTCTAACAAATATGCTTAAAAATAGTTTTCCCTAATTTTATCTCAAGGAGTTGTATATTTTTCTTCATATTGGAAAAATTCATGTGGCCATAATAGCATGAGAAGGAATACATATAACAAAGGAAAAAATTCAACTATGATGTTGAGATTAGAATAATAAGGTTTGTGATATGGTAAGTGAGTTAAATAATAGGATTATTTTTATTCAAATTGGGATGAGATCTCAAATAGTAAATTGGATTATGGGGTGCAATTTCTCAACTTCCTTTGTCATATTGGTTAATGGGTCAACTTTTAATTTCTTCTATCCTACTAAGGGTCTAATGCACATATGATCTGTCTCTCTTCTTGTTCTTGTTGATTGCATAAATTTTGAGAAAAATGGTAAATGCATCTAAAAGGGGAGGTAAGAGTATTAAAATGAGAAATAATTTCCCCTCATCTCATTTACTATTTGTAGATGACATGGTTATGTTTGGCATGAGAACAATTAGGGAAGTATAAAAATATAAAGAAGTTATACAATAATGCAACAACGATGTAGGTGAATGTTCATAAATCTTCATTGTTATTCAATGGCCTAGAAGCGGGTTTAGAGAGATAGTTTTTTCAAGTATTGATGTGGGGTTAAAATATCTGAACTTTTATTTCAGGCCTACTAACTACAAATTCGAGGATTGGAACTATCTTTCTGAGAAAAAAAATGAAAAAGAGAATGACTAATTCATGTTAATGGTGGTTATCCGAGGGAGGAATCTTACTTTAGTCAAATTATTTTTGAAGGCAATGCCTATTTATTGGCTTTTTTTAGTTTACATGCTAAAAGGAATGCTAGAAAAAAAATAGAAAAGGCGCTTTAGCTTCATATGAACAAGAAAAATAGAAAGGGAAGGAATACCATTGTTTAGGTAGAAAAACTTTTTCAAAACCAAAGGAAGGTTGGGATTATAAAATATTCATCTATTTGAACAAGCTTTAGTAGTAAAAGTTGAATGTAGAATGACAAAGAATGAAGGTTTATGGGGAAAAGTGAATAAATAAAAATACATAGCTCATTGTTCAAAGGAGGATTGGATTAGAAGTTGAGTGACGAATTTTGAAGGGGCCTCGCTTATCTAAAAAAGATTTGTGAAATCTTATGAATTTCGTTGAAAACAATTATCCTAGAAGGTTATGTTAAATCCCTATTTTTCCATCTACTAGACACCGTTTTTGCCAAACTATACCTTATTACAACATCTAAACCTAACCTTGAAATAACCTATCCTCATAATGTTGTGCCTTAGTTTCCCTTAACAAGTGTTTGAGGTAAAGTTCTTTATTTTAAGCATTTTTCCTAAGTTATTAATGAATTAGTGGGAGTTTTAAGTAACCTTTACTAGTGGAGAATGTTAGCTTGATTTTGTACTACTGCAACCATTGAAACAATTGAATTCCAAAGGTTTATGTCTACGCACGCACAAATTGGGTTTGGTCACATGAAGGTTAAGATTTGACTACTAACCTACATCAAAACTTACTGGTTTGTGCCTATTATTCTCTTCCACAACATGAAGGATTCAAATCAATACCTGAATAGTCATTCCCATATAGTCTAATATTTACTACACTATTCACGTGTGCTTCAGTTAAATGAACAACAACAAGATCAAACCTTGATTCATCATTTACCTAAAATGTTTTGATGGTTAAAATAATCAATCTTGGTTATATTTTATGAAAGACGTAACTATTTTTACCCTTTAATCCACGTGAATAAAGGGGTTGGTTCTATATCTCTAGTTTTGGGCTTTCTATATAGTGCATCAAACTTTATAAAGAAAGGCTTGTGAGAAAGAGTATGTTGCTATAATATATAAATTCAAGACAAGCGTCTATTCACCCTTTTGTCATTATAAACCATTCCCCCCCCCACTATGGCTATGATATAAGAGTTTTACAATCATTTGTGATACTTTATTATTAATAAAAACATCATTTTGATCCATGGCATTTTGTTGTCACTAATTCTGTGAATTTTATTAGCTCGCCTACCTAGATTGTTAAAGACCCACCTCTCATGCGACAATTGAGATGAGTGTACTTGTATTTAGTTAGTTCATTTCTTTGATTTTATTTCCTATATAAATATCTAACTTACATTAACATAATACATGAATGCATGACCAAATACATATACAATATTTTTATAGGTCAATTTGGGCACCATTCCGAATGACCTGGTTAAACTGGACATCATCCCCAGGACCAATGAATAGGGTCTATCATCCCCTATCATTTCAGTTGCTACATGCCCTAAGACAAAGAACAAGAACAAATCATTAATGACTTCCATTGAAAGGTTTCCAAGATTTTAAGTACATGTTATATCACCTATGAGCTCCGCAACGCAGTCTCTCAAGGGGATAAGTGCTTTGCATATGCAGGTAACCCCACTCAAGGGTGCTCTGCAAAGCACTTCCTGACACTCAAGGGTGCATTGGTCAAATTGGGAGCGAAATTCTCATTGTTCCGGAATCTCCACTTGGCGAGTGCCTTCTAGAAGAGTGCATATGTGTCAAACTTCGAATCCATGTGTCCATTTGACATCTCTGAGCTTGGGAACATGTCTTTCCTATTATTAGAAAGTCATTGATTGTGAAACTACCTTAAGCTCATCTATAAATTGAGCACATATCCTAGTGATTGAGAAGGAAGAAATTTGGTAGAGAAATGCTGTTGGATTCTCAATTGAGTGTTTGATTTGAGTGATATGTTGCTAGAGAGATTTTCATTGTGATGAGGCTGGGATGATGCTGAAGTTGGTGAAATCAAATCAATCGCTGGTTGTAACCTCCCCCTTCTATCCATTAATAAAGGTTGATGCTTACTTTCCCACATATATATCTGTATAAGCTTATGTGTTTCATATTATGGATTCTTATCTGATGTATATGTTTCATGTTTCATTGATTTAACTGATTAACGTGAATAGCCATATGTATATTGCAATCTCTTTGTTGTTTAGTGTTCATACTTGCAGGAAATATTTTGGCAATCAAGCTTGTATTGAAGCTACAACAAGAGCGACAGAAGGAGAATAGGAAGCGGTTGGACTCCAAGTAGGTTTCTTGATCTATTATGTGTGTCTATTTACTATTAGGAAAAGTATCTGCAAAGTCTTTAATTTGTTGTTCTAAATGAGCACCACATTTAGGGAACGTGTTTTATTCGCAATTAATTATTCCGCATAACAAATTGGCGACTCCATTGGGGAGTTCACCCTCCATACTTGGTGTGTTTTCTCTGTTTATCCATCCAATAGCATTTACTCTTAAAGATTAGGCTTTTTGAAATCAAAATTTGCATTATAAGTGTGCTAAACAACTTGAGTTTTTGTTCTCTGCTGTGCCTAACGCAATGTTGAAAAGGGCACAGTGCTTTGCAGAGCACTGTCTTCCATTCAGGGGTGCTTTGCAACACACTGTCTCCCCTTAGAGACTGCGTTTCCCCCTAGAACCAACCAAATTCCCATTGAATTTGTCATTTCATTTTCTTTCAGCCTTTTGTTTGCTGTGTTTTCAAGTGCCTGATGCCTCATAAAGACCGGTAACTTTACCTGAATCTTACTTCTTTGAAAGAAAAGTTTGTTTAATGTCTCTTTAAAGTGTTTTTCTTTATGATTGAAAAATTAATTTCAACGTATTTTCATTACTGCATAAGATCCATTTTCTTTTGAAAAGGAAATTGTCGTTAAATTCTTCGTTTCCTACAGGAGAAATTTTAGTTAAATTCTTCATTTTTCCTAAAAGAGAAATTGTTGTTCAATTCCTCATTTATAAAAGTAAAAGGAATTTGTTTTTATTGATTTGATGCATTTAGTTTCCTTTTCTGCATTAACATCAAAGGGATTGAAAAGAAAAATTTGCATTTGCATGTAGTGGATTGTGTGTTTTGCATAGGAACAAATTAGGAAAGCTACATATTAGTTTATGCTCTTTGTTGTTTGCTCTTCCCCTCTTGTAGCTAGGATTTTCATTCAAGAAACTAAAATTGAAATTTTTCTTATCATTTTAGTTTGCATTTTAGGATTTTCCAACACATCATCGCGGTGAACCTTGAAAGGCAAATTGATAAACAAGCTCAACTTAAAATTTACATCAATTTACCTAACAAAGCATTGGAACCATAACGATAAAATTTAAAAGGTCTAGGATAGAGACGTGTTTCGGCGTCGTAAAACATAGCAGCTATCGTTAATTGTCTGTGATACATTTCGAGTGTGATACCTCACTCCACGTACGTAAGTATATCGTAGCTCGTCCACGTACCTTTGGGTATATCAGGCGGTGTTATAGTACGAAAAGTATAAAGGGGTGCTCTCACTATGCGGTTTCGCATTAGACAACGCTAATACAGACTTCGGCCTCCACGTACCTTCAGGTATATCGGGCGGTGTTATAGTACGAAAAGTATGAAGGGGTGCTATCACTATGCGATTTCGCATCACACAACGCTAATACGGACTTGGGCCTCCACGTACCTTCGGTTATATATGGGAGGAAAAATATAGGTTGCTATCCATCTATAGTGAACCGAGTCGACCACCTTGTAAATTGTGATACACCGAACACAACATTCAGGGAGATTTCCTGCTCATACTTCTTGGTTCGCTAGGAGGTATTCTGCAGTTCACAGTTTCTTGGTAAACCATTTGCTTAACATTACCCTTTTATTTTGTTTATTTATTTTTTAGTTAAACTAAATCAGTCATCGTGGAAGAAAAAAATCCTTTTCCCCGTCGTTCACGTAGATTAGCATTGAAACCACCTTTACCACTGGAAGTTACTCCTGGTCGGCGAAGGCGACATCACTCTACCGAAACCAGTGCTATTAGTACCTCTGGTGAAGCATCATCTTCCATATACCAGAGTAGGAACAAGTTGTTTCTACAAATCCTCATTTTTCTACTGTTGTCAAGACAGATTCCTCACAACTACCCGTGGTCACGATCCATGCAATCAATGAGACCATACCTCTTGAACCCGATGTTGTTCGACAGGAAGTTGATCTAGATCTTGTCTCTTCTTTTCCAGAATATTTGAATCCCGAAGTCGAACGACCGGAAGTTGTTCCTGCATTGGTCATCCCACAATTTTCAGTAGCCATTGAGTCTCCCATATCACACAGTCAACCTCCCGAAATATACTTTGGGCCTGACGGCGAAATACTTCCACCTGGTTTGATTTCGATTGAAGAAATCCCACAAGACGAAACACCTTTAACTCCAACCCATTTTGGGGAGGATATTTTCTTGTACGAGTATTTTCATCAATCACCTTCCTCTTCTTTTGTTGATCCTGTGCCTTTTCAAATTCTTGTCATTTCAAAAGGGTACACATTTGGTCAAGTAAGCATGCCTCAACCAACATCTTCGGTTGGGCCATCTATTCCAATTGCGTCAGCACCTGCTCTCGCTACCCCGTCGATGTTTACAACGTCGCCAGAGTCATATTTACATGGAGGCCTTTTCTTCTGTTGTTATGACATCCCTCACCGAGCTGGGATTTCTAATGATAAGGAGCCTTATACTGCAAAGCAAATGCAACAAGGACTGCATGGACTGTAAAAACCCCTTTTTCGCCTGCCGGAACCTTTGAAAGGGCTAAAAATCCACCTTTTATGCTTTAAAAGCACGCATTCTAACATATCAGGCCTCTAAGCGCCTTTCGGATTAAGCTCTTAAGCCCCATTTCTCATATGACCCTGCTCTATGACTGATGCCTAAAAGTCCTTAAGCCCTCTTCGGCTATCGCACATCGCTCATCGCCACCCTACATTCCTTATTCGTTGAACTCCTTTTCTGCCGATGTGCGAAACCTCGACACAATCCCGACCGTTGATCTCCGCAGATCCAACGGTCATCGCTCGTCGTGCTGCACCCATCCATCGCACATCGCAGTAATCCATTTTCACTATGTATTTCTCCATCGATATGCCGATCTTTCGAGATAATCTCCATCGTTGATCTCCCTCATCTAATGGCCCACATCACTCTCACTTTTATAACCCCGCAACTGATCATCTCGCTATGTGACAAAATTGATGACATCATTTCCGGTCCCACCCGACCACGCAGGGTCGTCCATCGCATTCTTCCTCCGCCGTTGATCTAGATTGCTATGATCAGACGGTCCACGTTCCTCTTCGCGTTCATTTCATCAAATAACCTGATCGTGTTGTTTCCACGCGAAATGGGCGGTTTTGTGAGGACACGCATCGCCCACCTAACTATATCGCGTTCATTCCGCTCCTTACCGCTTACCACCTTCCGCCTGCACGAAAACCACTCCGGTTTTCAGCAAAACTGCCTTTTGCATAACTTTGCGCCAAATTAGATTTAAACTCTACTTTCGCCATGGAAACACCTCTGCTGCATTCCTTGCCTCCGCACTGCTCCTCCGCCTTCACCCGAGCCTTCTGAAGCAGTCTATGCCTTCATCGCATGATTTATTTAACTGGTTTGCTGTCTATGCAGGTTTTCATGGCATTTTAAGTACAAAGGCCGTCTCATAGCTAATCACAGTGGCTTGAGGCCGAGGACGACGATCCTCCACACCCAGGAAAGCAAAGAAAAGTGATAATAAGGTTCATTTTCATGTCTCAGTCAATGGATCATGACCATTGACCATTCTATAAGACCCTCCAGCGCAGAAGGCCAATTCTTCCACTAATAGTAGTGCCGCACCCTCCAGCGCAGAATGCCAGTCCTTCCCACGACTAACAGTATTGCCTTCGCCAGTAGCAGTAGGGGCTCCGCCTCATCAAACATCAATGATCATTCATGACGGGGCCCATGTGGCCTTTTACCTTATTTTCTTTTCACTTTGCCATTTCGGGTGAAATCCTTATTTCACTCATGCAGTTTTTACTTTCAGATTAGTAAATTGTTTACATTTCAGTTAGAAATGGCTTTAGGCCTGCGTTGTAAGATGATGAGAGTAAGTTCTACCTCATCATCATTTTTGTTTTTAATTTAGACCTGAAACAACATACAAGCACGCGGGGAAGATATTTTCCCAAAATATCTTCTCGCGCATAGGAATCAGAGGTTATAAAAACAGAAAGAAAACACTAACAAAAGGTTCCAGATTTTCGAAAGGACTCACTAGCTTGAGTATTTTGTATGAAATTTGATAGTAGATGTTTGAAGATCCCGTAGGGACTCAGTAATAAGAAGTTTTGCTGGAATTGAGGATTCCGCTTGGGATGATTCACAGTTTGTAACTCTTCTCCTTGTTTTTGAATATAAATGTTCATTTCGTATCTCTACATATATTGTATCTAAATGCTCTGGAATGAGAGTGCTCCCATGCTTAAATTGAATTTATCATAGCAGATACTCATATTTACTCATCTATAGCGCTTTAAATATGGCTCAGGCATGATACTTTGTTTCATTTTCTATCTCTTTCGTCGTTCTTCCGATAGTAACTACAATGGATTCTTATCTTTAAATGAGCCCAGATATATGGATTCTTATCTCTTAATAAGCCTAGTATATATGGATTCTTATCCTTGAATAAGCCCAGTTATAGTTGATATCTTACTCTATCTTCTGCCATAGTCATCGCTCACATATAACTTGATAATTGTGTATTCATTTTAGAAGTTGAACCCCTTTTACAACATTTTGTTTTAAAGATGTCTGATGCATTTACTTATTGCAGTTTGTACTTAGTTTCTACATTTTTCCTAGTTGTTGTGTTTAACTTTGGGGTTTTTGGTTCCACCCTTATTAAAACCATTCATTTGAGTGATAGTTGCATGAGAGACAAACATTTCCAACTGCAGTCAGTTGAGTCATATGCTCCTTGCATTTAGGATGTCCTAGGCACTGGTCTTTATACAACTCAAGGCTGTCTCTAGGAGCTACAACATCTTTTTGGTGCCTTTGCCGAGGAAGGAATTTAAAGAACTAAATCCCTGGGCCTCGACAAATATTCATCCACCCTTTAGAATAGGTGAGCATGAAGGGTTGGGAGTTGTAGATCCCTCACCTTGGCGATTCCACTGTCATTCAAAGATAAATCTATTTGTAGTCTTGGCTTCCCGAAAGCCACACCTGAGGTCAGATACATCCCAGTTGAGAACACCTTCAGTGTCTGATCCAGAGAATATTTTGCACAAGAGAAGTTGGAGAGAAAGACAATTAGCTTATACAGATATTCCCAGATTCTCCCTGGAAGACTCTCCATCCTCCTCTCAGTTAGCTCAAGATCAAGGTCCTGATTCTAATGTAAGAACCCTTGATTATACTTCTAGTAGCTCCTCCCTTGAAAATATTGAAGTAAAATACGAGGCTGAGTCTGTAGACACCATGAGCTTCTTTATGCATCCCACTCCCGAAATCGAAGAAGTTAAAGGAGTCACAGATGTTTCCACTTCTCATATTCTAGCATTGCAATCAATCCCTCAAGCTGTTGTTCAGTATATCCCCATTGTCATACATACTTCTCTTCCACCATCTCCTATTACACATCAGACTCTCCCGCCACCTCCACAACCTCCGATGGCTGTTCCTGGCTTCCTATTGAACAAATATGCCCCCTGGAATTGCCTCAGATCCTGAACGGCATGCCTAAGGATTACTTAAAGATATTACCTCGTTTCAATGGAGAAAATGATACTAAAGCTCAGAAACACCTGGAATTTTTCTGCGCCTTCGCAGAAAATTTCAATGTTGAACATCAGGATGTGGTGTTGAGATTTTTTGTCCAGTATCTAGATGGAGAGGCTAGAAAATGGTTCAAAACCTTGGGGGACTGCTCCATTAATAACTGGGAGGAAATGGAAAATGCCTTCACCAAGAAATGGGGAGAGAAGAAGGACCACGGATACTGTCTTACAGAATTCAACGCCCTTAGAAAGAGACATAATGAAGATGTGTCCGAATTCATCAAGAGGTTTAATAAATTATATACAAGTCTCGCAGCCGAAATGAAGCCTCACCAAATCATTGCTAAAGTGGTGTTTTTAGTAGCCTCTGAGTCAGAATTCAGATTCTCTTTAAGAGAAAGGAAGTCTGCTAGTCTGGATGAAGCCCAGACTGACGCATTGGAAGTGGAAGCCAACTTCGCTTCTATGAGTAAATCAAAAGGGAGGTCGACGGAGAGGGAAAGAAGAAGCATCTACCTCTGGTCAAGATAGAGAGGTAGCAGATTACAAAATAGAGGAGATGAGTAAAATGATCAAGAAACTTTCGAGCAAGCTAGTGAAGCTTGAGCTCGAGGCAAAGAACTCACCCTCCAAGCCATTCCAAAAAGCTCCAAACAGAGGATTTAACTCACAATACAGAAATCCTCCTCTTCAAATATTGCAAAGAGATCGGAAGGAGAAACAGGATCACATACAACCTCCGCTGTATCTGGAAGGGAAGATGGATGGCCCTGCCGAAGACATTCCCGATGGGCAAGATGATCAATATCTTGCTTACTCAGTCGGTGATGAAGTTGAGTCTTCTTTGCAAGAAGGTGAAGGAGTGGAGCTTTCCTTGCAAGAAGAAGAAGAAAAAAAAGTGCTGCTAAAGATCCAAAGATTGATGATTACTGTAAACAATTTGTAGACTTCATGCAAGCACAATTTCATAGAAAATATGATCTCAGGTCCTTTAGAAAGAGAACCCGCACACAAGAAGAAGAAGAAGAGATGCCTCAGAAGGAGACAGTTGTTCAGAAAATCGGAGATAAAGGTAAGAAACCTGTGACCGAACCTTTGCATCCTAAGGTCTCTGTTCCATCTTCTTCTAATATAGTCCCCAACTCAATTGCAAAAGTCAAGCCTATCCTAAAGGAAGAAAAACCTCCAGTCGAGAGTAAAGAGCCAAAGGAAAGTCTCGTAGAGAAGCCTCCTCTTATGTTTAGCCTTCAGAAAGAGCTGGAAAAAGTAAAAATTCCCGTCCCTTTCATTGAACTACTGAAACAACTAGCCTACCAGTCTCAGGTGTCTTCTTTCATGCTTCCTCAAGGAGCAGCCCCAATCCCAGATAGTTTAAACCTCCAGGAAGAAAGGCCTATGGTCATGTTCGGTCCTCATGTTGAGGAGTTAGATGCTTCAACTCCTCCTTTCTATGTCTCTTTAGTAATTCATGATTTGCTGTTGCACAAATGTATGCTGGATTCCGAGGTGTCCGATAACCTGTTACCTCTGTCGGTGATGAAGCAATTGAGGCTACAGATCACTCGCCCATATAAATATCTCTACTCTTTTGATTCTAAAAGAGTCAAATGTTTGGGGATGATCAAGGATTTGGTGGTAAACCTAGCCCAAATCCCAGCTAAAAGCGTGGTAATGGACATAGTAGTGGCTGACATCCCAGCTCGGTTTGGGATGTTGTTATCTAGATCATGGGGTACAAAAATCGAAGGATCTATAAAGCTAGACCTAATCTATGCAACCATCCCTGTGTTTGGAGGCCAACGAAGGAGATTATATCGGGAAACAAGGTTTGTGAAGATGATCACTAAAGCCAATAATTCAGTAAATTCACCGGTGTACAGAAAAGAGGGTGATTTTTCTTGTCTAATGCTTGAGGAAGAGCAAGATTACTTGCAGGAGCCATCTTTCTGTCAAATAAAGAACGAACAATCTTCAAGTAACAAAGAAGGTGGGATTTGGACCTGCACTTTGACGGAGCCAACTCAAAGGAAGGGAATGGAGCTGGGATTCTCCTTATCTCCCCTACTGGACAACTGGTCCCATTATCCTTCAAATTGGAGTATGAAGCCATGAACAATGTGGCTGAATACGAAGCCTTGCTTCTAGGTCTACAAACAGCAAAGAACATGAATATTCAGAGCTTGAAGGTTTTGGGAGATTCAGAACTGGTGGTGAGACAAGTAAGAAATCAATGTCAAGCTAAGCACCCACGACTGAGGGCTTACATAAATGAGGTATGGGACTTGGTAGAGAATTTCTTCTCAGCATTTAATATTCAATTCATGCCAAGAGACCAAAACATAATGGCAGACTCTCTTGCAGTGGCCACAAGCACTTTTCGGCCACCTCAGAATCCCCTCCTGAGGTATGAGATAGAGGTCCATTACTGTCCTTCCATCCTTGACAATGTCAAACACTCGCAAGTGTTTGAAGATGAAGAGCAAGTGAAAAGATTCATGGAGACTGTTGGGGAATTCTCCAATATGGACATAGATTTTGGCGAGGAGGAGACTGAGGACCTTCCTCAGAACAAATGTCAGGATACCATGGCTAGGCACAAGGTGCTAAAACTCAAAGGGAATGTAATACCCAGAGGACTGGTTCCCCTGGAGAGACTATTTGATAAGAATGATGTCCCAATCCAGCCAAGTAAGGTTGTTGAAGAAAATCAGGTAGATGACCTGAACCTCGGTACGGAGGTCGATCCCAAGCTTGTGAAATTGTCTAATAAGGTACCCGAAGAATACAAAGAGCAATATCAGAAGTTATTTCAGACATATAAAGACGTCTTTTCCTGGTCCTATCAATATTTGAAGACCTTTGATATTAGCATTATCCAGCACAAGATTCCATTAAAAGGAGATGCTAAGCTACACAAACAGAAATTAAGACAGCTTAACCCTTTACTCCTTCCTTCCATAGAAAAGGAAATCAAGAAACTGTTGAAGGCTAAGATTATTGTGCCATTAAGATATTCTGAATGGGTGGCCAACTTGGTCCCAGTCCGAAAGAAGAACGGAGAAATAAGATTGTGTGTTGACTTTAGGAACTTGAACAGAGCATCTCTGAAAGACAATTATATGCCGCCCAAGATGGACCATATATTGCAGAAGGTGGTAGGATCTTCACGAATGTCTATGATGGATGGCTTTTCTGGGTACAATCAAGTAGCAGTGCTTCCGGAGGACCAAAAGAAAACCGCATTCACCACTCCTTGGGGAACGTTTATGTATGCTCGAATGCCGTTTGGATTGATCAATGTGGGGGCTACATTTCAAAGGGCCATGGACATTGCTTTCATGGGGGAACAAGAAAAATTCGTGGTGGTTTACTTGGACGATATCACAGTCTTCTCAAAGGACGATGCTGAACATATAGAGAATTTGCGCAGAACCTTTGACAAGTGCCGCAGGTATGGATTGTCTTTAAACCCTCAAAAATCTCTGTTTGCTTTAGAAGAGGGTAAACTGCTGGGGCATATTGTAACAAAGGCAGGGGTAAAAATTGACTCGAAAAGGGTAGAAGTCATAAATGGTATATCCTTTCCCAGAAACAAGAAAGAGGTCCAAGTTTTTCTCGGACGTATAAACTTCTTAGGAGATTCATACCGAACTATGCAGAGATAGTCCAGGGCATAACTGAGATGCTAAAGAAGGATAACGAAGTAAAATGGACTACTGAGTTGCAGGAAGCTTTTAACAGAATTAAAAATGATTTTGCAGAAGCCCCAGTATTGGCAGGACTGGATTATGTGAAACCCTTCATAATATTTTCGTTTGCATATCCCCACACAGTCACAGCTGTATTATTGCAGAAAAATGAGGAAGGTCATGAAAAACCTATTGCCTTTTTCAGCCAAGTGCTTCGCGACACTGAGCTAAAATATAAAATCCTGGAGAAACAAGCTTATGCCTTGGTCAAATCCCTGAAGGCTTTTCGGATTATGTACTGCAGTAAGCTATAACTTCATTCGTACCCACAGCGGCTGTAAAATACATCTTGGCTCAGGGAGATAGTGAAGGAAAGAGAGGCAAATGGATAGCCAAGATACAGGATTATGAGTTGGAGATACGCCCCACTAAGCTAATAAAGGGACAGGGATTAACCAAGATCCTTTCTGAATCAAACTGTCAGGCTTTGGGGATAAATTTATCTATGGTGGAAAATGAAGAGCCTGGGAGAGCAGACGAGCAGTGTGGGATATAAACTGCTACACAAAAGACCCATATGAAGTACCTTCTCAGTGCATGGTACAAAGAAATTGTAGAATACCTCTTAACTCTTAGATGTCCTCCAAGCTGCGATAAGACAAAGTATAGAATGCTGAGGCTAAAATATCAGAAGTTCATCGTACCAAATGGCCGTTTGTACTGGAGGGAACCATCAGGCATACTAATTTTATGTCTCACAAAAAATTAAGTAGAAGAAGTGATGGTGGAATTCCACAAGGGCATCTGTGGTGGCCACTACAACTGGAGGGCCATGGCACACAAGGTTCTGAAAGCAGGCTTTTTCTGGCCCAGAATTTTCGGATATGTTTATGCTCGGGTAAGGGCCTATGAAAAATGTCAAAAATTTGCTAAAAGGCAGAAGTTCGCACCTTTTCCTATGATCCCGATGCACATAGAAGAACCTTTCCAACAATGGGGAATCGATTTCATCGACGAAATTCATCCTGCCTCAACCGGGAAACACAAGTGGATACTAACAGCCACCGATTACTTCACTAAATGGGTAGAGGCTGTGCCAACAAGGAATGCTATGGACATAGTGGTGATCAAGTTTCTGGAAGATAACATTATCTCAAGGTTTGGCTGCCCTGCTAAGATTGTCACAGATAATGCTCAGGCTTTTAAGTCTATCAAATTTATCAGTTTTTTCCAACAATATAATATTGGGTTAGGACACTCTACTGCATACTATAATCAGGGAAATGGATTGGCAGAATCCTGAAACAAAAATTTGGTAAGGGCATTGAAAAAGGCCATAAATGAAAACTAGAAGAGTTGGGATTCACAACTCAAGTTCCCGCTATGGGCAAACATAATCACTAGTAAAAGTTCAACAGGAAAATCCCCATATGAATTGTTCTATGGTAGAGCATCAATTTTTCCGATACAATTGGCCTTACCTGTGGTTAGGTTCATGCAGGATTGTCAAGAGGAACCAAACGATCTTACCAGAAGAATAAATCAGTTAGTAGAGCTAGAAGAGACTCGAAGTCTAGTAAATCAGAGGTTGACTGAGTGCCAATATAAAATGAAAGACCTGTTCGTTCAGCATGCTAAAGATAAAGAGATGCAGGTCGGAGATCTAGTGCTAAGATGGGATATAAGAAGGGCTAAGAAAGGAAAGCATGGAAAGTTCGATCCTCTATGGTTCAGACCTTTCAAAATTGTTGAACATGGAGGAAACAACACTTTCAGACTGGAAAATCTGCAGGGTGATATGCTCGAAGCCCCTGTGAATGGGAAATTCTTAAAACCATTTTTCCAGTATTGATTCAGGGCAAAAGGTCTGCTGTATGATATTGTACATTATTCAGTTGATTTTATTATGATGTTTGCTGATTTGATTTGTCATGAAGAAAGAAGAGAAGGAATCAAGAAGATTGTGTTCACAAGAAGGAGGTTAACAAATGGTCTGCAGAGTTCTCGACGTGTTCGAGGACAAACGGGTTGTCCCCAAATGGAGCCAATATTGTTATGACATCCCTCACCGAGCCGGGATGTCTAATGATAAGGAGCCTTATATTGCAAAGCAAATACAACAGGGACTGCATGGACTGTCAAAACCCCTTTTTCTCCTACCAGAACCTTTGAAAGGGCTAAAAATCCACCTTTTATGTGTTAAAAGTGCTCATTCTAACATATCAGGCCTCTAAGCGCCTTTCGGCTTAAGCTCTTAGCCCCCATTTCTCATATGACCCCGCTCTATGCCCAACGGGTAAAGTCCTTAAGCCCTCTTCGGCTATCGCACATCACTCATCGCCACCCTACATTCCTTATTCTTTGAACTCCTTTTCTACCGATGTGTGAAACCCCGACAAAATCCCGACTGTTGATCTCCGCAGATCCAACGGTCATCGTTCGTCGCGCTACGCCCATCCATCGTACATCGCAGTAATCCATTTTCACTCTGTATTTCTCCGCTAATATGCCGATCTTCCGAGATAATATCCACCGTTGATCTCCCTCATCCAACGACCCACATCACTCTTGCTTTTATAACCCCGCAACTGATCATCTCGCTATGCGACAAAATTTTTGACGTCATTTTCGGTCCCACCCGATCGTGCAGGTTCGTCCATCGCGTTCTTCCTTCGTCGTTGATCTAGATTGCTATGATCAGATGGTCCGCGTTCCTCTTCGCGTTCATTTCATCAAATAACCTGATCGCGCTGTTTCCACGCGAAATGGGAGGTTTTGTGAGGACACGCGTCACCCACCTAACTATATCGCGTTCATTCCGCTCCTTACCACTTACCACCTTCCACCTGTGCGAAAACCACTCTAGTTTTCTGCAAAACCGCCTTTTGCATAACTTTGCGCCAAATCAGATTTAAACTCTACTTTCGCCATGGAAATGCCTCCACTGCATTCCTTGCCTCCGCACTGCTCCTCCGCCTTCACCCGAGCCTTCTGAAGTAGTCTATGCCTTCATCGTAGGATTTATTTAACTAGTTTGTTGTCTGTGCAGGTTTTCATGGCATTTTAAGTATACAGGTCGTCTCATAGCCAATCATAGTGGCTTGAGGCCGAGGATGACGATCCTCCATGCCCAGGAAAGCAAATAAAAGTGATAATAAGGGTCAGTTTCACATCTAAGTCAATGGATCATGACCATTGGCCATTCTATAAGACCCTCCAGCGCAGAAGGCCAGTTCTTCCACTACTAGCAGTGCCGCACCCTCCAGCGCAGAATGCCAGTCCTTCCCACGACTAATGATATTGCCTTTGCCAGCAGCAGCAGGGGCTCCGCCTCATCAAACAACACTGATCATTCATGACGGGGCCCGCATGGCATTTTACCTTATGTTATTTTCACTTTTCCATTTCGGGTGAAATCCTTATTTCACTCCTGCAGTTTTTACTTTCAGATTAGTAAATTATTTACATTTCAGTTAGAAATGGCTTTAGGCCTGCGTTGTAAGATGATGAGAGGCAGTTCTACCTCATCATCATTTCTTTTTTTGATTTAGACCTGAAACAACATACAAGCACGTGGGGAAGATATTTTCCCAAAATATTTTCTCGCGCATAGGAATCAGAGGTTATAAAAACAGGAAGAAAACACTAACAAAAGGTTCCAGATTTTCCAAAGGACTCACTAGCTTGAGTATTCTGTATATATTTTGTATGAACTTTGATAGTAGACATTTGAAGATCCTGTAGGGACTCAGTAATAAGAAGTTTTGTTGAAATTGGGGATTCTGCTCAGGATGATTCACAATTTGTAACTCTTCTCCTTGTTTTTGAATATAAATGTTCATTTCGTATCTCTCTACATCTCTTGTATATAAATGCTCTAGAATGCGAGTGCTCCCATGCTTAAATGTGAATTTATCATAGCATATACTCATATTTACTCATCTATAGCGCTTTAAATATGGCTCAGGCATGATACTTTGTTTCATTTTCTATCTCTTCCACCGTTCTTCCGATAGTAACTACAATGGATTCTTATCTTTGAATGAGCCCAGATATATGGATTCTTATCTCTGAATAAGCCAAATATATATGGATTATTATCCTTGAATAAGCCCAGTTATAGTTGATATCTTACTCTATCTTCTGCCATAGTCATCGCTCACATATAACTTGATAACTGTGTATTCATTTTAGAAGTCGGCCCCCTTTTACAACATTATTTTTTAAAGCTGTTTGATGCATTTACTTATTGCACTTTGTACTCAGTTTCTACAGTTTTCCTAGTTGTTGTGTTTAACTTTGGGGTTTTTGGTTCCACCCTTATTAAAACCATTCATCTGAGTGATAGTTGCATGAGAGCCAAACATTTCCAACTGCAGTCAGTTTAGTCATATGCTCCTTGCATTTAATATGTCCTAGGCACTAGTCTTTATACAACTCAAGGCTGTCTCTAGGAGCTACAACAACTTCCATCAGGTTATAAATATTTATCTGGAATTTTCTCTGGTGCATATTCAAACCCATGGACTTCACCAATGTCATCGTCTGGTATTATAACTGGTAAACCTATATTAAGTAATGAATGACTCGATCCTTTATATACATCATCAGGGAAATATCAAGCTGGTCCATCTGGGTCTATTCCATCCAGTACCATCTCAACTGGACTCCCTGCATTTGGAGAGAAATATTTTCCGTCTTATTATCCTCCTCATGCTGGGGGGCAACCTTTGGTCACCCACTTCGACAGTACTCCGTCATTTTTCGGTCAACCTAATGTCGAAATGAATGTTTGTCAATGGCATCCCACTCTACCTATCCAACCACAAACGGTTGTACACTCATATCAACCGGTTCAACCTGTTGCACCCACATCCATTCCACTTTTTAATTCATCTTTACCCCTATTACAAACACAAACTATTGTACAACAACCATTTCAGGTGGGTCCTTCAACTCAATACTCTCAAGCATTGGGCCCTCAGAATCCAAATCCTTCAGCCAATATACAACAACAACTTGTACATGGAATCATTTATTCACAAGCTGGACTACAATATTATGGGATGCCACAAAAACAACCAAGTTATAATTATCCTCAACTGAATCCAAGTTATCCTAATTTGGGTTATAACATTGGTGGACAACCCCCTTGGCAGCCTCAGACTTCATTAAAACAAGTATCGTACCCAGGTTTTAGTCAACAGAATCCTTAAGCATTTGCTTATAAAAAAAACCCCTATATGGGTTACCAGTAGCATATTCCTTATGCTGGTGCTCAAAGGCCTGTTGCCCAAGAAATTCCATCATGCCCTGGCTATGCTCAACCTAACCTTAATCGACAGTTGCCCTTTGTTGCAACTTTAGAGTTACTAGATTTAAATCGGCTAAATGATCCAATCAACTATGCTCCTTGGTGGCCGGTGATACCTCCAAAATTACCCTAAGATATTTATAAGTTCAATGGAAACCCTGGGGAAGACCTATCGACTCATGTTATGACTTATCATTTGTGGTGTTCATCAAACTCCCTAAATGATGACTCTGTTTGACTATGTCTTTTCCAGCGTATGCTCACAGGTCTGGCTGCAAAATTGTATGTTGAGTTACCTAGAGCTTCTTTTGATAATTTCACTTCCCTAGGTACTATCTTTTTGACTCACTTCTTGTTACCCATACGATATGAAACTGGAACGAAACTCTTGAATAATTTTAAACAGACTAATGCTACTTACATTTCCGATCATATTCATGAGTGGCGTCATTGTCGTAGAATGGTTAAGACATTTATTCCTGATCAGCTCCTTGCTGAGTGGTTCTTTAAGTCCCTGTTACCATCCATAACTAAGGATGTGGCTAAGGGTGGCATCGTCACTGAAGAGCAGGTCATTTCTCGTGCTCAATATTTAGACTTGATTTATACTCAGTCTAGCACGCTCTATGAAGAAATTCCTAATGCGCCGCACTCTAATTTTAATGTTCCTCCTCAATTAAAGGACTCTCATGTCGTAGATGGTATGATTGGTACTGGAAGAACACATCATACTACTGCATCTAATCCTGCACCTTCTTATGAAATTAATGTCGTGTCATTTGACAAAGGAAAAAGTGACAAGCAACCTGGAAGTAAGAAAAAATGGAAATCAAAGAAAAAGAAAACTTCTAACTCGTAGGAAATATCATCTGATCAATCGTCTGGAAATAAGAAACCTAGTTATCCATGCATAATCTGTAATGAGGAACACTTTTTTTTGGGATTTTCCTCACTGCGCTGAAGTTTAAAAAATGGTTAAAAATTCACATGCATCAACTATGTTGACAGATCCGTTTCCGAATCTGGACACCAATTTGGTTGCTACGGATCCAGCTTCTAGTTCCCAAGTGTTTATGTTATCTGTCAAAAAACCTTCAACAGATATTTTGGTGTCAACGTATAATAAATATTACGGTAGTCAGGCTACTGATCAACCTACTACTACAACCATGAATCCTTCTACGGAATCGGTACCGCCTACTACTATTCCTGAATTGACAATCAAGCCACCGAAGGGAGTCATTCATAAAACGACATATAATCCTTGAGAAAGAGCTGCTCAAAATTATAATATGGTTGAAGGTTTGTCTCAATCCCCTTAAAATATGTCAGCTCTTGAGGTATTACAAAGTTGTCCCTCCCAGAAACAGGCTTTATTGTCAGCTATTGGTGGAATAGATCCGATTGATTCTAATCTCGTAGTCTTTAATCATACGGGCAATGTGTCGCAACTACCAGCAAAATTAGCATTCTCCATACAAGTAAATGTTCTCAATCATCTTGTTCATCATACTATTATTGATGAGGGAGCATCTACATCCATTATGTCTCTAAACTTTTGGAAGTCACTTGGCTCGCCGCGCCTATCTCAATCATCAACGACGTTGAAGGCTTTTGATGGATGTACTTATAAGCCTCATGGCATTATTAATAACATGCATGTTGAACTAGGGGGGAAAACAGTGAATGTTGATGTCGAGGTTGTTGATGGACCCCTTGAATATAATATTATACTTGGAAGGCCTTGGGTATACGCTATGACTGCAATTGTTTCTACATACTTTAGAATGATAGACTTTCCACATAAAGTTACTATCACAATCATAAATAAACTATCCTTCTTTTCCTCCTCCTCACAGGTAACTGGAAGTATTCCATTTGTTCACGCACCCCAACTTGCACTTCAGAACATTGGTGTAGGAATTTTAGAGGATTACACTCTCGTGGGAACCTTTGCATTATCGCTGCCTACGACGTCGGCATAAATTGCAAGTATAGAGACCTGCTACATGATCTCTTCCACTCCATCTGGATTAAGGAAGAGTATGGGTGATTCTAAAATTGTTATATTGGATGAGTTATTACGTTGGATGAGTTTCCGCCACCCAGCCCTATTGAGCTAGCATAGCAATCAATTTATCTGGCTTGGGCGGCGAATCTAAAATCATCGTCGCCGGTTGTTTGGGTTGATCGTTCCTTAGATTTTGGTACTCCATCCGATCCTTTTTCCTCAACTTTCTTGACATATGAGAATATTTTGGAAACCATGATGTTAGAAGGAGAACCATGGGAAGATTATCATCATCGTTCCCATCTTCCTGATTATGAAGATAATCTTAGTGAACATTTTAGTGAACTATATCACCCATCAATAAAAATTTCTTTTCGAATTTTTTACCTATTAATGCATCGATTCTCAGCAAAATTTTTCAAATATTAAAGAAACTATTTCTATCGATATTTCGACCAAACTTGGCGTGGTAGAAAATATTCATGTCGGCATATCTTGTTCTTCATCAGAACTTGAAATATATCGCTCTCTATTTCGTGAATTTCGGGATATCTTTGCCTGGTCTTATGAGGAGATGCCAGGTATTGACACTAGTATCATTGAACACACTATTAATATGTATCCTAATGTCAAGTTGGTACGCCAATGCCTTTGTCCTGTTCATTCAATGAAGGCTGCTGCCATTAACGAAGAAGTTGAAAAACTTTTGCGTGCTGGTTTCATATACCCTGTTCCGTTAACTGAGTGGGTTTCCAACATCGTTCCTGTCATGAAAAAACAAGGAACCATCAGAGTGTGCATCGACTATCGGGATGTTAATCTTGCTTGTCTAAAAGACAACTATCCTTCTCCCTTTATTGACCATATTATCGACGATTGTGCTGGATGTGAAATATTTTCGTTCATGGATGGATTTTCCAACTACAATCAAATCAATATCTTCCCAGAGGATCAACATAAGGCATCATTCATATGTCCCTAGGGCACATTCACTTATAGGAAACTACCGTTTGGTTTAAATAACTCCAGGGCTACTCTTCAGAGAGAAGTGGATTATGCTTTGAATGGAATCAAACACATTGTTCAACCATATCTAGATGATTTACCCGCACATTCACGAAATTGGACTGATCACCCGATGCATTTGAGAGCCATATTTTTACGGTGCCGACACTACAAAATACACCTCAATCCACATAAATGTGTGTTTTTTGTTGGGTCTGGTCGTTTTCTTGGATTCGTAGTCTCAAAAGAAGGAATTCGAATCGACCCATTGAAGGTCCAGGCCATTCTTGATTTGCGTGCACCATCAAATTTACTTCAGATACAAAAACTTCAAGGATAGGCTAACTTCCTAAGGGGGTTCATACCCAACTACGCCGAAATGGCTAAAGGATTTTCTCGACTCTTGAAAAAGGGGGTTCCTTTCCATTGGGACCAAATCTTGTCCGGGTGTCATTAATGTATCCCCCAAATTATCAGAACAATTATTTCTTATATATTGTCGCGGTTTATACGACCATTGCTATGGTATTGGTCCAAGTAGAAAATGGGAAAGAACATCTGATCTATTGTTTGAGTCGTAATCTCCATGATACGAAAGTCTAGTATTTGTACGTAGAAAATCTTGCCTTGGTAGCTGTTCAAGTTGTCTAAAGATTTCACCACTATATCCTGTTTCGGAAGACCATTGTCATTTCAGAATGCAACCCCATGACTTACATCTTATCACGTCAATTGCTAGGGGAAAGTATTGAAAATGGATTGTCATTTTGCAGGAATTTGATTTGGAATTCATCAAATCCAAGTCAAAGAATTCTTTAGTTTTGGCAGAGCTTCTATGTGACCTTCCTTATGATATTACTGCTACTACGTCGGAACCATCAATTCTTGACGAGTCTCTATTTCTGATCGGATCATCTGGTCCTTGGTATGGAGATTTTATCATTTATCTCCAAACCCAAACTTTTTGTCCTGATACCTCTCGCTCTGAACAACAACGTATTCGATACCAAGCCAAATATAATTCTCTGATCGTCGGTGATACAATTTATCATCGTAGTGTCGGTACAATTTTAGGAAGGTGCCTCACTCATGAGGAGGTCGAAAATGTTTTAAATTATTGTCATGCTGGGGCTTGTGGTGGACATTTATTTGGATATTCTACCACACAGAAGATACTCCACGCTGGTTACTTTTGGCCTACCATATTTCGCGACTGCATCCTCGCGGTCAGAAGTTGTCATGCATGAAATATTTTTTATCGTAAAATCCGCAAACCGCCAACGCCAATGCATCCTGTTTTCTCTGTGGGACCATTTTCGAAATGGGGTATTGACTTCATGACCTGTAACCCTTGTTCATCTGGGAGGCATGGTTATATTATTGTCACAATAGACTACTTTACCAAATGGGCTGAAGCGATGCTTGCATTCAACAACACAGGACAGACAACTGCATTATTTTTCTTTAATCATGTTATTGCACGGTTTGGGGTCCCACAGGCTATAGTTACAGATCATGGGAAGCATTTTCGCAATCACATGATGAATGAATTGACTGCCAAGTTAGGATTTCCACATGATAATTCTACTCCTTATTATCCCAATCAAATGGACAAGTTGAAGCTATCAACAAGATTCTTAAACATATGCTTCAACGAATGATAGGAGTTCGTAAAAGAAACTGGCATTTGATCCTGTACTCAGCCTTGTGGGCATACCGAAGCTCGATGAGAAATGCAACCATATTTACTCCTTTTCAATTGGTGTATGTCTGGAAGATATCTTTCCAATACAATGTGAAATACCGTCGTTAAAACTCGCAATTGACTTGTTACCTGACACCTCAGAAGAAGAAGTGCGTCTTTTTAACCTCATCCATCTTAATGAAACACGTCATGAAGCCCAATTGGCCAACGAAGTGCATAAGAGATGTATAAAGGCACAATACGACAAAAATGTCCAGCCTTGAATTTTCTTAGAGGGCGACTTGGTCCTTCTTTATGATCAAGAAGCTGATGTAATAGGTACAAGGAAATTTGAGCAATTATGGCATGGCCCCTATATTGTCAAAAGAGTTCTTGCTAAAGGTGCCCACGAGTTGGTGGATTACGATGGAATTCCGTTGGCGCAGCCCTGAAATGGGTTGTATCTAAAACGTTACTATGCTTAATCATGAGCGTAGTAATGTTTTGTATTATCTTGTATATATATGTTGTTGATTTGCATTCATTGTCTTAGTTTGTTTTTATAGTTTTCTTGACGTTAGTAATTTGATTTATGTTTCATTGCAGATGTCTGAATCTTTGGAACCATTTGTTGGATGTGCTGATGGTGCTAGTTGTAGTACGTAGAATCTATCCTCTACAGCGTGGGCCATTTTCGCTCCGAACAGCTAGTTAGTGAGTTTTCGAGGGATTTGTATTGGTAGATTGACAAACAATATTGCTGAGTATAGCACGTTGATCGAAATTATCTCTGATGCCATTTCATTTGGTATTAACCATATCATTATAAGGTTAGACTCACAACTTGTGGTATTACAACTTACTAATGTTTATACTATTAGAAATCCAACACTACATTGTTTGTTCCTAAGAGTTCGACTTTTGGAAAGACACTTAGATTTTATTCAATATCAACACATTTCCAGAAATTTGAACACATTAACAGATTATTTAGCTAATCATGTTTTAGACAAACATTTGCAACACATGTAGAGGTACATTCATAGGATTACATAATAAACATAGGAAAACACTGAAATCAAATAAATAGATAGTTATAGGTTTTTACAAAAAATTGTGCCGAAGACACATTGGTCATCTGACCTCAAAATGTATGCAACATGTCGAAAGTAAAACTACTGATGCTCATGGTAACATGTTATAGATCTAGCTATCCTACGGAGTAACTGCATCCAGTGGTTAGGAACACCTATAGTGTGACGCTGCAATCGCATAGGCCACTCTTCGATCCGGCAATCCAAAATCCCGAAGGTTAAACCCTCTATGTACTGCCTAAGCTCAATCAGAGTCTCAGCCATGTCTAAATCCTAAAGGAATGCTCTCCCGACAGCCCTCTTTGCTCACTCATATGCTCCATGCTCTAGTTCCTCCACCGGTTGAACTCGAACAACATCTGCTTACATCAAAACTTTAGTTTAGTCTTGGGAAAACATAAAAAAAAATACAAAAACATTGTATAAACCTTAGGAAAATAAAAAACATAGTAAAAAAATTCTCACCTATTGCACCCCACTGAGCGCCTTCTGGTAAGGCTAAGACTGGATCTCCTCGGAAATCTACGCCTGCATATGCATACTCATCAATGGCGACAACCTGTTGCCTGAACTAGGTGAAGAACGCAGTCGAGAACACAATGATCGATTAAACTACATGCCTACCATTAGTTCTACCCATCTCTACAGCCTCAGATATATAGGGTTAGACACACCCAGTGTCACATGCTGAGGCTGCATCACTGGAATATGTAGAAATTATATGCACTAAGCATGCATATGTCCTAGATCCACCTGGTCTCACACTATTTAACTTTATGCAAGATACTGAATCTATTCCACTTGTTAATCTTTTGCGGAAAATTAATTGCACACACATGTAAAGCATAAATAAAAATAATTGCACATAACACAATTGTTTTAAACCGGGAAAGCCTGAAGCTGAAAACCACAACTATATATTATGTATCATGAAATCATATGACAATCCTCGTACAAAGCTTATCAAGCTCTCAGTACAGTACAATCGTCATACACTAATCAGGAACAATCTTGCAAATCCATGCACCGATCTTTGCCTCCTGCTAGCCTGCCTCCACTGTGCAATCCCTGATGAAGAATAGCTCTGAATGAATTCGAATTACCCTTGCCTTGACTACGCAATCCTCATTGGCAACTCCAATGTGTGTGTGATGCAATCAATGCATCACTATAGTCACAACAGTAGTTAACTACTGTATTTTTCAGTTGATTAATGAGTTATTATTTGTGAATTAATTAACTAATTAATTCACTCCACTCTCACTAGTGTATAAATCAGTTAGACTAGATACAACTAGCTCAATTGAGTCTAACTGAGTTAAACTAAATACAACTCCATAACATCTTCTTCCAACTGTTTCATAACTCTGCCACTTGAGTTCTAACTGAGTCCTCCATGCATTAACTCCAGTAAACCCTTGGGAATTGCGTAATTCCCTCAGTCCACTGATGTGCCACATCTGTGCACTGAAACAAAGTGCTCCAAGAGAATAAGTTACTATTTAGTGTATGATTATTACTAAGAGCTAATAATAATCAACATGCATCTATTATTAGATCAACGATCTATAAATAGACTTCGCCCAATATTCTAAAAATAGAATTTCATCTATTTTTCCAACTTGATCAACCGTCCACAAATATCATCCTGCAACTTCTGAAATATGATCACCATGTCTAAAAATATACATAGTCTAAAAATAGACTTGCGACAAAAATAGCCCGCGGGCCCACTTAGTGAAGGCGACTCTTTTCACTAAGCTCATCATCTTGTTGAATCTCAACACTCCCTCTCAACAAGATAGGGATTATCCTTCACCCCGATCCTGCCTCTATGATATTTGAATTTTCTCTTGGTGAGCGCCTTCGTCAGAATATCTGTATCCTGATCCGCCGCAGGAATGTACTGAAGCAACATGATCTTCCGCTGCACACAATCTCTGATATGATGATACCGGATATCAATATGTTTAGATCTATCATGAAACACAGGATTAACCGAGAGTTTAATGCAACTCTGATTATCACAATGTATCACTGTGGGATCTAAATATGAACCGAACAAACCAACCAGAATCTTCCTCATCCAGATAGCCTCACATGCAGCTTGACTTGCTGGCATGTATTCTGATTTCGCTGAACTGAGTGCCACGGATCTTTGTTTCCTGCTGTACCAAGAAACTACCGTAGATCCGATACTGAAAATACCTCCTAATGTGCTCTTTCTGTCTGTTGGGTTTCCTGCCCAATCCGCATCTGTGAAGCCATGCAACTTCACCTCATCCGTCTGTCTGTACCATAAACCATACTAAGATGTGCCCCTGAGATATCTCAGGACATGATTTCCTGCCTTCCAAAAGAGCTTGGTAGGCTTAACCATCGCTTGTGAAAGCTGGTTCACCGCATAGCATATGTCTGGTCTTTTATTGACTAAATACATGAGCGAACCCACCAAATGTCGATAAATAATGGCATCCACTACCTCTACCGATGTAGCATCCTATTTCTTCCAATTTCCTGGAAGAGGAATGTCAATCGGCTTGCAGCCTTGCATGTGAAACTTCTCCAGTATCTCCCGGGCATACTTTCCTTGAGACACAAATAGTTCACCTTCCCGCTGCCATATTTCCAATCCAAGGAGATAATGAAGGAGGCCCAAATCCTTCATCTCAAACTCCTTTGCAAGATCTGCCTTGCATGAGTGTATCAACTGCTCATCACCTGTTAGTATTAAATCATCAACATAATGTACAATGATTAAAATCTTACCCTCCACCACAATCTGGTACAGGTTTTCATCCGCCTCACTCTTGGTGAAGCCAAGTCCAGTGAAATAGCTGTCGATTCGAGTGTACCAAGCACGGGGTGCTTGTTTTAGCCCATACAGCGCTATTTTGAGCCTGCAGACATTCAACTCACTGCTGAAGATCTCAAATCCTTTAGGCTGCTCAATGTACACCTCTTCCTTAATGATCCCATTATGGAACACAGTCTTCACATCCATATGATGAATGTGCCAACCCATCTGCGCTGAGAGAGAAAGGATGGTCCGTATGGAAGAATACCGTGCGACAAGTGCAAAGGTTTGTTCATAGTAAATCCCCTTGATCTGTGAGAAGCCCCGGGCAAAAAATCTTGCCTTATACTTCTCGACACTCCCATCAACAACTTGCTTTACCTTGTAGATCCATATTGATCCTACAATCAATTTTCCCACCGGCCTTGGAACAATCTCCCAAGCACTGTTTTTGACAATGGAGTCATACTTTTCCACCAGGGCATCTACCCATGTGGGCTCTTGCATTAATTCTTCAAAATAATATGGCTCTGTCATGATACGCTTGCTCATAAGATCCATGTATCTAGTAAATCGGTCAGGTGACTGTCTCTGTTTGCGCTGTGATGTAGGGACTCCTACATTCTGTGCCGCATCAAGCTTTAGTCTCTCAGCTTCCGTGGTACACTTTCTGCCTTTTCTAATGTTTGGTTTTGCATGATTGAACTCCTCCACTCCATGAATCTCCTCCTGTGGTTGATTCATATCTAGAGGCTCATCTTTGGGAACAAGAAGTTCCTCCTCCACATGCAAGTGTAGCTCCCTCTCAAGCGACAAATTCATGGCTTTCACCTCATTGAATTTATATCCCATCACACAATAGTCATCCGACTGTCTGGAAAATACACACGATAATTATGGGGTGTTTCTGTGTACCCCAAAAATATCCCAACTTCTGCAGTCGGCTCCAGCTTCTTCCTAGCGTCCTTTGTCACATGAATGTAAACAGGTGAGCCAAAAATCTTCAAATGAGAAATATCAGGCTTCTTACCAGTAAAAGCTTCTTCGGGTGTACTCATGCCAAGTACTCTATGAGGAAAACATTTTGCACATAAACTGTAGTGTTGCATGCTTTTGCCCACAAGTGCATCGGTAGGCCCTGGTCATGCAGCATCGCTCGTGCAACACCCACGATCGTTCTGTTCTTTCTCTCCGCGACCCCATTCTACTGTGGGTTATGAGGCGCTATGAGTTCTCTTCGAATTCCTTCTTTGCTACAGAAGTCTTTGAATTCGCCCGATATTTATTCACCACCATTATCGCTCCATAGAGCTTTCACTTGCTTCCCCGACTCCTTCTCCACCAATGCCTTGAACTCACAGAAATTTGAGAATGTTTCACTCTTCTTCTGCATGAAAAAGATCCAGCATCTACGAGAATATTCATCAACAAATATAACATAATACCCGTGTTTTTCTGTTGAAGCAACCGAGAAAGGTCCACACACATCTGTGTGAATTCTCTTCAGGATCACCGAAGCACGGTTCTCCTTCTCATTAAAGGTGGTCTTCACAAACTTACCCATAGTACATCCCTTGCACGGATCTGAATACACAAGATTACCCTTGGGAAGTCCAGTATAAATCTGCTGCAAAATCTTCAAAGTGCCATGGTGAAGATGGCCCAATCTCCTGTGCCATAATTCGCCCTCATCCCGGCTCACCACTTCTTCTGCTTTGCCCACCATTGCAGCGCAGCCATCAACCTCTAGCTTGTAGAGATTCTTAATTCGAACCCCTATATTCTTAGTTTGACCCATTTTTTTATGTCGAAGGAAGGCTTTTCCCTCACTGAAAACAACATCATAACCCTTGTCTTCCAGCATTGCGACTAAGACCAAGTTATTCTTTATACTTGGAACATGCATAACATTCTTCAACAAGAATGGATTACTGGACTTCCTCTCAAAGGTAATGGTCTGAATTCCAGTCGCACTATACTGACCATTTTTTCCCATCTCTATATGCATCTGGAGGTCCTTCTCCTCCAAGTCACTAAACAACTCTTTGTCTCCCGTCATATGGAAAGACAGACCACTATCAAGATACCACACCAATCCCATACAACTTGAAAACAAGCATGCGATCAAGGAGAAGTCAAGTTCAAATTGCGAGGCTAAGGCCTCTTCAGCTGTAGATCCAACAACCTTCTTGTTCTTCTTCTTCTGTGGACAGTTAGTGGAGAAATTTCCATGTTCGTGACAGTGAAAACACTTCACTTTGGACAAATCTTGCTTCTTGCCTTTAGCTTCGAATTTTGAAGGATGTTTCTTCCCCTTACCTTTCCTTGCTTTGGCAGCCAAAGTGCAATTCTCTTCATCTTCATTCTTCGATGAAGATTCATCCCTGGCACCCCGCCTTATCTCCTCCTGCACAAGATCTGACCAAAGTCGCTCCCATCCTGGCAGTTTCTCTCGTCCATTGACAAAGTCTTCATAGCTATGCCAAATATTCGAAAGCCTAAGGAGAGCGAAGCTCACCAAGTCTTCTTCATCAACAGTAACCCCCACACTTCCTAGTTCATCCTTGCAGTGGACAAACTTCGTGAGGTATTTTGGAATATTGTCGCCTTTCTCCATTTTTATTTTTCTGAGCTTGTAATTAAGCGCCAACTTCCTCTGGTCAATTTTGGTTTGGAACAAGATTGTCAAAGCCTTCCAAATTAAGAATGGAGTGGCTTTCATGTGAAGGCTGGACACAATTTGGTCCTTCACACCTTCCAACAGAATTCTCCTTGTCTTTGCTGTCTTCTTTTGCCATGCATCAAGTAATGCAGCATCGCTAGATCCCGGCTTAGGAACATCGCTATCGATGAACTCCTTCAGTCCATTATCCTCTAGCACTGCCTCCATCCTGTCCTTCCAGGCTATGTAATTTGAGCTCCCATCAAGGGCATACTCCAATATCAACCCATTGAAAGACATTTCAATGTATACTTGACTTCTGCACGAAGGATCTTCTGTAGCAAATTCGAATTGTCCACCAGCACAAACTCACTTTACAATTGCAATCTTCAATCAACAATGCTCTAATACCATGTAGAAATTATATGCACTAAGCATGCATATGTCCTAGATCCACCTGATCTCACACTATTTAAATTTATGCAAGATACTGAATCTATTCCACTTATTAATCTTTTGCGGAAAATTAATTGCACACACATGTAAAGCACAAATAAAAATAATCACACATAACACAGTTGTTTTTAATCAGGAAAGCCTGAAGCTGAAAACCAAAAATATATATTATGTATCATGGAATCATATGACAATCCTCATACAAAGCTTATCAAGCTCTCAGTACAGTACAATTGTCATACACTAATCAAGAACAATCTTGCAAATCCATGCACCGATATTTGCCTCCTGCTAGCCTGCCTCCACTGCGCAATCCCTGATGAAGAATAGCTCTGAATGAATTTGAATTACCCTTTCCTTGATTTCACAATCCTCATTGGAAACTCCAATGTGTATGTCATGCAATCAATGCATCACTATAGTCACAACAGATAGTCCATCTTTCCCTTTCACCTATCTCTCCACTGGGTCTCCACTGAAATTGCCATGCACTGTAGTTAACTGCTGTATTGTTCAGTTGATTAATGAATTATTATTTGTGAATTAATTAACTAATTAATTCACTCCATTCTCACTAATGTATCAATCAGTTAGACTAGATACAACTAGCTCAACTGAGTCTAACTGAGTTAAACTGAATACAACTCCATAACTACTTCTTCCAACTGTGTCATAACTCTGCCACTTGAGTTCTAATTGATTCCTCCATGCATTAGCTCCAGTAAACCATTGGGAATTGCGTAATTCCCTCAGTCCACTGATGTTCCACATCTGTGCACTGAAACAAAGTGCTCCAAGAGAATAAGTTGTTGTTTAGTGTCTGATTATTATTAAGAGATAATAATAATCGACATGCATCTATTTTTAGATCAGCGATCTATAAATAGACTTCGCCCAATAGTCTAAAACATAATTTCATCTATTTTTCCAACTTGATCAACCATCCACAACTAGCATCCTGCAACTTTTGAAATATGATCACCATGTCTAAAAATAGACATAGTCTAAAAATAGACTTGCGCCAAAAATAGTCTGCGGGCCCACTTGGTGAAGGCGACTCTTTTCACTAAGCTCATCATCTTTTTGAATCTCAACAGAATCCGCTATAAGGCAAATGAAATGAGGATCGAACCATAACTAAAGTTCTTATTCCTTCCTCCCTTTGCCTTGTTCAGCTGTTCCTTTATTTTGGAAAGTACAACTTCAGACTAGTTGAAGACTGTTGGCTCCATGCACTCTAGCGCATACTACATATATGATCTATTCACTACATGTAGTGTAACGGTGCTGAAATGTTTTGCGATCTTAAAAAGAATGGTTCTCAAAGGAAAATCTCGAACATCACGGATGTTTATTTTCCCATCTTTGCTTGGTTCTGCCCTTGGATAGAAATACTGCAAACATAGTCTCTCACTATCTCTCCTCCAAGAGCAGACCTTGAGAGGGAAATGGGCAAGCCTCTCCTCGAAAAACCTGTTAGAAAATATACATCCTCCATTGTATTAAGAGCCACTTTTTTCCTAATGTGAAATGCCTCAATAGCCGGATCCCATGCTCGAACTAGGAACTCCAAGAGTTCTATTTGTTGCCTCATCCCTGACAAGCGGAATTACTTTAACAACCCACAATCTGTTAGGGCTCTTATTGTACCCGGATCATTTAGGGCAATCATATTCTGTTCTTCATGCTCTCTTTCTCTCCAAGTAATTGTCATTCTAGTCTGAAGGAATTTTGAAACATAACCATAAGACTGATTAGACTCCTCTTAATGCAAAAAATTAGACAAATTTTGGGCATAGTGTAAGAATAAAAAATGGGAATTGTGCCCAACGCAACCTTGAATAAGGGATAGTGCATTGCATATGCAACTAAGCTTCGGTTTAGGTGCTCCACAATGCACTTTTTGATGCTCAAGGGTGCGTTGCCCTCTTTGGAAGCAAAATTTTACCTAGAGGGCCCAAACCCCTAAAAATTTACAATGAAAGGAAATTAATTGACTATTGAAAGAAAGAGAGGGTTCATGGCACTAAACTAGATCAAACGGCGGTGAAAACCGTCCACAGAATCAATCGTAGTCAACAGTTGAAGTTCGGGGGAAAAAACAAGTTCAAAGCTCCAAAATGCAAATGGTAACTAATGAATGGTAAAAATGAATAGTAAAACTCTTTTTATTAGTCATTTTATTATTTGCAATGAATATTTATTGCCGTGACTATGGTTTTATTATGTTTTTATCATGAAACAAGTATTTTTAATCCATTTGATGTTGTTCTGAATAGGTTTTACAACTGATGAACAGATTAGTCGTGCAGATTTATTTCAAGAATGATTTGACCACAAAGCATACTTTATCCTTATTTTTCGAGCTTTTTAAAAAAAGATGAAGGATTTGAAGCACACTTTTATCTCTTTTTCGAGCTTCTATAATAGCGAAAAAGAAACCCCTGGAGTCTTCTTTTAGCTCTTTTCAGACTCTGATAATGTGAAAATATTTCCGAGCACTTGTATTTTTGAGCTCGTAAAAGTAAATGAATTGATATATACTCAGTATAAGTTTAACCCTTTTCCGGACTGAGATAGATTATTTATGAAAAAGGAATACCTTAGTCAAAAGTGACTAAAGAGGTTCTCTCAGATATTATTTTACACTTTTTCGGATCTAAGCGACAACTTTACGAAAAAATACTTATTGATTTTTCTTTTGTCCTCATTTTCAACCTCTCTAAATATGGAAAATGACTAGGATGTCACTTTCATTAGGCTTGTTAAAACTAAAATAGCAACGAGCTTGTCGATCATGGCAAGAATCGAGTTTCATTCATCACTAGATTCATTAAATTATTAAATAGCGATACATTATTCACCTGAAGGGTTGAATTATAGATCAAGCATATGTTATCCTCCTCAAGGTTGTTAAAAAGTAAAGAGGTATTGGTCGACAAATGACAGGGGAAAATTTGGGAAAGTGAATAGAAATTTTTACGGTAGCAGGTCGCTCTTGAACATGACACTTCACTCCATCACTGTGATTGTTTGGGTTGGGTAATATTCTTGACGGTTCATTCATACCTATGGTTCATCATAACTTCACTTTGGTTTTGGGTCAATGCTGCCAACTCATCTCAGTCTTGCTGATATGTTCAAGAGAAGTCATCTAGTGAATATTCATCCTTCTGCAATACTCATAAACCTTCATTCTCATGACAATAATCCCTGAACATTGCTATATCAAGTCATACTTTGTCTCCGAAATCAGTAACTCCCGTTTTTCAATAAAGTAGCTTCTTGTCGATGACAAATCATTATCCAGGAAGTTCACTTAGAAACGTCATATTCCAGTACCATGAGGCTTGTTAGAGCATCGACAAGATCCTCCCTTCCGGACTTTTGACCGAAATATTTTGTTTGGCATTCGACATCAAATCATCTATTCACGCCTTACGAAATGTACTGCAGTACCTTGAGGGCCATTGACATTAATGATGTTTCTCTTGCGTTTGTTAACAACTCACATCATTGGCTAGTAATCAAACAATGTCTTACCATGTTCGAATACAATATTCACATGGCTAGACTTGTACCCAAATGATCGAGTGAACGAGATAAGAAGACCTCAGATCTATTTTCAGCCATCCGGGCTGTGATTTCAGGATTTTTGTACACATCATCTATATGGTGACCTTACATACAGATCGTCATCCGAACACGGGCCTATATCGGTAGGCATGTTTGTATTGGGCAACATTCAAATGTAGACGACTTTATACACTATGTACATGTTATTATATAGTTTATGTGCTGAGCATGGGAATGCCTTCCCTCGACAATTCATGATCAAGAGGATATATCATGATGTAATGTATTATAAGATTGATGCAGGTCGCCACTCCACTTCAGCTCCAGCCCATCACAGTGTAAAGCATCTCATTCAAAAAATATTGTTATTATTATTCTGACTTCATGCTTTAGGGGGAAATCTGTTATAGGTCAATTTGGGCACCATTCCCAATGGCCTGGTTAAACTAGACATCATCCCTAGAACCAATGAATAGGGTCTATCATCCCCTATCATTTCAGTTGCTACATGCCCTAAGACAAAGAACAAGAACAAATCATCCATGACTTCCATTGCAAGGTTTCCAAGATTTGAAGTACATGTTATATCACCTATGAGCTCACCAACACAGTCTCTCAAGGGGCTAAGTTCTTTGCATACACAGGTAACCCCACTCAAGGGTGCTCTGCAAAGCACTTCCCGAGACTCAAGGGTGCATTGGTCAAATTGGGAGTGAAATTCTCATTGTTCCGGAATCTCCACTTGGCCAGTGCCTTCTAGAAGAGTGAATATGTGTCAAGCTTTGAATCCATGTGTCCATTTGACATCTCTAAGATTTGGAACATGTCTTGCCTATTATTAGAAAGTCATTGATTGTGAAACTACCTTCAGCTCATCTATAAATTGAGCACAGATCCTAGTGATTGAGAAGGAATAAATTTGGTAGATAAATGCTGTTGGATTCACAATTGAGTGTTTTATTTGAGTGATATGCTGTTGAAGAGATGTTCATTGTGATGAGGCTGGGATGATGCTAATCAAATAAATCGCTGGTTGTATCCTCCCCCTTCTATCCATTAATAAATATTGCTGCATACTTCCCCACATATATATATATGTATAAGCTTATGTATTTCATATTATGGATTCTTATTTGATGTATATGTTTGATGTTTCATCGATTTAACTAATTAACGTGAATAGCCATCTGTATATTGCAATATCTTTGCTGTTTAGTGTTCATACTTGCAGGAAATATTTTGGCAACGAGGTTTGGATTGAAGCTACATCAAGAGTGACAGAAGGAGAATAGGAAGCACTTGGACTCCAAGTAGGTTTCTTGATCTATTATGTGTGTCTATTTACTATTAGGAAAATTATCTGCAATGTCTTTAATCTGTTGTTCTAAATGAGCACTACATTTAGGGAATGTGTTTTATCCGTAATTCATTATTCCACATAACAAGTATAAGCTTGTTTACTTAACACGGTTTATTAATCTCTGATTATAATGTTAGTTAGCACGACTAGATCTCATATATTAGAATCTCTTTTCATTTAGATTATTTCATTGATATTTCATTGGTGGTTAATTATTTCTGCATTCTATTCTATTACTCATTAGACAGTTAGGGTTTGCATAGATTGAATTTTTTATAGTTTTGTTTTGCTCTTGAACACATATCAGAGTAATTTCATTTTTTATTTGCTACAAACTTTATTCTTTGAGGAACTGATCAATCACTAAACACAAAAGATATGAATGTTTGATTCAAAATGGTGTCTTCCAGTGTTGACTGTGAGATTAGTTCAAAGAGAGAGGTTTCAAGTATTATTGAAGAGTTTTTTTAGTGTGTGGATTGAATGTGTGTGAACCTTGAGACAAGCCTTAGTAGAGTCACACTTGCACAGAGATAGTGTGTCTAAATCCAAAGGTGCGGAACCCATCATAAACTTTCTTTATCACACATACACTCGTGCACATTAGTTTGTTTTGTTTCTCAAGCCGACATGATTCCCTTTAGGTCTATGGCTCTTATATAAGTTTTGAGTATTATATGGCATACAGATAAAGGGAATACTATTCAAAAAAAAACTTGTGACACTCCCCCCCATAATAAAATCTACATTACTTTGACTCTCTTGCATTTGCGTTCAACATTTCTCCATTGTTAGCATGAATGTTATCCTAGTAAAACAAAGATTTATTTTTGGATACAATAATGGAATCAAAATAGAGGAGTTAACTATTAGCTAATTTGGTTGTTTGCTCAAATAAGTTTGATTATTGTTGTGTTAATCTATTTAGCTTTATAAATCCAGTAATGGATGTTTTTCCTGTGAAATCATAGAGAAACTTGGGATTGAGAGAATAGTTTAGACATTATACCTTTATCTGCACTTACTGTATTGAATAATGTAATTAGTGTTAGCCTTCATAATTGTATCTTTCAAAAGAAATAAAAAAGGAATTTTTTATTGTAAGAGAAATTTAATTATGAAAGCATGGGTTTCATGCTTGGGTCAATGGTCAATAGGTCAAAGTACTCATTGAATGCTCTAGGATTTTTTTTGTTGAGTTAAAGTAATTGTGTAAGAGACCCTTCTTAGGCTCATTGTGTCAAAGAAAGAAATTTTTCTATGTCAAAAATGATTCCTTATCCTCCATTAAGTCGGTTGTACCCTTTATCAAGTGAACATATCCTACCATTCATGTCGACCCCAATAGAACATACATAAAAAAATCCATATATAGAGCAAAGTGAACTCCTCCTAGTTTGGATAGTGACAAGACAATTTGAATATATAACAAGACAATGAAATTGTAGGGGCCGAAGTCTGGAACATGACAACGAAATTACAAGGAACAAAGTCTACAATAGATAGTGTAATTACACCGGAGAAGGTCAAATATTCAATTATGTATTGGAGCAACTAAATTACAGAGCTAAGGAGCAAATGTGTGTCGAATTTTGAAGTTTAATTTATCTTCATAAGAGGATGACTTTATGGATGGAGGAAAGATTGTGTCATGGTGAAAAAGGTCTTGGTTTGTCTCAACTTGATTTTATTCTACTAGAGGAAGAGTTTGATTGGGTTTTCCCCTTCATAAGGGATTTTCCCTGGTTGTGTGCCCATCTCTGGTGTCTTTGTGATCTTCTTTGTTGAGTCAAAGTAATTGTGTAAGAGACCCTTCTTGGGCTCATTGTGTCAAAGAAATATTTTTTTCTATGTCAAAAATGATTCCTTATCCTCCATTAAGTCGGTTGTACCCTTTATCAAGTCAACATATCCTACCATTCACGTCGGCCCCAATAGAACATACATAAACAAATACATATATATAGCAAAGTGAACTCCTCCTAGTTTGGATAGTGACAAGTCAATTTGAATATACAACAGGACAGTGAAATTGTAGGGGCCGAAGTCTGGAACAGGACAACGAAATTACAAGGATCGAAGTCTACAATAGATAGTGTAATTACACCGGACAAAGTCAAAGATTCAAGTATGTATTGGAGCAACTAAATTACAGAGCTAAGGAGAAAATGTGTGTCGAATTTGGAAGTTTGATTTATCTTCATAAGAGGATGACTTGATGGATGGAGGAAATACTGTGTCATGGTAAAAAAGGTCTTGGTTTGTCTCAACTTGATTTGATTCTACTAGAGGAAGAGTTTGATTGGGTTTTCACCTTCATAAGGGATTTTTCCTGGTTGTGTGCCCATCTCTGGTGTCTTTGTGATCTTCTTATTTGGAATTTGTCTTGGTGATGAATAACATAATAATAATAATGAAGAACAAACATAATAATCACAAGAATTTGTCAAAGTATAAGAGAAATTGGGCTAAAGAAATTAGTCTATGTCCTTCCCTAGATTTCTCAACATATTATGCTTACAGTTCACAAGTATTATGAAGCGTATTGATATAGGGTATATTTATAACCATTAGTCATTGTCGGGGAACTGTTAAAAGGTAAATGGTCGAAATGTAGTCCTTTAATTTGTTTGTTTTGTAATCACCATTCAGATTGGTGGAGGAAAGACAATAAGACGTAAAGACACCTTCATTTCAGAGTTGCTAAAAAAGGTTCTAGCCCATTGCATTCACTTTAGTGAGTCATTCCAAAACCTATATGGTATTTGGATGAATAATGGTAATAATAGAGATATCAAAGATAATTTTCCTAAATCTAAACTTTGAATTAATTTGTTTGGTGACAATAAAACTCCCCCTTCTAATCTAGTTGAAATGTATGAAGGTAGCAATCATAGGGGGAGGCATTCTACATCTGAATTGACTTATAAGCTAAATATGAAAGAAAATATAAGAAGATAATTACGTTGATCCAATACTTAACCAGGATATTAGCCCAGAACACATTGATACACTCTTGAGATCACCTCAGAACATGGTGATTTAACAAATAGGGACAATTGTTATGGAGGAGATACCATAAGTATTTGTTGAAGATAATTTTAACATTCACCTCACCCAATTATTTAGCTAAACCTCTCACCTTGATTGTTGAGGTAAGACCATTTGGAAATATGACATATGAAGAACAGAAAGATGCAGAAATAGAGGGTGAAACTACTTTTGGGTTTCCCATCGTTGACTTGGCACCGAATGTTGTTATGGAGAACATTCCTCCATCAATCATGGCCAAATTTTGAGGTATAGATACGGAGGATGTAGATTCATTTCTCTATGAATATGACATTCTATGTTGAAGTTACAATTATGTAGATGATGGCTAGAAATTTAAATTGTTCCATGCCACATTAAAATATTCTACTCTTAGATGGTTGATGGGACTTGGAGAGTCCACTATCATATCTTCAGATAAAATGAAATCCACATTCAATAAAAAATATTAGGAATTTTAAAGAACGAAATACGCACACAATGGCATTTTCAAGATGTAGCAGTAGCCAGAGGAGAGCCTTGAGGACTTTGTTGAGATAATTTCTTACAACCTCCAGAAGACTAAAGCGGATGCATTAATTTATGAGACTATTGAGACAATATTTTTGAAAGAATTATTAGAGGAATGCATAGATGTTCTTAATATCATGGGTTATGGTGTGGTTCTCATGATATATCTCAGTTATCATTTGGTGACATTTGTAACTTGTGTAGGAAATACTCAAGGAACATAGCCAAATCTAATAAGATTATAAGAGAAGCTTTCTCACGAGTAAATAATCCCACTTCAAGGGTAATAACAAGGATGAATTTATAAATTTTGCTTGAATATTTCATAACATAAATCCTTGGGACCCTAAACTCGTAATTAGACACCTTTAACATTAAAAAGAAACAAGAATATGCAAACACAACTTTAACTATTTTTTTCGTCAGTGTAGGAAAAGGAATCCTCCTAAGGACTTTACACTAAATCATGTGAGGTTTTGTGTCATATGTGCAGATGACCATGATACTGAGAGTTTTCCTTTTTTTTTAGGACTTTGAGCTATCTATACAGGAGGAAACAAACTAGCCAAACCATTATTCTGAGTAGCACAATAGAGACCATGGAAACCTTGGGCACAAGGTATGCCACCAGTCCCTTATTCACAATTTCCTTCATTTTATAATTCATTTCCTCAATAGTTAAATACTCATATGCCTTGAAAACCTATGTGGCCTCAACAACGAATTCAACCCCAACCTTGGCATTAAGGTTGGTGAGGCAATACCTTTAGAAATATGCCCTCAAAACAAGTCCTTGTGTCTTATCCTGTCTAGCCACAATACTTTCCACCCTTGCCACAACAATAACATCATTTTCAAACAGAAGTAAGTGCACCACAATAATCCATTCCTCAATTTCCACGACTGCTGACAACACAAAATCCCTTTAGATCAACCCAATTTCTTGTTCAGATCATACACAATCCTAAAAACAAGCCAACTAAGCCTACTTTTAATACCAATATGCAGACCTTTCCAACATATTTGGTTACCCTGGTACCAATTCAAGACATTCATCTTATGTCAAGAAAGGTCACAAAACCAAAATATTCCACCATTGTCACTATGGAATAGTTTTAAGAGGAGGAAATTGTTGATCGAGTGATCAATGGAAACGAGCATAAGGAAATGATCACTCCTACCACACAGACACCCTCTACTTCACAATTGCAGCAATCTCAAGAAACAAAGCCTCAAAGTTTTACTTCATATGCAAAACAATCTCAAGAACCTAAAACTCCTCCTTATCAAGAGAGATTAGCCATAGAAAAAATTGTTGCCCAACTAGTATTTTATTTAGAAGCATAATTGAAAAATGTTTGTGTCAAAATTCCCTTTTGTAGGCCATTAAGGATGTCCTTATATATGCCAAAACCATTAGGGAATTATGTATAAAAAAGGTAAGAAGAAACTAAAGGATCCTCTCACTATTACAGTAGTAGGATAGTTAGCTAATTTTATGTCTAAGAAGGTTGTGATGGAGAAATATGTAGACCCCATAACCCCTGTAGTCACCATCTTCATCAACAATGTTTTCATAAATAACACCCTTATCGATTTAGGGGTTTCCATCAACATTGTGACTATCCCAATAATGGAAAAATTGTAATTGAAAAGTCTTCAACCCACTCCCACTATATTTTAACTTGTTTATAGATCCAAGGTCAAGCCTATAGGAGTCTTGGACGATATTATAGTAACCTTGTGTTGGAAATATTATCATTGATGGGAAAGGAGCAAATAAGGAGCAAATAAGGAGCAACAAAGGTATAAACGAACAACAAGGCAAATAAGAGAAAAGTGCAATGAAACTGATACATTGAAAAAATTGTAATAATGTGAAATTGTTGATTGAGCTAAATTGTTGTGATGCAAAGGCAATTACCTAAGGTAAATGAAAGACTCCAAGGCAAATAAAAATATGCATTAAGCTGAATTATTGTGATACATTAATGATATACATTGTTATTTGATGTTGGCATCAAGTTGATCCATTCAATCATTACATGTGGCTGAAATTATTATTGGATTATTTATGTATTTTGTGGAATAATATTCAAAATATGAAGTGTATGGAAACGAATGACTAGAAGGCAAAGAGTCAAGCCTATTCTCTTCCTATTCTTATGTGGAATACAAACAACCATCCAACTATCTCTACAGAAGATGTCATTTTGGAGTGCATAGAGAGGTTAGGGAGTTGGAGAATGTGTGAGAGCTAATTGAGATGTTATGCACATATGGAGCTTATGTGAAGCAGATTTGAAGGGATAAGAGGTAGAAGGAAAGATGGGGATATTCAGAGTTATAACTAGGTAAATCAACATATTGTTTTCATGTTGTGTGGGTTTGTGGTTTCCTTTCAAGTTGTGTCTTGATAAAATGCTCAGTTGGAGCTGGTTGAGGTAGGAGCCTCCTGTGGGTGGTAGCCTGCAGAAAACATATGGGAGTTGGAGCTTCCTTGCATGTTGTAGCTTGCAGAAATATGAGGTAGAAACCTCTTGTAGGTTGGATCCTGCAGAAAATCAGATGCAATAAAGAGTAGGAGCTTGCCTTTGCATCACAACAATAATAAAATCGTGATTTTCTCCCTTATGGGTTTCTACTTATATCTGGTGTCCATGTGCATTATTATTATGTGTTGATGTGATGTGTTACGCTTCTTATAGCTTTCTGTTTACATATTCAATTTGTTGATCATTATGTATTAATTTTCTCATGTAATGGTTTTGTTAATGAGTTTAATAAAAGATTTTTAATGTCCATGAATGGACTAAACTGATTCAACCCCCCTCTCAGTTTATTCAAGGGTTATTCACCTTGAATTCATGGGAATATGTTGTGTATTTTTGTGTAATACAACCCAAGAAAACCATGGACTATCACCCATTGACCCTTAGGAGACCATGGTTAGCCATAATTGATGCCTTTATTGGTTGTAGGCCTGGAAAAATGGCTATATCTAATGGGATGGCCATTATGAAATTGATCCTCTACCCACCAACCAAGACTATGATAGAAGAATCCCCTTGGGTAATATATCCTTATGAAGAATAGGAGACTACACTTCCTCTTTTAACTATTGAACAATCCAAAGAATGTTGAACTCAGAGGCCAACTCCCTCTTATGCTCGATCATCCAAGGTTCACTACCTGTCAAGAATAAATCGTCAACATATACAATCAAAATCAAAGGCATACCTTGGAACTCTTTTGAAATGGAAGTTGGAATCAATGTTGCTTCTTATGAATCCAAGCTTCACCAGGTAAATATCAATGCAGACATCCTAGGATTGAGGATCTTGGTTTAAACCATATAATGCTTACTTCAACCACAGTAGATGATCATCTATTCATGTCTAGAAGCCTTGATTTATTATCCATCACAAATAATGATAGGTATTGGGATCTCATCAAGAGTATCTCCCTCTAAATGGGATGCCTCTTCAATAATCATCATTCAAGATATCAATATGTGTATCATAATACTGTTATGCATCAATAAAATTGTTAGATCATGAAGTCAAACTATATCAGGATTTTAGACATATATACATCATAGTCATGATAAGTCATCATCAGCTCTTTGAATATGTCATAAAAAATTCATCAAAGGTTAGTGTCAACTGACATATGTATCTTCATCATAATCAAAACATCACTTCTTTATCACATTACTCAACCATTTCAGAATCCAACATCATCAATTTGGGGCATTCATTTTTGTCGCATAGTCAAATTTACTAGCTTATCAAAACCTTATCAATATCAACAAGAAGATAGTTAGAAAACCTTGAGTATCAATCTCACTGCCACATTATTACTAATAGGGTTACCATGCTTATCACAAACATTGACAATAGTATCAAGTTACCATATTTCAAAATCAATGTTTCTAGCCAACTTTGTAAAAATATAAAATACTCCATGCCTAATTAAAATGCAAGATACTTACCAAATATCAAGTGCACCAATATATCACATGTATCGAAAATCAAACTTACTTTCATATGCATGCATGAATCATTTATGAAGGCGATATTCTAATTTTTATCTAATATTGCAGCTAATAATGTACTATACATACCTTGTAATATTCAGATACCTTAGCAACTTGTAGAACTTATTTAACATTGGCACCTTTTTCCTTTTCCAACACCAACTCTTCTCTTCCTACACTAGTTATCTTTTCCTACAACTTAGATGATCCTTAAAAATGATATGCTTATCACATCTCATCTAGAGGTTAGAAGCCTTAAAATACGCAAATATCCATGTAGGAAGGATCAAAATCAATAAATCTAAACAAGAATTGTGTCACAACGAAATAACATAAGTCTAAAAGGTACTCGTCTTTAACAAGAAGTGATCACCTCCTTATTGATCCAACCTTCAAGAGTTATGAATTTCCATTATCCATATATAAATATTTCCTTCAATCTTAGACCTAATTGAGACTAGCCCATCTAGGGTTACACTAAACTTGTCAAAAGTGCTAGAACAACTTCTCATTGATCATGCTAGGGTTTCAAAATTGCAAAACTCAAGCATTTATCTTATGCCAGGGTTTCTTTCAAACCATAACCTCATGATATCCATAAAATCCTAATAACTAAATTACCTAATGTTTCCTTCAAACCCTAGAATTCTTTATGTCTCCTCCATCTTCTCTTTCTTCCATCAAAGGTGTCTTCTCAAGGGTGATATCAACGAATTTTTTCAGTCCAACTCTGATTCCATGTTACTTTTTCTTAGAGCTATATTGTTCGTTGCTTTAGATAATTTCATTTCATTATTTACACATTGAATTCACCCGACCATAACATCATAACATTATCCATATCATCATAACATTATCTAACAAGATATGAAATTATATAGAAATAACAATATCTTAATCAATTCAATGAATATAAAGGAACAATAGAAGAAAATCATTCACACATAAAGACACTAGTATTGGCTGGAGACCAGAAAAATACCCCACAAGGGGGAAAACCCTTTCAATTCTTCTTCTTATTAGATTATCATTGAATGTTTCAAAACAAAGAGATTATAATGGTCCATATATTCAACCACAAAACTATCCAAAAAAATCAACTAAACAACATCCAAGATATGAACCCAACAATGCTAATAGTAAAAAACCTTGATTCATAAGCATGAGGTCAACTGTCAATATCTATAGTCAACTACCAAATTTTACGGTCGACTGATGAAATAAAACCCTAGTTTCTAGCCACACGGAGTGAGTGTACGTATGTGCAGTTGAAACCCTCCAACTGCATAGATAAGCCTGCGTGCCTACAGTTTCAACCAAAAATTTCTCGTGTCAACCTTCTGGCTGCAAATCAAAACCCTAGATCACATTTGTGAGCTTCAAAGCCTACAATTTCGAACTTGTACGAACCAATCTTTGCGAATCACTTCAGACTTGTGCGAGTCAAATAAAAGAAATAAGAATGATGATGATATCTAAATGAGGGTCAATTGAATTTTATTTATAGCCATCCATGGGTGTCCAATTTCCTTTTAGGCTAACCTATCCCTTTTGTGCACATGTGGGTTTCCATATTAATATATATTATCCCTTAACCAAATTAAATTCTTCCAAGGAATAGGAGGGGTCTTTCTTAATGAGTAAGATTGTCCAAAGGAGGGAATTTATCCTTGAGCTACCAAAGATTAAAATACATGTTTCTAACTTTGTCATCCCCCCCGTAAAGGGGCGCTTCACTGAACTACACATAACCCTGCTTCCTACGCTGCAAAAACTACAACATTGTAGAAGAACTCGTGCAGGTCCCTTTCGCTATGTCCACCCTTGAATTTTTATAGATTTATATAATGCAACATAAATATTTACTCTTGGCTATAGGCGGGTTTAACCCCTTAGATTCCAATCTAGTTGTCTTCGACATGGAAAAGGGTACACCTCGTCTTCACGAAAACTTTCCTTTCAAGTGCAAGTACATGCAAGAGGCAAAGCCATTCACTATATTGTCATTGATGAAGGTGCATCCACCTATGTGATGACTGCTTATCGTTGGCTTGCCCTGGGTTCCCCTACACTTACTTTTCCATCCGATTCACTAAAATATTTTGATGGTCATACATTCATCCCTAAAGGATATCTTGCTGCTCTTCCCATTACTCTTGGGGGGGGAGAGTTTCATGGTCGATATAAATTTTTTTGATTGTCCACTTGATTATAATCTTTTGTTGGGGCACAATCACTACTTATGCCATGAAAGCCAATATCTTGTTGGTTTTTTGGCTCATTTTTTTTCCTCACCAAGGAAAAATCATGAGTTTGGACCAACTCTTTCTACACCCCTCACTTTCAATCGTCAACCGCCAACAATGTTCCTGAAAATTTTGTTAGAATTGGTGCTAGCCTCTTGAAGGGATCCTAAATTTTAGGGTTTTTCCCTCTCTCACTGCTCGAGGTTCCTATTGTAGTTTATATGCTCTCTACTATACCTTATGGACCTAAATATCCATGAATCCTCCCTACCCCTTCTACCCATTGTGGATTGTGGAGAACAAATGCTTCTCTCATCAATGAAACTAGATTATCAAGCTATTGAATCTATGTATGAATCTCCATTTTCCTTGATTAAGACCCATGGTACTTGGAAATATTCCACTACAAATCCCTCTACTGATATTCTCAACACTATCTTTCCCTATGACGAGGCTATTATGGAGACCATGTCCCTAGTTGAGAAGCCTTGGGATGAGTTTGTTAGGTACCTATATTACTAGTGTAGTCCCTTATTTTTATTAGTGTAGCCCCCTTATTGTTATTTTTGTACCCCTGTAGTCCCCATATTGTTATTATTGTGCCCCATAAAACCCCACTATTGTTATTGTTGTTCCCTTACATTATTATTGTTAGGTCGGCTAGGATTATATTGTGACCCCATGGACTCCTATATATAGAAAGGAGGTTTTTTCATTTGAATCATCCAAGAATTGTTCATTTATCTAATGTAAAGGAGGTTTCCCCCTTAAATTGGCTTATTTATAAGGCGTTGATCTCTCTGCTTCTTCTATTTTTTGGAGTTGGTTTCATAACATTTGGTACCAGAGCTTTAGATTCTAGGGTTTCACTGCTTCAAATAGGTCATCGTGGAATTTTCGCTATAAAATTTTTTCTACAAAGCTTCAGATGCTAAAAAAAACCCATTTGTGAGGAAATCCTTAGGAACTTCATGTGAAAATTTCAGATCTTGGTTTGAAATATTTTCGGAGATATGATCTATGGAAGTTAGGGTTTTTGCAGGCTCCCGAATTTCATCTCAAAGAGGCGACCTTGGGAAAATAGTCATAACTCTCTCTCTAAGCATCAGATTGGAATTATGTAAGAAGTGGCCGAAAGTACATGAACTATAGTTTCTTGTATATCAATTACAGAGCCAAAGGAGGAAACAGTGACACGTGGCATGCCATACAAGTTCACTCTACTGAACTAGTCCATAATTAGGTCATTGTGGGAGATTGGGCATAACTTTGTCTTGAAGAATCCAAATCAGGTCTGAACTATGGAATTTGAAAGAGGACTCAAAGGGCTAATAAAGGATAGAAATTAATATCTTGAAGATCTGAAATAATAGAGATAAATCAGGTTCAATACAGACCTCCTTAAGAGCAAGAAAAATGTGTGTATATTTTAAACAAGTTTGCATAACATTTGTTTGAACCAAGGGCATATTGAAGCATATATATCAGTATTGAGTTATATAATGCCTCCCAAAAATAATTACACACCCATTAAGCCCTCAAAAAGCTCTACTATGACGCATGAAGAGGAAGAATTTTAGTATGATATATCAAAATTATGGTACCAAGTGCAACAAATTTCGATCTTACAAAGAGCAATCAAAGATTACATAGATGGTTTAAAAGAAAAAATGGAGGCTAAATTGGATGGATTGAAGGATCAAATGAAAGCTAATATGGATGATAAAGTAGTGGAAGATCACATCGAGCATCAAGACCAAGTTTTCCAACTGTCAAATGATATCCTAAATTTGATGCATAATTGAATGAAACAACAGGAAGATCAACATCGTAGCGAAATAAGTTTTGAAACAGTCATAGAAATAAGAAATCGAAAACTACGAAATCGATCAATTTCAGAGTATCTCAACAAGTGGAAGAACTTACCCATTGAAGATTCCACATGGGAGGATGAGACTTTTGTACAGAAGCATCAAGAAATAATCAAGCGTTGAGGATAACACTCGTTTGAAGGAGAGGGGCATGTTAGGTCCTTATATTACTAGTGTAGTCCCTTATTGTTGTTAGTGTAGCCCCCTTATTGTTATTGTTGTACCCTTGTAGTCCCCATATTTTTATTATTGTGCCCCATAAAACACCACTATTGTTATTGTTTTTCCCTTACATTATTTTTGTTAGGTCGGCTAGGATTATATTGTGACCCCATGGACTCCTATATATAGAAAGGAGGTTTTGTCATTTGAATCATCCAAGAATTGTTCATTTATGTAATATAAAGGAGGTTTCCCCCTCGAAGTGGATTATTTCTAAGGCGTTGATCTCTCTATTTCTTCTATTTTTGGAGCTGGTTTCATAACATAGTTCCACCATCATGTGTCAATTTCTTTTCCATTTGAGCTAAACACAAAACCTTGACAAATCATGTCACATTATCAACCTAATATTGTTCCTTCCTCTTTGACAATTGTTCAAGAGTTAGACTTAGAAGGAAACCTAGGAAACCTATCCTAAACATTGATTATAGATATTTCGATCAAGGAATATGATGTAAATCCACTCGTTGAGCCCCGAAATGGGATCTGTTTGAAAAAGTATTATGCCTAGCATCCTGCTAGCATGTGCTTTGTAACTTTATATACATGTTTTGTTTATTTTAGTGTGCTTCTTTCCCTTTTTCTTATTTTGGTTAAATCCCGGTTATTTGCCTCATGCTTCTCTCTATTTGTAGATGTTTTCATTACCCTCGCCTTACATTGGACATGCAGATGGCGCCAGTCGTCATACTTGACACGTTGCATCGACCACATGGGTGTTGTACTGCCTTGTAATAATAATAATAATAATAGATGGAATAATATCAATATATAATTAAATGAAACAAAAAATAATAAATACAATACAATAATAGCACATAAATCATAAATAAAGAATACACGATAATAATAGTAATAATAATACTAATAAATAATTAACTAAAGTTCTAAATAAATAAATATAAAAATAAACTATAAAAATAGTAAGAATATATATATATATTTATTTATTTATTTTTATTTTTTTTTCGAAAAAAAAATCGTTTATTTTTATTAAAATAACAGACCGACCCTTACTTGGGTTATTACATTGCTCCTTGAGCTGATTTATACTAATTTAGAGTTTTTCCATTACCATATCTGGATTACAACAAAAAAAATTCCTGATCCTTTTTAGCTTCGAGAATTTTTCTCCTGCTATTTTGTGAAAAGACATCCATTTTTCGTTAATGGCATCTTACTGTTGTAATTGCTCAACACTGGTTATCCCTTTGAGACAAAAATGGTATTAAAATCTTGAAGTATATAAGGGACTGTATTGTCCCTTTCGTTTAAACTGCACTTCCCAATGACATGTCCGAGATTTTCCAGATTATCAAAATATTAAGGACTAGAAAAACTCCATGGCTCATTTTAAACTTGAATGATTTCTTCCACGTTAGCAGAAGTATCCAGAATTTTCAGTGTGCCAGGAGGGAGGGTGAGAGCCGATTTTGAAAGGCCATCTGCTTCTGAATTTAATTCCTGGAACACATGTTTGAAAGAGAGGAGTTGAAAGCCTTGAGATAAACGACGAATGTTTCGTAGGAGAGCTTGAAGATGAGGAGAATGTATGTGAGATCTTTGAGTGGCCCAGTCAATTACCATTTTGGAGTCTCCGAAACATTGTAGAGAAGAAATATTTTTGGATTTTTCTACATGAAGGACAACCCAATGGGCAGCGAGCTCAGCCTTGCTATTAGATCCGTGACCTAGAGCAAAAATAATGTGATATTTGAGTGTTGGAGTGACGTGGAGGACAGCCCCTGCTCCTGTTAGTGGAGGAGAGCCTTGATAGGCATCATCAAAGAATGCCCAAGCATAATTCTAATTGATTTCTGGAGGCACCACTATTCAAATTTTGGGATTTTTAGGAAAGCATTTGTGCTATGATGTCCACTGCAAAATAAGAGCTGCATTCAGCTCTTCAAGAATAACCTTGTCACTGAAAATAGCCAAATTTCGAGCCCACCAAATTCCATAAGTGAACAAATAAGGAAAGGCTGAGTAGGAATTTACCCCAGGCTCCTTCCACCATTGTTTTATTCTTGCTTCCAAAGAGTCAACCGGCGACATAAGAGGGGCAGTGAGTGAAGACGATGAGATGTTCCAGACTGCATCTGCATAAAAGCAAGAGAATAATAGGTGAGAGATAGATTCAACTGTTCTTCTACAAAGGCAACACCAACTTGGGCCTTCCCAGCACCGTCGCTGTAAATTATCCCAAGATAGGAGTCAATTTTTTAGTGCTAGCCACAAAAATAATTTAGATTTTTTTGGGCAAGGGGATTTCCATAGGGGTTAATACCAAAACATCGTTTCTTCGTTAAAGGAGTCTTCCATCATTGCCTTATATCCGAGCTTGGCTGTATATGAGCCATTCGAGGCATTTTTTGACCAGACTAGTGAATCTTCCACCTCCTGTTTTAAGTGAATGAAGTTGTTTACGAGCAGGGAAATGAAGGAATTCCATTCATTTGCCAGAGGATGAGTCAAACCCAAGGAATTAGCACTTTTCCAGCCTGGGGTACCCCATGCTTCAGGCATGGCTACTGATGCGTTTGCGATTGTGTGAATGCTTTTTACAGAGAGGGTAGAGCGTAAGATATGAGATAGTTTGTAATTTGCACCTGCTCCAGCCCACAGATCAATCCCAATGCGAACCGAATTCCCATTTTCAATAACCCAAGCAGTCCACTATCTAATGAAAGGAAAAGATAAAACCGTTGCCTTCTAACCGATAGATGCATTTTTGTGTGATTTGGTTGGATTTCGAAAATATGATATAATAGATTGTCTTGGAAAATATTTTGTGCTTATAACTCTATACCAAAGAGAGTCATTGTTTTATGAAAGCCTCCAAAGAGATTTTGCGGCAAGAGACATACAAAAAATAGGGAGGTTCTTGATGCCCCAGCCCCCTAGATCTTTAGGCCTAGCCAAAGAAAAACATTTTACCAAAGGGATCCCTTCAGCTTTTTTGCTAGCAGTCCGGAGGAAAGAAAAACATTTCTGCCTTATTTTGTGAAGGATGCCTTTAGGGATAGAAGAAATGGTGGCCCAGTACACAGGGATGATTTAGAGCACAGATTTGAGGAGAACCAGATGTCGTCCCTGAGAGAGAAAGTGGTTAGTCCAATGAGAGATCCGGATTTCCACCTTCTGATAAAGCCATAACCATTCCTTAAAACAATATGAGTTTGGTTTAAGAAAAAATCCCAAATATTTAAAACCTGCCTCCGAAGCACAAGTTGGGAAGGGGAGAGAGAGCTTTATTAGAGATAGAATATTGTCATCCAACGTATTATGAACTTGAACTGATTTATTTATGTTAATCTGCATCCCATATGCACTCTGAAATAGCTTCAGGATATCCCGAACCTTCTTAGCATTTTCATTGGATGCGCTGCAAAAAAGAAGGAAATCATCCACGAAAAGGATGTGGGAGAGTGACTCCAAGCCTGCAATATGAATTCCTTTAAGACTGCCAGAATAGATAGCGTTTTTGCATAATCGGCTTAGTGCATCAGTAATTAGCAAGAAGAGAAAAGGAGATAGAGGGAACCCCTGTCTAAGCCCCCTAGAGGAGTGAAAGAAAGCTGAAGGGGAGCCATTTATCATTACTGCAAATGTATCATTTTGGATACATCCCATTATCCATCCGACGAATTAAAAATTCATATCGATATGTATTAGTAACAGCCTGAGAAAAATCTAATTCACTCTATCATATGCTTTTGACAAGTCCAGTTTAAGAGCAAAGGATGGTTTTTTGTTTAGATGGACAAAATGAAGAGCTTCCTGAGCCAAAGATACAACATCATGGATTTGTCTTTTGTCTAAGAAACCAAATTGTTCTTCAGAAATGATGATGCTTAGGATTGGTTTTAGCCGCTGAGCAATGATTTTGGATATTATCTTGTAGATCAAATTACAACAGGAAATAGGTCTAAACTCATCGAAACCCTTTGGAGCAGAAATTTTTGGAATTAGGGTAATGAAGGTAGAATTGAATGATCCCAAAACTTTGCATGATCTTTGAGACTCCTTAATAACTAATAACAATTCATCCTTTAGGAGCTCATATAAGGTTAGGAATAATTCGATCGTTAGACCATCCGGGCCAGGACTTTTCCCTTGCTGGAAGATTTTGAGGATGATTTCGAGCTCAGATTCGTTTACTTCTTTGGTGAGAGTAGAATTCATATCATCAGTGATCAGACGAGGGAACATTTGTAACACCTGAAGGATTTCTTGGATGGGACAACCCTCGGGAGCAGTGAATACTTTTTTAAAATGCTGGACCCCTGCCTTGGCTTTTTCTTCGAACGAATGAAACAATTGACCACTCTCAAATTTTATTTCAACGATGGTATTTTGGTTCCTTTTATGAGCTGCATAATGATGAAATTTTTTTGTGTTATTATCCCCTTCTTTAATCCAAATTTCTCTGCTCTTTAGGCGCCACAGTTGTTCTTCCTTTTCTAGAAGTTCATGACGTTTTAGCTCTAGATTTTTCAGGGTCTCCATCTCTGTTTCATTCATAATTCCCTTAATGTTCTGATTATAAAGCGAGCTGATAGAGGCCTCGGTTGATTTTAGTAGTTCTTGTTGTTTGGCTTGAAAAGCCCCTGCACAAGTCTTGGTTACTTTTTTAATTTTTTAAAATATTGTTAGCCTACATCTGCATAAAGGAAAGGGAATGAGAAGGATCCAGATGGACCCAAGAGGATGTCACCAATGATTTATAATCATCCTCCAATAACCATGTTGGATTGAACTTTAAAGGCGCAGGGGGTTTGGATTCGGGATAAACCAGAGATAATAAAATAGGTTTATGATAAGAGATTCCACCCGTTTCAACACGAGCCTGAACCCGAAAATTAGAATTTAATAAAGATTCAGAAACTATGAAGCGGTCCAATCTTTTGGCAATGGAATCCAGAGATTTCCTATTATTGCGCCAAGTTGGTTCAAGTTTTGTAGGTCGAACATCAACTAATTCGAATTTGTGAAAACATGAAATTAAAAAGGGAGCGAGAGGATCAGGTCTGGCAGATGTCCCCCAAATTTCATCCAAGGATAGAGTAAAATTGAGATCGCCTCCCACTATCTTGATGTCAAAGGACACTAGTTCTGTATTGAAGAAATTTCCCCAAAAGGAACGTGTTTCATTGCATGGCCCATAAATATTGTAGAAGGAAAGGGACCCTCTAAATAAAGGATTGAAATGGAAGTCTTGATAAACGAATAAGAGAATACTGATGAGGAGACAATGATTGAAGGGTTGATAGCAGTGATCAGACCTCCAGCTGATCCCAACACGTTCACGGAGAAAAAAGACCAATTACAAAGACATTTAGAAAGGATTTCTTGAGCTCGAAGACCGGACACCTTAGTCTCCTGGAGGAAAATTATATCGAGCGAGACAGATTGGCACAAAATTTTGAGGGCTAGCTGGGAAGGGGTGCCCCCAAGACCCCTGGTGTTAAAGGAAAGGATAATCATTTAAGGCCCTTGTTAGGGGCATTCTCTGCTCTAAGAGCCCGAGGGATCGTTTTCTGTTTGCCTGAGTTAATATCCAATGCTACCTGATTTTGTGCTTTTGACAGTGCAAATAAGGAGTATAAAAGGGGGATCAAGAGACATCTACGAGAAGAAATACAAAGTCATGTTAGGGCGAGGGAAAATAATGTTTTTGACAAAAAAATTAAGAAAATTAGAAGAGATTTGGTGAGAGGCAGGCACATGAATAAGTAAATAATCAAACTTCTAGATTAATAAAAATAATTATTTTGGCATGAAGTGACAAGTGTCACCTATGAAGCCTCCTATAAAAGAAGGAGAAAACTATGGGAAGGGGATCACTTTTTTCCCTATTGTTGTATGGATTACATAATGCTATTATGAGTGGCTACAAAGCCTATAGTGAGTTTGGCGAAGTGGAGGTCATTAGAGAGGGAAATCTTGAGCCAAGAGTGCTCTCTTCCATTGGCTAGTGTTATTCCTATACTTTATAGCCCCATTGCAGCTTGAGGGTTCGTGGGGAATAAGAGCACCCAAGGATTAGGCTGGGAGGTACCTCTAACATAACAACTACCTTCATGGGATATTAAATAATACACCTAATTTCACTAGATATTGATAAATACCTCCGAAAATCCTTTTGTTTAACCTTGCTCCAAATGCATCTTTCCAATAAAATAACTCATTTTTTTACTAGACACCCCTTTATATATCCCCAATACCTATAAACCCCTCGATACTCCATATACTCACTGAAATACGTATAATACATTAATTTTGTTTTTCAAAAATTAAAACTCCCCATTATGAATGATTATGATAAAATATTAGTCAACAAAGTGTTCTAGGGTGCCTTCCACTATCAATATCAAGCTCATCCCATTACAGTTGAGCTCATTTTTGGAGTTCCCTTGAGACTATCTATTATCTTTGACTTTTCAAGAAAAAATTCAAAGATATATGTGGCCTTAACACTTTGTTACAATTCACTTGAATGTGTCCCACCTTATGACATGCATAACACCTCAACAATAAATTCCAATAATATATTTCTGGTATCCATAAGAAAATTTCGATGGTGAATTCAATTTCCTCCAACAAGCTATAAAAAATGTCCACCTCTACTTGTAACCAAACACAATTTCAATTAATGTTCATGTCCCAACCTTTCTCCAACCAAATAAAAATTCCCTATCTTGTTAACCATATGATTTTAGGATTTCTTCCTGCTAGAAGGCCATAGGGAGGCCCTTCAAGATGGCCCAAATTTTCTAGGTTGAGATCGATCCCCTCTAAGGATCAAAATACACTCACCATTCCTAAAGAACATGACAATATGGCTCCCTACTCGAACTTCAACTAATAACTATTCCATAATACTCTTTGGAATGAAAGATAAAGAACAACCGACCTCTTACTAACAAATGGGAGATCAAAATGTATCACATAATTGACACCGAATTTGCTTCGAGCTAATAATTTAATGTCGAGGGCCAAACTATTTTCCTAGTGAAACAACCTACTATTGCTTTTCCCAAAAAGTCTTAGACCTATTCAATTTTTACATCCATCTCTACGACCATTTTAACATTTTCCTCTAATGGTTGAATGCATATATTTTCACACTAAAAAACACTCTTTTCAGAAACAAACTCCTTATAATCCCCTTGAGTGTTGGAATCAAAGTTTACCATTGCTAGGTTTATGAAAGGATTCAATGGAAGGTTCAGTAATATCCTAGACAAAGAGATTTGAATGTCGAAATATACTTGTATGAATTCACAAGATATGGATCAGACAAGCACCCAAATCATTGTAGTCCACCATATCCAAATCCATAAATGAGACAAAAAAGAGCTCCACAAAAATGATGAAGACATCACCATATGTTGAAACTGAATAAAAATTACGATGACAAAATCACAAGACTAAAACCTTTGTCATCTATGCTACGCTATAGAAGCCTACATGTCGAACACTAAATCACAGAAAAAACTCACCATTCTCTCACATTGAATCTTATCTCTATTTATTTTTTTAATTTCTACAATTTCATCTTTACTTATTAATTTTAAGTATATAAAACGATACATTTCCTTTATATGACATAACATTTGGTATCAGAGCTTTGGATTGTAGGGTTTCGCTGCTCCAAACTGGTCATTGTGGCATTTTTTCTATAAATTTTTTTCTACGAAGGTTCATAAGCTGAAATTTTTATCACGCGAAGCAAAATCATGAGGAACTTCGTGTAAAAATTTCAGATATTGGTTCAAAATATTTGTGGATATATGATCTATGGAAGTTAGGGTTTTTTCAGGCTCCCGAATTTCATCTCAAAGAGGTGACCGTGGGAAAATCATCATAACTCTCTCTCTGAGAATCAGATTGGGATTCTATAAAAAGTGGCCAAAATTACACGAACTGTAGTTTCCTATGTATCAATTTAAGAGCCAAAGGAGGAAACAATGATATGTGGAACACCGTACAAGTTCGCTCTACTGAACCAATCCATAATTAGGTCATTGTGGGAGATTGAGAATAACTTTGACTTGAAGCATCCAAAGCAGGTCAGACCTGTAGAATTGGAAAGAAGATTCAGAGGGATACTAAATGACCAAATTTCAGATATTAAAGATCCTAAATAATAGTGATAATTCATTTTGAAGATCGAGCTCCTCAAAAGCAAGAAAAACATGTGTATTTTTTTCTTTTCAAATTGCATAAGTCTTGTTTGAAAAATTAGTTTGAAGTTATTCCAAGGACATATTGAAGCATAGATATTAGTATTGGGTTCTAAAATGCCACATAAACATAATTCAACACCCATTAAGCCTTCAGAAGGCTCTACTATGACTAATGAAGAGGAAGAAGCGCAACATGACATATCAAAATTACAAGAGCAAGTGCACCAAATTTTGCTCTCGTAAAGAGAAAAAAAAATGAAATGGAAGTTTTGAAGAAAGGCGTGGAAGCTAAGATGGATGGTTTGAAGAAAGGCGTGGAAGCTAAGATGGATGGTTTGAAGAATGGCATGGAAGCTAAGATCGATGGAATGGAAGCTAGCATGGAAGCTAAGATCGATTGAAAAATGAAAGACAACATGGAAGACATGAAGAATGATCTAAAATCAGACATGGAAGGTTTGATAACAAGGTTGATTCAAGAAATGATTCCTAATGGCAGAAATATAGTAGAGGAAAATGATGATGAGAACAAAATAAATATTAATCGTGATTTCATAAACTCTAATGTTGAATTGAAGACCCACCATATTCCAAATATCGATATGAGGAAGTTTTATGGAAAGGATCCTGTAACATGGATACTACAGATGGAGTAATATGTTGTTCCTAATAATGTGCAAAACACACAAAAGGTACGCATTGCAACTTTATATTTAGAACAAAATACATTTGTATGGTATCGATGGCTTTGATCCTGTAAAAAAATTGTCACTTGGTCAATTTTTACGGAGGAAATGATAGCACATTATGAAGATACAAAGAGCAACACCTTCTTTAGCCAATTAATAAATCTCAAACAAAAGGGTTCAGTGGTGGAGCACATTGATGACTTCCAAAATTGAATATAAGGCTAGCTGATATTCCAGAGGAACACATGATTTATGTCTTCATAAGGGATTTAAAGGATAACATCCAACATGAGGTTCGAGTTTGGGAACCTAATTCGTTGGAGAAGGCATTCAAGTTGGCAAGAAAAATTGAATGTAAAATTAGGGCGACAAGGAAGCATACCACTCACATATATAAAGATGGAAGTGTTGCTACTCCTATACTTCCACAACCTACAAGGTTTACACCATAAAAATTGGAAGAAAAAAGAGAAAAAGGGCTTTTCTACAATTGTGATAGAAAATACACTAAAGGTCATAAGTGTGTTGAGAAGAAATTATTTTAAATAGATTGTGAAAGGGAGGAAGAAAATGAAAAAGAAACTTCAAAAGAAGAGCATATACACCAGGAACCAACCCTAGAGAAAGAAGAAATGAGTATGACCATATCGTGTAATACATTGGAAGGAATTACCACTCCTAAAAATCTCAATATAGAAGGACACATCAAGAAGAAAAATGTAATAGTGTTGATTGATTCGGGTAGTACCCATATTTATTCATTGTAAGGTAGCCAAGGAATTGAATTGGTTCCTATACCCAACACCAGAATGTCAAGTGATGGTTGCAAATGGAGGAACTATAAATTGCTCTGGAAAATGCCATAATATCAAGCTAGCCATGGGGGAATATGTATTGAATAGTCCAATGCTTTCCATTCCAATGGGAGGTGCTGACGTTGTACTAGGAGTACAATGGTTACAATCTTTGGGAATCGTAGCTTTTGATTTTCAAGAAAATTTCTTGATTTTTTTTCGTAAGGAAAGGAAGTCGAATTACGGGGTATCACAAGGAAGTCGGGAAAGATAATAAGCTCTAATGTCATGACAAAACTTCTAAAGAAAGAACAATGAGGCGTAATTGCACAATTATGCTCACTAGAAGTTCCAACATCAAAATCATCTATTTCTCCGGATCTCAAAAATGTCTTGGACAATCATTCTAAGGTGTTTGAAACTCCCAAAGGACTCCCACCTATTAGTGATCACGATCATGCTATTCATTTGATTCCAGGAAGTGTTCCTCCAAACATCAGGCCTTACAGATATCCTTAAGTCCAAAAGAGCGAAATTGAACGTATGATTGCATATATGCTAGAGGCTGGTATAATTCAACCTAGTCAAAGTTATTTCTATGCTCCAGTAGTATTGGTGCACAAGAAGGATGGATCATGGCGCATGTGTCCGGATTATAGGGAGATTAATAAGCTCTCTATTAAAGATAAATTTTCCATTCCTATGATTTATGAATTATTGGATGAATTACATGGAACAATTTATTTTACCAAGTTGGATCTTCATTTAGGATATAATCAAATTAGAATGAAGGCTGAAGATATTCCGAAAACAACATTTCAAACTCATGAGGGTCGTTATGAATTTTTGGTCATGCTTTTTGGCCTTACCAATGAACCTTCTACATTTCAAGGGTTGATGAATTCCATTTTCAAACCCTTCCTTAGAAAAGTTGTGTTAGTATTTTTTTATGATATACTAATCTACAACAGGTCTTGGAAGGATCATGCTCAACATGTTGACATGGTGCTCAAACTGTTGGAGGAGAAACAATTATATGCAAAAACCTCCAAATGTTTCTTTGGAGTACACGAGGTGTAATATATGGGTCATATTGTATCTCATGAGGGTGTTAAGGTAGACCCTAACAAAATTAAAGCCATTAAGGAATGGAAAGTCCCCACAACCATAAAGCAGTTGCGAGGATTTCTTGGGTTAACATGGTATTATCGCAAGTTTGTTAAGAATTATGGGAGAATAGCAACACCTCTAACAACATTATTGAGAAAGATGCATTTTCATGGACTGTTGAAGCAACTAAGGCCTTTGAACATCTTAAATAGACAATGTGCCTAGCACCGGTCTTAGCTACGCCATACTTCACAAAAACCTTTATTGTGGAATGTGATGCCTCACGAAATGGAATTGGTGTTGTTTTAATGCAAGAAGGAAGATCCATTGCTTTTGAAAGTTGTCTAATCAAATGAAATTATTTACAAAAAGCTATTTATTATGAGAAGGAAATGTTGGCAATACTACATGAACTAAAGAAATGGTGACCTTACCTAATGGGAAGACACTTCAAGGTAAAAACTGATCATGATAGTCTTAAACACTTTTTGGAACAAAGACTATCTTTAGAAGAGCAAAAAAAATGGGTCACAAAGATGTTGGGTTATGAATTTGAAATCATCTACAAAAAAGGGAAGCTAAATGTTGTTGCAGATGCACTCTCAAGAAAGGATGAAGAGGTGGAAACACTCATCATCCAAATCCAACCAGATTGGATAACCAAAGAAAGGGATGAATGGAAGAAGGACGAAGAAGTGTGGACACTCATTCAAAATTTGCTGCAAGATCCTAGCACATCTTATACATTTAGTTGGAAAAATTATTCCTTATGGTACAAAGATCGCTTATATCTTTGTAATAATTTCCAACTAAAACAAAAGATTCTTTTGGAATTGCACACTTCTCCTTTAGAAGGACACTTAGGATTTTTAAAAACTTACCACAGGGTGAAGAAATATTTTTTTTGGGATGGCCTTAAATTTGATATTAAAATTTTTGTGGCAGAATTTTTGGTTTTCCAACAAAATAAAATTGAGACAGTTAAGACCTCGGGTCTTCTACAACCTTTATCCTTTCCAAGTCAACGTTGGGAGGAGATTTCAATGGATTTTATCACAGGTTTACCTAAGTTTGAAGGAAAGAGTGTCATCATGGTGGTAGTTGATAGACTTACCAAGTATGCACACTTTTGTGCATTATCTCATCCATTTAAAGCAAGTACAGTTGCTACTGCATTTATGGAAACAATTCAAAAGCTACATGGAAACCCAAGATTATTGTAAGCGATAGAGATGAAATTTCTACTGGAAATGTTTGGACAAAATTATTTTCTTGTTTGGGTACTCAACTAGCTCATAGCTCATCTTATGATCCTCAATTTGATGGTCAAACTGAGATAGTGAATAAATTTTTGGAAGGATATCTTCGTTGTTTTGTATCTGATAAACAAACATAATGGGTCAAGTGGTTACCTCTGGCTGAATGGTGGTATAACACTTCCTTCCATAGTGCAGCAAAAATGACCCCATTTATGGCACTTTATGGATATCATACACCGTCCATCACATCATATTTAAGAGAAAATTCTAAGGTTCAAGCAGTGGAAGATCACATCGAGCATCAAAAAGAGGTTCTTCAACTCTTAAAGGACAACCTAAATTTGGCACAAAATTGAATGAAACAACAAACAGATCAACATCGCGGCGAGATAAGTTTTGAGGTAGGAGACTGGGTATTTTTACGGCTACAACAATACAAACAAATGTCCCTCAAGCAAGCTAAGAAGGATAATAAATTATCGCCAAAGTACTATGGCCCTTACAAGGTGTTGCAAAAGATTGGTATTATGGCATACAAATTGGAGCCTCCTTCTTCGTGAGTGCATCCAATTTTCCATGTTTCATGCTTAAAGAAGCTTATAAGTGACAAACTTCCAGTATAGACAATATTGCCAAAACTTGATGAGGAGGGAAAAATCATATTGGAACCTGAAGCAATCACGAAAACAAGAACTCGACAGCTACAAAATCGATCAATTTCAGAGTATCTCATCAAGCGGAATAACTTACCCACTAAAGATTCTACATGGGAGGATGTGAATTTTATACAGAAGCATCCAGAGCTACTCAAGCATTGAGGACAACAATTTTTTTGAAGGACAAGGGCATGTTAGGTTCCTATATTACTAGTATAGTCCATTATTGTTGTTAGTGTAGCCCCCTTATTGATATTTTTGTACCCCTGTAACCCCATTATTGTTATTATTGTGCCATTAAATTATTATTGTTAAGTCGGCTAGGATTATATTGTGACCCCATGGACTCATATATAGAGAAGGAGGTTTTTTTATTTGTATCATCCAATAATTGTTCATTTATGTAATGTAAAGAAGGTTTCCCCCTCGAAGTGGTTTAATTCTAAGGTGTTGATCTCTCTTTTCTTCTATTTTTGGAGCTGGTTTCATAACAAAAACTATTCGCAATAAGGGTCACAGATGGTCACTTCACAAATATTATTCAGTTTTTGGCTATAGGGATGACACTCGCGAAGTATACTACGCAACATAAAAAGGAGTTGGTAGTCAAGGCAACTAATTTTTCATTTATTGCAGGACATTTGTATAATATGGGACCATATGAAATACCGCGCAAATACGTCTCTAAGCATGCAAGAAAAAATATTTTGGCAGAATCTCATGGAGGAGTTGTAGGAGGACATTATGTAGGGAAGGCCACTGCGCATAAGATTTTGAGAGCTAGGTTATGTTGGCCAACGCTGCATAAGGATGCAAAGGAGTTTTGTAGAGCTTGCGATGCATGCCAAAGAACAAGAAGACCATCTAGAAGGGATGAAATTCCATTGAATGCACATGTGACGTTATGCATTTGATAAATTGGCTATTGACTTTGTTGGACCAATTAATCCACTAGGAAAAAGGCGCAAGGTATATAATCACTGCAACTGATTATTTGACGAGATGGGATGAAGCAAAGCCAGTAAAGGATTGCATTGCAGATATCACCACGAAATTCATATTTGAGTATATTCTGTCCAGATTTGGGTGTCCAAATGTTTTGATGATTGACAGAGGTTTGCACTTCTTGCACAAGAATATTGAGGTACTGACTAAGGAATTTCAGGTACATCATCACAAGAGTACAACATATCATCCTCAAGTGAATGGGACAGCCAAAGCTTTCAATAATATTATGGAGAATTCACTCACACAAGTGTGTAATGTCAACATAAATGATTGGGCTGTGAGAATTCCAGTGGCGTTATGGGCATACATGACAACATGCAAGAAATTGTCTAGAAAAACACCTTTTATGTTGGTCTATGGACAAGAAGCAGTCATGCCTATGGAATATAAAGTGCCAAGTTTGAGGATTACAACTTTTACAGACAAGACAGACTGTGACACAATGGAGGAAAGGATGGAGAAATTTTTTTTTCTTGAGGAAGACGGGTTTATTGTATGTTATCATCAGCAAGTAAAAAAATCAAGGGAGAAATCTTAGCATGACAAGCATATCAAGTAGAACACATTAAAGGAAGGATACCTTGTACTATTGTATGATAGAAATTTCGCAAAGTTCCCGGGAATGTTTCAAACACATTGGTTAGGATTGTATATCATTAGGTACGTCTTCGAGGGAGGCGTAGTTCAACTCGTGAAGTTGGATGATCAGTTGATGCCAGGACGAGTGAATGGTAGAAGATTGAAGATATACAGGGATGACCATGTCCCCAGGGCCGCACACTAAATAATTACAAGGGAAATTATTAGTGCCGCATGCAGTTGAAAGTGGGCACTGAGCTATAAAATACTCTGTAGAAAGGGTCTTCACCGAAGAAGGAGCCTTGCGCGATTGTTAGGAGTATGGAAAAGTCTGGAAGAGCAACGCTGAAGGACGATTACTGTGTGATGTTAGGAGAATGAAGAAATCCAAAGAAATTGCGATGTGAGAGGAATTGATGCAACACAAGGGAGGTTCGTTGAAGCTCATCGAAAATATGATTGTTGGAAGGAAAAAGTTGACGTGAAAGGGAATTTTTTGTTAAAAGGATCAGGGGAAGCGCATTTATTGAACACAAATGATCAAATATAGTGCCATATCTGCATTAAATGAGCCAAATATGAAGATAATCATGGGGTATGAAATTCAAATTTGTTATAAAAGAAAGATCCCGCTCCACATTTTGACATTTTGCTTACTGAGAATTGGAATTGTGAATTTGTGCCTAAGTTCTGTGAAGAGATGGGAAGAACTTGCCAGAGAATTGGTAAGAAGGGGACTAGCAGGAACCATGATCACGACAACACCAAGTGTTACAGGCCTGAGGTCTCCATGCAAGCAACCAACTGCAAAAGAAGCACTGCCAAAGAAAAATAAGGTCAAGAGACCAACTCCATCCCTTGGAGTGAGACAGTCCCCAAGAAAGAAAATTACTAAGGAACAATAGACTAAGGAGTGGTTAGATAAGAAGAAGCAACCAATGGAAATCTAGGACAATGAGGAAGAAGCTGCAACCCCCAAAGTAGAGATAATGGAAGGTTTGGAGGAAGAAGATGTGGAAGTTGTCTCTAGGCTACCCCCTTATATACTGCCAAGGAAGCTGGGTGCTAAGAGAGTGAAGGACCTTGATAATGTGAAGTATGCTGTATTTACTTCACTGCTGCCTGAAGCTATACCTTTTAAAGGAGAACCATTGGTAAAAAATCCGCAGCTAAATATGGATGGTTGGGGTTTTAATGATAGGAGAAAGTATCCCCAATTTGAGCCCAGTAGATACCTGCACCAGATTCATTACCCAAAAAATGATGTTACTAGATTGGAACCACAGAAGTGGGTTGTGGGTATACAACAAGCAGAGTTATTAAACATGTTGAATGTTCCGCACATTGGGTGAAGTAATATAAACACCATTTGTGTTCAACATTTACTTGCTTTGGTGCATGATGGATACCTTTGGTTAGGAGAGAGGGTCCCAATCGATGAGATGCTGATTAGACGGATAACCATGCTGCCCTACCAAGGAAAGAAACCCGCTGAGGAATTCATAGGAAATATTTAGGACAAGTTCGTCGCTGATGAAATGAAGGAGAAGTATGACTTGATAAAGAAGTCGAGGGACTATGACATTAGCTCCATCAATGATCCAGTAATGCACTTCTCCACGCACATACTCACATGAAAGATAATGTGCAAATGAAGTACTAGAAGTCGTGGTTTCTTTGGCTGTGCAGTGCAGTAAAGGGGTCCAGTATAACTAGGCCGGTTATGTGTGTAAAGAATTCCTCGACGATTGTCACGAACCACAAGAGGAAGGGAAGAAATTCCATTATCCATGGTTGCTTCTGATCATCACAATGATGGCATGGAAGGAACCAGAAGAATCACAGTTCCCTACTGTGGACCTGAATGTGTGCGAGGCTGCGAGGTACACCTCACTTTAGTTTCCTAAGGAACTGAAGCGCGTAATGGAGAATTTTTTTTTTGGGTATTAATGAAGATGGATCTGTGCAAAGTGGTGAATAACCATACTAGGCTGTCGCCTACATTGTTGAATATTATTGAGGATTTGCATACTTCAAAGCTGATTTTCATAGAATATACATCAAGGCGCGAAAGGATCTAGATGAGGTATGGTACCCTTTACCATACTTGGTTACAAAACTTGACATTATGAAAGTTACAAGGACCTGGACGATAGACTGGCCGGATCCAAACACTGGAGGCACTATGGCAGAACATGGAGGAACTAGTGGCAAAGATATACAGGTCGGAAAATACGCAGAAAAATAAACAAATAAGGATGGAAAAGAGACCAGAGGCACAGAGTAGGGTGGCGAGGACCCTCCGAGCAACAGAGAATAGGAGGAGTACCCATTTATTGTTTAGAGAAGGGTCCCTCCAACATCTATGCTAGCTATGCAGAAGAAGCACAAGGTAGATAAATCCACGTGCGTAGAGCCTATGACCCTCACTAAAGGGGACATCGATGAAATCTGTGATAAGGTGCTGCATATCACAGAGGATTCATGGAGTAGGATTGAAGATCAATACAGGGAAATATTGAGAGAGGTGAAGCAATTCATGTTGGAGCTTAAGGTGTTGGCACAAGAAAAACCATAGGAACAACCAACCATTCAATCACCACAAGCGAGCCAACAGTCGTAGCCAGTGCACTTATTACAACAAAAAAAATTAGTGTTCATATTTTGTAGGTAGCTAGAGGATCATTTCAGTTCGAAGCAGCTGAGGAAAAGGAATGCGCCAAAGGATGGGAAAGCATCCCCATGAACCTCCTCGCGCTCCCTACCCTCCATTCCTATCACATATTTCTATGCTAACCTCATTAGTTTCTCTTTTTCTTGTTGCATACTAGTATACACCAACATGCCCTTGCATTAAAACCTAAATGTAGTGTTACATGTTATTTTGTCACCATGAAATTTTACTGTCTATATAAGTTCATCATTACCTATATTATGCTCCCTTTGAGGCCAGAAAACCTAATGTTCCTAAACCAAGTCTTGGAACTGGAGAAAAGCTCATTAAAACCCTAAAAATTCTAACTCCGCACTTTTCCTATCTCTTTCCTACGGATCCAAAACTATTTGTTCTATAGCCTGCGTCACATCCCGCACGTTCTGCTTATAAAACCTGTGGACCCCTGTAAACAATAAAATAAAGGAAAAATTAAGTTCTAGAAGCCTAGCTGGACGAATATTCTCCCAACTGGAAGTTTCTAGAGGTGCGATCAGTTCGAGCTTTATCCCTCCACTCATGGAGCTCTGTCCCTTCACTCATGGAGTTTATCCCTTGGTATATGGAGCTCAAATCCCTTCATGAGAGGAATCCATCTCCCTCTTCATGGAACTGATACTACCTCCATTTCCCTATAAATTGAGCTCATGTTTCAGTCTCAAGGGTATATTGTACCTAGCTTGTATAAGGTAATTGCTGAAGAAATTCCAAAGAGAGCATACTCTCTACACTAGTCATTATTGGTATGAGAATGATCACACATTCATGTCCATAACTTCATGCTAGTTCAAAGAGAGGAAGGCTTGTCAATCTAAAGGAGGAATGATTTTTCAGGACCCCGGGAGGAACTTGTACGACATCAAGGCAATAGGTTGTAAAGTTACTATTTCATTCAAGATAATACAAATGGATCTCCTTTTCTCATTGAGTTGTTCTTATGCCTATTTGAATAATTCAATACTTAGATTCCTTGATCACTAAGTTAGATTAATTGTTCTCAATTATTATATGTTGCAGGTGCTTTTAATTCTTTTGTCTGTCTTTGATTGCAGGTTCTACTTACTAAAGAAGCCTCTTTGGAGCGACTGGATAAAAGACTGCACCAAACGTCGGATTTCAAGGTAGGGGCATGTCCTCTTTCTTTGTTTATAATAATTCTGAATCACAAATGATCTAGAGAAAACGATTTACAAATGGATGTTTGTTTCTAGCTATCCGTAGGATACTAGGGAGATCGCTCTTTTCCGCAAGAGGGATTTATCCGCATAACAAAATGGCGACTCCGCTGGGGAATGAAATTAGTTTTCCTTTTTATTTTTCAGTTTGGATTTTAAGAATTTTCTGATTTTTCTTAGTCTGGGTTGGGTAGATAACTTATCAGAATCCCTGAAAATAAAATCTAAATTTTTATTTTGTTTTTCTGCACGTTTCCTGGCCTACGTGATTTTTATTTAAAAACAGTGCGGTAGCCTTCACAGTTTTTAGCTCAGAACAGTGCGGTACTGCTATTTTCTCCATTAGAACCTGCGGACTTATCGAATTTTTTTGAAAAATTAAGACTTCTCTTTTTAGGAGCCAGATTAATAGATTCTCTGTGTTTGCCCCAACTTGTCTTGACTGTCAAAGTCTTATGTGTGAATTTGTTTCAACAACTTTTGTATTTGTGTGATTTTTCATCTGATTTGCATTTTATGAGTGAGTGTTTGCCCTACTTTCTTGCTACTCCATATCAGAAACCTTCATATACCTTAGCTTACTGGTATGATGTTGTTTTCTTGCTGAGCCATTAAACTTGTTGCAAACCTTACTTTTATGGAAATTGATTTTCATTTTCATTTGAAAATTTAGAAAAGCTTTTAGCTTATTAAGGCCAGAATTTCACATTAAACCATTGTTGGATGTTTTTATTTCTACTGAGATAAGTAGAAATTCTTCTTGGTTCGATTACAAACTAAGAGAAAAAGACCTCAACACTTTCTAGATAGAGTTCAAAATAAACGTTTCTTCTTTTGGTTTTGAATTTTATGTTTTTATGAGTTTTAGATATGGTTTTATTTTTGGAAATGGTTTGTTAAATGATTTGTAGTTTCTGATCTTGTACATTGGTGTATTGCTGAAAACCCTTGTGGGGTTCTTCATTAGAGGTTGTATAGTGCCTAGATCTGAATCTAGTGTATATTTTGTGGCATATATCAGCCCTACATATTTTATGTAACCATTTGCTATAGAAATGCCTTTTGAATAGCGCTATAGCAGTCTTCTGACATTTTGGTATATAGTAGTAGCACCTCTTTTGAGGGTTTGGCCCATTGGAGGCTTGTTATATCTTTTTGTACATCTTATGGCCCATTTATTATGCATATTTTGCTGCTGTTATTATGATTAGAAGGTCTCCATATTGGCCTCTTGCTTTTATATAATGTTTTACATTGCTATTCCAACATTCTGCACTATATTCCTGCTTTTCCCATTTGGGACTATTACAGGAGTCTTTGTATTATAACATTTTATTTTTATTACAATGGCTCCTCTAAAGCTTCCAATTTGGAGTTTTATTTATGGACATGCATCTTCCAATACTCCACCAGAAATAGTAAGACTCTTGTCTCAGGTAAAATTTAATGGTAAGAGGAATACTTCTGCATTTAATCATGTCTTTCAATCTATTCAAAAGTTTTCAAATTCTATTTTTCAAGAAATTGATGAAGATATTTTATGAAATATTTTACTAGACTTACATTCTTGGCAAAAACTAGAAGTTGGTGTCAATCACTTCCAGTTGCCTCAATCCACACTTGGGAACAATTTATTATAATCTTCCTTTGTAAATTTGATGGTTATATCTACAAACAAGTATGTGATGATTTTGAATATCTACGAAGGTTTGAAGGTGAGTCTTTAATTGATTTTACCATCATGTTTCATTTAAATTGTTTAAAATTTAAAATTGAAGATAAACCTTCGAAAGAAGAATTAGTAGATTGGTTTGAACATATTTTCTCTCTTCCTTCCATTCATAATCCATATGAAATTATTTCAAGCTTTGATCAATCTCCTTCTAATTTCATTGACATAAGTGAGAATTCCAATATGGAGGTACAAACAAATGATGATGAAGTGATCTCTATTTTGTATAATCAATTCCTTCAATTATTGCACACTTAAAATATTGATAAAGATCAAGGTGCACCTTCTCATGTTAATGAATCTTAATCACAAATCTTGGAAAATTTTACTAATCAACTGTAAGAAGATATTAGCAACACTCTTGAAGAAAATAACGCTTTAAAATCTGAAAATAGGTATGAGTTAGAATCAGAAAATCAGAGCATAAATCGACAAGTACAAGCATCGATTAAAGTTTCCAATAATATGCAATTTGCTGTACAAATTTTTGAATTCTTTTAGGATGAAAAAATGCAAAATTCGGGACAACAAAGCAACATTATTCAAGAAAGAATAAGTAGCCAAGTAAATGATCTTAAATATGAAATTTGAAATGAAGAAAATGCACAAGAGTTTTCAAATAGAGACATTTTCAAATACATTGTTTCAGATTCGTATTTTTCCCTTTATCCTGATAATTTTTCTAATAACAATTTATCCTCTCTTCACGTTAACGATATTTCGAAAAATAGAGAGGCTGATCTAAATGAATTTCCGATTAGTTTTTATCAGGATAGAGAATTAATTAATGATCATTCTTCTGGCATTAATGAACATGAGCTCAATATTCCTTCTTGTTTTGATACATTAGGTGAGATCGAAGGGAATTCTAATGAATGTCATAAGGTCATATATGATAGCTACTTTGACATTAAGGATATTGATTTGTATTCTTTACAATTGAATCCTCATAATCAAATTCTAATCACATGTGAAAATGAAGAACAATATGATTAAGAAATTATTTCAAATAATTCTCATTTTCAAGCAATTAACCACATTCATGATTTCAACAGTCAAGAAACCATTCCAATCTATGGTTTATATAATGATCAATCTCACATTCCCATTCAGAGTCATATCCTTTTCTCTAATTCAAAAGTGGTTATCAACAATCATTATAATTGCATTATTATGCCCAATTCTTGTGAAGAGGAAATAGCTTTAAGTCAGTCCCAATTGTATTGTAACAATAATTGTAACACTAGTGTAAAATATGATTCAATTTTGTTATTATTTCATCATTTATTTTTAACTTCAGATTTATTTTCTGTTTTTATTCCTAGATTTTTAGATACTTTGTGCTGGCATATTGAGCATCTCAATTTTCAACACTCAATTTATACATTACCTCAATGGAAAAATGAAGTTTCAAATTATAATTGTGAACATCAAGAATTATTAAACTTCCAATTTCAATTGATGTTCATTCCTTATCAATTACTTCTTACTTCTCAAAAGCAGTGCCAACAAGAGAGTGTATTTTCACTTTATGACCAACAATATAATTCAATTAATAATCTTATGTTGGATCTATCAGACTTCCATTTGTTTTTCATTGATCCATTTGAAAGACATTTGGAAATTTTTCCTTCACGAAAGATCGTTAATAATTTAGCACTTGAACATAACACTAACAAAATCACACATGCCATTGTTTCTGAAATATTATTTCTACAACCTAGCCTATCATTTTCACTTTTGAATCCCTCCCACTCAATAATGGAAATCCATCCAGATTTCTATGATCCAATTGAAATTCAGTTGGAAATGGCATTTCAAGAGAAGGAAATGGTGAATAAACAACTAACAATAAATATACATTCTACTTTGAGATTTAGTTTTCATAGTTTAATTATATTTTCATTTTTACTAATGTTTGACATGTACATACATGCAGGAATTAAAATGCTTACATGGTTTCATTGGAAGTATGAATATACCTAGTCATGTTTCCTTCATTAAGTTAGAAATAGGAATAGATTAATTTTCTTTTCTATTTGCATTTATTTCATTATTTTAGATTTTCAATAAAAAAGTAATGAATCCAATTTATTTTGGCCATCCCATTTCAATTGTAGAAAAGAAGCCTAGAGCATTTTAGAAGCTCTTGAATTGTTGGATCATACTTATTTGTCAAGCCTTCAGTTTTCTTGTTTTTCAAAATTCATAACATTGATCATACATGAAGAAATTCCAAGAATTTTCTACCACTTGACAATTTTTGATTCACAAGTAATTCCAAGAACTCATTTTTTACCACTATTGTCTTCTGATGTAATTTTGGAAAGGATGCAATTTGAAAAAAAATCATTGCTTAGCATTTTCGATTAAAATAAGAAGGTGATGTTGAACATATGCAAATTTGGGAGAACTTGAAGATTCACGAGGTAAAATTAAAATCAAAATTCTTCTAGGTTTTCGTTAATTTAATTGTGTAGATCAAAGATAAGAAAACAACCAGATATTTTCAAATCCTCAACATGTTCAAGGAAGTATTTATGATTTCATCTGAAATTTGAAGGATATGTAATTTTGCTTATATTTATTGAAATCATGATAATAATTAATAAATTGTTGGAGGAATCATATCAGATCATTTTATTTCACAACTCTCTTTATAAAAAAGTTATGATAAAATTAATTTCCAATAAAAAATTTCGACAGTTAATTAAATTATTAAAGGGTTATTTATTTTAAAGCAAAGTTAAATCATTCACTTTTTTTTTAAAATTAAATACTTTAAGAAATCATTGGCCCCACATATGACATGTTATATATCACAATTCGTAAATCAGAGGTTCTGAAATGAGCATACTCCAAATATCTCTGATCTCCCATATGCCCATTCCCTATAATCTCTTATGAACCTTTCCATCCGATATCACATCATCCCTATCGCAATATTAAATCAGAGGCAAATATTACCATTTCCCGATAATAAACCTGCGATGCAAAGTCTTCCGATATTATTTCTCGCTCACTCTCTGATATAATAACTTCGCCAAAAATTGCGATGTACACATAAACTCGGTCCCGATACGACATTTAAGTTTAGTTCTAAAACATGTTGTAAAGACCAATCTAGGATTCTAGATTAGACTCAATTTAATGTCGACCAAGGTAGGTAGTCTTAGAGGCACGTCTAATATTTATAGACCTAAAAGGATCTGTTCTATTTGTCTAAATAAATGTCTAATTGTGACAGGCTCCAGCACTCCTTTACAAGAGATTAAAATATGTTTCCTTTTCACAATTTAAACACTTATTTTATCAAATTTAATCTATTGATCTAAAAAAAACAGAGTGTTACTAGTCTGAGCTTTCAATCCTCTTACGAGGATATGTTTCACAAAAACTCTTTCAAGATAACACACTAAACATACTAAAAATCAAATTCATAAAAACAGAGTTCATAGAAATATTTTGAAATTCAATGCTCGATTAAACCTTTTACAAGGACTTGTTCAATAATTTTGCAATTGAATTTTCAAGCTACTACTATGAATCATAAAATAACAATCTCAAAAACTTCTAATTAAATGAATGAACTTACAAGCAATGAAATGGAATAAAACGCTGTTCAGATCTGAATACTAAATTCTATGAAACATAAAAGAAAGTGTACCAATCCTCACGTAGGGCCCTTCCACGCTCTGATGGCACACTTTGATAAACTGCAAATGATAAAAACCTTTAACTCGTAAACACTGTAATTGACGAAATTCTACCTTTCATTAAATTCTGAGAATAGATTACATTCAAAACAGAGTTCTGGAATACGCTTTACAGTCTTAAGTCTGCTTTCTTCAACGTTTTCACTAGCATCATATCTCTAATCAAAATCCTCCTATTTATTAAAATTTACAACCAAAAGGCTATTTTCGTTCCTCCCTCATCCTAACTGATTCCAAAACAGTTCGAATCAGTTTAGAGTTCCTAATCTTAAGCAAAAGATCAAGTACATTCATTATGACTTCTGATTTTTCTGCTGAATAGGCTGAGTTTGACCGTCATTGACCATATATTCAGGAGCTCCAAATTCGATGCTAAATAGATTTTCCACCATGTATGTACATCCTAGATCACGTCCTTGCCTTCTGTTTCGATTTTCCTGCCATGCCACATGTCACAACATAAACTTATTACAGGAAGTCATTACATCCCGTAATTTTGTTGAAAAATTCCAATTTTTAACATAAAAACCCATAAATTAAATTTAATGTAAAATAACAATTATAATGCTTCATTAATCAATTTCAATGGACTTATGGGGAGTTTATGGAGAAAAATGATAGATAAATGATGGATTTTTAGAAGAAAAGGATAGCAATAAAATAGTACCAACATCTCCCCCAAACTCAATGATTTAGCATGTCCTCATGCTAATCCTGATGTACTCCCTTTAAATTATGTTTCTGCTTGTGCCTCTGCTGCTTGTAACAATACATCCACATTCTTCTGAACTTGGGACTGATGTTTCATATTCTTATATTTTTCCTTGAGAATTTTTTTATGAGTATACCATTTTGTTGCCCAATTTCATATTTCAGTTTGATCAATCTTAAGTTCTTTGACTTTCTTCTTCAGTTTCTCATTTTTCTGCTGTATCTTTTTTCTCTGAGCTCTCAACATTTAATTTTCCTTTTTTATGACCTTCTCTAACATGTTTGCTTCCATCAATTCCTCTTTCAGCTTTTCAATCTGTTTCTCTAACCTTTTCTGCTTCTTATTTGTAGGTACTGGTTCTTCCTTTTCTTTCTTATTTCTTTCAGTTTCCATCTCTGCTTCTTGTTCTGACTCACTGCTTTCAATTTCCATTAGTGTACTTTCATTCTGCTCTGGTTGATCATCTTGTGTTTGACTCCTTTTCATTCTCCTTGATTTTCTCTTATAAGTAGTGAAGATTTTATCTTTTTCAATTCTCTTGGCAGTTTCTTGCCTCTGCCTTCTTGTCCTTACACTACTGCTCAGTTGAGGAACATTGCTTGACTTAAGCTCAGGGGTTTCTTCATCAATATCAATCATCAATTCTGTGCTTCCTTGCTTCTCCTGTGCTTCTTCTCTAACTTTGATTTGATTGTCAATTAAAAATTCTTTCCATGTTTTTCCTCTCCTCTGCAACTCAGATTCAATTAGTATTTTGATCAAACCAAAATGATATAAACTCCTATCTTCATTACCTTTATGTTTCTAAATAGTCTTCGACATTTTAGTCAGACTTTGTAAGAGAAAATAGGGCAGACTGATAGTGCATTGGCCTTTCAAGTGCAACAGAAGTTTTATGTGATAGAGGTATACTATACTATAACGTCCTTCACATGTAACAAATTTTTGAATAATGTATACCATCTCATCCCATGGGTGAATTAACCAGCTTGTAGGAACACCCTTTTTCTAGTTAACAGAAGAAACCCTTGACCTGGACATAAACTGAGTCCATGATTTTTCCCTAAATTGCTTGGTTTTGAAATACTTTTCTCCTTCAGGACTGATTTCCAATGTTTTTGCTATTATATCCTCTGAAATTCTAAAAGAGACATTTCCTACTAAAGCTTTCTCTCCATTGAAGGAAAATGCAAATTGCTTCGTAACCTCTTCATTATTTCCATTAAATTTCTGTAGAAAAGGCAACCAATGTTTTTCCTCTAAAATCTTGATACAGTCTTCATGATACTTTGCACTATCAAATTTTTCGGGCTCTGCTCTATTGGTCATTTTTAAAAAAAATCTCTGTTCTAACCCATTTTTTTATGCTAAAAAATTCAATCAGGGTTTTCAACTTGTTACCTCTTTTCCTGCGTTTCACTGAGCTGACCTGGTTAACGTCCTCAATTCTCTGAGCTGAGTTCTTCAATTACCTGAGCTGTTTCCTCAAATTCTGGGCGAAAGTAAAGAAAAACTCTGGATAAGCCTGTCTGCTATATTTTCTCCTCTTTTTTTAGCACCTGCTATCTCGGCCCTCCTTAAGAAACTCAGAGTCTGAAAATTAACTCTTTAACTAACTTTATGAACTCAGAGAAATAAAAATTCACAACCGACCTTCATTTTGCTTGATGTCATATGATAATGCAGAGAACAGAGTCTTACTATAATAGGTCGTGAGTTTGTTTGCAGAGTCGGACGGCGCATTCAAATCATGAATACAAAGGAGCAGTACTAATTTATAGAAACATAATCATGATACAAATTGTGTGATGATAACTGATACATTCCATAAGCAAATTTGGGTCAGAGCATCGTTTTTGTAACTCCATTAGTCGAAATGTGCCATCATGCGTTTTACAAATGTCTTTCTATTGAGCGGACTCTTCATTGAGTGTCTATTAAGACCACTTCTTGTTGGTACTTTTATTGACAGAGGTCAGATTTAAAAATGATGAGTTTTTGAAGAGCGGTTTATGAAAAGGTTTGAAGAGCGTAGTGGAAATAGGAAATAAAAATAGGCTAAGGTATGAATGGAAATGATCATTTAGAAATAGGCAGAAGGAATAGGAAATAAAGGTTATGGATATACGGATTTTTGAAATTGATAACAAGCAATAATAATTATCATTTTTGAACACTAAAATAATTTAAGAATTTTAAATGTTAAAAATGAAAATTTCAACAATACTTTACACTTGTTGGCTGACAGAATGCTGATTTGGCTTGCACAGGTGTGAATGATCTGTTTGTACAGGTATGACTGATCTTTATTTTTCAAAACAGGTCCCTTTGAAATGAATATAACAGGTCCCTTTAAAATCTGAAGAACCATGTTTGTGAAGCTTCTTTTATCCTTGGTGTTGATGTAGCCTTCGAATTCTGATGATAAGCAACCTTTGAAAACTTTGTTGAAGTAGCCTGATGTATCTTCAATGCAGTCTTTAACAGGTCCCTCTGATATTAGTAATGTTGGCATAGTCTTCTGAACAGGTCCCACTGCATATTGGTAATGTTGACATAGTCTTCTGAACAGGTCCCTCTGCATATCTTATTGCTTAAACAGGTCCCTCTAATTAGAACAAAAACAACTCTTTTATTGAAATACTGAATAACTGAAACAAATTCCTTGAAGATTTAAAAATGAGGAGATGAAATAGGAAAGAGAAAAACCACTGAGAAAAACCACTGATTCTTCTCCCCCACTAAGTGTTTGACTTGTCCTCAAGTCATTATTGAATTGATGAAAAACAGTAAACAAGTAGAACAAGGAATTCTTACCAGCCAAATGATTGGTTTTCCAGTAAGAATTCGGGTTTAGAGTGTGCCAGAGTCTGGTTTTCACATCTAAACCATTATTTATTTTTATTTATTTTATTTTTTATTTTTATGTTTTTTTTTTAAATTTTTTTTTTAATTTTTAAAAGAAATTGAAATGACTAAGGTAGAGATATCACAGCTGAAGGCTGTGATATCTCAACCTCCTTTTGCTGAGATACAGTTTGAATAAAATCTTCCTTGCTGATGGGCTTATGATAGAGTTTCAGCCTGTGTCCATTGACAATAAAGGTGTTGACTTCTCCATCAATTGTAGTAAGTTTGACCGATCCATTTTCATATGCTTGAACTATTTCATATGGGCCCATCCAATGTGTTGTAAATTTGGCTTTATGATCTCTGAATTTAGAGTCAAAGAGTAAAGCCCAGTCTCCTTCTTTAAACTGCTTCTTTTTAATGTGTGCATCATGCCACTGCTTCCTTTGTTTCTGCATTAGGATTGTTCTCTCTTTTGCTTGCTGCCTCATCTCATCTAACTGGTTCAATTGCATAATTCTCTCCCTTTGTGCTTCATTGAGATCAATTCCTAAATCTGCAGCCATTTTATAAGTTTGTCTCTGAAATTCGATAGGAAGCATTACCTCTTTTCCATACACCAGCTGATATGGTGTAAATCCAGTAGTGTCTTTCCACGTAATTCTGTAAGCCCACAGTGCATCTTTGAGCTTTTCCTCCCAATTCTTTCTGTTCATTGCTACTGTTTTAGTAATAATTCCCTCCAAGGTTTTATTTGTTGATTCCACTTGGCCATTGGCCTGTGGATGGTAAGGTGTGCTTTTTCTGTGCTTGATTTTATATTTTTCTGTGATATCTTGAACTAACCTTGAAGTGAACTGAGTACCTTGATATGTGACTATCTCCCTAGGTACTCCATACCTTACAAAAATTTCTTCAAAGAAGAAGTTTACCACTGTTTGCTCTGTTGCTTGGACTAATGCTTTTGCTTCAGCCCATTTTGTCATGTAATCAGTACATACTAGGATGTACTTTTTGCCCTTTGATGGTGGATTGATGGGACCTACAAAATCTAGAGCCCATTTTTCAAATGGCTCTAAATGTACTTGGGGCTGAAGTGACATTTCATCTGAAGCTGTGGGTCTACCCATTCTTTGACAACTGTCACAACTCTTCACATACTTCTTGGAATCCTTAAAAATAGATGGCCAATAGTAGCCAAGGCTGAGAATCTTGAATGCTGTCCTCTTGGCTGCAAAATGCCCACCACACGGTTCGTCATGACAAGATTTTAAAATATCAATTATTTCATCATTTCTTACACATCTTCTAATAACCATATCATAACCGGTGTAAAATAAATCTCCATTGATCCATGAATATCTAGCACTTTGTTTGATGAGCCTCTTCTTCTCCTTTGTAGTAAAATATGGAGGTGTCTTTCCTGTGGACAAATAATTGGCCAAGTCAGCATACCATGGATCTACTACTGAAATTGCAAATAGATTTTCATCTGGAAAAGAATCTTCAACCGGAACAATCTCACCTGAGTTCTGGAGTCTAGAAAGAAAATCTGCCACCTGATTCTCCTTACCTGGTCTATCTAACACTGTAATATTAAATTCCTGTAGTAATAACAGCCATCTGGTAACTCTGCCATTAGTGATTTGTTTATTCATTAGATATTTAATGGCGGAATGATCAGTATGTACAAAAACCTCATAACTAGTTATATAGTGTCGGAATTTATTTACAGCGTGTATGATTGCAAGCATTTCTTTTTCAGTGACTGTGTAGTTTAATTCTGCAGGTGTTAGATTTTTGCTGATAAAATAGATAGCATAATTGAAAGACTCTTCTTTTTGGCCTAATGAAGCACCTACTGCAGTATCAGATGCATCTGAAAAGATGTGAAATGGTAGGGTCCAGTTAGGTCCTTTTAAGACTGGTGTGGTTGATAGTTTTTCTTTGAGTGTTTCAAAAGCTTTCTGACAATCTTCATTCCAGTTGAAAGGTGTATCTTTTGCTAGAAGTTTAAACAAAGGTAGAGCTATTTTGCTAAAATGTTCAATAAATCTTCTATAATAGCTTGCATACCCAAGAAAACTTCTTACCTCTTTTTGAGTCTTCGGAATTGGCAAATTGACAATGATCTGGATTTTTGATGGATCAACTTTAATGCCTTGAGAAGAAATATAGTGACCCAATACTATCCCTTCATCTAGCATCATAAAACACTTTTCATTGCTCAAGGAAAGATTAGCTTCAATACATCTCTTCAAAAATTTCTCAAGATTTTCTAATGAATGCTCAAATGAATTATCATACACCGAAAAATCATCCATATAAACTTCAACACACTCATGAACTAAATCAGCAAAAATAGCTAAAACAGCTCTCTGAAATGTAGCTGGAGCGTTACAAAGTCCAAATGGTAAAACATTATAGGCATAAGTGCCCCAGGGACAAGTAAAAGTGGTTTTATCCTGGTCCTCTAAGGCTATCCTGATCTGGTTATAGCCACTGAAACCATCAAGAAAAGAGAATGATGATTTCCCAGCTAATGTGTCTATCACTTGGTCAATGAATGGTAGTGGGAAATAATCTTTGAGGGTTGCTTTGTTCAATTGCCTATAATCAACACAAATCCTCCACTTGCCATTTTTCTTGGGCACTACTACCAATGGGGATACCCACTGACTGTCAGAGATAGGATATATAAAATTAACTTTCAATAGTTTTTGCAATTCCTCTCTAACAATATCTTGAAGAATGGGATTCATTCTTCTTTGTGGTTGCCTCACTGGTTTTATGTTATTATCTGTGTAAATATGGTGAGTGCATGTTTTAGGGTGGATTCCGTGCATATCGGTGTAGTCCCAAGCAAATGATTTCTGATACTTTCTCAATAATTGAATCAATTTTTCTTCCTGAGATAAGTCCAGGTGAGTGCTAATATTCAATGTTTTTCCCGGACTAATCTCTATAGTCTCACTCTGAGTGTTTGTGATAGATTGAATGGGAAAAATGTTTTCAAATGATGTTTGCAAAGAATGGAGTGTACATATTTCTTGAAAAATTTGTGCTAAAATTTCATCTGCAGCATGGTATTGATCATTTCTTATTTCTTCAGACATATCAGGTTGAGAAAGGAACAATTCTATCAAATCATCATTATTATCTTCATGAAAATCATAGATCTGATTGATGCTGAAAATAGATTGAAATTCTTCCTTATCATTGTATTTATCATCAAGCCATAAGTTGTTTGCTACTTCTGGTTTTTGTGCTGCTGGGTAAAGAGTGAGTTGTTTCCTTTCAGTTCCTCGTGAAATGATCATATTACCTGATCGACACCCTATGAATGCATCAACAGTTGCTAACCATGGTCTACCAAGGATGATAGGGTGACATCCTAAATTAGATTTTGGTTGAAGAACTAAAAAGTCCACTGGATACTCCCAAGAGTCCAGTGAAACAATTATGTCCTCCAAAATCCCTTCAGGAATCACTTTAGACGTATCAGCTAGTTCTAGAACAATTGGTGTGTATTGCAAGTTTCTCAGTTGGAGTGTTTTCATTGTGTCAAGAGTCATCACATTTATTGCTGCCCCTAGGTCAATTAAAGTATTTGGAATAGGTATGTTGTTAATGATTGTAGTGACTCTGGGAATGCCAGAATCAACATAATTTTCCATTGAAATGGTGTTTGTCATAAGGCCAGCTAGATGTCCAATAACATGAATTGTTTGTGGATCAAGTCTTTTTCATGTAGGCTTCTTGAGGCATAGTTATTTAATTGCTTTAGTATATATCATAATGTCTTTTATGGCTTGGAGTAGTGGAATTTTTATATAGACATTCTTCAGCTCATCTAAAGCATCAACTGTGGTAAAGACATGGGAAGTTTCGCTTGGATCAATCTTTCCGGAAAAGGTGGTGGGTGCAATGGTTGGATTTGTTTATTTTTGATGTCATCATTTTGTTTCTTTTGATTTGAAGTTTAATTTTCATTGTCTTTGTTTTCTTCTTGTTTCTCAGCTACGGGAAGTTCTTTTTGAAGTACCTTACCAGACCTCAACTCAATATTTTGTAAAGGTAATGTGGGATATGATGGTCCTTCATCTACACTGTAAGCTGGTCTATCTGCTCTATTATTTGGATTTGGTACAGGTTGAGCAGGAATCTGAGTGGGTCTAGGAGGTTGGTTAGATGGAAGTTGTAATTGAAGCAATTTATCCAAATGCAGTTAGGATAAAGCTTTTAGGTAAGATTAAATGCAGTTATCCAATGGTAATTTTCATGTGCCCACTTTCATTTATATTTATTTCTTAATTTTTGTTTTAGTTTGTGCTGATATCAAACTCTGTTTTCTAGGTCTTCATGAACCTTTCGCACCTCTACCAGATCAGTTTTCAAAATTTATTTTTTCTCTTTAAGATTCTTGAGAGAAGCAATAATGATCCTCATCGAATCAACTCGACTAGGGAGTTTCTGAACCTCTAGTCTATTTCATTAAGCATTGTTTTTATTAGAAAATAGTTAAGATGCTTTTATGCAGGTTTTTCTTCGGAAGAAGGAAAATTTGCAACAGACAAAAACTTCTCATTCAACGTATTATCTATCATCACTGCTATTCACCCTCTACATTTTGAGAGCCTCATTTCTTATAACTCTGCAAGATAAAAATTTTAAATCTCAACACAGGAATGAACGTACATATACTTATTTTCTATTAAAATCATTTGTTGAGAAATTCATATATGCGGTCTTGTTGGAGTTTATCGTTTAAATTTTATTTTTATTTTTTAATATCTTCATTTTTATTTATTTTTCATTCGCTGATTTCTTTTCTTACTTTATTTTAGGAATTATTTTTCTTTTACTTTCAGTTTTGATTTGATTTTGGTGACTTTTCCATGACTTATATAAAAGACATTTTTCTTACGTTACAATTGTTGACATACATGGGAAATATTTTACTCTATCCATTTAAGTGAATTTCATTTATCATCAAAGGCATATCTTTATGGGACCATAAAGCCATCTTACTTTAAATATTTTTCATGGAGGAACACACATCCTTTCTAAGTGATTGAGTTTACTTTTTCAGGGAAAGAACTGATTTGAGTTTAATACAATTAATCCCTCCCACCCGTCCACATAAAAGCCTCTGATTGATAGTTTCAGGGAAAGAATTTGGAGTAAATATTATAAAAGTATTATGTCCATTGAACATAAATCCCTATTACCATCCCACCTCTTTCACTCAAATACATCATAGACTGAAAGCTTGCAAATGCACTTATCAAAAGAGTGATTAAAAGAGGAAGCATGGGAAATACAAGTAAACCCATCGGGGCTATGGACACTCGTTGGCAACGGGACTAGGCTTGTATGGCATAAAAGACAACTTCGTCAGGGTACTGTTCAGGCTCACTGGCAGTGAAGCGATGTTAGAGACAATCACAAAATGGATATATGCTTTATCAAAAACTCCTATCTCTACCTTCTTCTATTTTTCATATGAGGTAGTTTTAAAACAATTTTTTCCCAAGTTTGGATTCATCACTTTTACTCGAGTCTGTTTTAGGTACTTATCTTTACAAACTCATATTTCTTAATATATTTATGTGGTACCTATGACAATGTTTTACTGTTAGACGATTTTGTGATTTCCATTATTTTTAACCTTTGGGTCAATTTAAGTTCATTATCTTTAATAGGAGATAACTTGTTCTTCTCCTACATGTTGCCATTGTTGTGGTAAAACACAAACCCCCCCCCCATTTTTTACTTATGTACTTTAAATAATGGGGACCCTTTCTACAATTTTTTTGGCTAAACACCTTTTAGGATTTTCATTAAGTTAACTATCTTGCAATTTTTTTCCATTTTTCAATTTTGTTGGATTTCTATTTTGATTCTTTCATTGAATCCGATTTTTCTTGTGCAAAACGTTAAAAGGTGCGGGCAAGAAATGTACGCCATATTGTGATTGGTCAAGTAGTCTAGGACCTAATAACCCCTGTTCCGTGTATGTTAATATGATTTTTTTGATAGCTAACTTATGTATGTGGAATAAATGTCGATATTGGACTCCGCTGCGTTAAAAGGGATTTATGTGGGCCATAACCCACAGGTAACAGTGTTATGCAGTTGTGGTTGTGTAATAAAGGTAAAAGTCTGAACACAACAAGTAAAGGCTCTGGCAAGTAAAAGGACCCGACCTCGTGCAGAACAGTGCAACAACATGGGCCGAGTCGGGCAAAAAGGGCAGTTATGCAACACAGTTGAAATATAACTGCAGAAACTGAAAAGACAAAGGAACAACAAGCAGAAGAGGACAAACACACAACAAAGCTAAGAATATGAAAGGGATGAATTGGAATTTTATTGTAACTGTAAATGTATTAATTATTTTATATTGTTTATGATGCAAAGACAAGTATCCATAGGAAAAGAAAAAACTCCAATTTAATACGGAGATGAGTGTATTTAGTGTTGTAACATCTTGAATATGAGGAAATGAATGGGTGGAAGGAAAGAATCATTCCTTTTCACTTCATATTCCCATATAGAATACAAACAGCCATGAAGTAATCTATATAAATTATGTTATTGTAATGTTCATAAAGAGGTTAGAGAATGGAAGAATAAGAAGGAGAAGATAGAGAAGTTGTGAAGATCCAGAGCTAATATGAAGCAGAATTGAAGGCTGGAAGGGCAACAATGAAGAAGGAGTAAAACAGAGTTGATATCCAAGTAAATCAGCATATGATTTTATTATAGTGTGAGGAAGTGTTGAACCTTTGGTTAAACTGAGAGGGGGGGGGGGGGGGTGAATCAGTTTAACACATTCATGGACTTTTAAAAATTTTCATTAACTTTATTAACACCTTCATTTCATGATCAACATAATGTGTGAGCCATCTTTATTTATGAGCAGCAATTAGTAAGCAGATTAGATAATGTACCATCAGTCTTAATATGAGAGCAGAAAGTATTAGCAGAATAGATATATCATATCAACACATAGACATCATGCACATAGACACCAGATATAAGTGGAAACCCATAAAGGGAGAAAACCACATCTTATTATTACTGTGATGCAAAGGCAAGCTCCAACTCCCTCTCACCACTGATTTTCTGTTGGCACCAACCTACAGGAGGCTCCTACCTCAATTCTGCAAGCTACAACTTGCACGGAGGCTCCAACTCCCATCAATTTTTTGCAGGCACCAACCTACAGGAGGCTTCAACCTCAGTCAGCTACAACTGAAATCTATCAAGATACAACTTGATAGGGAAGCTCCAACTTCCTCATTCTTTCAAAAGAAAACATTTGCTGATTTACCTTGGATATCAGCTCTGTTTTGTACCTTATTTTGTGCTGTCTATCAGTCCTCATATCTGCCTTGCATCATCTCAGCATCTTCTCGGATTCTCTATCAGCTCTTCCTTCTCCTCTGCCTTACTGCTTTATTTATCCATTCTCTCACTTCACTCTCTAACCTTCTTATGCATATAAAGGTGATATCATTTATAGAGATTTCCTTATGACTGTTAAATTTCCACAGGTAATTCGAAATGGACATCCATACCTCTTAGCCTTCTGCCTTCTCATTTCTTTTCCAGCTCACTCAAAAAAATATAACTGTATGTACTAATTTCGATATTTCAGTGGGATTTTTTGTTTTCTTCCGGATACTTGCCAATGCATCACAAACAATAAAAATCAATTACAGCATTTACATTCACATTTTCAGTTACATAAAGACAATTTTACTCAACCCATTTTCTGGCCTTTGGCTTTGCTGGCTTTGTCTTTTCTACTGCCGTCAGGTAATTGTTCTTCCTTCTTCTGCTCATTGTCTTCTGCATATTTTCCAGTTTTCTGTGCTTGTACACCTGTCAAATTCATTCCTGTGCATATTCCTGTTCACTGTGATTGTGTGTCTGGTGTATATATATAACTACTGATTTGGCAATCTAGTTAAATACCCCAAATAAAATCAGAGTCTAGAAAATTCAATGATATATCTGGCTTCCTTAAAGTTTCAAATCTGAGATTTAAATTAAAACTCTCTAATGGTCATAAGGCAACAATCTACACTATGCCTGAAAGTGGACGCACCCAACTATAATTTCTTTTCTAACAACGTACTCATATAACTTTATAAGCGGAAGTTTATGTGGCCTAACCTCTTTATGAAAACCCCGATATACATACACACACACACACACACACACACATATATATATATATATACGCGTTTCCCAAAACAAAGGTTATAACATATTAATAAGCTGACGTATCATTCTGACCCATTTAATTTGAATATATGCCAATAAACAATCCCTTTCATGCGAGGTTCGGCTTATCATATAATATACATCAACATATATATATATATATATATATATATATATATATATATATATATAGATACCGCCATACATATGTATTCACCAAACGAGCGTTATAAACATTAATAGACAGTGGCTTACGTTAGACCCCTCAATCTTCAATGACTAATTATCAATGTATTAACGCTTTATGCAACCCACATGCGCAACCCTATAATCATATGGTTCAACAATAGTATAACCCTCTCATGCATGCATATCGAACCACCAACGCTAACCTTTGAAAGGTTCGGGCCCCACAACTTTATAACCCTTCTTTTCTATTTGCCGATGCGATTAATCAAAAATGAATACTTCTAATTGCGATGATTCACTGTTCACTTCACTGTGCCGATGCGATGGTTCAATTTGATGCTGGAACTCAAGCACGTAAGAATCATGGTTCATAAACCCATCGGGTCTGCATCTCAATCAGAACTTTTGTCAACACGTTCCGCTGCCATACTTTTCTCCGATGCGATTCGTGACTCGAGTCCCACCTTATAAGACTTTGTTTGTTTTAAACCTGAACAATAGAACCTTTCGTATTTTTAATTGCGCGCCCATAACTATAATATATATATGCCTTGTATTTTAACCTTGGTCCTTTGTTTATGAAGCGCCTTATATATATTTGGAGCTTTTCCTCTGACTTATGTATCGAATGGTAATTAACCCGATATACACAGCTCTTTAACCAACCGTCTAAGGAAAAAGATAATAAAACACATTCATCCTCCCGGCTTTATTACTTAACATTATAACAATGGTTTGTGTCTTTAACCCAATATTCCAGCGCTTATAATACTCCAACCAAGGCTTATACCATTATCATGATATTTTATGATGTATTGTATTCACGAGCCCACACATCCATTACATTAAACATCTATTCAAAAGTGTTAAACCGTCGGTTCATGCCTGGTCTATCCTCCGTGCAAATTGTTGCGCGACTACCGTTCGATCAACCAACCTTCAGATCGGATGATGCTCGTTAATATCGCGTTATTTCCCTCACCGGACTTTAGCACTCCAGACCAATGCGATATGGGTGGTATTTAAGAGGTGACGTGTCTAAATGTTGTTGGATCGCGTTGATAAAGGCAAAAACCTTCTTTGGCCCATATGTCACGCGAAACCCATGGTTTCCAAACTCTGGTTTTTCCTGTTCATTAAGGTTCTGTGTTTCGCTCAAGGTTCCGCATTCCAAATTTCTTATTCGCTGGTTATAATACATTCTGACTTTCGTTCTGTTCTAGTTCCTCGACCCCATAATTCACTTCATCGTAGGCCCACGACAGGTTAGGTGAATCCTCATTAGCATGCTCATATGAAGCCTGAATTCTCAGTCACTCAATAGTGAGTCCTCGGGTCTACCCGAATCAATCAACACATGGACTGTCACATGGTTCTCATATAATTACTCATCAAATTCAACATCTTCGCGCAGGGTTAAATAAATATTACTCATATGACTCATAATTTACCCATCAATAAATCATTCAAACTTCACTTCAACAAGTTACGCTCCTTTAATAACCATCGGACAATCGAAATGAATGTCTATTTTCTCCAATGACACACAGAATACATTTGACCCCAATTTTAGAGCATATATCACACTATCTTTTGCGAAGTTGTCTATAAAGTGTAAGGCCATTCATACAATTTACTACAAAGGTCAAAAACAGTCTCATACATACCATGTAGGTCGAATTCTTATCACAGGGTTCTTATCACAGAACATATATGCAGGCTCTTAATACAAATTACACGGTCTTCCTCCTATCCAACTTACAAAGATTCAAAGCCTTCTTCACTCACATACTCTTCCCCAATTTTAGTCACTGTTGCATCTTGTTCAATGTGTCACTACCAATTCACTGCTGCTCAATCCGAACTACTAAGATCACCTTTCTCTTTAAATGACAGAGGTTTACTCTGCTATGCCAAATGAACAGAGTCAACCTCTTGAGATTCTATACAGAACCAGTTCAATTGATTTCTGCACAGCATGTACAAATCAATACACCACGAGATAGGTTTTGAGTAAGGGATACATATATGGCCCACACAGAACCCTGATAGACTCACATTTGTAATAAATCATCAATGCACAGATAATTGCACCACACCTCTTTCACATAGAATAATATCCATATAATACTGAAACAAATCCTTTTGTTTCATCTACTGCCTTTGCTTAATGCTGCTACTTTGCCTTATTGCTGGTTCAGGTACTCTTCCTATGCCATCTCCTTTTCCATCAATGACAACACTTCCAACAGGAAGTTGGTGCTTCCATATCAAGTTGTAGCTTGATAGATGACTAGTTGTAGCTGGTTGAGCTAGGAGCCTCTTGTGGGTTGTAGCCTGCAGAAAATAGATGGGAGTTGGAGCTTCCCTGTAAGTTGTAGATTGCAGAATTTGAGGTAGTAGCCTCCTTTGGGTTGGAACCTACAGAAAATTAGTGGTGAGAGGGAGTTGGAGCTCGCCTTTGCATCACAACAATAATAAGATGTGGTTTTATCCCTTACATGTTTCCACTTATATCTGTTTTCTATATGCATGATGATTCTGTTTTGATGTTCTGTATTTAATCTACTTAATTCTTGCTGCTCACATATTAAGATTGTTTTTTCATTATACATTAAGTTGATCATGAAATGAAGGTGTAAATAAGTTTAAAAGAAAGTTTAAAAGTACATAAATGTATTAAACTGATTCAACCCTCCCTCTCAATTTAAATAAGGGTTAAACAATTGGTATCAGAGCCAGTTCCTTCTGTATCAGTTTAACATCTGGAAGGAGATCCTAGGTCCTGTTAGGTCTCTGTAATAAGCAAGATTGGCAAAGTCCGATCACAGAGTTAACATCATTTCAACCAACTTTGGGATTCTAGGATCTAGCCCTCCTGAATCCGGAGAGGGATCTCTCCAATATGTACAAAGATGGATATTGTCTTTGAAAGCTTAGGGTAATGATATTAGGCTAGTTATGAGGTCCAACGGTTTTGTTTGGTCTTTTCGGATGATTGAACATAATTGCTGTCTGAGGCAGAAAGATCTATATGCAAATAGGTTCAAAGGTGAGAAGTTGCAAGCAAAAGAATAAGCTTCGATCAAGAATTCCAGGTTCCAGTTTTGGTTTATTGGACACATCGTTAAAATCAAACAATTCTTCTAGAGGGGCCAAACCCTTGGGCAAACTATCATCCTTAGAATGCAGAGTTTCCAATTCCTCTGTTTCAGATTTTTCACTCCATTCTGTTTGGTTTGTAAGTTTGCTAGTTTGAAGGTTAATGTCTATAAGCTCAGGAGACGGTTCTTCTTCACCAAGAAAATTTTCTTCACTGCAATCTGTATCATAATCTGAATCTGAACTATGGAGTTCAAATTCATTTCTGAATTGCATGAAGTCTTATATTTGTTTATCTCCGTCAAACACCTGCCAATATTTCTTATTATCCAGGACAGCTGGTCTGAATTTTATTTGAGACGTGTCATCATATAGTATTGGGCAGGTTCTAGCAGCAAAGGCTAAATTGTGGGCTGCAATATTTCTTTTCCTCGGGAAAAAAGTCAAGTTGGACTCCTCAAATGTTTTCAAAAGATCCATGACATCATTTCGGTAGGCCCTAAGTCTGGGGTGATTTGCATTATACTCCCCATTAACTTGCCTAATGATTAATTCGGAATCGCCATATACATTGATTCTCTTGGCACCTAGCTTTTTCAGTAAATGTAAGCCTAAGAGCAGGGATTCGTACTCCGCTATGTTGTTGGAACACTGAAAGTTTAATTTACATGAAATACATTCTGTATGATTTTTTTCAGTGTTAGTGATCCAAACACCTGCACCAGCATTCGTTCTGGTGCATGACCCATCAAAATACATAGTCCAGAGACGAACATTTTCAGTTTTATTATTTTGGTGTATCTCCTTTATATAATTTGATTCCTCAAGTTTTTCATCGGGTTGAGGATCGTCTTCTTGACTGTCAAGTTTTAAGTTTAATGGATTGATGACTTGCAGTTCAAGACCTGTGTTTAGTTTGCTAGGATTTTTAGACACAATAGACTGTTTCGGCAGTTCAGCATTGTGTTCCTCTTCCTCCGTTTCAGCCATTGATTCTGTTGAAATGATTTGTTCTGTAATTGTTTCATCATTAAACATGATAAAAGAATCAAGGCTCGTGCTTACAACGTACAAAGGAGAGTCTTGAGGCTGGTCTTGACTTGTCACTGTGTACTGCATGTGGGTTTCCCTGTAAAGTCTTCTAGTCTGATTAAAAACAGGGATAATCGCATAGGTCATGTCCATTTGCATAGTTCCCTGTAACTTAGCCCCCCAATATCTTGATAAAAGCATTCCATACTTTGGGGGTACATCAGCCACGACAACATCCATGACCAAACATTTGGCTGGAATCTGGGCTAAGTTAACACAGAGATCTTTTATCAATCCTAGACATTTAACTCTGCTTGAGTCAAAGGAGTACAAGTCTTTGTAAGGTTTGGTAATTTGAAGACCCAGGCTTTCCATTACAGCTTTTGGCATTAAATTATGGGAAGCGCCTGAGTCATGCATAACATTGTGCAGAATTTTATCATGAATGTTTAAGCTTACGTAAAAGGGAGGGACAGGACCTTCTTGAAACTTTCCTTCAATCTTTGGACCAAAAATAAGCTCTGGTTGGTCATCATTAAGATTGAGTGAATCTTCATTATCTTCTAAGTTCAAAGCTTTCAAAATTTTGGACCTATATACATGTTGGGCAGCTAACTCAGTCAAAGGAACATAAATTTTGATCTTTGAAATTTCCTGTTCCAGGCTGAAAAGGTTTTGACTCTTTAAAGCATTGATTTCAGCTTTGTTTACTGCCACTTTATCAGCAATAACAGCTTGCTGATTTGGTTTATCTACAGTTGAAACAATTGTTTTACCAGGAGCACTAACCGGGGTGTTAGTACTGCTAATGTTTGCACTCTGTTTTTCAATATTTTGAGTGTCTTTCTCTTTACCACTACCAGAATTAACAGCCACTGTTTTTTTTTTTTGGTTGATTGTTTTAGAGTTGGTTGCAGTGCTGTTTTGAGAAGGCTTGTCAGAGGTTTTATTGTTGGGGGTTCGTTGATTAGATTTGCTTCTGAGTTCATATTCCTTTGAAGGTTCTATGACAGCGTTTTCCATGTTCTGATAATAATTTTCATTATCATCTCTTTTGTCATCGTAAGGTGTATAAATTCCTTGTTTTTTATCATAATGAACCTCGAATTGATCATCATCAACCCCGAATAAGTTTATATCATCGTCCTCTGTTATTAGATATGTTTTCTCAACCTCACTTAAAAAGTTTTGATGGAAGGGAGGAGTGACCTGTTGATCATCTTCCCTAGGCCTGTTTGGAGGCTGATTTCTCCTCATATTCTGATTCTGGTTTTGGTTTCTATTTTGAGGAGCGTTTTGATTTAGACTTGCTTGCGCTCTCTCTAGAATGCTCATTTTTTTCATCATTTATTCCATCATTCTTTCGATATTTGAGTTTGAAGTGGAGGCTGTGGAATCCTCTCTAAAAGATACTCTCTTTTCAGCTTTCATTCTTGCTCTCTTCTCCATAAGGTTAACTTCCACAGAAAGATCACCTCTTTGCATGTCTTCAAGGGTTGCAAAAACTATTTCTATGAGTGAATATGTCATGTCAGGATCAAACCCTTCAGGAAATTTGTTTAAAGCTGAACCCTGAGGAGGTTTTAGTTCAGGGGAAAGTGCATTATACACGCTGTTAAATCTGGTACAATAAGCTTGTACACTTTCCCCAGGGTTCCTATGGAGATTGTTATAGTCGGCAAGGACTTGGAGAGGATTCTTCCTTACTTCCCATTTGTTTAAGAATGTTTGATGGAAGCCTTGGAGATCATTAATACTGTGGGGGGCTAAACCTTTAAACCATTTTCTTACTTCTCCCCCCAAACTTTGAGCAAATAGTCTAAGCTTGACAGAATCATCATCAATTTCATTTCTATCAAAGTAGTCATTCATCTTGTCCACATGTTGAGATGCTGTTATAGTATTGCTAGCATCATATAAAGGAATTTTGGACTGATAGTCCTGTGGAAGATTGACTAATGGTACAGGAAGGACTAAGGGAGCATACCATGCTGCCATGATACGTGGTGGATTTACAAGAGGAGGTGTGGGTTGAAGTGGAGTGGTTTGAACAGTGGATGTCGGGTGAACAGAAGTGGATGGAACAACAGTAGATTTCTGAGCTGATCTTGGATGAGAGGCACCTAAATTGTGAAGGAAATGTAAATGAGGAGGTGTTGTTTCTCTGCCACCAGGATGTTCACTTGTTTCAGGAGATGAAAGTGAAGACTCAGAGTCTAACTGGATTATATCATCAAATGACGTAGTCCTAAATGGATTCACTAAGTCAGCTTCTGATTGTTGCAGAGCTGAAAGATTTTCAGGGACTGAATTAGCTCTCAAGGGTGATCTGAAAACAGTTAATAATTTAACCTTAGGAGACTTCCAAAGGATACTTTCTGGATTATCAACTATCTCAAGTGGGTTAGGGTTTGGATGGGCTCTAGTGTGAATCTTTTTAGAAGCCACTATGCTATGTTGTTTAGACCCAAATAAACAAGAAAAGTTCAACTAGATATGACAATCTTGGAGAGGTTAACTAATCTGTTTTCACAATTTTAATCCTACAGTCCTCTAACTGAATTTGAATGATACTATAATGATAAGGGTTCTTCCCAGTGGAGTCTTAAGGTATGTTTAAGGATTGTGGAGTCGCCAAGTAGAAATTTTTAGCTCCTTTTAGAGGTAAAAGGTCTTATGGTCCACCACCATGTTTATTTAATTCCAATCTGAAATATTTTTAGGTTTTTCTAAGTCATTTTTCAGTTTTGTGGTTGTTAAGAATATCCTAACTTTGTTTCAAAACTTAGCTAAGGTTGCGAGACAAAGGAAGTCTACTCTTATGGCTAAGCCAGCTGATTTTTCAAGGTTATATGAAGTCTTAAGATAAACCTAGGGTTTACCTAGTTTGTCGCTGATTCAAACAAGTTTCATCATAATTACCTATATTAGGCAGTGCTTGAAAAGGCTGTTTTTTACTCTCAAAGTGTTCTTGAATAAAGGGTTTTCTGAGGTATTAGAAACACTCAGTTCCCCAGCGGAGTCATCAGAAATGTTAGGTCTCTGTAATTTATTAGCAAGATTGGGAGAGTCCAATCACAGAGTTAACATCATTTCAACCAACTTTGGGATTCTAGGATCTAGCCCTCCTGAATCCGGAGAGGGATCTCTCCAATATGTACAAAGATGGATATTGTATTTGAAAGCTTAGGGTAATGATATTAGGCTAGTTATGAGGTCCAAGGGTTTTGTTTGGTCTTTTCGGATGATTGAACATAATTGCTGTCTGAGGCAGAAAGATCTATATGAAAATAGGTTCAAAGGTGAGAAGTTGCAAGAAAACGAGTAAGCTTCGATCAAGAAGAAATATGATGGCAAGTTTTCAATCCATTAGGCTATGGAGTCATAAGAGGATTTAATTGAAACATTCGGGTTCAAGAGTGATCTATGGGGCAAGTCATCTATGCCTAAGGATCTCTTTAAGGTTTGATTTATGGAATGGAATGATACAATAAGAAAGGGAAATGACAGATGCAGAACAAAGAGCAGCCCAGGATCTGGTAAGTACTTTCAAACTAGCCAGCCTTTGACCAAGCACTTAAGAGAAACATAGAAGCAAACTAGGATCCAGTAAGTACTTTGAAACTATCCAGCCTTTGATACACTTCCAATAGAATACATATAAAAACAAAGGGAAACTTGAAGGAAACTTTTGGAGTAGAAACTAGCGGGCTGGGCTCACCATAATCCTCTCCTAGCTCTTCTTTACTTAGTTACTTCCAAGACGATCACAGAGATAACACAGAATGGCCTAAGATCTGATAAGTACTTCGAAACTAGTCAGATTTTAACACATCCTAAGGGAAAAAATCAAATAGTTTAGCAAACAGGAAAGGGACTCGGGGCTAACCTTGATTTCCTCAATTCATCCTCACACAACATATATTGAAAGTAACATTTAAAAATAACATTCAGCAGTGACAAAAGGATGAGGGAATGCCAGCATCCGTGTACTTAGACTGAATTAAATCATTTTCAAATAACACAATTGAAAGAAAACATTTAGATAAAGATTTCTCAGCCAGATAAGGTTACTGATATACAGTAGGTTCTGACCCTGTTTAAACTATTCTTTACAATGGAAAATGAAACAAATTGAAAACAGAAACAAAATACAAGTTACAGTGAGAATAACATCACCATCAGCATAGACCAGGATCCCATAAATCAGATTGTATTGATGCTTCAAACCGGTTACAATCTTCAGATCCAATGTTTTAATCCATCTCTCTTCACAACCTAACCTATCTGCTACAAGCAGAGCTCCAAGAGCCGATGAAACCACTATTTACAGTCAAGAGTTTTCAGCTCAATTACATAGAATGCTTCAGCAATTACATTGACAACCAACTAATCCAACACCTCACTCATATTCTACTGAAGTATTTATAGAAGGATGAGGAGGTGAGATCTGATAAAAATATCGCAAGTACAATTAATGCAGAATTAATGTCTTCCTGGCCCTTGGAGGCTCGACGAAGAAATCATTACAGGTGTTCCAACTGCATTAATGTGTTTACACTTATGAAGTAAGCTCGGAGGGAGCTTTGTTTGACATTTGAGGCTCTGCGTACTGTTAGGGTTACTCTGCACACATTCTGTCATTAATTTTGAGGCAGAAATAACTTCTTTGGCTGCTTCGAGGCAAAATATCTGATTTAGTTCAATAAATTCAGCCTCTGATTGAGCATTTTGAAGCAATAGGTGGCACTGCGGTGGTTGAGGAATAAATTTTCCTCAAAGTATGGCGGTGGAGGAAATATGTCTGATGAACACTTTAGGTTTTCTTTTAAACTGTGTTTTAGATTGGGGATTAGGCTTTTGATAACTGTCTTAGCCGTAATCCCCGTAAAAACTGTCTTCGATCTTCATCTGCTGTGCTTTGTCTTCAAAAACTGATACTCTTTAACTGCTCTCTTGAATAAAACAATGTCTTGTCGATGTGCAGGGCAGCGCAGGGCTCTTTAGGTTATCAATGCTCATGAAGCATCGATAAATCATTTGATACAGAGCCCGTGAATGGTTCTTTTAGATAGCTTGAAGGCACAGGAAACGTCTTTCCCAACCCTCGGCTCTCCTTCATTCTATAATGGAAAACCATAAAAACACCTGCAAAACACAAAAACAATTAAGAAATCCTACGGAAATAGGTTTAAACTGCTTCAGATGGTGGTGGAGGAGCGTAGCCGTCGGATAAAAATATCTAACGGTGGAGATCGGCGCAGAACAGGCAAAGGAGAGCGGGGAGAAGAAATAAGGCGGGGTGGTTTTGGACCGTCCGATCTGGACACGTGGACGGTCCAGATCTAATCAGAGGAGCGCAATCGGGGGTGAAACATTGCGATTGCGATTGAAACATTGCGATGCGATTTTGCGCGGACCGTTGGATTTGGCATACGATCAATGGTGGAGATGAGCCGGGGGAAAAAAACCCTTGTATATTTTTATGAAACCCAAATTTTTGGAATAATCAAAGGTTTTTATGGATCGGGCGGAAGAATATATATATAAAGCGGACAGGCGCCCGACTGCGGGGCCTTCGGATATATGGAATGTAATATGCCTGGGGCGTATTTAAAACAAAGGGGTCAATCGCAATCGGGCCATCGGGCCTGGTCATTCCGATCAACCTATTTGAAACGTTGCGATGCGATTGGCACCCGGGGTCCTTAACACTTGGTCTCGGGGGAAGTCATATGAGACAGGGGCGGGGGAAACTTTTAACATACGAGACCCAATTGCATCGGAACTTTGATGCGGGTCTTTTTTATCTACCCATTTGATTTCTCCGATTGCGATTGTGCGATCGGTCTTTCAATCAACCCATTAAAATATTAAACACGTGACTTCAAGTTTTTAAGTTGAAAGTTTGGATAAGCGGGTTTTGGGTTTTATAAAGAAAAATGGGTTTGGGAATGAAATATTCACAAGGTCTAAGTGCCGAGGGCGGACTCCGGGTTACATGAAAATAATATGATCGGGGGTTTTAGGCAGCAAGGCTAATCGCAATCGGAGTTCTTCGGAGTATGGCGAAGACTTGTACATTTGATTCTTTCCGATGTGATTAGCGCCTTAACCCAAGGCAAATGGCTCCAGCTCCAAAGCGTATGGTGGGGAAGTGGTTTAGGAATTAGCCCAAAGGGGCTTAAATCCATAGTCATAATACTTGTATTTTTATGAATTTTTCATAATTTTCAATGGAATTTGATGGTTTCGGGATAGTAAAAAAAAAATGGGTTTTTAACTATGGGAAAGTGATTTTCATAAATGGAAGAAGAGGATTTATGAAAACAAGGAAGTTTGTGGAGAAAAAGAGGAGCAGATGAAGGTTTAAGAAGGGGGAAAATGAAGGTCTTTCAACAGTCTTCTACTTGGAATCAGCAGAATTAAGAGGAATAGTAATGAGGATTTTGGACAGAGGCATGAGGCCTACAAGGAGTCTTCAAGAGCCAACAATTTTTAGTGATAAAATTTGTTCCTTGGAGGCTCAAAAATATTTAGCCACCTTTTGGTATAACAAAATATTACAGGTGGCTAACAGGTCCCTAAGATGGCTAGCCAAGAAGGATGCTCAACAAATAAATCCCCATTGTTTATTGGCACAAACTATGCTTTCTGGAAAATAATAATGGGGAGATACATAATGTCTCTAGGAAGAAGTTTGGGTTGCTATTGAAGAAGGATATGCTCCAAAGGATACTAACACGGAAAAAGATGCCAAACAAAATTTCATAGCCAATGTAAAAGCCATGAATGCACTTTTGAGTGGTCTGTGTAAGTCATAATTTATCAAAGTAATTCACAATGTGACTACCAAAGAGATCTCAGATACATTAGAAAGTTTCCATGAGGGATATAAGGAGGTGAAGATAGCCAAACTGCAAGCCTATAGAGTTCAGTTTGAAAATGTAAAAATGAATGAAGACGAAGATGTAGCCAGTTTATTCTTAAAGGTTGCAGAAGTTGTGAATAACATGAAAGCTTTAGGATAAGCCATTAAGCAATGTGTAATTGTATAAAATATATTGAGATCTTTACCATCCAGGTTTAACCCTAAGGTTTCTGCCATAGAAGAAACAAAAAACTAGGAAATAGTGACCATGAACCAATTTCTTGGAAAATTGACGACCTATGAGATGAGACTTCCAAAAGGGAAGTTAAATGTGAGGGAGGAAGCCTTTAAGGCTGATAAGTGCATAGAAGAGAAGGAAGGTACATGCTCCTGCTCTGATGAATAAGAGGCAAAATTTGTCAGAAGATTGGAGAAAGGCACAGGTAAGTATAAAGGTAAACTTCCATTTAAGTGCTTTAACTGTGGAAGAGTGGGGCACTATGCATCTAAATTTCCTCATAAGAAAATGGAGAATTAGTCAAGAGGGAAAGAGAAAACCAATTTCAGCAACAATACGAAAGGGAACTAATTTTATCAAAGATCATTCTATGTTCAACAAGACAAAAATGCATCTGAGAGCTCAGATGAATCCCCCAATGAAGAAGGAACATTATAATTCATTTTGATGGCCAAGGAAGAGCTTGAGGAAGATCTCCTGGAATTTGAAGACGAAGGTGAGGTAGATATTGAGGGGGAGCTAATTATTACCTTGAAGGAAATAAGCAGACATAAACTTAAGAGTAAGAAACAGAAAGAGATTCTTCTAAAATATGCAAAGACAAAACTAGATTCAGAAGATATTATTAAATTGAAGATTGGACTAGAAGAATCACATAAAATAGAGGATATTCTAAGAAGATAAATAAAGGAGAAAGATTCAGAGCGAGAAAAGCTGGAAGTGGAAGTGGTAAGCCTGAGGAAGAAATTAGAAAAGGTCCAAATTGAATTAACTATGAATATTTCTCAAATGAAAAGCTTTGGTCATTTGGACAAAATTCTTAATGCTCAAAGGTATCCTCATATAAAGGATGGGATAGGATATGAAGGAGAAACCAACAAATCCAAGGTAGAAGATAACACAAATATCATTTTTGTAAAAGCTGTAAAAGATAATGAAGCAACAAAAAGAGAATCCACAGAATTAGAATCCAGCAAGACCATGATATATAATGAAACAATAAAAAACAAGCAGCAACTTCAAGTGACAAAGAAAGAAATGAAGAAACAATCAACTGCAAAAGACTCATGCGCTCCTAAGGATGAATTGAAAAAATTCGGAAGATGTCAAAGGAAGTTCCTTCCTCCTGTGAGAAGTATCACTTGCTTCGCCTGCCACAAACCTAGACATATTGCGACACACTGTAAGATAAAGAAAATCCAGTCCAACCAGCAAAAGATGCAACAAACGAAAATATTACCTCAAACAACTCTCTCTACCAAAGACAGATACTACTTCCATGGGTATTGTTTTTATTGTAAAGGGTTCGGTCATAAAGCCATGGAGTGCAGAACGCATATACAGAGACTGGTGTATGGAAAATCAAGGGGAATTAAGAACAATGGTGGATTCACTCGTATACATAATCCATTCAGAAATAAAATCAAATGTTTTTGCTGCCATAAAATTGGGCACAAGTTTCACGAATGTCCTCTCAAAGATTGTGGTCCATCTCCTCATGAAATTTACCAAACAAACATCTACATGCAATGGGAAAAGAAGCTAAATAAGTGTGATTTGGTTCTAATAGCTCAAGATTAGAAAATCCAATGGTATGTGGACAGTGGGTGCTCAAAACATATGACTGGAGACCGAAGTAAGTTTATAACTTTTGATGAAAAGAAATCTGGAAATATAACATTCAGTAATGAAAGAGCATGGAAAATCAAGGGAAAAGGCTCAGTCAACTTGAATAATGGAAGAGGAGAGGCTCATTATGTACTATTTGTGGATGGTTTGAAAGAAAATCTGCTAAGTGTCAGTCAAATGTGTGATAAAGGCTGTGAGGTCCTTTTTAGAGCCCAAGATTGTGAATTAAGGTATATCACCACAGGAAAGACCCTGATCAAAGGTGTTTGAACAGAGAGTAATGTATATATAGTAGAAGAAGAGAATGATCTATCACCATAGGAAAGACCCTGATCAAAGGTGTTCAAACAAAGAGTAATGTCTATATAGTAGAAGAAGAGAATGAAGCATGCCACATCAACAAACTTGACGAATCTTGGCTATGGCATAGAATATTGGGACATCTAAAATTTGACCACATCATCAAACTGAGCAAGAAGAAATCTGTTAGAGGTTTTCCTGCAATAAAGAAGCCTCCAAATACCATATGTAAGTCCTGCCAACTGGGCAAACAAAATCACATATCATTCAAAGCTAAAGACCAACTATCTAGAAGTAAGCCTCTTTCGCTTGTACACATGGACCTGTGCGAACATTCAAGAACTAATGCACCAGGTGGAGAATCGTATTTCATGCTGATAATAGATGATTTTTCTATATTGACGTGGGTGGAATTTCTCAAATATAAATCCGAAGCATTTGAGAAATTCAAGATATTCAAGGCACTCGCAGAAAATCAAACTGTATGTAAGCTAAAATGCATCAGATCAGACAGAGGAGGTGAATTCACTGACGATGATTTTGCAGACCTGTGCAATGAATATGGGATAAAGAAATAGTTTACAATTGTAGGTACACCTCAAAAAAATGGACATTAGGGGAATTTTGAGGTCTAAAATCGGCCTCCTAAGAAAAATGTACAAAAAAAATAAACTTTATAAGAACCAATAGGATTCAAGATGATGATGTCAACCATGTGGGATGATTCATCATTTTTGGAGTAAAATATTAAAAATATTAAAAAATAATAAAATAATAAAACTACTTTTTTAACTCGTATTTTCAACTTATATCTCTAATGTTTTACTCAAATTTTGACCCAGAGTACTCGTTGGATGCAAAATTTAATTCCTCATCCAAGGAGTACCCATGTTTCATACTTTCGATGGACCCTGCTACACGAAAAAATGAGAAATACATGAAAAAACGTGTTTACAATCACGTTTTCATGTATTTATCATTTTTCAAGTAGCAGTGTCCATCAAAAGTATGCAACATGGGTACTTCTTGGATGGGAAATCAAATTTTTCATCCAATGAGTGTTTCCGCTCGAAATTTGAGTAAACCCATAGGGAGATAAGTTGAAAATATGAGTTGAAAAAATAAATTTTCCTTTTTTCCCTCTAAAATTTGATGACGTAATCAAATATTATTTTATTATTTCCACTATAATTTGTTTTATGATTTCCTTAGGAGGCCCATTTTAGACCTCAAAATTCCCCTAATGAGTGGTAGAGAAGCAAAACAGGTCAATACAACAGATTGCTAGAGCCATGATGCAAGAAAGTAACATTCCCCAAACCTACTGGGCAGAAGTAGTACACACATCTGTTCATATTATTAACAAATCTTATCTTAGACCAAATTGTGACAAGACTCCATATGAATTGTGGCATGGGAAACTGACATAAATCAAGCACTTTGGAGTCTTTGGCAACAAATGTTTAATAAAGAATAATGATGAAAAATTGGGGAAGTATGATGCAAGAGTTGATAAAGGAATATTTTTGGGATATGCATCCAAGAGTAAGGGATACAGGCGCTACAACAAAAGACAACATAAAATTGTGGAAAGCATTGATGTGAGATTTGACAAAGATCTTCCAAACAGAACCGGAAGCACAAACTGTGCTAATCCTCCTGGTGATCATGAAGATGAGAATAAAAAAAATGAAGAACATAGTAAGACAACAGAAGATACTGAATTAAACTCAAAAGGACCCTCGAGACACACTTAGAAGAACCATCCATAAGATCAAATAATTGGAGACAAGAGTGCAAGAGTCCAAACTAGAAGACAACTAGCTGAATAGACTGAGGAAGTGTACCTAACCATGCTGTCACAGATAGAACCAAAGAATTTCGATGAAGCCAAAAAAGAAGAAAATTGGGCAAATGCTATGAATGAAGAACTAGACCAAATTGAGAAGAACAAGACCTGGGAGTTAATGCCAAGACCCACTGGGAAAATATGATTGGCACAAAGTGGATATTCAAGAATAAGATGAATGAACAAGGTCAGGTAATTAGAAATAAAGCCAGACTTTTATGCAAGGGATACTCTCAAATCAAAGGACTTGATTATGATGAAACTTTTTTCCCCTCTAGCAAGAATGGAAGCAATGAGAATGTTTTTATCTTTTGCATGCTATCATGATTTAAAGTATATCAAATGGATGTGAATTCTTCCTTCTTTAGTGGAGATCTAGAGGAAGAAGTCTACATGGAACAACCTGAAGGATTTTCCTTAACTTATAAACACGACTATGTGTGCAGATTAAAATTAAGCCTTATATGGTCTCAAACAAGCTCCACGTACATGGTATTCTAGGTTGGACAAATACTTACAAAAACAAGGTTTCAAGAAATGAGGAGTAGACAACAATCTGTACATAAAGGCTGATGAAAATGAACTCTTAATTGTAGTAGTATATGTAGATGACATCATGTTTGGTAGCAACAAATATGAGTTAGCAAAAGGATTTGCAGAAGAGATGAAGTCAAAATTTGAGATGTCTATGATTGGAGAGCTTACCTTCTACTTAGGACTCCAAATTCTACAAAAGAACACATGAATATTCATTTCACAAGAAAAACACTTAAGAGACACGTTGAAAAGGTTCCAAATGGAAGACCGAAAACTTGTTTCAACACCCATGATCACTGGATGCAAGCTATGTGCTGCTGATGAATCCACATATGTAGATCAAAGAATTTACAATATATGATAGGAAGTCTGCTATACCTAGCTGCCTCTAGACCAGACATTATGTTGGTAGTAGGACTTGTGGCAAGATATCAAGCATCAACAAAACAAAATCACTTGCTAGCAATCAAGAGGATATTTAGATATATGCAAGGAACTACACATTATAGCCTATGGTATCCGAAAGGCAAAGACTTCACATTGAAAACATATATAGATTCAGATTGGTTCAGCTGTGTGGATGACAGGAAAAGCACAAGTGGAGGTGCATTTTATTTGAGAGAAATTATGGTGGCATGGTTAAGAAAGAAGCAAACATCTGTCTCTCTATCTATAACAGAAGTGTAATACATAGCAACAACAGCTTGTTGCACACAAATAATGTGGATGAAACAAACTCTCCAAGACATGCAGGTAAGAATCAATGAACCAATTTATATCAAATGTGATAATACAAGTGCAATAAGTATATCAAAAAATCCAATACTTCATTCGAAAACCAAGCATATCCCAATAAAGTACCACTTCCTCAGAGAAAAATTAGCAGAGGAAATAGTAAAGATGGAGTATGTACCAACAAAGGAACAAACAATAGACATATTCACAAAACCTCTTGCTAGAGAACCATTCGAATATCTAAGAGACAAAATATGGGTAGTGTCTGCAGATGATGCTCTCTGATACGATCAGGAAAAAAATGATGATACACCAACAAAGACTGCCATATAAGGAACATAAATAGTGCAATAGATAAGTCAATATCAGATAAGAAGCATCATTCCAAGGGGATAACAACCGATAAAAGGTGTCACAGAAGAGCTAGAACTATGGATCATTGGTATGATATAGGTCCTCAAGATCAGAGTATTATGACATAAGTACATACCATTCTATGGTGACAAGCCTTCCATGCAATCTCAATAATGTTCAAAGTATTCTCCCAACAACTCTTGTACACCAGTCTGAAGTAGCAAGGTATAAAGTCAAAAGAAGAAGGCCTAAACACAACTCAGAGAAAGGAAATGAAAAGATAGAAACTACACTGGGAAATGTGCAACCCTTTGCCATTGATGTCAAAGGGGGAGGAAAATCAAGCAGATGAAAAAAGACACTTCTCAGAATGGAAGGGGGAGGAAGTCTTGGAGGAATGATTGGAGTATTGGTGGATGTGTTGCCATCAATGCCAAAGGGGGAGATTGTTGGAAATATTTTCATTGATGGAAAAGGAACACAAAGGAGCGACACCAGAACTAGCAATAAGACAAAGAAGCAGAGGTAGCAGAGGCAGAAAAGGCAGCAAATGAAGGCTTGAGACAGTGTAATGGTTATATGAATAACCAGAAGAACGATCTCAGAAGAGATTCACAAAAGCAGCAAAGAAGCAAGAGCAACAAATAAGTAGAGACAACAAAGGCAACTAATGCAACAAATAAGCAACAAAGGCAGCAGAGAAGCAGAAAAAGCGTGCAGCAAGCGTAAGAATCCCAAGTCAGAGTGAATAACGAATAGAAGAAAAAGCTCAGGAGAGATCAACAAATTTAGAAACTGGATAAAGCTCGGGAAGGATAGCGAAGATGCAGAGGAGAGGCGACAGCTGAAAGAAGGAAAATCGTCTAAGGCAGAGAAATATTAGAAGAATTCCAAGGGAGGCGATCATACGAAAAAGATCGAATCGCAAAATCAAAGTATCAAGAATTAACGGAAGAGATCAGAGAGGGCGGAAGAGATGAAGAAGAGCTGCGTGAAGGATGAGTGGATGGTTAGGATTAGATTGCAAAAGTGAAGGCGAGACATGAACGACGAAGATCGAATCGCACCAGGAGAGATTTCGAAAATCACAACTTTTAAGAGTTTAGTGTTAAGGTGTCGCATGGTCAGTTAAGTTGGTTGCGATGTGAAGTGAAGGAGCCACATGTCAGCACCGCGCACGAGCGCACATCACAAATCTTAGAGGATACCGTTAAGAGTTTGCACGGTATGGTAAATTGTATGCGATGCAATGAGGGAAGAGCCACGTGTCAGCATTGCGCACGAACGCACATCGCAAATCTTAGAGGATATTGTTAAGAGTTCGCATGGTATGGTAAATTGTATGTGATGCGATAAGGGAAGAGCCACGTGTTAGCTCTGTGCACTAACACACATCGCAGATTATATGAGTTAGAGATATCCATGAAATTTAAACTTGTGGGAAAGCGAAGTGCGATGTACTGTGATTGGTGGAAATTGTTGTGGGACCCTCTAGTAAAGAAGTTCCGTCGGTATGTAATTACTTTGGGTTTTTTGTTTAATGAGTCTTAAAGTAACAGTTTGTGATTCTGCTGCGCATTCTGATATTTGTGCAAAACATTAAAAGGTGCGGACAAGCAATGTGCAACATATTGTGATTGGTCAAGTAGTGTGGGACCCGATAGCGCCAGTTCTGTGTATGTTAATATGCAATGTTTGATCGCTAACTTATGTATGTCGAATAAATGTCGATATTGGACACCGTTGTGTTAAAAGGGATTTATGTGGGCCATAAACCACAGGTAACAGTGTTATGTAGTTGTGGCTGTGTAATAAAGGGAAAAGTCTAAACACAACAAGTAAAGGCTTGGGAAAGTAAAAGGACCCGACCTTGTGCATAAAAGTGCAATAGCATGGGTCGAGTCGAGAAAAAAGGGAGGATATGAAAAATAGTTGAAATATAACTGCAGAAACAAAAAAATACAAAGGAACAACAAGCAGAAGAGGACAAACACGCAGCAAAGCTAAGAAGCTGAAAGGGTTGAATTGGAATATTATTGGAAATGTAAATGTATTAATTATTTTATATTGTTTGTGATGCAAAGGAAAGTCTCCGTAGGAAAAGAAAAACTCCAATTTAATACTGAAATGAGTGTATTTAGTGTTGTAACATCCTGAATATGTTGAGTGAGGAAATGAATGGGTGGAATGCAAGAATCATGCCTGTTCACTTCATATTCCCATATAGAATACAAAAAGCCATGAAGTAATCTCTATAAATCATGTTATTGTAATGTGCATAAAGAGGTTAGAGAGTGGAAGAATAAGAAGGAGAAGATAGAGAAGCTGTGAAGATCCAGAGCTAATATGAAGCATAATTGAAGGCTGGAAGGGCAACATTGAAGAAGGAGTAAAACAACGTTAATATCTAGGTAAATCGGCATATGATTTTATTGTAGTGTGAGGAAGTTGTTGCTTCCTTATCAAGTTGTAGCTTGATAGATGACCAATTGTAGCTGGTTGAGGTAGAAGCCTCCTAAGGGTTGTAGCCTACAGAAAGTAGATGGGAGTTGGAGCTTCCCTGTAAGTTGTAGCTTGCAGAATTTGAGGTAGTAGCCTCATGTAGGTTGGAGCCTACAGAAAATCAGTGGTAAGAGGGAGTTGGAGCTTGCCTTTGCATCGGAACAATAATAAGATGTGGTTTTCTCCCTTATGGGTTTCCACTTATATCTATTGTCTATATGAATGATGATTCTGTGTTGATGTTCTGTCTTTAACCTGCTTAATACTTGTTGCTCACATATTAAGATTGTTGTTTCATTATACATTACGTTGATCATGAAATGAAGGTGTAAATAAGTTTAAAATAAATTTTAAAAGTACATAAATGTATTAAACTGATTCACCCCCCCTCTTAGTTTAACTAGGGGTTCAACAGTTGCAACATTCTTGTTGTAATACTAGGGATCATCACTCTTTGGCGTCGTTTCTAGGAGGGTTTCAAATAAAGCACTCTCTAATTCTTGAAATGATTCCTTCTTTCTTTATTAAACATTGAGAAATTAATATTAAAAACATCAGTAGCACCCTACACATCATGTAATAATTCAAAGGGGATGATAGGTGTTGTTTCAAAGTGGTATTAGAGCCAAATTTCAAAAACTTGGACCAAATGAGTCTTAACAATGAAATTTAGAGATCGGTAGGCTAGAGTGAATGTCGAAACATATTCATAGATATGGTAAAGTATAACTCATCAAACTAAATGTAATCCTTGGAATATTAAATTTTTCATTTTCTTGTTCTTTAATACTTCTCTCGAACATTGAACTAATGCCATCTTACAATACATTGCAAACGTGAAGAGCGATTTGGATGCTTCTCAAGAAGCTTTCTTTTGTATGAAAATCATTACGATATGGTTTTCTTTATCTAAAACTAAGTCCTAATTCTTATATTAATTTCAAGTAATATAAACTCAGACCTACCTTAGGAGCATAATGAAGATTCCATATGCCCTTTTTGTATTATTATTCAAAATTATAACTGTTATGAAATTGTTTCATGGTGTAGAGAAAGAGGTTGACCATCATTGTTTGGAGTTCATTCCATAGCTTTAAAAAGAAAACCATGATATAAATTTAACAATTCATTTTATGTTATGAATCTCACTTTCTTTACAACAAAATTCATTGTTGTAGTATGACAAGGATTGAACAAATCTTGAAATTCATGTATGTTTACTAGATGTATTTTTATTCAATTGACATGATTGTTAGATGTATGAAAAACACCATATCAACGTGTCTCATATCAACATACCTAGGGTTTGTATAACAAGGTAATGAGTCAATATATTGATACTTTATATAACTGAAAACTACGTGTGATATAGTAAGAGAAGAAAGACTCGTGCATAATTCTAGATGCTAGAAACAATAACCAACAGTGCAGAAAGAAATGAGGGAGCAACCCCTCAAGCTTTCTAGGATGTTGAAGAGTTCTCTTAAACCATTTTTGAAGGGTGGTTGAAGCCTTAAAGTTGCATAATACCTTGATAAAGACATTGTTTAATTATTTGTGCATGTGGTCATGTGGAAGTGAATGTGAATATTGAAATGTGTTGTACAAACTTTGTTATTATTGTTGAATATGTGTTCTGATTTTGGTTGATTGTGAGCATGGCCCTGTTTTTTTCAATTGTCATTTCTTGTTGTCATGGTCTTTCTCTTTGTGTCTTCTTTGTTGGTCTTGATTAAGTTTTTGGGTGTGAGTAAAAGGATCTCATGAAGAACATTTGAATAAAATCCAGTCAGAAGTTCAAGATCTTTATTAAAGCATGTGCATGAGAAAAAATTGCAATAGAGGGTAGAAGAATACGACAAATCAACAAAAGGGCCTTGATGGGGCCCACTTAAATAAATTAAATAGTGACATGATAGCTATGAAAATAACATAAAAAGTAATTTTTCCTAAATCTTAACATATATATTCCACATTTTATATGGTAATGATGAGGTAAATGTATAATGATGTCATTTTATGCGACAAGTAATTTATTGAAAACCATCATAGTAGGTTGCTGAGTAATTTATTTTTTAAAGATAATGACTATACCATGCATGGGGTAACATGATTAGGTTACCCAATAAAAATCCTTGTTAATTGTTGTTGGTATACTTATGTGTATGATTACTCGTTCTTAAGTGTATGACGTTATTTCACCTCTATGTAGAGATTTATGACGGGGAATTATTAAATATTAGAACCATATAGAGTACGCTATTAGCTAACTAACATATTTGAAAAGACTCCAACTATGAAAGTTTTCCATGATAGCCAAGTAAATGATGAAAATGGGCATATATATATTGGTTTGAAAGTTTTGGGTGCTTACTAATAATGATAAACCATTGGTGCTTATTGTGGCTATCAAACCACAAATGCTTATCTATTGTTGATAAACCACCCATGCAGTGAATAAACTAGGTGTTTGTCAGGTTTGATAAACCATCTGTGATTTCTTTGGCTAAAACACCACTAGTGATTTTCCCTGGCTGAGATTCTACTCAGTAATTTGAACTTGAAGATGGAGTTGACTCAATATTACGTGAATAAGAATAATCACCACTGATTACTTGCCTTGGGTTTATAAACCACTCACTGAGCTGAATTTAAAGAGTTGGTTGAAGACCGTGTGGAGCATATACATCATTGACTGCTTTCTTCAGTTGAGAAACCACTCAATACTTGTAAATCCAAGAGAAACTATAAATATAAATATATGTTATCAGTTTAAACAAATTTATGTTCAAGTTATGGTTTAAAATGTTCTCAAGTTTTTATGAGTAATATTATAATAATTGTGTGCTTATGATGTAGGTGAACTGCTTAACCATCTAGCGCAAATGTATGAGGCTGAGTGCAAAGAAAAAAAATATTAGCATGATGACATCAGAGTATGTGGCGGAAGCATGTTAGAGCTAAAGACCCTAAGAAGTAGGTCATTTTCATGATATTGGAAACCCATGATGTGCAATGGTATCCATGAGATTCCATGACCATGTGTTGTGATATTAAAACATGCTAGAGGGATGAATTGGTTGTGAAGATTCTTCCTCTACGAGGAAGCCTTGCAGAGTGATGTATCGACCGAGGGATTGATGAAGCATAGAAGGGGATTCTTAAATTTGGAAGGTGTGTAACTACAAGGAAGGGGAAACCAAAATATATTTTTTTTCAAAAATTCATGGGCATACCCAGTGGGATCAAGTATGCATCAAGTTCGATCCAGAAAGAAATGAGTCGAATTTATTCCTGGGATGACATTGAAAGACGTGGTTGGACTAAAAAAAGTCAAGATAGAGGAGTTGTCGATGATGCAATGAACCATGGCTATATGGTTCAGTTACCTATGTTCCCATTATAGAACATTGAGGATGATGTTCCTTTAAGTGGGTAGGGTTTCTAAGAACATGCTACTACTATTTTAAATGTAGTAGCGACGGCCACACCAACATGGAGACAACCAAAACTAGTCATACCAAATTAATGATTAATGTTAATTAATTAACATGACAAAAGGTTGGATTGCCTTACGAATCCTTTATCGAGGAAGAAATTGATGGGTTTTGTCTATTGCCATGAAAACCCACACCATTATCCACTAAGTCTAACATTAAATCCCCCCTTCAGCTACGAAAATTCAAACCCCCTATTTTGACTAAGTTTTTAATTAAATTCAATAATTAAACTAAATACACAAATACTTTGAAAATATAATATTTAAAACATGTTTAAAGTATTATGTTTATAATTATTGTTAAAATTTGATTGTGTTTAAAAACTCGATCCATGTTAATTTGATACTATGCATGATAATTTGAATAAATTTTATCTTCCATCAGGGGGATCTCTCTATCACCTATTGAATATATTACATCCAAATTAAAAGAGGTATATCACATGGTTGGAACCAATTACAAAAAAATCCCACTTCCTGAACTTATAAATCTAGATACTAAATCCTTCTACAAATCAATTGTGGAAAATAAACATGATCACCAATCACAACAAGTAAAGAAAGAAGCAAATCAAACCACAACAAAAATATTTTCTCAGGGAAAGTTTACTGCTCAAAACCCCTCTATCTTATATTGTATATTCACCATGGAATCATGAAACAATTACAATGCACTATTCTCACAAGAGTCTCTTGCACTCTCACAATTGTCTCACACTGACCCGGACAACCTTCTTCTAATCAAATTGCCTTGCTTGAGCAATTCATGTGGAATGAAATCCCTATTCTTTAGGAATTTTAGCCTTCCAAAACTACACAATTCTCATGCGAAATCCAATGGTTTTCTTGCTGTGTGCGGGCAACCTACTAATGATACAACTGATAGTTAACATCCCTTTAACCTTTGTCTCAATTGGGTATCCACTGGAATTGACATGCATGAAGCTATTAATAGTAAATAATTAGTTGCATGGCAGATCGCTGCATGTGAATTAAATCTGATTTAATTCACTTGATCTCTCACTAGTGCAACAAACAGTTAAAACTAGTGCAACTGACTTTAACTCAATTAATTGAGTTAACTGATTTCTCATGCACTAAACTAATGCACTCACTGCAATTAAAACTCCATAACTAATAGAATCACTCTTCATGCCTCACCAACCACCCTCAAATTGAAATACATGAGCTAACTGAGTTTATCACACTCAGTTAACTATTACAAGTGATTATGAGATAAGATTACATTTTATTGTCCAATTTAGTTAAGGGAAAATTAAATTAGACACACATTTCTTGTTGAATTTTCAACACTCCCTCTCAATAAGAAAGGGATTATCTGCTGCGCCGATCCTGCCTCTATGGTATTCAAATTTTCTCCTGGTGAGTGCCTTCATCAATATATTTGCATCCCGATCTTCCGTGGGAGTGTACTGAAGTAACATAATGCACCTCTGAACACAATCTCTGAGATGGTGGTACCAGATGTATATGTGCTTGGACCTATCATGGAATACCAGATTAACCGAGATTTTAATGCAACTATGGTTATCACAATTGTTGGAATAGGGTCTCCTGCAAGCCGCGAAACTGGTCTGTGTTGTATATTTTAGATTATATTTAGTCTAACGCAGGGGTTTTGGGGTGGGTCAAAGCCCCTAATGCATTATAATTGGATCAAGGGTAGACCAAGAGTTCGCAAACCATGGTTTGTGGACCATTGGATGCGCTAAAATAGTATAAGTAGTTGAACCTTTTTGAGTTGAAAAGAAGACTAAGAATGGAAAGAGATTGATGCTAAGTGCGAATTGATAGATATGGTTAGGGTTGTTGGGTAAGGACTCCTACTGTTGTGTGTGTGGAGGGTCTCAGTTCTGCTGTGTGCGGACCCTACTGCTGTGTGCGCAAGTTGGGTTTTGGGGTATTGTAAGTAGATATGAAGGATTAATGAATGCAAAAGTATTGTTGAATATCTGAATCCACTGGAATTGATGTGATATGAATTTATGATATTTGGTTACTTATATATGTTGTTGTATTATTGATTTAAGCTGCGAACATACTTGTGATACTTATTTATGCTGTGATCTGGATTTTTTTTGTTTCACTTCATGCAAGAATATCTAGAATAACTGAGTTATCATTACGTGAGTTCATGATATGTTGATTTATGTGAGTATCATTACTGTTGCGCACATGGATGCCAAGGGAATCTATAGATATAGGCTCTGTGATACAAGATCTAGTAACTCTAATGTTGAACGCAGCTCTGCTTGACTTACCTACCCTCTCCCAGGGTGCAGAAACCTAGTTCCAACACCCACCCATACTACTTTGGGTGAGACTTTGGCCTGCGCAAGCAGGTCACTACCGAAAGGGCCAGTAGTATAGTGGTTTGTTGGAAAACCTTGAGCATCGAAACCTGGGTTAGGACCCCTCGAGCCAACAAATGGTTCTGTTGCTGGGACCGGGAGCATTTTGAGAGAGGGATCGGGTAATGCAAAGGATGTACTAGAAGCTTGAGAGAAAAAAAATTGATGAATGGTTTGAACAACAAGTTCATGAATTTGCCATAAAAGGAAACCGCAGTAAGAGGTTGAACACCGAAGAGTGGAATAATAAGTACATTTTCACAAAGATTTACGAGATCTTCTTTGTAACTATTGTGGTGGATTTGTCGCACAGGTGTACAAAATCGCACCATCTTAAAGAGTGTGGTCTACTCTTTAAACTATTGGTAACGGGCATAAAGTGGGGGAGCTCAAAAGCATAAAACTTAGTGGAAATGGTATGCTAAAGTATGCTCTGGTTAAACTAAAACTAAAACACAAATATATAGAAGCTATATAGAGAGTCAAAATGATAATAATGCAAATTATGGCTCAATGGCCTCTTCTTATTAAACGATTGAAATTGAGAAGAAATTTTACCCACTTGCCAAAGGGCCCCTAGGCAATGGCTCTAGGTCTCGATGCCAGGATGTTGCCTTCCAAGCTCTGCCTCTGATGTAGTCTCCCTCTCTCTCTGTGCTGTGGTGGACTAAGATATTGGGTGGCCAACTATCGAGTCCTCTTTAGCTCCAGCTTTGGGTCACACACAATGCTGGTGTTTCTTGGGCAACTTTGGCCTGCATAACAATGTGATCACCATTTCTTCATCTCTTGGTGGGTTTATATAGGTGAGTTTCAAATCCTCCTTCCCTCCCTTTGTACATGATTGATAGTGACCCAAGGGAGAGTTGTGATTCCATTGTGTGCTCACATGTTGTCTAATGATGCGCTGATGGCTGTCCTTAGGCAGCTTTCACACAAGGAGTAACTGTCATTTGCTTGGTGTGGTCCCAAAAAGTGAATTTTTTCCATTTCCAAGAATGCACGCTTATCGGGCCAAAAGGTGCGCAGAATGTGCTCTTCTCGAAGGATAAAGCATGTAATTCAGCATTTATGACTATTTCAATTCTGATTTTCTCAAAACCTTAGAGATTTTAAATACTTCTTGATTCCATAATGTGTTCCTGCCTTGTAAATCCTTAGGCTCGACATTAATTGATGTCGTCTTCTGCTATACGATTTTCTAGTGTTAACAGTTGCCCCCTAATGTATGAGGTCTAGGAAGAACTGTATAGCCGAAATGCATTATAGTTTCTTTTTTGTATCGTACGCAGAGAGAGAGAGAGAGAGAGAGAGAGAGAGAGAGAGAGAGAGAGAGAGGTCTGCGTGTATTTTGGAATTGACAACACCTTGCACCGTTTCCGAGATAACCATGGCCTAAGGGACCCCCTGCAAGTAAATAAAAATATACAACATATTTACAAAATTTCAACGAGGCGGGCATGTCCCATGCTCATGATGCTATGGCTAGTTAAACAAAATTGACAGATACATGTGCTGTCTGTGCCATTACTGTGGTAGTGATGCTGGTGGTTGTTGGCGACGACTGTTGACGCCCTCAGGGGCATTTTTTCTTTGATGATAGGTGGAATGTGGTACCCATATGCATAATATTGGTATGGCATATAACTGTGCCATGTACGCATATGTACTAGCTGGGACCTTCCCGTGTAAGCATTGTTGTAAGAGACGCTTATGGAGGCATGGGTCTTCGATGGATTTGATCAAAGTGCAATGGTTGTAAGGTACGATACCATTGTGACATGAAAGCTTTTTCTGTGGTCAAATATTAGGAGGATCGATGACATCTGTGGAAAATGATACCCCTTTGCACGGGGAGGGGTAACCCACAGTGCCATCTGAGGATACCCCTTTGCACGGGGAGGGGTAATCCAAGGTACCGCTTCCTTTTTGGAAAAGAGGTGTCGAGGTCGAAAAAAAGGAAGCCTTTAACCGAATCAAGGGTCGCTGACCTGAGGGGTCGAGGACCTAGATGTGATGGGTTTAACATAGGTATATTGGTGAGAGGTGATTGAAAACGGATGATGGGGATTCAGTGGCCCATGGTCGAAGTATACTTTAGTAGCTTGGTGGCAGTCATAGTATTTCTGAAGGGAAAATCCCTGGAGTCGGTAGGACTTCCAGGGTGGGTGTGGACTGGATATGAATGTCATGATGGTGTGTAAATGGGGGTGAAATAATTTTACCAAGGGAAATGGGGGACTGCTACCATGGGAGAAAAGGTGAAATATGAGGGTGAAGTGGCGAAGGGCATCATTTGCGGTCTTTGTACACTTACCAAAAGAATAAAATAATGGGGTTTGGTTTGTACAAAACACAGAGACGGGTACCCCAAAACATGAAAGAGGGTCGCTCAATGAAGGTGTGAGGACAATGTTTTGCTGGGGGTAGGGGTCCCATTGGTTGGTCTCATGTGCGGGGTTGATGAAGTGGAAGATGTCGTAGATGGGATTATGTCGATGGAGGTATGGTGGGCCAAATGTGATGCACGGAGGTGCGCTTTCAATCTGCTTGTACAACCTGGTCGTCCGAGAAGGGGGTTTTGAGTTTGAATGGTAAACTTGACCTTATGCATTATAGATGGATGGGCATGAGGTGCTTCCCAGACTGAAATAGTATGGCCATTGCGTCACTTGTGTGGTGATATATGGTCTACTTTGGGTGACGAGCACCATGGAGGGGAGGCTCTACCAACCAATGTGTACATTTATCATATGCAGGGTGAGGTGATGATAAACGTGGTCGGGTATGAGGACCCTATGGTTTATTTTTGATGGAGAAATGACGTTAGGATATGCAAAGTTTTCTGGGACTCTATCATGCTGAGGGTAGAATGATACCTGCTTCGGAACTTTCAGTGAATGGTGTTGCGAACGGTTTGCGGTTTCTACCTGCAAAAACAACTACCTCAAGTGAGAGCATCTTCTTTTCATCAAATATTATTGAAAGACATGAAATTTGGAAAGGAAGATGGGAGGCTGCATACCTGCTGGTGCTAAAAAAATTATTTTTCTAGAAAGCGAATGTGTGGCATCGCTTTCGTTCGTCATGGCATACTAATGATGGTGCAACTTACGGTTTGCGGAATGGACCTTCTGATCTCCTGTTATTGACCTCCAAAGTTCTGGAAAAGGGCGATAAATATGGGATTATGGCCCTAATCTTATTCATTTGTACTTGCTGAGTTTTGGGAGATCAGAGGTGATTGCAAAGCCTTTCTTACAGTTGTGGTCAGCCTGTGTACCAGGGATTAGTGATATTATTCCAAAGTAACTTTCATGACATCTTGCATTTAAATTTTTTCAGTCTGATGGTGCCGGGGGCCGTACAAGTTGGGTTTGTACGGCCTCAAAGGGAATTTTTTCCCTAGATTGCGCAGGCGATATAGGAAAAGAGGCGCCCCTCTTGTGCACGTTTATGAGGGACAGACGCGTGAGGGCGCACTGTTCCCTCCTTTTTGCGTGCAAGGGCATGCTTGTGTAGGGAACATGCACGTGAGGGTGCACCTGTTTGAGAGACAAGCGTGCAAAGGGAGGGGTGACAAAAAAAACTTGGGTTTTTGTCTGTTTTGGTGTTTTTCTCTGTACTGATGGGTGCCTATTGCTTGGCAGGTTAGTGTGGAGAGAGCGATATTGGCCTGAGATCCGGACCGCTCTGGCTGCTGATGTTGGGGCGCGTCATCTGTTGGCTGCATGGGGCCTTCTGAAATTTGCTGAGAATGAGTTCCTTCGGTCACAGGACCGAATGTTACATTACATTATACAAAATTGGTACAAGAGGCGCAATATGTTCGTACTGAGGGGGAAAAACTTGATTATCCATCCGGAGACAGATATATACTTCGTGACTGGGTTACTACCTCAGGGTGAGGCACTGAGGTATCCACTCCCCACTGGGAGAGTGAACCTAGACAGGTTCGGGAGGAGGCATTGCGGTGGTGCGCCTCTTACTGAGGGGTGCATAAATATTGCATCAGTGATAGATGTGGCCGAGTGGTGTGTTCTGGCCATTATTGTGCGACTAGCAGGGTCGTTTTCTCTGCATCGGGCATCTGGCCCGCAGGTGGGGGTTTTATGCCTTTGAGGAATGGGCACTTTTTTTATTTTTCCCGTTTATGTTTTGATGGTATGGTGTCACAATTTAATAGGGTCCAACGTGGATCCAAGTCATTTGCGTACGCTAGCATCTTGTGCAACATTATGTACGAGAGGGTGTTGCTGCTGAGGCCCGTTGTGGAAGTGCCTATTGAGGGGTCGCGGGAGCCACGCATGAGGAGGTGGGCTCCAGTGATGCCGCGTGACAGTGGTGGCATGGCAGGTCATTATTGGAATGACACGAAAGAGGCCTGGTTTGAGGCCAACCAGCAAATTTTTTTTCCATACTCGTATGCGGGGATGGAATTTCAGGGTGATCCATATATCGGTCTCCCTTTCGGTTATGTTTGGGGTCCTGTAGGTATGTGCTATATTCTTCTGCATTTATTCGAGTCTTTATGTACTTATGTGTTTTGTTTTTTGACACTGACATTGTTTTGGTTACTCGTGCAGATGTTGGCAAGGTAGGTCGCCCAATGGCCCACTTGGTGGGTCACGATCCTCCATTACGACCTCGAGATGGTCAATTGGGAGGTGGCGCAGGTGGACCGGGTGGTGGTGCCGGTGGACCTGGAAGGGATGGTGCTGGACCTTCTGGTGAGGGCAATAGCTTGGCTGCAGCTGAGGTTGTGGCCGAGCGAGCTCGTGCAGATGCGGCTGAGGCACGCATTGCAGCACTTACGGCTTAGGTGGCCACTCTAGAGGACTTCCGGGGTCGAGTGGACTGCTTGACCTAGGGGATGCCTGCTCGAGGTTTCATGGACGACTTCGAGGAGGCTTGGCTAGAGATGGTGATGGCCCGTGAGAGGGATTATCGGCCCACTCTATGACGGGTAGCTATTGCAGTGGTGACAGCAGCTCCGGTGGTGGCACCAGGAGCAGTGGTGGGCCCAGGTGCTCCTCTTGAGGGGGCACCCCCCTAGAGTAGTTTTGCACATAGGGAAAGCACCCGTTATGAGGATTCTTCCCTTATTTTTGACGATCTTTGTATCTTTGGGCTGGCCAATGGGCCAGCGATACTATTTTTTTACTTAGATACACATATTTTTTGATATATATATATATGAGAGATCTTTTTGCGGCTTGACATGGTGTGTTGTCTATTTCGGTTTATGTATTTTGTGTTATGCTGATGGATGTCTATGTTTTTGGTTTTTTATGGATGATGGTTTCTTCGCGATGCATTCTAGTCTAGGATATTGTTAGCTATGTGATCAACTACTTGGTTTTGATTCCTTGATACATGTGAAAATGTATTGTAATCAAATTGTTTGCTTAATATTTTGGCACACAAATATTTTCTAAGCAGGTTTTCATCTCTGGTTTCAAATGTTTGGTTTAACTGCGATACTACTAACTGGGAATTGAGGTAGACATGCATATGGTGGATGCCATGATGGAGGGCCTCACACATAAGTCTGATAACAACATCATATTCTGCCTGATTGTTAGTTGCTGATCCGATGCACACGTCGTTTGAACACAGTGGTGACCGGTCAGGGTGGTAAATGACCCAGGCGGCTGTGGCTAAGTTTTGAGACCATCGCGATGCTCCATCAGCAAATCCGAAATAGGGTTTAAGTAGGTGATCCATGGTGGCACATAGGTCTTTGGGTCAAAAATATTTTGGTGTTGGGATTTTTGTGTACTCTAACCCTAGGGGATAAGGGTTGTTGGGGCCCTTATGGGTAGAACTTCATGAGGTACAGGTCGTTGACGGGGTTAGTAAGGTAGGTCCCATCTGGTTCTGCCAAGATGTATGCCCCCTATCGGAGACAATTTTTGATGATATAGGGTACTTTCCACAAGTTTTCGAACTTTCTTGGCTCTAAGGCCTCTTTTGCGATCTCATAGCGAAGGACTAACTCACCCTCAGAAAATGAGCGAGGGTTGATGTGGCGATCAAATGATGCTTTCACCCTTTATTATGGTCCTCATTGTGTTGCAGCGATTGTCGCCGACTTTCGTCAACTAGCTCTAGTTGTACTAGGCGTTATTCTAGAGGCTGGGTGTCATCAAGGAGTTCGATGGTGGCGTGCAAGTTTTGGATCTTGCGGAAATCCATGCAAAAGCGTAAGGTACCTTGGTTTTTTGTGACAGGAATAAAGGGGAAATTCTGGGATGAGGGGGTGGTTGGAATCCTATCTTGGGCGTGCGATGATACAAGTTGTATGTGGTGAACTGCATCACTGGCATGCGGTGGGGTAAGGATATCGGTAATGGAGTCCTGTATGAGCATAAGGTCAGGTTTCCTGCTAGGATAGACAATTTCCGGTAGGTGGAATTTGTTCTTATCAGAGAGGTGCCTGAATGATTTCATTAGCAGGAATACCTATGGTTTGTGATCTTGGCCAGTGAAAATGGTGCACGATATCACAACGCTGACAGAGTAGATAGTGTGAGATTCTACGCTACTTGTTGTCCCTGATGTGGATGCTTGGAAAGGGTCGGTCGTGGAAGAGGTCATCTTCTGTTTCCATTTCCACGTCGTTGGTTTAGACTTGTCTCCCTCTTTGTTAGCTGGTAGGCTTAATGCCGCTCGAGCTTCTCTCAGCTTGGGGAGATGTGCACACTTAAACGTATGATGGAAGCGTGAGAAAATTTGGTAATAACTGTGTGTGATCTTCTTTTGATTAGAGAGAAGTTTTTGAGGGAGTGAAGAGACTATGCAGAGACTGTTTGCAAGGGGCTTGAGTTCTCTGCATTGGTTGACTTGGTGATCATTTAGATCACAGAGGCCGCATGTTATCCTAGGCTTTGCCTGGGGTGCACATGGTTGGTGTGTGGTATTATTAGGTTTGACACACCATTGCGGTGGTGGGGACGTTGAGTCGACGATATATCTTTTATGCTATTTTTGGAGACTGTCTGTTCTCTTTTCTATGGCATTAATCATGTTGATAGTGGGATGGATCCGCGAGACATAAGTACAATGTTGGTCGTAATGATTACCCTAACATATCAGGAAAAATATCCATGATACAAGGGTACCATCATGCTTGGTCTGAGGCCAGGCGGGGAACCAACGTCGTAATGCTGCTAAGTCAAGGCAGTGGACAACTATATGGTCTGTCTTTTTGCATAACGTGCATGCGGGTGTGTTTCATGAAGTGCCGCTAGGGGTAACTAGGGGTTCCCTGCTAGGCCGTTCTTCGGCTGACAAGAACATGATAGACCCACTCATCTCCTCTGCTTGGGTCATGGAGCTGCCTGTGGACTACATCTATATCATCTTCTTGGGAAGGCGAACTATGGCTGAGCGGAGGCTAGCAAGGGCTCGCCGGAAGCGAGGTATGTAGTGAAAATCCTCCAAAAGGTGATTGTCGGTGCATAGAGGGCATGTGAATTGTGCTGCCCATAGGCCCACATAGTAAACCATTTCGATTGGATACCATCTATGAATGAGTTCCAATGCGGCACACTCTTCGAGGTGGTGGCCATGATCATCGCATAGCATACAACGTATAATGGGCATTACTGGGGGTCTTTCTATGAATCTATGCTCCTCTTGTAAATATAGGATGGTACGCGACTCGTCATTGACGGACTGGATGGAGGGATCGTCTTGTTAGGATCGCTCAACCGCATGTAAGGCGTCCCTATATTGTGGTATTTCTAGATAATGGTGGGTACAATGCCCATAGGTGTCACAGAGAGCACATGCATGATTGGTACGTAGCGGTTTTCCTGTACTTTTGGTGGCCGGTTCCTTTTTATGGGAGCGCAGCGTCGAGGTGCTTGCTTTGGAACCAAGGAGTGGTTTTAACTCATCCAACTCCAGACATACGTGGGTAGGATGGCCTATGTCATCACATATAGTGCAGGCTGATGACTGCCTTTGCATGGTGGGGGTTATCGCTTTATTTCCTCTCTTGGCGATTTTCTTGGCCGTGGTAACCGGTTTCGCAATGGAAACTTCCCTTGGGGGGGGTGGTTCCGACCGTTTCTTGGGTAGTTTAGGGCTCCTCGGGATTGAAGGGCTTTAACCCTATGACAATAATGTTTGTGGCTCCTGTTCCGGAAGGGGGAACGAGGTACCAAACTGGGAATGCCAACGATATGTTGGGTAACACTAGTGTCGCCAAAACCTTCCAGGAGACGAAGCCAGGAGGTGGGTAGAGGAAAAGGGTTTGGGAGATGGCGTAGGCTATAGAGGCTACCATGGCCGATGCCTCAGTGTCATTACTGCTTGAGTCTGTGTCCTGACTAACCTCAATGCTTGATGTGGACATCATGCATACCGGGGCCCCTGTGGCATCGGGCGACACCTCAGGGATTATGGGAGGATCTCCTAGGAATGACCCTAGGACGGACGACGGTTTGAATTGGCTAGGACCATATTCTTGATACCGTGAAAGACCATCTGTAGCTATATCTACCTAGGGTAGAATTACATCCATGTTGGTTAGGGGACGCTTTTTACTATGTGTCAGCTGGTCTACCGTAATGATTTGACCCTCGTGGGGGAACATTATGATGCGGAAGACGGAGGATGCTATGGTAGACATGGCATACGTGTAACTTCGCCCAAGGAGTACATTGTAATCCAAGTGAGCATCCAAGAAATCGATGTCTATGTGGATCGTCTTGCCGGATAAGTAGACTGGTACATTTTGGAAGAGGCCAACGGGGGTCGAGGGACAGCCGTCGTATGCTCTGAGTGTGATGACAAAAGGTTCTAGTTCGGTGGATCCTAACTTCTGCCACACATTTTTTGACATGATGCATGTGGATGCACCCTCGTTAATGACACATCAGTGAATAGTGATATTGTGCACCGATACTGGTATCTAGAAGGTGACCATGGAGGGAAGCCTAGGGGTAGCTTTTTCTAATTCAAAAGACATCATGCGCGTATCGGCAGGGTCTACAATGCCTAATGCAGAAAGTAGGGCTTTCTGTTGCTTTGGGCATGACTACAGTACTTCCAACGCGGACATAGCAGCAGGTGAATGAGCTAAGTTGTCTACGATGCTATAATTGTGGGCCACTTTGGAGTAGTTACCTGCTCGCCTATTAGGCCCTTTTACCATTTTTGGCAATGGTTCCATAGGAATATTTAGAATGGTTAAAGGTGCATTCGGCATGCTTGTACTAGCCCTTGATGTATTGGTGTCTGGTGGGGTGTCGTAGCTGCGATTCCGAGTTTAGAAAAAAATTTCTTCCCCAGCCATGTAGATTTCATGGTTGTTTTTCCCCGAATTGTCTGGTTTTTGGTGCTGAGTGTTGACCGTCCCTTGATGGGGGAAAGGTTCTTGCATCACCACAGTTTGCTGGGAAGATCCTCCTTGTCCTCGGTTAATTTGTAGCTTTTTAAGCTTAGGGAGTTCGAGACAGTGGTGAGTATAGTGCCCGTATTCACCACATATTGAAAAATAATGGTTTGTTCATAGAGGAGGCCTTTTGCCTTGCCTTTGGGAATTGCTTGGCTCCTGGTTCTAATTCTGGTTGGAGTTACCTCCAACCTGGGATCGTGGTGGGCGCTGTTGGTTGCTACCCTCTGTCCAGGGTTCCCTTTGGGCTTGTTTTTTTTCCTATTCTTAACCACGTTAGGAGGGTAGTTCTCCTAATCATATTGGTGTGGTTGATTTTGGGATGGCTGCACAAAGTTCACCTCTGCATTGTTTTGCGTAGATGGGTTGTCTGCATGGGACTGAGCATAATTTTGTCCCGTGTTTACACCTGGCCGTTGGGGGGGAGCTCTTCCGTCAGTCTTTCTTACTGCGTACTGGGTCCCCTCAGTCGGAGGATAAGGTCCTCCTTGGTGATATGTTTGCACCCTATTAGTCAAATTTTGTTGCGGCATGTGATGACTTTGAAATCTGGGTTGAGACATGTTCCGGGTAGAACCATGTGTGTAACCGAGATCTTGAATGCTGCTGCCTAGGTACCCTTGGGTCAATGACCCAATAAGTCCATCTGCAGAGTTAGACGCGCCTGGAAATTATTGATAAGGTTGCAAGCGCAGGGTGTTAGGCAAGATGTTGTAGATGTATCCTGACTGCGTATAGATTAGTTCAAGATGCAGGGCTTTATTGATTGCATCTTCTTTGGATGTGGGGTTGCGCTGCGCCACATACTTTGAAATCTCTGGCATCAGAGTTTTCAAAAATAAATCCAAAAGGACCGGGTCGTCGAATTTAGCTTTGCATAAACTGCAACGCCGCCTCCATTCATGGAGATGCTATGAGATATGGATGGAGGGGGATTGTCTGAAATGGGTCAGTAATTCCATTCCCGAATCGTGGTGAATGGGAAATTGAAAGTATCTGAGGAACGCGGTAGCGAGGGCGCTGAAGGTTCCATGTGAAGCAGGAGGTTGCTCCACGTACCATTTCGCGGCCACTCTCGTAAGAGTGCATTGAAATAGCCTCAACCAAATAGTATCGTCAATGATGCTATTTGATGAGAACCACAGGTGAAAGGTCATTATATGATTACCTGGGTCTCCCGCTTGCCTTCCTTCAAAATTTGGTATGTCCGAAGGGAGCTTTGTGGGCATGGGAGGCCAATTTGGGTCATGTGTGATGGGGTCATTGGTGAGCTTGGTTAAATCGAGTAGATTCAATGCCACTAAAAAGGGTGACTGGGAGGTTGACACCATGGTAAGTGTGAAGACATGAAGTTCTGGTTAGAACGAGGGTTAGTCTGTGACGTACCTTGTTGTGAATTCAGCTGGCTTCCCATATGGGATGCGCTCCTCTGCCCCCCAGGGGACGAGGAGGGAGTGGTGTGCGGTCTGTTTTTGGGAGACCGACTAGGGTTCCCAACTAAGGTTTCCCCAAGAAAGGATGAACCAACAATTGTGGCAATGTTCCGTCTTTGACGCCTAAACGACGAAAGACTAGGAACCCCTCCCGATAATGGGGGGAGGTACAAAAGACGCCTGGACCGATGAGGTTCCATTGGAACCATTTGGGTGTCGACCAGGTTAGGTTTTGGAAAAATTTTGAGGGGATCGAGTCTATGATCACGACAGATCTATGGCCACATACATAAAACAAAGCGAAAATGAAATGAATTTTCCCTTTAACTTAATCTATGTGATCAATCAAGCGAAGAATGGTTTTTTTTGTTTGCGCGTGATACTCAAAATATTAGAATACCTATTACGTCCTCACACACTCAAAAGTAACTGGGCCTTAAGAATATTTCTTGCGAGTGCTGGCACAATATCCCGTAAGAGCTGGCGACGCCCCCAGTCAGCTGAAGAGAATCCACCAAGTCAAGGGTAGAGGGTCTGGCGCTTGTGTGCACCGTCACCTATATGGTAAAGGATGCCCTAGTTTTTGGCCACTAAGAACCACCGTCCCATGTGAGCGTTTGAGTCTTGGGCTTCTTGGTAATCAACTAACAGTATCGAGTATCAGCTGGGTCAGGTAGCCCTAACTGATACCGCACACAATGCGCCTAAGCCTAACCCCCTTTGAATCGGGTCTCTGCCGTGCTCGGGTTTTCTTTTCTGTGGGCTGATAGGTGGATTTAAAATCTCCCTAAATACAAAACTTCTATGTTTCAATGTGAAGTGTGATAAAGGTGGCTTATTGGATGCCTACCCCCTTGATCCTAACTTAATCTAGGGAGAATTTAGTGAGTTGGTTTAAGTTATTTTTAGGTGGCTTTCTTTGCTTAGTGGGTGAGTGTGTGTGAGCATATGGTGAAAAATCTCATAATTTGAACATATGGATATCGATGATCCTTTACAAAATTCCCCTAGTTAAACTATGTGACGTTGTTCCTTGCTCAAATGGAAAACATTTGCGAATAATGGGCCGCTTCCAAATCTTCCTAGTTAGTCTATGTGAGTAAATAAAGGGTGATGGCGAATCTCAAATGTAGAGTGCTCATATGCTTGTATAGGGTCACCAAATGGTGCAAAGACAACATAGATTACTTGCTCTAATTGGCGATTCAATCCTAGTCCCGAAATTTCCTAGATGCAAAAATTGAATTTAAACTAAAAAATTTCTACACTAGCTTATGCATGTGTGGTCTTGAGTCACTTACTTGAACTAGTTAAAATAAGTGTGCATATCAGAATTTGCAAAAACATATATTTTTCAGAAAGAAATGGTTAATTCGCCCCCTACTTAAACTATGTGAACACTTTTTGCAAAAACCAACTTAAATGAAAACTAACTAAATGCCTACAGAAAGAAGAAAAAAGTGAGTTCTCAGAAGCTGTGGGGTATCAAGACAGGTGCTGGAAGATACATTAGGGGCTGCCCAACACACTTACAAGAAAAAAATTGTAGAATATAGAGAAAAAATCTTATTCTGTAATTTGCGCAGAAAAGGGTCTGACAAGTGCGCTTTCCTACGTGTGGGTCAGTCCTGAATGCGCACACTGCACGTCTGTGAGAAGAAACTATGCGCAAAATTCCTGCAACTAAGAAAAAATGAGGATCTGCCTTCTTTAGTCTGTCACTTCAGTGAGTCTAGGGACTGCAAGATCGGTCAAAGGACTGCCAGCTCCACTCCAGCATAGACAAAGGGTCTCCTGCAAAAGATGGCACAACCACATAAACTTGGAACACGTCAGTGGAGTCGCCAATCCAATTGTGGTGGATTTGTCGCACGGGTGTACAAAATTGCACCAGCTTAAAGTGTGTGGTCTAATCTTTAAACTATTGGTAACAGGAAAAAAGTGGGGGAGCTCAAAAGCATAAAACTTAGTGGAAATAATATGCTAAAGTATGCTTTGGTTAAACTAAAACTAAAACACAAATATACAAAAGCTATATAGAGAGTCAAAATGATAATAATGCAAACGATGGCTCGATGGCCTCTTCTTATTAAATGTTTGAAATGGAGAATAAATTTTACCCACTTGCCAAAGGGCCCCTAGGCAATGGCTCTAGGTCCCGATGCAAGGATGTTGCCTTCCAAGCTTTGCCTTTGATGAAATCTCCCTCTCTCCCTCTACTGTGGTGGACTAAGATGTTGGGTGGCCAACTATCGAGTCCTCTTTAGCTCCAGCTTCGGGTCACACACAATGCTGGTGTTGCTTTTGAAACTTTGGCCAGCATAACAATGCAATCACCATTTCTTCATCTCTTGGTGGGTTTATATAGGTGAGTTTCAAATCTTCCTTCCCTCCCTTGGTACATTCCATTGGTACATGATGGATAGTGACCCAAGGGAGAGGTGTGATTCCATTGTGTGCTCACATGTTGTCTAAGGAGGTGCTGGGGGCTGTCCTTAGGTGGCTTTCACACAAGGACTAACTGTCCTTTGCTTGGTGTGGTCCAGGAAAGCGATTTTTTCCATTTCTAGAAATGCACGCTTATCAGGCCAAAAGGCGCGCAGAAGGCGCTCTTCTCGAAGGATAAAGTGCACAATTAAGCATTTATGACTATTTCAATTCTGATTTTCTCAAAACCTTAGAGATTTTAAATACTTCTTGATTCCATAATGTGTTCCTACCCTGTAAATCCTTAGGCTCAACATTAATTTTTTTCGTCTTCTGCTGTACGATTTTCGAGTGTTAACAGTAACGATCGCGATTGAGCTCTAGAAGTGGCTCGCAAGGTTGGTGGAATTTCAGAAGTGTTGGAAGGACGAGCATGTCTCAGAGTGGACCCATGAACTAATCCAACAATTATAAAAGGCTAATAATACCATCACTCGCACTGTGGACCATTGGGTAGACAGTGTGTCAGGAGGATTTGTGACAGAATTTTCCATCTATCAATTCGTCTCCTACTCTGAAGCAAAGTGAAGATTCTTCAAGGGGTTCCAAGGTAAGTTTCTGAAGACCTTACCATTGTTGATCAAGATATTATTATGTGAAAAGAGTATTTTGTGTAGCCATATCGAGTGAATGACCTTTGATTTGGACGGGAGCACAACGCGAAGTGACAAGTACTACAAAACCAACCTAGAAGGAGATAGATTGGTCTACAGTCCAGTAAGAGAGGTAGCGTCGCAGAGTCCTCCAGTCACACCACTTTCAAACCAGCCTAGGGGTAGGAATTCACCTACATCTCCGCCACCGGAAGACGACATGGCTACGCACATGAAGTTGCCGACCTTTAAGGGTGTGGGAGATGAAGAAATGGATCAGTTCTGGTTTGTCGCGGGATCGGTATGGATTGCGCAGAACGTAGCTAGTGATGCGGTAAAAATGGCACAACTGTCCCTTGCTTTCGAAGGAAGAGCTTTGGACTAGTACATGGGGTACATCGGCCAAAATGCAAATGCAACCATTGAAGATATTAAGAATTCCCTAAAACAACAGTTCAAGAAACCTAAGTCCTACTCTCAAATTGTGGTTGATCTAAAGGATTTCAAGCAAGGGCTTTCTGAATCTGTGTGGGAGGCCGATCAACGGCTGAAGAAGGTGATCAGAGAAGGGGGCTTCCAATATGATGATAGACATCACACATAATGGTTCATTGCTATGTTTCTATCTCACCTGCACGTACCTATGGGGCACCAAACTTTCGAATCACAGGAGAAAGCCTTGGAGGGTGCCATGAAGTTAGAAGTTGTGCCTCAAGAAAAGACTCAGCTGGGCATCCAACAGATCCAGGGATAGCTGGAAGTGATGCACATAGAGATCCAGAATCTGCGGAAGGAACGAGGGGCAGAGGCTAGCCCTGAGAGATGGTGCATACGATGCTGGGTGAATGGCTATACCAAGGATAATTTCCCTCTGTTAGAAGACTTCAGAGCATGCCGAAGGGACCTAGCCCATTGTGCCCTAGGGAAGTTGTGGGACCAAGTGGGGCAGCGCTATGGTGTGATGATTGTCGCGTCGCGGGGCTGCACGATACCAACCAATGTCCCCACCTTGTTGCGTATGTTCCACAAGTAAAGAAGCAATGGTGTAGGTTCTACAGATCGGTGGGACATGATGAAAAAAAACTTCCGGATGTATGATTTGATGATTGATCGAGGAAACTTATATAGAGTACAATCAGACCCTACGTCACCAAGAACCCCTGCAGGCATTGGTGGCTCCCCATCAAGGGGTAGGGGAGGAGGGCGAGGTGGAAGTGCAAGTCGGGGATCAGGTCAACTAATCTGTTATAATTGTGGAGAAGTAGGACACTTTGTAAGGGATTTTCTGAACCCTACAAGGCAATCCTACCAATATTGCTGACAACTGGACCACGCGATTGAAGATTGTCCAATATTGATAGCAAAAATGCAGGAAAAGCAGCTGACACCTACGCAGAATGTGCAGAGATTTAAGGATGAGCTGCGAGACAAAGATCCAAGTGTGAATGTTGTGACACATAGTGGGATGGCCACCAGGGGGCCTGAGGATGAGGCTGCGATGGAACCTCTGATCTGACAAGCAGTTATCAAACAAGAAGGTTTGGACCTAAAAAAGGGGAAAGAAACATTTGTTGCAACTTGCAAGGACTTTTCTGAAGCAAAGGCCGCTACTGCTCAGACACCTACGAACCTCAAGGTAGATGAGGAGGTCGAGCCCTTTTTGCAGGCATGTATAAAGATTTTGTGCAACCCAAAGGCTATTGAGAATCTTCAAGAATTAAAAGATAGCTGCGCAGCACGACCCACTCTACCCCCGGAGGTCAAGGATGTCCATAAGCTAGACAGGTATAAGAAATGCACCAGGAGAGAAATGCGTTTGACTGCGTAGATTGGTGACTACGAAATGGATCAGGTTATTTTGGACCTAGGATCAGATGCGAATGTGTTATTTAAAAAAACTTGGCAATGAATGGGAGAGCTTAAGTTGGAATGGTCCACCATTTAGCTGCACATGGAAAATCAACAGAAAATCATCCCACTAGGAAGGTTGTCTAAAATTATGGTGGATATCGCAGGAGTAAAGGTTCGAGCTGACTTCGAGGTAATTGAAATTGTAGAAGATGCAGACCCCTACCCTGCACTCTTAGGGTTGGATTGGGTCATAGATATGGGTGGTATCATCAACCTCAAAAGGAGAAGCATTGTGTTTGAGAATAACGACACAAGGGTGATCGTACCATTAGATCCTGCGGAAGGTGAACGATACACAGAGCCAGTGCGCGATGAAGAGGAGGTGGAACACATTTACAAGTTGAATGCACGGGATGAAGATTGGATCAACCCCACAGCGGAAGGAATACTCTGCTGGGAAAATGACAGTGAATTCTTCTCTAACTCTAATCTGGAGATGGAGAATTGGAAAAACCGGTTGCACGATGTCTTGGCGCTGCGATGTCTTCGAGTCAGAAGGAACTTCCGCTGCGTTTCTTCAGAGGTAAGAGACCTACCCTAATTTTATGGTTCTGGTAGCATTAAGGAATTTTTGTGAGCATTCGAAGCCGAGGTTCCCAAAGGACGAAGGCTATGGGCCCTTAAGCTAGCCATGCTTGGAACACTTGCGCGTTGGTGGGAGACGCATGAGGAGGCATTCCAGGATTGGGAGGAATGTCGGGATATGATGATCCTGCGATTTGAAGCCCCAACTGGTGGGCAGGTCAAGACATTCCTTGGATCGGAAGATCCACATGAATATCTGCTTGCATGGGAAGAATAGTGGGGTGACAAGATGACTAAAGAGTGGGTTCACCTATTAATTCATGCCCTAGGACCACTTCCTTTTGCATGGTACTTAGATGCGGAGCTACATCGGCGCACCTGCCACTGGGGGACATTAAAGGAAGAGTTCTTGGGAAAATTTGGGTTAGTAGGTGGGATGGAGGCGCTTGACGTAGTCCTGCGAAACATTGACACTGGGGTATGGGGTGAATCCCACCTATTTTTTGCACTGGAAATACCCACGTGGGAAACGAGGATACCAAGCATGGCCAACTACCATATCTTGGCCCCAATAGAGGGTAAGGATGATTCGCGAGCTGTGTCTAACTCAAAATTGGACAGAGTGCGCATGGCTACCGGGCCGCTCAGGTTGCGAATGGATAACAATGGGATGCACCCTACGTTGGTTAAGAATGGGAATGCGAATACAGAAGGCAGAGTTATATTCAGTGACTCTCACAACAAGGAAACAACTGTGTTCACTCCTTGGCCATGCAGGGTATTACAGAAATTTTGTTTGGGAATATACGCTACTTACAACACCTCTGAGAGACTTGTTTACGCAGGGGGTCCGGGTTAGTTGGGATGACACCTGTCGAGAAACCATATCTTTGGTTGTGAAGTACCTTAGGAAAAAGCCTATGTTGGGGGAGGATGCGCAGGAAGCATAGGTGGTTGACCCAAGCATAGCATGAATGTTGAGAACACAAGAGATGTGAAAAATATACGTTGGCACACTAACATCTGGTAAAAAGAAAAAGTTACAGTTGGAAGGCACGACTCCTTTGCATTTAATAAGGCAGAATTTGGGGACTTATTACCGTTTATCTGATGGTAATTTCCAGGAGAAGTTTACCCTACCGTTGGATGACCACAGGCACTATAAAAAGGGCAGGGTCGCTCAGATAAGGGATCTGCCTCACTTGCATAGCTTTTACTTCTCATATTTTCCTTGAGCGAACTTGAGCTATACGATTTTCCTGGTCTGCACTGACCATTTCATGTCTGATCAGCCTATTCCTTCTGACAGTAACCACCCAGAACTGGGATTCCTTTTTTTCACTAGGATGATAGCCACAAACCCTGCTGAACCCTCGGCACCAACAGAACCAGACAGTGAGGACATAATGGAGATTGGGGTTGAGGATGAAGAAGTGCTCTCTACACCAGTCACAGGGAAGGGAAAAGAGAAAGCACAGGGCTCGGGGAAGCCCCTGAAAGCTGCAAAATGGGTTGCAGGGAGGCCTAGGACTTCCTCGAGGCATGCCAAGTCTCCACGAGCAACACCTCAGGATCAGGCCGCACAGGAGGAAGCCCAACCCGCCAATCTGATCAATTGGTTGCCTCCCTTCATCTGACAGTTCCGGCCTTCAACGTGCACACCCAAAAACTTGGATGGTTTGGTCACCTATCTGCAGATGCCGCTAACCCTAGGAGAAGTCCTGGTCATTAGTGATCATTGCGGGAAGCTCCACGAAGTTAAATTTGATGATCACGACCTGGAAAATTATGAAGCCTTACCTGAGCTGGCCCCCACGTTATACTTTGACACAGTTTATGTGAATTATGGGGTCACAGTTATTCCTTAGCGCTGGGTATGTGGATTGGCCAGATCCGGGCTTTTGAACCTGCTGCGGATGCCCCATTTTGGCAAGTATAACGTCACGGACCGACTGGCCCAACAGTTGCTTGCCTTGATTCACAACGACTGCTTATGGATTCGGGACAGAGTCCCCATTGATGCTACATTAATTCACAGGATTACGGGCCTGCCCATGCAGGGACCTCACCCTCTGGAGCAGGTGGGTAAGAGATATCAAGGTGAGACTACTGAATTTGTGTGCCAAAAGTATATGGTGGAGAGGAATACCTAGCGTTTTATCATCAAATCCATCAGCGACCATGCTACGTAGATGGGTACCAGGTTATTAGCATGCAATCTAATGCGGAAGTGCTAGGTCGCCACTGTCCCTGCCTATGTCATTCGATTAGCAGGTCGATGTGCGAAAGGGGTCTGCCTCAATTGGGCCCAATATTTGTGTGACGAATTCTTGACCAACGTCCGCGAATCTCAGGAACAAGGGAAGGCCTTTTTCTATTCTTGGCTACTGCTCCTTATAGCACTAGTTGCATGGGAAGCCCCTAAGGAGTTGGTCCTCCCTGACCTCACTCCAGAAATGTGTGAAGGGGCTCGATTCTCCCATATGTGGGACTCCAAGGACGCACATCATGTGGAAGATAACCAAGTTTTTTGGGTTCTCTTCCAGAGCAGCTTGGCTGCAGCCATCAACTCTCGGCCACAGTTGTCCCCAACATTGTATAACAGGTACAAAAGTATTGCCGCATTCCAGGTTACGATGCACCACATTTAGATCTGCGACCTCAAGGGTAAAACCTAGACGTCCCTCCCGTATATGGTAGCAAATGAGGATATTGACTATAAGATCGAGCTATGGCCTCCTGCCTAGAAGATAGGCTTCAAAACCCCCACCAAGGAGACCACAGGACCAAGCAAGCAAGGCTCGGACGCCACCACAAAGAAGAATGTGCCGCTAAAAAACACCAGGGCTGAAATCCAGGTCGATTCGCCGCTAGAAGTAAACCTCGGAGGAAAAAAGTGAAGAGGTGAGCCTGACAAGGGGCCTCGAAAGAAGCAGCACGAACAACGGGGATAATATGATGCGATGGTCACACTAACTGACGGGGACCTCGAAAAAATTGCAGATGCCGTCACAATGGCCACAGAAGATAAGTGGGTAGCCATGGAGGAACACCAAAAGGCTGTAGTTGACACCCTCCAGGATGAGATCCGCACCCTATAGTTAAAGACAGACACAGTACAAGTCAGTGTGACTCAGGTACGGCCTCCCTTCGCAACCATCTGTACAGTGCTCACTACGAAGGAAATTCATCTCTGCGCCATACCTAGCACTACCCTCGTGATCAGCCTGCCTAAACAAGAAGTCCAAATCCATGCAGAAACAGGGGTACAGATGGATCTGGCCACGCTGCCCCATGATGCGTTATAGGGCCTCCACACCGCTGTATTTCAGGAGATTCACCATTGGGACCAGCAGGTGCACCAAAAACTTGGGGTGGCCGAGCAGACCATCGCACAACAGAACACTGAAGTACTCCGTGTTGTCACTCAGCAGGCATAGCTCGAAACATTGATCCACCAGCTCTGCACAGAGGTTACAGAGGAGATCCCGGCTGCAGCCACCCCTTGGGCTAAACTTGAAGGGTTGGTCACAACATTGAATGCATCCAGGACGGAGATGTAGGTCGTGAAGACGTAGTTGGAGCAGCAAGTCACTGACTTACAAGCCAAGTTACAGCTTGAAACACCTCTGGAGGTACAAGCCCAGCGCCCTGCACTAGTGATCGAGGCTACCAACACCATTATAGGAAAAATTGATCAAGGCGCCTAGTTACTCGAGGAATCTATGCAACTTTGGACCAAGATCCAGTGTGATCCGTCCCTCCAGAGAATCAATCAGGACTTGCGGCAGAAGGAAGAAGCTTTCGATCAGGTCGAGGCTACATTGCCCTCCTTAGTCCCCGCACAGCGTCTGGCATGATTGAAGACTAGCAACGTGCTCCAAGATGAGATTGAGGGAATTTAGCGCAAGAAGCATGCCATTGTGGAACGATTGAAGCCTTGGGCCGATGCAGCCCTCCAGCTATCACAGGATACTGATGTTGCGGTGAAGCGACTGAATCAAACACTGGAGAGTGTCACCGTGGCGACCGAAGGCCCAAAATCCCAGAAAATCATGGATATTGTGTAGAGCGTTTATACTCAGAGTCAAGAAGTGTTGCCCCCACTGATCGCCACCTTCAATACACTACGCGCATAGGTGGAGACCCCACCACCGCAGTGACTAGGGACGAGTCACAAGATTGTGTTGGGGGACTGTTGGAACAGGGTCTCCTGCATGCTGCGAAATTGGTCCATGTTGTATATTTTTTATTATATTTAGTCTAACGCAGGCGTTTTGGGGTGGGTCAAAGCCCCTAATGAATTGTAATTGGGTCAAGGGTAGACCAAGAGTACGCAAACCACATTTTACAGACCATTGGATGTGTAGGCTAAAATAGTATAAGTAGTTGAACCATTTTGAGTTGAAAAGAAGAGTAAGAATGGAAAGAGATTGATGCTAAGTGTGAATTGATAGATCTGGTTAGGGTTGTTGGGTAAGGAATCCTGCTACTGTGTGCGCGGAGGGCCTCAGTCCTGATGTGTGCGAACCCTGCTGCTGTGTGCGCAGGTTGGGTTTTGGGGTATTCTAAGTAGATTTGAGGGATTAATTAATGCGAAAGTATTGTTGAATATCTGAATCCAGTTGAATTTCTGTGATATGAATATGTGATATTTGGTTACTTAATATATGCTGCTGTATTATTGATTTAAGTTGTGAACATAATTGTGTTACTTATTTATGCTGCGATCTAGATCTGTTTTGTTTCACTTCATGCAAGAATATCTGGAATAGTTTAGTTATCGTTACGTGAGTTCATGATCTGTTGATTTCTATGAGTATCATTGCTGTTGCGCATGTGGATTCAAAGGGAATCTGTAGATATAGGCTCTGTGATACAATATCTAGTCACTCTAAGGTTGAACAAAACTCTAATTGACTTACCTACCCTCTCCCAGGGTGTGGAAACCTGGTTCGAGCACCCACCCATACTACTTCGGGTGAGACTTTGGCCTGCGCAAGCAGGTCACTGCTGAAAGGGCCAGTAGTATAGGGGTTTATTGGCAAACCTTGAACATATGAACCTGGGTCGGGACCCCTCGAGCCAACAACAATGTATCACGATAGGATCCATCTGAGAACCAAACAAACCAACCAGGATCTTTCTCATTCATATGGCCTCACATGCAGCCTGACTTGTTGCCATGTACTCTACCTCGGCTGAATTGAGTGCCATAGATCGCTGCTTCTTGTTGTACCAAGAAACTATTGTCGATCATATGTTGAAGATCCTTCTTGATGTGCTCTTTCTGCCTGATGGATTTCCTCTGCAATATACATCAGTGAATCCTTGAAGCTTCACTCCCTCTGTCCGCTTGTATCATAATCCATACTCTGTAGTGCCCTTGAGATATCTCAAGACATGCTTCCTCACCTTCCAAAAGAGCTTGGTCGGCTTAACCATAGCTTGACTCAGCTGGCTAATTGCATAGCAAATGTTCGGTCTGGTGTTCACCAAGTACATCAGTGAACCCACTAGCTGCCTGTAAACATTGGCATTCACTACCTCACTTGAAGTAGCATCCTCCTTCCTCTAGTTTCCTGGAAGAGGAGTCTCCATGGGTTTAAAAATCTCCATGTGAAACATACTCAGAATATCTTTGGCATAATTTCCTTGAGAAACAAATATCTCACCATCCCTCTACCATATTTCCAAACCAAGGAAATAGTGATAGAGTCCCATGTCCTTCATTTCAAACTCCCTTGCAAGGTCCTCCTTGTAAGAATTTATCAACTACTCATCACTTGTCAAAATTAGATCATCAACATAAAGTACGATAATCAAGAGCTTACCGTCAACCACAATCTGGTACAGGTTTTCATCCGCTCACTTTTGGTGAAGCCCAACCCAGTGAAATAGCTGTGAATTATAGTGTACCGAGCATGAGGTGCTTGCTTCAGCCCATATAGTGATCTCTTGAGTCGGCACACATGTGACTCACTGTCAAAGATCTCAAAACCTTCTGGCTGCTCTATGTACACTTCTTCCTCAATAACTCTATTGAGAAGCACAGTTTTCACATCCATCTAATGTATCTCCCACCCCATCTGTGCTAAGAGTGGAAGGATAGATCTAATCGATGAGTATCTCGCAACCAGTATGAAAGTCTCCTCATAGTGAATCCCTTCAACTTGTGAGAATATCCAGGCTACAAATCTAGCCTTATACTTCTCCACACTCCCATCTGCTGCCTAATTCACCTTATAGATCCATCTAGATCCAACCACTGATTTTCTGAACGTCCTTGGGACAACTACCCATGCACTGTTCTTGACGATGGAGTCATACTCCTCAACCATAGTGTCAACCCAAATTGGTTTTTCACTGCTTCCTCAAAGGAAGATGGTTTTGTCACAATACACTTGCTCATAAGAGCCATGTATCCAGTAAACCTTTCTGGAGACTGTCTCTGTCTGTGCAGTGAAGTAGGTGCTCCTAGATTCTCTGCCACATCAAGTCTCAATCGATCAACTTCCGTGGTGTGCCTTCTACCATTTCTGGTGGATGGCTCTGCCTGAGTGTTTTCTACCACTCCATGATCCTTTGCATGTGGCTGTTACACATCTTGAGGTTCATTCTTTGGAACGAAGAGTTCCTCATCTGCATGCAAATCTAGCTCCCTCTCAAGGGACAGTTGCATGGCTTTATCCTCATCAAATTTTATATCTCGTCTCAAAACAACCATCCTGTTATTTGGAAAATAAAATCGATAGTTGTGGAGAGTATCAGTGTACCCAACAAATATCCCAATCGCAGTTGTTGGTTTGAGCTTATTCCTAGAATATTTGGTCACATGGAAATAGACAGATGAGCTAAAAAAGTTAAAATATGAAACATCAGGTTTCTTACCAGAAAAATCCTCCTTTGTTTTACTCATTCCAAGTATCCGTTGAGGACTACGGTTTTGCACAAATACCGTTGTGTTGCATGCCTCCTCCCACAGATGCAACGGTAGGCCCTGATCATGAAACATAACTCGTGTTGCACCCACAATTGTTATACTCTTTCTTTATGTGACCCCATTATGTTATGGGTTATGAGGTGCAATCAACTCTCTCTGAATTCCTAATTTGCTACAGAAGTTCTTGAAGTCATTATAGATGTACTCACCACCATTGTCGCTCATAAGAGACTTCACATGCTTCCCCTGTTGGTCTAAGGTTGTTATTGATGTAAATATGACATTGACTGAGATTTCAATATCCTTGAGATTCCTGGTTCCAAATGATGGTGTCATGCCTCTTGGTTAATAAGGATGCCATTAATGATGATGTGTTTACTCTTGATGAAGAAGACTGGATCTAGAATGATGTCAAGATGACATGGAGGACCATTTGATGATGTGCAAAATGTCTAGGGACATGACATGAAGAACACTTGATGAAATTATGACATGGATGAAATCATGAGCCTATGATGAAGAAGCCTAATAAGAGGAAGCCTATCCATGAAGAAGTCTACATTTCCTATCTCCAATTCTGCACCAATAAATGACTAGTCACGTTAAAAAATATTTTTTACTATCTTAGATGTAGAATTTCACTATGATTCCTGCAACACCTTTTAGAGCATAATTTTAGCTTTCTAACGAGCTCTTACTTGGCCAGAAACTCCAAGATGTTTGGGAGATATGAATTTTTCAAGTTAAGGAAATTATTCTGGTCTTGGAGTCGACCTGTCCTAGCCATCCCTTGTCGGCCTGCGTGTGGAGACATGTCTTTTCATTTAAAATTGAAATAAGAATATATATACAAGGTTTTCGATTTTCATTTTGAACACGGAAATTTGGTTATAATCACAGAATTAATACCACTGTTCACAACTTGTGAACATTGAAGAAGGGAGAGATATATCTGATTTAGGTTTGAGGTTAATAAGACAGTGGATTATTCTTGAACAGCTTTAGACTTTCGGACCTGTAGTGAGGCTATTGCAGTGGGTAATTTTAGAACTAGTGGCTGTTTCAACCTTAACTACATTGCTGCCTGTGTCTTGGAGGAGTTGTTGTAGTGACAGCCAAGGTACTTCAGTCTCAAAACTGGTTTATAACACTTGTTTCAGAGCTGTGGAGGAAAAATCTTGAATGTGGTTTATTCTTTGCCTCAGACCAGTGTTCTAGCCTATGAACTGAGCTTGGATTAGACTTAGCACCGGAACATATCTCGGATCTGAACCTTAGAAAATTGTCTGTGGAACTCAGACCCCAAGTTACAGTCCTGTAGGAGCTCAAATTGTAGATTATTGTAGTGAACAATCATCCTTGAAGGTTTAGTCTAATCAATTGTTGGAGGACTTGGATTTGCAAGAAAACTTCAGAATTTCATTCTACCTCGGGTTGGCAAAAAATTCAGACTTATACACAAGCTTGGAATCTATCTTAGTGACCTCAAGTCAAATCTGTGATGTACTGTGGAACTCAGGAGAAGAAAAGGAGCATGGATTAACAATGAACTTGTGAAGGATCTGAATTTGTAATATGTTGCTCATTTCAGAGACTCGGTCTAATCATATAAGGAGGAACAATCACCTATAATAGTTGAGATTGTTGGCTTGGATCTGAAGAAGGATTGCAGTGGTATATCTCATAAATAGTTCCGTGGACAATAACTTGAGAATTTCAGTCTTGAGCTCAGATTAGGTGGTGAAGTATTAAGAAGCAGATTTGGAAGCAACTCTTTGATATCTCTGAAGAAAATTACTGGCATTATTTGGAGCGAGTGTTGAATAGTGAAGAAATTTAAGCTTGGTGCAGGTTATTGAAGTTATCTTGAATAAATATTGGGGCACCTTATTGAAGATACAATTGAAGCAGTAATATGTGGCTTATCAATTCAGCTGCAGTGAAGAGCTAATTAAACATGTGAACAATTGAATTGTGAAGAATCCTATTGAATACATACAAGTAAGTATATCACTTATTATTTGTGTCAACATTAATTGAAGGCAGTGAAGGGTTTTGAAGCATCAATCAAGGAGCCCGTGGAGGAGATATCTTGTTTAGGCAAGGGTTATTCAAGACAACCTTGAAGAATCCTTGGAACAGACCTGGTGCAGTATAGTGAAGAATCTTGAAAGACACCTTGGAGTAGCTTGAATATATCTTGAAGATTGTGGAGATCAGGTGCCCTTGAAGAGGTTTAGAGCAGGTGCATAACTAGGGCTGCTCATCGAATACATATTGAAGATTTGTGGAGATCATTGGAGACCGTGATATCATCAAGAGGTAACTTGGATAAATTTTTTGGGTACGATGAAGAGAAATGGTGACACCTTCTAAGAGGAAAACGTTGTCATTGATGATGTGACATGGAGATTAAGATTGCTAGGGCTTGTTGAAGAAGAATTTGGGAGTCGTGAAGAATAACAAAAGATATTTTGACAAATTGAAGTTGCAGTTTGGAGCAGCAAGAGGTTGGACCCTCATAGAGACAAGCTTGGTGCCTTGGAAGATAGGGTTGGGGCCCTAGAAGATAGGAGTCCTCAAGAAACTAGGCTGGAGCCTGTACTAGAGATAGGGTTGGAGCCCTAGAGGTTGGTGCCTCAAATTGACAAGGTTGGAGCCTTGGAAAGACCAAGTCGGTGCTTGGCACAATATAGGTTGGAGCCTGGAAGATTGGAGTCTTCATTTAGGGTTGGAGCCCTATATCATTATTGTACTTTAATTATTGTAAAGAAGAAATTAATAAAAGCATCTATTCCATCATTTTTCATTTTGTGTTCTAAATATAAGTGATCTAACTGGTAAAATTAACAATTGAAAAGAAATACTGATTCACCCCCCTCTCAGCATTTCCAAAAATTGGAATCAGAGCAAGTTCCTTCAATCAAAGCCTAACATCTTGAAGGTTGATCATTAGAACACAAATGGTAAAGCCAAGAAAGAAAGTCTCCAATCCGTCTAAATATGTTTCTTCCTCAACCATTGAAATTGACGTAAATCAATTTGCGAAGGCTCCATTGTTCAACGGAAATTTTGATATATGGGTGGCAAGAATGAGGAATTTCTTGAAGACTCAAGAAATTGAAGTTTGGATATCAGTGATTATTAATGACACGATGGATAAAGAATCGAAGGAGTATAATACAAGAGCAATGAAGGCAATTTTGAATGGGTTACCAAATTTTATGAAGGCCAATTTTGAAAACTGTTTGTCAGAAAAATTCATATGGGAAAAACTTCATGATCTTCACTCAAAAGGAGCATTGACAATGATCTCTAGTCAAGAAGATGATGGAAAACAAGAAACAAGTCCAGAATCTGTCAAGGAAGCTGAAGATAAGAGAGATGACAACAAGGCTAAAGAAGACCTAGAAGATGAAGAGAACAAAGAAGACTTTGAAGAAGATATCTTGAATAAATTTATGGCTTCCATGGAAGAGATTAATAGTTTGAAAAATGAAAATGAGGAACTTAAGAAGAAAGCACAAGATGGTAACCAAGACAAGACAAGGAAGGAAGTTGACATTGTCAAGCTTCAAGTACAAGAAAGAGATGATAAGCTCGCCAAACTTAAAGAGGAATTTCATCAAAATAAAAGAAAGCATCATGAAGAAATCATATCTATGACAAATCAATTGGATAAGGCAAAGAAAAGGAAAGAAAATTTTTCAAGCCACCTTGAACAAAGACTTAAGAGCTTGAACAATCTTGAATCAAAGATTGGTCAATACAAGGAAGAGGTCTCCTCTCTTAGATCTCAACTAGAAGAAGCAAGGAAACAAGCGCAAGGAGCTGAGAAGGTGATGGAAACTTTGGCATTCATAGAAGGACAAGTTAATGAAGCAGAAAAGGAGAGAAACACCATGATATGCCAACTAGACGAAAAGGATGAAGAAATATTGAAACTAAAATCAAACATCAATATTCTCAAGGCCGAAACATGTGAAGCTACAAGAATAAAAAAATAAATGGAGAGTGGTCTAGCAAAGGAGAATGAAGAAGTCTTGATAATGAAATCAAATATCATCTCCCTTAAAATAGAAGCAAATGAAGCAACAAGGATGATGGAAGAAATGAAGAAGAAACTACTTATGAAAGATGAAGATTGTGAAAATTTGAAAGGAGAAATTGTCTTCCTTGAAAGGGAAGTTGAATTGCTGAATAAAAACTTGAAAAGCTCTCAAACCCTAGATGACATCCTAAGTCAGCAAAGGTCTCCCCTTGATAAATCAGGTCTTGGCTATGTAGGTGAATCCTCAAGCAAGAATGATAATGTTTCAAACAACAAATATGTAAGGAACCTAGAAATAAATGTTGATGCTCCCAGTTCCAACAAAGGAAAGGAGAAGAATCAAGACAAAAACAGAAGAAATTATACTTGAAGGAGACTTGTATATGGTGTCAAGAACACAAAAGGCAGTGAATATCATCAAATAATCCCAAGGCAAAAATACTTCAAGAGTACTTCAAGGAACTCTTCATCTTCCAGGTACCAAAGTATATTTCTTGGATATTTCTATTCTTGTACAAACTTTGGGCACGTGGCAAAAGATTGTAGGCCATATCACAAAGACAAATATAATGGTCCCCGTCAATCTCCTCAAAGCAATTTTGCAAGAAGAAGTCATGATTTATTATTCATGAACAAGAGAGAGTGCTTCAATTGCCATAACATTGGACATATGGCACATGATTGTAACTTGACTTGGGCCCCTGCACAAGCTAGAACCATGCTAGAGAAGAAAGTTACACAAGTATGGAGAAGGAAACAAGTTGAATCCGAAAGTCTCTTGATCACTCCAGCGAACAACACATGTTTTTGTTGACTAGATGAAGTCATCCTTGATATTCTAAGTATTTGATGGTGAAACCCTGCCAAAAAGAGACCATGCATACAATTAGGGGGAGTTTGTGATTAGTGAGTATTCTTGTAGAAAGTGATCCGTGAGTGGGCCCTATGAAATCCTTGATGAGTTACACATGGAAAATCTTGATAAATCATCTCTCGGAAGTAACTCCATTGAAGAAAAACATGATATTATGATGATGCCTTCTACTTGATCACACAAGGCGAGCAATGCTTCATGAGCTAAAGGAATTTGTGCAGACAAGGAGAGATGGTTCATCACATGAAGAAATGTAAACACATCTATCATCAAACACATTGCTAAGAAGAGCACCATGACAGGAGGAGCATCATGAAGCAGGATGATAAGGGGAGTTCTTGGGTACCCCGTTTGCCATTGATGTCAAAGGGGGAGAAAACGTTGGAAGGGCAAGAATATTGCCATCAATGACAAAGGGGGAGATTTTTGGTCTAAGGTTGTCATTGATGTCAATATGACATTGAATGAGATGTCAATATTCTTGAGATTCGTGGTTCCAAATGATGGTTTCATGCCTCTTGGTTAATAAGGATGCCATTAATGATGATGTGTTTATTCTTGATGAAGAAGACTGGATCTAGCATGATGTCAAGATGACATGGAGGACCATTTAATGACGTGGACAATGTCTAGGGACATTACATGAAGAACACTTAATGACATTATGACATGGATGACATCATGAGCCTATGATGAAGAAGCCTAATAAGAGGAAGCCTATCCATGAAGAAGTCTACATTGCCTACCTCCAATTCAGCACCAATAAATGACCAGTCACGTTAAAAAATGTTTTTTACTATATTAGAGGTATAATTTCACTATGATGCCTACAACACCTTTTAGAGAATAATTTTAGCTTTCTAATGAGCTCTTACTTGGTCGGAAACTCCAAGCAGTTTGGGAGATATTCATTTTTCAAGTTAAGGAAATTATTCTGGTCTTGGAGCCGACCTGTCCTAGCCATCCCTTGTCGGCCTATGTGCAGAGACATGTATTTTCATTTAACATTGAAATAAGACTATATATACAAGGTTTTCGGTCTTCATTTTGAACACAGAAATTCGGTTATAATCACAGAATTAATACCACTATTCACAACTCGTGAACATTGAATAAGGGAGAGATATATCTGATTTGGGTTTGAGGTTAATAAGACAGTGGATTCTTCTTGAACAGATTCAGACTTTCAGAACTGTAGTGAGGCTATTGCAGTGGGTAATTTTCGAACCAGTGGTTGTTTCAACCTAAACTACATTGTTACCTATGTCTTGGAGGAGCTGTTGCAGTGACAACCAAGGTACTTCAGTCTCAGAACTGGTTTATAACACTTGTTTCAGAGCTGTGGAGGGACAATCTTGACTGTGGTTTATTCTTTTCCTCGGACCAATGTTCCAGCCTATGGACTGAGCTCGGATTAGACTTAGCACTGGAACATATCTCAGATCTGGACCTTAGACAATTTTCTGTGGAACTCAGACCCCAAGTTACAGTCCTGTAGGAGCTCAGAACTATAGATTATTACAGTGAACAGTGATCCTTGAAGGTTCAGTCTAATCAGTTTTTGGAGGACTTAGATTTGCAAGAAAACTTCAGAATTACATTATACCTCGGGTTGGCAAAAAATTCAGACTTATACACAAGCTTGGAACCTACCTTAGTGACCTCAAGTCAAATCTGTGATGTACTGTGGAACTCAGGAGAAGACAAGGAGCATGGATTAACAATGAACTTGTGAAGGATCTGAATTTGTAATCTGTTTCTCATTTTAGATACTCGATCTAATCATATAAGGAGGAAAAATCACCTATAATAGCTGAGATTGTTGGCTTGGATCTGAAGAAGGATTGCAGTGGTATGTCTCATAAAACGTTCCGTGGATAGTAACTTGAGAATTTTAGTCTTGAGCTCAGACTAGGTGGTGAAGTATTAAGAAGTAGATTTGGAAGCAACCCTTTGATATCTTTGAAGAAAATTACAGGAATTGTTTGGAGTGAGTGTTGAACAGTGAAGAAATTTAAGCTTGGTGCAGGTTATTGAAGTTACCTTGAAGAAATATTGGGGCACCTTATTGAAGATAAAATTGAGGCAGTAATATGTGGCTTATCAATTCAGCTGCAGTGAAGAGCTAATTGAACATGTGAACAATTGAATTGTGAAGAATCCTATTGAAGACATACAAGTAAGTATATCAATTATTATTTGTGTCAACATTAATTGAAGGCAGTGAAGGGTTTTGAAGCATCAATCAAGGAGCCCATGGAGGAGATATCTTGCTTAGGCAAGGGTTAATGAAGACAACCTGGAAGAATTCTTGGAATAGACCTGGTGCAGTATAGTGAAGAATCTTGAAAGACACCTTGGAGTACCTTGAAGATATCTTGAAGATTGTGGAGATCAGGTGCCCTTGAAGAGGTTTAGAGTAGGTGCATAACTAGGGCTGCTCATCGAATACATATTGAAGATTTGTGGAGATCATTGGAGACCGTGATATCATCAGGAGGTAAATTGGATAAATTTTTTGGGTACGATGAAGAGCAATGGTGACACCTTCTAAGAGGAAAAGGTTGTCATTGATGATGTGACGTGGAGATTAAGATTGCCAGGGCTTGTTGAAGAAGACTTTGGGAGCTGTGAAGAATAACCGAAGATATTTTGACAAAGTGAAGTTGCGGGTTGGAGCCCAAGAGGTTGGACACTCATAAAGACAAGCTTGGTGCCTTGGAAGATAGGGTTGGAGCCCTAGAAGATAGGAGTCCTCAAGAAACCAGGTTGGAGCTTGTACTAGAGATCGCGTTGGAGCCCTAGAGGTTGGTGCCTTAAAATTGACGAGGTTGGTGCCTCAAATTGACAAGGTTGGAGCCTTGGAAAGACCAAGTCAGTGCTTGGCACAATACAGGTTAGAGCCTGGAAGATTGGAGTCTTCATTTAGGGTTGGAGCCTATATCATTATTGTACTTTACTTATTTTAAAGAAGAAATTAATAAAAGTATCTATTCCATCTTTGTTCATTTTGTGTTCTAAATATAAGTGATCTAACTGGTAAAATTAATAATTGAAAATAAATACTGATTCACCCCCCTCTCAGTATTTCCAAAATCCCCGTGTCTTTCTCCACCAGTGCTTTGAACTCACAAAATTTTGGGAACGTCTGATCTTTCTTCTGCAAGAAGTAGATCCGACACTTTATAGAAAAATCATCAACAAAGATCACATAGTACTTGTGCTTTGTTTTCAAAGTTGTAGATAATGGTCCACACACGTCCGAGTGAAATCTCTAAAAGATGTACGAAGCTCAGTTCTCCTTCTCGTGAAAAGTGTCCTTTGCATACTTCCCCATGGTAGATCCCTTGCCTGTGTCAAACCCATAGAAATCTGTTACATGAAATTCAAGGATTTGTGGTGTAGATGGCCCAATATTCTGTGTCATAACTCACCCTCATCTCGGCTCACCACTTTGTCTTCCTTACCCATCAATGCTACGCAGCCATTTACATCAAGTTTATAGAGATTCTTCACATGAATCCCAATCTTCTTGACTTGTCCTATGGCTTTGTGTCGAAGGAAAGTTTTCCCTTCACTGAAAACCACATCATAGCCTCTATCCTTGAACATTGTGACTGAAACTAAATTATTTTTCAAGCCTGGTACATGCATTACATCTTTTAATAAGAAGGGTTTACCTGACTGTATCTTGAAGGTAACTGTACCAATCCCAGTAGCATTGTACCGCCCTTCATCACCCATTTCGATATGCATATGGAGGTCCTTCTCCTCCAAGCTACTGAAAAGTTCTTTGCCTTTTGTCACGTGGAAAGATGCACCACTATCCAAGTACCACACTGATTCCATTGCACTTGACACCATGCATGCAATGTGTTAGCCCCCCTATAGATTTTTGGCAAGCAAACAGGGGGCTAAAATGTTTTTAAGCCTTCAAGGAATGCATTTCCTTTGAAAACACATCATCCTTGAAGCCTCCTTGTGCCTTTTGTCCTTTGATAAAATCCCCTCTGTTGATTCCTAGTATAAAGCCTCTCTGATTGCAAAAAAATGTGCTCCAAAAGGCCTTCATTTGCCCCTTGTACCCCTGCATAATTCTTCATTTCATCCCTTTTCCCCTTTTTCAAAGCCTCCTTTTCACCCCAAAAACCCCTCCCTTAGTCCTCCTGACTATCCCAAAATCCCCCTCTAAATCCCACATACACCCCTGATGTGGTCGAATTTCCCCTTCTTTCCCCAATCGTTACCCTTTATTGGCCTTGAAATGCACTAAAATGGGCCAAATAACCATATTTTTCATGTCTATGGGTTTAGCACCTTTTGGCCAGCCCCCTTAACCTTCTCCACCGTTCATTTACCCGCTGATCCGACGGCCCAGAGTTTACCTGCTCGGTGGTCCCCACGCCAGCGCACCCTGTTCAAAAACCGGCTGGTTTCTATCGCACCGCCTTCTGAGGGTTGGCAGTATTTTTTATTTCACGGCGATTTCACTCACCGTCTGATGCGTGGCACCGGCATTGTTTGTAAACCGCCCCCCCATCACGCGTTAACGTTCGGCAGAAAACTCGGTGCGATATGCACGTGCACCATCCGATCCAGAGCTGCCCATCCAACGGTGATCGCTTCACGTAGATGCACGGGAGTTAAACCAAGGCAACCGTACCTAATGCAGGAATTCTGCTAGAAAGCAGATCCCACATATAAGAACACAAATCCTTCCCGAACTCTGAAAAATACTCAAAGTTTCTACAATAAAATCATGGAAAACATCTAACTTAATTAAACATGAAGGCGAAAAAGAGCCATACAAATCAACTCAACATAACTACAATAGAATTCTGTGGCCAGATATTACATTGGGCGGCCTCTTGGCTCTTTGCTCGTTAAAACACTCCTCACTCACTTCCCTCAGCTCTTCAACTATTCAAGTGTGTTCTCCTCACAAGAACCACTCATATTTATACATAAATAATGAATTTAATTCACTCCAAAAATCTCTCCACCTAATCCTCAACTAAATCTAATTTTTAGGTGTGGACTCAACAAAGTCCCGTACATAGAATTCCTACTCCTAATTTTGCTACCTAATTCTATTTTCTCTCATATCCTTTTAATTAATAAAAGGATATTTACAAAATCCTCACTTTTCTAATTTATCTCCTATTTTATTTAAAAATAACAAATTAATTAATAAAAAAATTAAAATATCACACCCCTCTTTATTACATATTAAAAGATGAAATTTGGCCTTGATGCTCCTGCATCAGACTCCCAAGGTTGAAATTAAACATGATCGCCTGATCATGTGTTCGAATTAGTGTATGCCTGGATCCCATATCTTGTGCTGTAACTTCCCACTTGTCGCTGCTTCTATTTGTTGTTCTTCTCCATGTCTCCACACTTTATGCTGCATTACCCCACTGACTATGCTTTCACAATCTTTTGCCGTCTTTCTCTTGTTGCTTCTTCTTTGTTTTACTGCTACTAGCCTCTTCCGGGATACTTTCATCATCATTCGCCTCATCAGTTCAATTTCTCTGTCTAATGTATTTTCTCCAGCATCTGCAATAAAACCTGTATTCACAAAACAATTGTTAGAAGAAAAAACATAAGGCTTCAGTGCCCCTTCTGCTGCTGCTATTGGCAACATTTCAGTATGCTGCTCTAAAATTCCCTCCTTCATCAGCACATCAGTATGCTGATTCAATTTCTCTGTGAAACTATCAGTTAGTCCCTCCTCCACATCATCTGTTTGAAAAATGTTTCCCTGTTCTGTGTCTTCCAATAAATTTCCCTGAAATAGGTCCTCTGCTTTTCCAACTCTCTCCTCTGAAGATCTAACTTCCGATATAACTGAACAATCTCAATTGGAGTAGAACTCGAGAATTTTACACAATTTTCCATACCTTCACTTGCTATTGACCAATCATCAGATGGTCCTTCTTCCCCCGCTTCAATATTCTGCCGAATATTTCCATAAGACCCCCCTGTTTGAGATCTTGCTACCTCAGCATCATTCTGAAAAAATTTCAGATTCAACTCTTCTCCTTTAACAAACTTCAAAGTTTGTTCGACACTCTGTGATGTACCTGTAATCACACCCCAATCATTAGTCTTAAACACATAAGACCTTGTGATCTCACTGAATGCTTCAGTCGACACCTCCCTTTGCTGTTCTGAATCCTTCATTTGATTAAGTTCTTCTGTAGTTTTCCCTTCTATCTCATCACTACTTCCATTCTCCCTCTGGCAATCTTCCTGAATTTTCCTGGTTTCAACATCATTACATTGTAAAAGTTTGTCAGCAATCCCATTAAACAAATACACTTGTTTACCTCCTTGGAATTTTCCTTCAGCATTTCCACTTTGTTCCCGTTCCATAACAGCTTTGACTTGTTGTCTTACCCCAAACAAGAAGTCATTTGTCATTCCTTCCTGTTGTAACCAATCACCACATTCCTTCTAGGAAAGGAATTCTCTACCAGACTTTACCTCAAGAACTTCATTCTCCTTCGTGACAGTTCTATCAGACTGTTCACCGCCTTTCGCACATCCTGCAAACATACATAAACTGTGAGAAAAATTGCAAGGCTTCATAGCCTCATCTGTTTCTCTTGCCATCACTTCTTCAGATGCTTCTGAACTATCCCAATAGTTCATGAGATCCTCCTCACTGATCTCTTCACCCAGAATTTTGTCATGTTCCAGGACACAAATGGAAACATCCATTTTCAACTCAGCCTCTCTGAGTTCTTCACAACTCAACATCTGCTCGAGCTTCCTCAGCTCCTCCATCAACTGTATGTTTACCTGCTTTTCCCTTCTTGCGTGTAGCTTCTGCCACTTCACCTTCCTTTTCATGGTCCAATCATGTGTCTGGTTTCTCATATTTTCCTGCAACAAATTCATTAACAATTCCAGGTGAATTGTTATCTCGGCCTTCTCCCGCTCATACTCTTCATCAGATCTCCGAAAATGACTATCAACAGTCATCTTCCCCTCCTTTGTGAACTGCATCTGTTCACGTGTGGACTTCATTTAAGCCACTTCCCCACAATTCTTCGCACTTGTCATGCAACTTTCCTGCTGCGCTTGGCTTCTATTTTTCTTGGGACCAATCCCTGGCAACCCCTTGCTACAAATTGCTGCAAACAACACCTTAGAACATACAAAATGCATCTCAAAATTTTTGCCCAAATAAAACTTCAATTCCGGGCAATTTCATATATTATCATTCATTCGCGAAAACTTCTCAATTATATGATTCAAAACCATATATCCAACCATCTCCCTTTCATGTGATTGAATTCAAACTTCAATATATCCCAATTTAGAAAACTTCATATGACCTTCAACCTTCATATGCAAGGTTTCAACTATTCATGGAAATCTTACTATGCAAGTTCTCAATTTCAAAGGTCGAACTTGGTTAATTAAAACCCACGGTATATAATTATTACACTGCACACTTATTGATCCAATACCAAGTATTTAAAATTAACAAACCTTGACTCAATTATACATGCGCCTTTGCCTTTTTTAAAACCTGCCAAACTGTGTGAAGACCCACACGTTTCTATGATGACATCGATTCATTCTTATGCAAGAACCAACCTTTGTTTGTTGCGAATTTCGTCATGATTCCATTCTGGCAATGCTACTGGTGGCTTTACGCTTTTTACTCATTTTACGATTTATAATTCTAGCCCTCAAACTTCCAATCGATCTCCTCCATTCTGCGTCTACAGTGTAAGCCAACCACAACGTTAATAATATAAATACGATATAAACAACCAGTACTTACATATCGCTCTGCAATTATAATTCTCGTTTGTTCGGTTCATCGCTCAGGAATTAAAAATCGATCCCAAGCTGAATATGACAGAATCGAACAATAACCTGCGCCCTCTCTCACTTCTGCAAACATTAAACATTTATGTTCGGTCCTCACAACATACCTCTCCACCAATTGCCGTGATGGTTTTCCACGTAACTTGGTAATTTACCCAGAAATTTCACGCAATCTTCTAATAGCTTATAACCTGCATACTGCAACTCCGCGTGGTAACAACTTCACGCTGGCTTGTTAGTACTAGTGAAAGGTGACTTTAATACAGAATAGCTCCCACGCTGTAACGCAGCCTTGCTACTTATCAAAATACCAGCGCTACCAACCTTCTTTTCACCATTCATATGAATTTGCTCACCATTCATTAAGATATATATATGTTTTCCATGTTAACATTTAACATTCCAAACTTGGTTTTAAGATCCAAATAACTAATGTTCGCCCTCAACAAATATAACACTCACCTTTTCGTTAATTTCCCGGTAGCTTGATGCACGTCCTTCATTAGATCTCCAGCATTTCAATTGAAACTCATGCGAAGACTATTTTGTTTTCTAAAAGCTCTCCACGCTTAAACAAGCCATCACTGCACCAGGCACTCTACATATTTGTTCAACAATCCATTGTCAGTGTTCCACTTCACAATTTCGCTTCCAACTTTGCGCTTTCGACTCACAGTTTCATGGAATTCGGATTCCATTGTGCTGCATTCACGATCTCAGCAGTATTTCATTCAATACGCTCTATGCTCCAACACATTTCTTCATCCTTTATTACAATGTATCCTTCCCTAATGCGCACAGAGATTAAACAATGTGTCCATCTTCTGCCATTGCACATTCAATTCAAATGTGAAATCCAAGGTTTCAAAACTTGCCAGAACAAAGCAGCACTTCTGTCTACATATATACATCCATCACGGTTTTATAAAATCATTTCACAATACTTCCATGCCAATGTAAAGCAGATTTATTGAATATATAGTAAGGCGAACCCGAAGTCGTTGATTTGTTGAATGCACAGCAACCAAATGAGCGCTATTTGAAAATTTGTGTCGATTTTCTTTGGCATCGACTCTTATCATCAAACTAGCAAGCAATCGATCTCAAACTTGGGAATATGCATTATACACAATTGACCATCACAGAAAACACCCAACATTCATATCGACCAATCCAACAAACATAAAGATCACAACAACGAATCTACTCGGTGCATAATCAACAACAGTCATTCATAAATTTCGAACCAAGTATTACCTTCAAGCATGCTACGTTTGATCATTATACGTACTGAATTCCCTTCAACGCAGGCTCAGTCCTTCCAACACAGTTTTTATAAATGAAACACAGTTGCAGTTAAACTCACGCCGGACTCTGCTCCTGAGGTTGTTCCAAGCCTACGCAGAGTTTTTTTCCTCCTACGCGCTCCTTCAAATGGCTACAGGTTCACACAACAATGTTGTGATCTGTAAACCCCACCAAAACGCTGTCAATCCACCCTTGCGCCTGCTACCTGCATAGCTACACCTTCCATCTCCTATATCTGCAATCCGTGGCTCCAACACTTGCGTCCAACCTGCAAGTCCACCATACAAATATACAGCAAGAAGATGCATATATAAATTTGCAAACTTAATGCGTCATATTAATTCCATCAACTCTCTCTTGCTGAATATTGAGATCGACTGCATTAATTCTCCAACGCATTAATCCTTTCACGTGGAGTTGATTCTCCACGCTCACCTCAAATAGCAGAGATATCACCACACCATTCAGCGGAATCTCTCCCGTATACATGCAATGAGCGATGCTGCCCTCAACGAGTTCTAAACTCTGTTTTTCTCCGCCTGGAATTCTCTGTGTTGGTTAGCTTCCCTCACTGCACGCAATTACTAGATTTTCTTCATGTCTACAACATGCAGCTACACTTACAAGCGGCACATTTCATCGCTTCAGCTGTTCCCTCTTCTCTGCTGGCCATAAATTCGGCACAACAATCGAGCGCATAGCCCCCAATACTGTCAGCCTGGTTTCACGTTAATACCATGATCAAGCAACGGATTGTTATATGAAATGAAGCATGATTCTAAAATCGGTCCATGCTCAAAGCTTCTTCTGTTTGCATTAAGAAAGAAATTATTTTACTATCTCTCACAATCCCATTACGAGCGTGAGGCTCTGATACCAAAAATGATGCAGGAATTCTGCTAGAAAGCGGATCCCGCATATAAGAACACAACTCCTTCCTAAACTCTGAAAAATACTCAAAGTTTCTACAATAAAATCATGGAAAACATCTAACTTAATTAAACATGAAGGCGAAAAAGAGCCATACAAATCAACTCAACATAACTACAATAAAATTCTGTGGCCAGATATTACATTGGGCGGCCTCTTGGCTCTTTTCCCGTTAAAACACTCCTCACTCACTTCCCTCATCTCTTCAACTATTTAAGTGTGTTCTCCTCACAAAAACCACTCATATTTATACATAAATAATGAATTTAATTCACTCCAAAAATCTCTCCACCTAATCCTAAACTAAATCTAATTTTTAGGTGTGGACTCAACAAAGTCCCATACATAGAATTCCTACTCCCTAATTTTGCTCCTAATTCTATTTCTGTCATATCCTTTAATTAATAAAAGAATATTTACAAAATCCTCACTTTGATAATTTATCTCCTATTTTATTTAAAAATAACAAATTAATTAATAAAATAATAAAAATATCACACCCCCCTTTATTACATATTAAAAGATGAAATTTGGCCTTGATGCTCCTGCATCAGTACCCCTAGCCCACTGTCCATCGCCCCCGACGCATTTTTAGCCGTCGATCTCCTCTTGAGATCGGACGGTCCAGATTCAATCGCCCTCTGCCGTGTCCCCAACCGTCGATCTCCTCCTGAGATCGGATGGTCCAGATTTATTCGCACGCCCGCCGTTGACCATCTCCCACCACGTCACCCATTCCATGCGTTCATCGTATTTCTCGCCCGTCCATGTATATATATGCGTTCAAGGTTAGATTTTAATGTTTTACGTTAAAATTTCATTCTCGCCACCTTCGACTGAATTCCGCCAACTTTCGCCACAACCATTTTCCACTGTAAACCTGCACTTCTCCGCCATTTTACCAGTCTGCATGGCCATTCTCATTATCCTCGTTGCGTTCACCCTCCCCATGCATGATTCCTTGATGAGTTTTCGTGTTTTGCAGGGTCTCGGGCGGAAATAAACCACCATAATTCACAGTCCCTATCACAGTGACAAAGAACACAGGAAAGGACCATTTTCAAGAGCTGGAATTATGGGGAAAGGGCCTGGGAAGGAGCCATGACAGGATGTGCATTCAAAGGACAGAGTTAAACTCTGTAAAAACCTCTTCGGTGCCATTAAAGCACAGATTTCGCAGTCAGAGGCAAACGTGGAAGCAGCAAAGAGTATCAGTGGGAAAACAGAGTGTTTAGGGTCTGTCATTGCAGATCTTAAGCCTTAATCCGATAATTTGAAGGCAAAGGTACCAGAATCGAAGAACCCGTGGATCGCTCAGAAGGTCCAATGCATAGAAGACCATATTAGCAGGGTTTGAACATCAGCAGAACGTTCCTCTCGAGAAAGGACGCAGTGCCCATACTGTCTACATGCTATTTCGTGTTCTGGAGAATATTTCCACCCTGACAGCAGTCCTACGCCATCAGAAGCATGTGTTACATGGTATGGCAAACCTAAGTCATTGATTTGTTTTCGTTCAGAGTGTTGCAACAAGTACACCAAAGACATACCTGGAGTAAATTGCAGCCTGACGAAGACCACTCTTTCATCCAAAGAATGCAGAAGTTCAATGCTTAGACATTTAAAACAGAACGAGGCCTCGGCCCTCCTGCTGCTTCAGATTTTTAATGCTGCATTTAATTTTACATCTACTCCTGTTATTCTTTTCTCCTATAAGAATCCTGAAGAACATATTGTAAAGGTTGTTGTTCGGTTGTTGCTATTGTAGTTAGAGGGATTCAGTTTTGACTGTTAGAATAGTTTGGGAGAGAGTAGCAGAGTAGTTTGTATGTAGTAGGCTAGGAGGAGAAATTTTTTACTGTAATCAGCCATTGAGTTCATATTATGTGACTGTTTTTGCATTAATTAATCAAGAACATTTCTTTGGATCCTAGTCTATTACTACGGGTGATGTTTCTCTCTTTGTATCTTTTATTTACTTTTTCATATTGTTCATTTCTTCTGGCTTACATCAGAAATTTGGCATAGGATTTACCCTTGTTAGGTACCCTATGCTTCTGCTCTCCTTGCCTTCAATGTTTTCTGCTAAATGTGTTATCTAAGGGTGATTTCAGTTAATTTAACCAATGTAGTGGATGTCATTGCCTGCCAGCTGATGTATGAATTAATGAAATCTATCTTTAGTTGTTCTTGTTAGGTTTAAGCTGGAAGATTTGGGAAACTCGGGATTAGAGTTAGCCCTATCCACTAGGGTCCTTATGCGATCAGCTAGCCTTTCTAAGATCTCTTGCTGGTGTCAAAGCATTGAAGGTTCAAAGTCCTTCTCTGATCTACAGACCCTGGCTCTGTTAAACCTATCTTTGTTTTCCCTTGGAGCATGCTAAAGCTGACCTTGAGTTAAATGACCTTTGGTCTGATCTATAAGCTGCCCCTCTGTCCCTCCTTTGAAAGCTGCCTTAGAGTATTTCCAAGCAGGTCTGGAGTTAAATGACCTATGACCTGATCTATAGACAGAAATTGGGTTGTTTTCCTTCTTTCACTTTCAATCCTTAATGTTCCATTCCACCATCTATCTAAAAGATCCTTTAAAATAGATGACTTGCCCTCTGAAAGCCTTGGCTAGTGGTTTGCAAGTAATTCCCTTTCATGACTCCATAGCCCAATGGATGGCACTTTCTTGACCTATCCTCTTTACCAAAACGTTCTACTGCTTTTCTCCTTTCCTTCCATTACCTTCTCAGTCTATGTTCTCATGACCAACCCAGCAACCAACCAACCAAATCATTTTAAACCCCATTTGTGCTTCATAACTAGCCTAATATTTCATTTGAGCTTCAAAGATATACCATTCTTTGTTTTATTGGAGAGATCCATCTCCGTGTCTAGGAGGGCTAGATCCTAGGGCCCCAAAGTGGTTATGATGTTGTCTCATCTTTTGCTCTTGCCAATCTGGCCAAAACATGGGAACCCCAACATAATGAGTGAGAATTCCAACTCAAATTATGAGGCCAAAGCCTCACCAGCTGCAGATCATGAAGCCTTCTTATTCTTCTTATTTTGTGGACAATTAGTGGCATAATGTCCATGCTCATGGCAGTGAAAACACTTCACTCTGGACATGTCACGCCTCTTGCCTTCTTTTTCGAACTAACATTTGGAATAGGATTTATTTCCCTTCCCCTTCTTTACCTTACCATCCAAGGTGAAATTTTCTTCATCATCTGTTTTAGATGAAGATCCATCGAGATTATTGTACCAATTCTTCTTTGGCCCCAACCAATAAAGTCGTTCAATCCGGGGCAACTTCTCCTCCCCCATTGACAGAGTCCTGATAACTATGCCTACTCTTGGGAAGGCCTAGAAGAGCTAGGCTCACCGAGTCATCATCCGCAACAGTAATTCCAACACTCCCAATCTCATCTCGCCATTGGACAAACTTGGGTAAATATTTCAGAATGGTGTCGCCTTTCTCCATTTTGATTTTCCTGCTCTTGTCCTTCAGTGCCAATTTTATATGATCACTGTTGCTCTGAAATAGATCTGTCAAAGCCTTCCACATTGCATATGGAGTCGATTTTCCATGGATACTTGAGACAATGTGGTCTCGTACTCCCTCCAGTAAGATCCTCCTCACCTTTGCAACCTTCTTTTTCCAAGCATCAAGATTTTTGGCATCTACTGCAGTGGGTTTGGGAATGTCATTATCAATTAATTATTTCAACCCAGTATCCTCCAGAACTTCCTCCATCATGTATTTCCACACAATATAATTTGAACTGCCCTTGAGTGCATACTCCAATCTCAAGACATTAAAAGCCATTTCGATCCTGATCCACCTTTCGCACCAAGAATACTTTTGCAAATTCGAATTCTATTCAGTCACAAACTCAATTTATTCTTCACTATAGTGATTTCCTGTGCTATGATACCATGCAGAAATTATACAAACATATGTATATAAATGGATTCATTCTGATCAAGTAATGTAGTAAAGTTAGATATTGAATCCTTCTACAAATCAATTGCGGAAAATAAACATGGTCACCAATCACAACAAGTAAAGAAAGAAGCAAATAAAACCACAACACATATATTTTCCCAGGGAAAGCTTACTGCACAAAACCCCTCTATCTTCTATTGTATATTATTCACCATGGAATCATGAAAGAATTACAATGCACTCTTCTCACAAGAGTCTCTTGCACTCTCACAACTGTCTCACACTGACCTGGACAAAATAGAACAACACTTAGCCAATTCCTTGCCTCTAATCAACCTGCCTTGCTTGCACAATTAATGTGGAATGAAATCCATATTTTTCAGGGATTTCATCCTTCCAAAAATGCACAATTCTCATGGGAAATCCAATGGTTCTCTTGCTGCATTCAAGCAACCTACTAATGATACAACTGATAGTTAACATACCTTTAACCTTTTTCTCAACTTGGTCTCCACTGGAACTGACATGCATGCAATTATTAATATTAAATCATCAGTTACATGGTAGATCACTGCATGTGAATTAAATCTAATTTAATTCACTTGATCTCTCACTAGTGCAACAAACAGTTACAACTAGTTCAACTGACTTTAACTGAATTAATTGAGTTAACTGATTTATCATGCATTAAACTAATGCAGTAACTGCAATTCGAACTCCATAACTAATATAATCACTATGCATGTCTCACCAACCACCCTCAACTTGAAATACATGAGCTAACTGAGTTTATCACACTCAGTTAACTATTACAAGCGATTTGAGATAAGATTACATTTTATTGTCCAATTTAATTAAGGGAAAATTTAAGTATACACACATTTATTGTTGACTTTCAAACAATTCCGACCTCCTAAAATGCATGCTCAACCTATTGTAACGTTATTTGGTTTTGATAAGTTAGCATGTTAGTTGAAAAAATTAAAAAATTAAAATGCTAAGTTAGGATATGGATGAAAAAGAAAATAAAAAAATGTTAGGAAAAATTATGTTTTTATGCATCCATGTCAAATAAAAATGTTAGAGTTAGTTGCCCTACATAATGAAGGCAAAAAGAAAAATGTTAGGGAAGCAAACAAAACAAAAAATATAAATGCTTTAGTTTTCAAAAATAAATTCATGACTACCTGTTTAAATGCGCCAATTTACCAAAAAGATTAAAAAGTAATTAATGACGATTAGATTCTTTCAAAGGTGTTTATATTTTCATTAATTAAGAAAATCATGTAAGCACCTATTTTACATTTATCCGAAGTCACAAGAAGACAAAATATCAAATCACGCAAATAAAAGGATGGAAGGTTTCAAAGGATGATATCTCTCTTTCTCAAGATCGACGGTGGAGGATCACTTTCGGACGCCCCCGATCATTTATCGTTAACGCATTGGGGGGGGGGGGGGGTTCTGAAAAGTTGTTTTAATGGCTGCCGCTTTTTGAAACATGTCAAAACCTGATCCAGGTGGATATTGGTGGCCACCCGCCTATTCCACTTGGGCCCCCACCATTGTCTCGTTCAGTTTTTCAGTTTTGGCATAACTTACTATTTTTAGCAGTTTTTCGGGTCCTGAACTTCCGGAGCCGTTTTGAGGCCCTAAACGACGTTTTTTGGGTATTAAATTTGTTGTGATTTTGATCATCAAAATCATCACAAAAGTTGTAGTCCTCGGATAGAGCTTTCTAATGATGTATCATGTGCGTCAAATGGAGATAGTATGCCAAAGTTACGTCCCTGGGAAGTTGAAACACCAATTTACCCAAACGGGGCCCATAGTTTTGGCGCTTCATCTCCTAGGGTTAGGTTTTTGGATGTTTAGAGTCCTCCATTGTTTCTCAATAATAAATAGGCCCTCGAGCCTCATTGTAACTCAGTTCAGAGGCCTGTAGCCGCCACATCTCTTCTCAGAGATAGCTACCAGCGCCCTAGCTAGTTTTATTTCCATCCTGTCTGTAAGCAAATTTCAGTTCTTTGATATTAATGAAATGAAGTGTTATTTCCGCTGCATCTCTGTATTTATGGTTATATGTTTATTCTGTTGCGTTCCTGCATAAATCCGGATCAGTGGTATCAGAGCGGTCTGCTTTTTCTCGATCCTTCTTTGCATTTCCCCAACGAGGTCGGGGTATAAGGAGCTAGGGCTCGATCTGGTGGAACCTTTGCAAGATCAGCCTCGCAAACCTCGACGGACGCCCATGGGGGACGAAAAGAAAGATGAGGGAGCAGCAGATCCTATCAAAATATTGCTCGAGGAGGCCCTCGAAAGACAAAGGAACGTGATGATGGATAACTTTGCTCAGATCCTTCAACGGCTACCCACCGGCGGCGCATCTGCATCCAGCAGCCACTCTGGAGGCGCGACTCCTTTTAAGGTACAAGTAAATTTTGAAATTCCCATATTTGAGGGTCAAATAGACGCATATGCCATAGATAGATGGTGGAATCTATTAGAAGGATATTTCTCTGTTCATGACTTTTCAGACCGGGAGAAGATTATTTTTGCACTCCTCAAAGCTACCCCCCATGTTAAGGACTGGTGGGAAACCTACTGTGAGAACAAGGACCAGACAGAACCCTCTCTGTTCTCGGCTGTACCAACTTGGAATTCTTTCCAAGACGCCGTCAAGGAACAATACTATCCCGTGGGGAGCTACGAGGACAAGTACATACAATGGACCACGCTGCGACAACAAAGGGATCAAGATGTGCACGAGCTGACGAATCTGTTCCATACCCTGCGCACAAAGTTGGGTATCAAAGATTCAGAGAAATATTTGGTGCTAAAGTATCGCAGCTGTCTGCACAGATACATTCAGGAGGAAATGGAGTTCCTCGACATCTCCTCGCTTGGTACGGCATACCGGTATGCTGCCAAGATTGAGCAGAAATTCAAACAGAAGAAGCGCGACTTTGGATCTGCGAATCAAAAGCAAGGAAAAGGTGCTTCCAAACCACAGAACAAAGGACAGAGCCAAGGCATGGCGGCTAAAGACAACTCGTCAAAGCCACAAGAAAAGAACAACACCGTAAAGCCAAAGAAGGACACGGGAAAGTGGTGTGAGTTCCATAAGAGCTCCACTCACAACACAAGTGAGTGTCGTGCCAAGCAGTCGCTAGTGGCCGAGATGAGGGCTTCTGAGTCAGATGCATGCTCCGACTCCGAATCAGAACCTGAAAAGGGGAATGAAAAAGGGAAACAGATTATTGATGCGGAGCCCAACGCCATTGTTGCCACTACAAAGGTCCAGAAGCAGGAACCGGAAGATCCAGAGGAGGAGGAACGCCTCTTCCACTCCCAGATGTGGGTAAAGGGCTCCCCTGTACAGTTCATTGTCGACAATGGGAGCCAAAAGAACCTCATTTCAGCAGACGCCGTGAAGCGGTTGGGTTTGCCGACCACAGCTCACCCACATCCATACACCATCGGGTGGCTTCACCAAGGACGAGATCTCCGCGTCAGCCAGCAGTGCCGCCTTCCCTATAGCATCAAGCCCTTCACGGATGAGGTATTATGTGACGTTGCTCCTATTGATGTTTCCGATGTATTATTAGGACAACCATACTTGTGGAAGCGTCATGCTGTGTATGAGTCTCGACCTCGTGCTGTTATTATTACTTTGGGAAGTAAGTTGTACAGGATACCAGAGGTACCACCTCCTACGACTGTCTCTTTGGTTACTGCAAAACAATGTGGTAAACTCATTTCCCAAACTAGGAAATTCGTTTTCCTGATGATCCGCCCCCAGGGCAAGAAGAAGACTGTGGCCACGACCTCCAGACAGGGCCCCTCTGCACGACAACAAAAAATGGATAAGGTCGTGGAGGAGTACGGGGACATCTTCACCTCACCCACAGGGGTTCCTCTGCACTGCCAGGTCAAGCACCCGATTGATCTGACCCCAGGTGCGCCACTACCCAATGGACCGATCTATCGACGCTCTGTTCCGGAAAATGATGAAATCAAGAGGCAGATTCAGGAGCTGTTGCAGAAAGGTCACATCAGACCAAGTTCATCGCCCTGTGGGAGCCCGATCGTGTTGGTACAGAAGAAGGATGGGACGTGGAGACTCGCTATTGACTATCGGGCGCCGAACAAGATCACTGTCCGGAATAGGTACCCAATCCCACGGATTGATGACCTTCCGGACCAACTCCAAGGTGCAAAATATTTCAGTAAGATCGACCTGAAGTCTGGGTATCACCAGGTACCAATTGAACCCTCTGATGTGTGGAAGACTGCCTTCAAAGCTAAGGAAGGCCTTTTTGAATGGCTGGTCATGCCTTTCGGGTTGACGAATGCTCCCGCAACCTTCATGAGGATGATGGACGACATCTTACGGCCATTCACCAACTCATTCGTAGTGGTGTACTTGGATGACATTCTGATCTTCAGCAAGACTTGGGAAGAGCACCTTCATCACATCCGACAAGTCCTCCAAACACCGCGGCAACACAAGTTGTGTGCCAATTTGGAGAAGTGCACGTTTGGCATGACCCAGGTTCAATATCTGGGATACATTATTGATGAAAGGGGGTGCATGTGGATCCAGCCAAGATCCAAGTCATTCGGGATTGGCCAGCCCCGACTACTATAACAGAGCTTCGCAGCTTTCTGGGTCTTGCTAATTTATACCGTAGATTCGTGTTGGGATTCTCTCATATCACTTGGCCCTTGAGTCAAGTCACCAAAGGAGGAGCGAGAGCAAAATTCTTTTGGTCGGAACCTCAACAAAAGGCATTCAAAGAATTGAAAAATCGCCTCTGTTCCGCCCCAGTGCTCACCTTACCAGACTTGCAGCAGCCATTTGAGATCGAGACAGATGCCTCTGACTATGCTATTGGGGCAGTTCTTACTCAACAGGGACATCCAGTGGCATATCACAGTGAGACATTGTCTGAGACAGTTCGTAAGTATCCCACCTATGACAAAGAAATGTATTCCATTGTGCAAGCCTGTCGATAATGGAAGCATTACATTTTGGGGAAGGAAACAATCATCCACACAGACCACCGGCCCCTGCAGTTCATACAGACACAAGGGAAGTTGCAGAATGATCGCCATCAGAAGTGGTCCACATATCTGCAACATTTTCATTTGAACATCAAGTACAAGAAGGGTAGCACCAATAATGTTGCAGACTGCCTCAGCCGACCACCGATCGTGGCGCTCACCACCGTGCTCAACTCTTGTGGGCACGAGACTTCTGATTGGCCGTTTCTCTATGAGAGTGACCTAGAATTTGGCCACACTTACAAGGCACTCTTGGGGGGTACGCAAGTTCCAAATTTTCACCTCCAAGATGCACTTTTATGTCACCTGGGACACCTTTGTGTTCCTTCAAGCGAGCGTGCCAAGATGATATGGGAAGCACACTAAAGTCGAGTCGCTGGGCATTTCGGGGTCGAGAAAACAGTAGCAATACTACAGAAGTATTTCTATTGGCCGAACCTTCGAAAGGATGTCGAGAAGCACATCAGACCCTGCACTGCTTGTGCCATTGCCAAACCGACCATCAAGAAGCAAGGCCTATATACTCCACTACCTACCCCTAGTCGACCGTGGGAATCCATCTCCATGGATTACATGTCGGGCCTGCCTTCTACTAAGAATGGAAATGACTGTGTTTTCGTGGTCGTTGATAGATTCTCGAAGATGGCCATCATGGCGGCCTGTAAGAAGAATATCACAGCAGAAGCCACCGCTAAACTCTTCTTTGAATGAGTGTGGGTGCACTTTGGGATCCCACAGTCTATCATATCAGATCGAGATAGCAGGTTCCTCAGCACATTTTGGTCCAGCCTCTGGTCAATGTTGGACACAAAGCTCACCAAGTCCACAGTTTTCCATCCCCAAACAAATGGCCAGACAAAGGTCGTCAACAGAATGATTGTACACATTCTGCGCATGTACAATTCAAAGCATCCACACACATGGGACGAGAGCCTCCCCTATGTACAACATGGTTATAACCGGGCTCTCCATAGTTCAATTGGCCATAGCCCCTTTCAGGTGGGCTTGGGATTCCAGCCACTATGTCCCATTGACGTAGCCATGCCATTTGCAGCTGCTCAGGCCGATTCAACGCACGTCCAGTCTGAAGTTGACAAAGCAAGTAGCTTCATCGAGCGCATTCAACACATCCGCCAACAGGTTCATGATATATTGGACAGAGCCAATGCTAAGTACAAGCAACGCCATGATCAACACCGGGTGCCACACAACTTCCAGGTGGGCGACAAAGTATGGCTACATTTGCAGAAGGAGCGCCTCACTGGACCCCACCGCAAGCTTCGCCCGCTCCGATATGGGCCGTACACCATCACCAAGGCCGTAGGGACAAATGCATTCGAGCTCAGTATTCCACCATTCCTTGGTCCGCACCTGGCCTTCAATGTGGGATCGTCTGCCCTTACTTTCCACCTCTACCGACACCTCTATTACTGCAACAACTCACACCAACAGAGTTAAACCCAGACCGCACAGAAAAAGCCACCACGCATTGTATCATGGACATGCAAATCAAGAACACTCACAAGAAGAAGATCCAACTGTATTGAGTTGTCAAAGCTGGCCAACTCCTGCACCAAGGCAAATGGTTCACCAGCGACCAATTTCAGCAAAAGTTTCCTCATCTCATGGAGAAACTCAACGCAATGGGGACCATTGCTTCCTAAGGGGGGAGGAATGATCCAGGTGGATATTGGTGGCCACCCGCCTATTCCACTTGGGCCCCCACCATTGTCTCGTTCAGTTTTTCAGTTTTGGCATAACTTACTATTTTTAGCAGTTTTTCGGGTCCTGAACTTCCGGAGCCGTTTTGAGGCCCTAAACGATGTTTTTTGGGTATTAAATTTGTTGCGATTTTGATCATCAAAATATTCACAAAAGTTGTAGTCCTCGGATAGAGCTTTCTAATGATGTATCATGTGCGTCAAACGGAGATAGTATGCCAAAGTTACGTCCCTGGGAAGTTGAAACACCAATTTACCCAAACGGGGCCCATAGTTTTGGCGTTTCATCTCCTAGGGTTAGGTTTTTGGGATGTTTAGGGTTCTCCATTGTTTCTCAATAATAAATAGGCCCTCGAGCCTCATTGTAACTCAGTTCAGAGGCCTGTAGCCGCCACATCTCTTCTCAGAGATAGCTACCAGTGCCCTAGCTAGTTTTATTCCCATTCTGTATGTAAGCAAATTTCAGTTCTTTGATATTAATGAAATGAAGTGTTATTTCCGCTGCATCTCTGTATTTATGGTTATGTGTTTATTCTGTTGCGTTCCTGCATAAATCTGGATCAAAACCATGCGAATTTTCACCCCCTCTGCCCAAAACCATAAACCGGGTGGTACCCCCCCCCCCCCCCCCCCCGGCCCCTCGAAATCCACCGATGGTAAAATTCTTCCAACGTCCATTTCCTCCCACGCGTCAAGCCAACGGATCTTTCCTTCCACGCTATAACTGTTGTCTATCCAACCAATGACATTCTGCTACGTCATCCAACCATTATTCCCCTACGCCTCCACTCCCTAATTATTTGTACTCCTCCGTTCACATGATCATTCCCTAACCATTTAGTTCACCGTTGCTCATTAAAGCCTGCTTCTGAACCGTTAAGCTGCTACAACCACTATCCAGACCGTTAAACATAAATTTCCACTTATAAAATGGTTTGCGAATTTCCTTATATCACTTTTACCTTCTCGTCGAATCATCACAGCCTACCATCTCTACACTCTGTTCCCTGTCACCATTTATGTGACTGTTGTCACCATTTCTGCAATCGCCCGACATTAAAATTATTCCTCTCATTCCATATCCCTGTCTAAAATGGCCCTGAAAGACAAAAGCAAAAAGCAAGTGACCCCGAAAGGAAAAGAAAATAAACAGGTGGCCGAAGAGCTGCTAACCACCAACCCAGTTGCAGAAGAAATCTCTTCTCCTACACTACATCTCAACCTGAATCTGATAGCCCTTGCAGACACCTTCTTTAAGGTCATAGATGCCCACTACGAATTTGATTTTCATGAACTATATCTGTGGCTCAGACAGAAACACACTGATAATCAGGACCCTATCAAGTTCTGGGGATAAATGTTGCCCCTGTTTGCCTTACCATAGACCCATTCTTTCCCTAACCTTATTTCATGATGCCAAGCACAATATGATGCTATAAAGGTAGGAGTGGTGGCTCAGAATGGAAACATTATGATCACCATCTCTCCAGAGAGCATAAACCAAATGCTCATTATCCCTCAATCTGATTCTTTGACCTATTTTTCACCAGCTGCTCTTATGGACCTCTACCATAAGTTAACCTTCCCAAAGAGAGCCCAGATTTTTGAAATATTCTTACCTGAGGATGCATAATTTCCTAAGAAAAATCCACCATACTCATCCTCTATCTTTCCTGAAGCCTCTAAACACTACATTTCACTTCTTTCATACCTGCTAGGATACCTAGATGGCCAAACAGTTGATGAACCCATAATGGGGTTCCTATCCATTTTTAGCAAAGATCAATCGCCATTGTTCATGTATAATTATAGCCAATTCTTGGCTAAAAATATATATGAGAAATTTATGAATTTTAAAACTCAGGGTGTGTTTAATTACACTTCTGTAATTATTCACATGATTCATTTTTCAAAGGTAGAGATGTTTCCTATCAACTTCAAAAAACATGATGCACAAGGAGTGAATCAATCAGTGATTCACTAGACAGAGTTAGTCAGGGCTACATCAATAAAAACTACATTTACAGAGTTCATAGACTCCTTCATACACCCAAGGAAGAAATTTCTTACCATTCAAACAGAACCCATAATTGGAGAAGAGATCAAGAGTATCTTACATTTGAGTGAGCAAGCCAAAATAGGGGATTGATATTTATACCAAAACTACACTGAAATTAGAGTATATGGTTGTGAACTCCCACCATATAAGCTCCCTAGATATGTCCCTATGAGAGTCTTTTCCCTATAGTATATTCGATAGATTATAAATGTGGATGACCTCCATTTTGTTTCAGGGAAAAGGAAAGCTCAGTTCAAGCTCAAGGCAAGAATTGGATCTTTCATTTGTAATACCAGATCAGTTGGTGTTGAAGCTGATGCAATGTTGAAGAAAATGGGTTTCCAACCAAGTTTCACTTGGTCTTATGACCCACATGGAATTATTTATGCTCTGAGAGTTTAACTCAAAACAACCTCCTATAATCATACCTCCAGAGCATAAATAGAAAAATATATGAATCAATATGAATGGGTAGAAGGCACTCTTCAGGAGGTAGATGAACAACTTCTTTCAACTTCTAATGTGCAGATCCCAGTCCCTGAAATTAAGCAGCAAAAAAGAGTCAGAGAAGAGCTTCCAATTGCTAAAGAAATCATGAAGGAGTTTATCTTACAACACAAGAAGCCAAAGCTTAATTCAAATTTACTTTTAGAAGGAGGAAAACCAAAGTTATTGATTTGGTAGAAACTAAATTTCCACATCAACAAGTGCTCCCATGACACCTCCATAATCATCACCTGCAAGAGAACCTCTGGAAATTATCCAGCACTCAGAAGCCAATTATTCTGAAGAACAAAATATCTTCTCTAGATTCTTATACATTAAGCATAAGAATGAGGTATTAAAATCTAATGTCTATATTCAGTTCTGGAAACAAAAATAAACTTCCCAGAATAGGCTTCTCACTGCCTTTAACAGTGAGAAAGGAAGGATGCAAATGTCCTTTTTGGAGGCAACGATTCCTTTTCCAAGGACTCATGCTGAATATAAAAAGGTTGTGTTTTCTTTTGATGCAAGTCAGATCCATCCTATAGATCAGATGGACATGACCAGACAATCTGGAGAAATAATATTTTCAACAATGACAACTACAGCCATGTCACTCTCCAAACTAAAGACTGCATTGTCAAATGTTCAATCTTAGCTTAATATTGAAAATATGTCTTCATTGGCCAAATATAATAGACTGAAGTCTTTGGAGGGTCTGGTAGTGTAGGTTGGATATGATCCAAAAGATTGCAAATAAGTTGAATAGATTATTAAGAAGAATAATGCAAACATCTCTACTCTGCGCAAACATCTCAAATTTCCTTCAACTGAAGATCCACAGACAAAATAAATTGCAGAAAATGAATGCAACAAGGAGGATATGCTTAGATTAATCATTGAGAAAAGCATTCAAATAAGAATAATGGAAGAACATATTTGAAGAGTTGCTAAAGGATAAATCAGCAGCACAAGTGGCTACTGATCCAAATACAACAGTTCAAACATATTCTGCAGGTACAGAGCTTTCGACATCATTGACAACAAATGGTAAAACAAATTTGACACAGAATTTGGCTATTCAAAAGCAGGAAAATGAAAATTTGTAGCAAAGGTTTCAGATTATAGAATCATAGAAGATCATCCTATATATGGAGGAAATACAAAATTCACATAAGTTGGGAGTCAAGATTAAAGAACTGGAAAGTGAATCTTTAATGGAAACGAAATGGGCTGAAGCCAAGTAGAACATTTGGGAAGACATCAGCAAGTCTATGACAGAGGTAAGACCATCCATATAGATTATTTTTGAACAACAAGAGCTCATCACCAAGTGCAAAGCAGCAATAGAAGAACAGAAAGAACATCTCAAGAAAAATCTAAGTGAATCCACTGACATGATCAAGGTCTTGAACTCAAAGAACAAAGAAGAGTTGGAAGAAATAAACATACTAGACAGAACTACAACAATATTAGAGATCAAGAAAGTTTTACAGAAGAGGAATTTAATCAACCAACTGCAAACAAAATGTGAAGCTTTGAATACTGTTGTTCAACGGTTTCATACAAAGTTTAATGTCTTGAATCATAAAGGACTTCTGGGATTGGTAGGATTAGATGGAAAATTGATTAAATTAGAAGATTATTGTAAAAAGTTGTATACTATTGCAGTGGATAAGTCTAAATTTGCAGGTATTAAAGGACAGATTACAGGGAATTTTTTTTTAGAAGCTTTGCAGTTTGATTTCATCATTCAACATCAAATCAAACATTTTTCATTAAGAAGCCTACTTTTGAAAGATATATTGAAGTAGATGGAATATTCAGGAAAATGATGAGTGTAGAAATCCCAAGTCACGAAAAATGCGATAAATTTTGTGAGACCATCGAGTAAAAGTATGATATTTATAGCATGCCATCACAACATATTTTCAAGGGTCCAGTCATCAACAACTTCCATAAAAAAGGGCCAAGTCATCAACAACTTCCATTAAAATAGAGACACATCATATATTTGTTTCCTTCTTCTATTCTACTCTATTCTATTATTGTAACCAGTTTAATATATTTCTAAGTTTTAGAAATTAGTATAAATAACTCTCATTACAAGTTATTAAAGGTTGCACCCTTGCATAAGCAAATTTTTGTAAGCAGAATTGTACAATTTTTTCGATCATCAATAATAGAAGAAGGATTCCAAATTTGTCTCATACAACTTTGTTCCATCTGTGAGTTTTTCCTGTTTTCATTACATTTTGGCTCTACATATGTTGAATTGTTATCAAGATAATCAGGTGAGATTAACTGTGTTTTATTTATCTTAAAATTCCTCCTAAAGTTATTATTAATAAAAATAATGCTTTACTAAACAATTTGTTGATGTAAGTCCCTTTCATATATAAATTTTCAACGTCTTGATAATGTTGAATGTATTCTGTTGAACTTTTAGACATTGTTTAAAGGTTTTCAAACTTATGATTAATTAAAGAATTCAATCTGAATATTTGGTTATCATATCTTATTACATAAGTCTACTTAACCATTTACAAAATCTTAATCAATGTATGATATAAACAAGCAACCCTTAGTCTTATTTTCTGATATTATCTGAAAGATTTAACTAATAATTGTTTGCAAAGGTTATTTTATAAATTTGTCATCCAAAATTTCAAAACAAAACAAAACATTATAGATTCTTTGGCATAATTATTGACCCCAGTTATCTCAAAGTACAACACAACCCGTACCAAATCCCAATAACAAAGCGGTACAAATGATCCATTCTATTAAACCGCTTCTTCCACCCAGTTATCAGTATATGCCGGTTGGGGTAAATCATATCCAACTAAGATCAGGGAAGGTAGTAACATCAGAAAAACAAAAGAAACCCATGGTGATTATCGAAGAGAAAAGTGAGGAGGAAACTCTTGACCATTCTGGGAGAGATGTCACCATTCATCCCATCCCCGTACCTTAAGAGCCTTTGCCATCCTCTTCAAAACGAAATCCCTATCCAGAGAGGAAAGTTGTGGAGAGGAGTGACCTCGTCCCTGAGTCTAGTATGGCTTCTAAGCTTAGGAATATTTTCATTAAGGTCCCTTTTCTCCAAGCTATCAAAGAGATCCCCATCTGTACAAAAATAATTAGGGAACTCTGTCTCAAGAAGCCGGGAAGGAAAAGAGTATAACCTTAAACCATTCAATTTGTTGGAAGATAGGTGATGTCCTTGTTTCCAATGTGCTTATAGACCTTGGGGCAACCATTAATTTTATAACCAAGAAAATAATTTATCAAATTGGTTTGGTCCACATTGGTCCTACTCCTCTTGTGCTTGAATTGGAAAATAGATCTAAAACCAAGCCGGAGGGAGTATTGGATGATGTGATTGTTTCAATATATTCGTGGGAATATCCCACGGACTTCATTGTGATTCAGCCAAATAATCCTGTGGGAGGTCATCCCTTGATCTTGGGACGACCTTGGCTTGCTACGGTCGATGCTTACATTGGATGTTATTATGGTGACATGTACATTTCCCATGGAGATTCTAGGAAGAAAGTCACCTTATATCTGTCTGCCAGATCTGTCCAGGAGATTCGAGATACTTTATGGCTATATTACAGTAGTGACAAGGAGACTCAGTCAGTTTCGATGCTACGTCATTATACTTAGTCAACTTAGGAGGGTGAGATACGAGACTTCTTGAACAATCTAGATACTATGCCTAGTTTTGAGTCATTATGTCAAATCTTTAGTCTATATTATCAAGAAAGTCATGATTCCCAACCTTCCCCACTACAATATCTAGCATCACCTCTTTTTAATCTCAAACCATAAACCACTCTTGTTGAGATTAGTCCAGGAAAATCTTTACATATTAGCTCAGACCTGGATGCATCCCAACAAGAGCAGTTCATAAAGTTGTTGCAAAACCATCTTGATGCCTTTGCATGGGGATATGAGGACATGAAAGGCATCCCTCCTGAAACTTGTACTCATAACATTTATATTCATGAGGGAGCCCACCCTGTCTGACAACCCCAGAGATGCATGAACCCAGCTCTAAGAGAAGTTGTGAAGGAAGAATTGCAAAACTCTTAGATGATGGTTTTATTTATCCTATATTTAATAGACAGTGGGTCTCTCAATTGGTGTTAGTCCCGAATAAATATGTGAGATGACACATTTGCATTGATTACTGATAATTGAACAAAGTCACTCTCAAGGATTACTTTCCCCTTCCTTTCATCGATCAGGTGCTTGATACCCTCGGTGGTAAAAAGTACTTTTCTTTTTGAGATGGCTTTAGCGATTATAACTAGATACAGATCGCACTCGAAGATCAAGATAAAACCACCTTTACATGCCCATGGGGGACATTTTCATACCAAGTGCTTCCCTTTGGGCTATGTAATGCCCCAACCACCTTTCAAAGGGAAGTGCTGGCTATTTTTGCTGATCTTGAGTGTGTAGAGATCTATATGGATGAATTTTCAGTATTTGGTGATTCATTTCTTGAAGCCCTTAAAAATCTAGAAAAAGTGCTTTCTCATTTCCAAGAAGCTCACCTTGCCTTGAGTGACAAAAATCGTATACTAATGTGCAAAGCATGAGTAGTTGTTGGCCACCTCATTTTTGACAAAGGTATCCAGGTTGACCCAGGTAAGATAAAGGATATTCTGTGTCTTCCTACACCCAAAACATAAAGGGAAGTGAGAGGATTCCTGGGACATGCGGGTCACTACAGGAGATTTGTTGATAAATTTTCTAGGATAGTTGCCCCCCTTTTCTGATTATTAACTAAGGACTGTGAGTTTTCTTGGTCCAGAGCTTTCTAATAGTCTTTTGAGACATTAAAGGAAAAATTAGTACAGGCACTAGTCTTGAGAGGGCCTAACTAGTCCCTTCCATTTCATATTTACTTTGATGCCTCATACACTTGTATTGGCGCAACTTTAGGGCAAGAAGAGAACAAATATTCCTATGCTATCTACTTCATCAGTAAAAACTTATCACCTGCTGAATTAAATTATGCTGTGACTGAGAAAGAGTTTTTAGCTGTGATTTTTTCTATTAATAAACTTAGACACTGCATCGCAGGATATGAATTCCTTATGGATACTGATCATTTTGCAATAAGATATTTGATAAATAAACCATTGACTAGCGGTGGAGTGAATAGGTGGTTACTTTTTCTTTAGGAATTGAATGTTACTATTGTTGATAGACCAGGAAAATACAATGTTGTTGCTGATTATCTTTCTAGATTAAATAATCCTGGTGAAGTAATTCATGTTTATGATGACTTCCCTGATGAACATACTTTTTTTGTGTCAACAAAATCCCCGTGGTTTGCTGACATAGCCAATTATTTAGTCACTGGAAAGACCCCACCTCACTTTTCTGCTCCTATAAAGCAGAATATCATACCGAAAAGTGTTGCATATTCTTGGGTTCAAGGATACCTCTTTTACACCGAACTAGATCTTATTATTCGTAGATGTGTAAGAGAGGATGAAGTGTTTTAAATCTTGAAATATGCTCATGATGAACCTTGCGGAGGCCATTTCGCTTATAAAAGAACTAAATATAAGATTCTACGAGCTTTCTATTTTTGGCCTTCCTTGTTTAAGGATGCCAAACAATATGTTAAGTGATGTGATAGTTGTCAGCGAATGAGCCAACCAAACCAAGCCAATGAAATGACTTTATGTCCTCTGGTTATGATTGAGCCCTTTGAAAAATGGGCTCTTGATTTTGTAGGACCCATAAATCCGTCATCTTTAAATAAAAAACATATATTGGTTTGTACAGATTTTGTTACAAAATGGGTAGAAGCTAAAGTTGTTTATTTTGCTACTACAAGGGTTGTTGTAGAATTTTTATTTACTGAAATCTTTACTAGAATTGGTGCACCTATAGAAATTGTTTCTGACAATGGGAGGCAGTTTATTTCTAATCTGGTATAGTATGTGATGGATCAATAAAAAAATTGGCATAGGAAATCTACACTGTATCACTCGCAAGCAAATGGCTAGGTGGAATATACAAATAAGGTAATCAAGTCCATCCTCACCAAAACAGTGAATATGCATAAAAAGGATTGGGCTAGTAGATTTTCGGAAGCCTTATGGGCATATCGAACCACTTGGAGGAACATCATGAGACATACACCATATGGGATGGTATACAGGAAACAAGTCCTTTTTCTGATAGAGTTCTAGATCAAGACCTTTCGGATTGCAGTTCTGGACTAGATCTCTCAGAGGCACAACAACACCGTCTACTAAAATTGAATGAGTTAGATGAATTTAGAAGGGATGTTGTTCAACAAAATATATTGGTTCAACAACATCGCAAGAAGTGGCATGAAAAGTCTATCAAGAAAAATATATATTCTAACTAGGTGATTGGGTACTCCTTTATGATTCAAGTTTTAAACATTTCAAAGGGAAATTACATACACGCTGGATGGGACCTTATGAAGTGGTTAATTTTTTTGAAAATGGAGCGGTAGAAATCAAAACTATTGATGGACGAGAATCAATATTCCTTGTGAATGGGCATAGACTTAAGGTATATTTTCAGCCCCTCACAAAGGAAGACTTTATGGAGCAAGTACAACAACAATCTGAAGAAGAGATGGTAGGTGACTGTGCAACCTATTGCAAACTTGATTCTTTCTTTTCCTGAAATTAAAAAGAAAAAATACTAAATGATTTTTTTTTTTTTTCCTATGGTCATGAAAATTAGTTTACTAGACATAATCACAGAAGGATCAACTTGAAAATCAACATGCTAGCAGGAAGATCAAATTTCAATAAAATGGGAAGGTTTCTTGATATTATATGTGCTAACTGTCGTCAAGAAGAAGCAGGTTTCCAATACAGGAACCGAGCCCTTATCCAAGTTTGGGATAGCTGTCACGAATTTTTTTATACAAGCAATATTCAATTCCCACTACATTTATTTTGGATTCAGAACTACTGAGGCAGATTCTCAAGTTAAAATTATACCCTTCCTTTATTCCCATTTCGTAAATTTCCCTCTATTTTTCTTCTTTTAATCCCTTGATTTACCACCCCTTTCTTCAAAAAAAATTTTTCCTATCCGATTTCGTATTTCCCTCTTTTTCCCCTAAAATTTTCCCAAATCCCTTTTTCGATATGTCTGTCTTGGTGGTTTCACTCTTGAATTCCATGTCGTAATTTCCTTCCCATTCTAAAAATTTACCCCTTTTCACACTTATTTTCTCCCTCATGGATCATATTGTAGGATCTTCTGTAAACTCATAATTCAGATCGAAAGGAATACATTAATACCAAAGACTGACGAATAAAATCTCCTTTGTATATTTAACAAATATTTCAAATCCAGCCTATGAATTATATTTTATCATAATTTTTTGTTCCCTTTCTCTCTTCAGATATGCTACAAATATCCCTGGTGCAGGAATGTGTGTTCGGTGCAGGCATGTTCATTGTAAGCATGTTTAGTACATGATCATTCAAGTGCAAGCATGTTCAATGCAGGAATTCGCACGGCTGAGCGCACCCAATACGAAAGCACGTGTTCTGGTGTAGGAACAATGGTATTTAGTCCAAAAATGTTTGATATAGTGTAGGAATATTTGGTGCAAGAATATGTATTGAAAAGCTTATTTTTGTTTTGTGAAAGTCTTGTACAAGAAGAATTACTGCACTAGCTTTAGACCATGGCACGCAATAATTTGTATTATGGTTAAACTTTGTTTTATCATTTACTAAGTAGGAGAGAAATCTTTTTAAGTACAAAGAAATTTAGGTTATGAAATATTATTCTTTTAATGAGTACCATGTACACTGTTAGCACTGATATTTGCATCCCACCCATCCCGCCTTATTTTACTCTACTTTCACCTCATCTCCATCATTTTCATTGACCTCACTTAATTTCTTAACCATTTTTCCCAAGGCTACCCAAGTCATCATTTTTCACAAGCACCAAACCCTAATTTCATGTCCCACTAAGCTAGGTTTTGCTATGGAAACGAGACATTTGAGAAGAGGAGGCGTAAGGTAGGTCATATCATTAAGTATGAGGTCATTTCAACTCATAAACATCACGTCTCCATCATTTTTTGAGAATTCATTCCAAGATTCAAGTCATTTGTCACTCATAGGGTCGCTTTTTCTTCAAACTGTGTTTATGACCAAATATAGATGAATTTAACAAAAGTGAGAGATTTTTTTATCCCTCATAGGTAAAGAAAGAAAATCCTCCTTCATATTTTACACAGGTTTCATGGTTGTATATAAATTTCAAAAATACAGGTGCTACAAGAGGCTTGCTGCATTTTTTGAGTGACCTTGGGAAAATCAAGTTTTCTACTAGTTGGAGTGTCCAAATTACTTGCTTGATGAGTCAAATGATAACTAGACAGAGAAATATCTCCAATGATCTATCATGAGCTCAATTGGGAGTTGAGGAAGGCCTCCAAAATTTTCCTGCACCAACACTCTACATTTTTGCACCCTTATTCAACACTTTTTGAACAGTATTGGGAAAATCAACTTTTGACAAGTCAAATAAACTCCAATCAGAAAACCAAAGGTATATTTGGAAAGTAGACATGATAATATTTCCAACGAGCTATCCTGGGCCCAATTTGGACACCGGGAAAGACTCCAAATGTGGTTTGCAAAATAGTGTTGCAGGGACACTACGTGTTTGGGGAGGTCGCTGCGCGTTTGGAAAGGACACTGCGTGTTCAGCAGGACGCTGTGCATTTGCTTAGCAAGGCAGAAAAAAAAAATTCACAGCCTAAAACTTCATCAGCAAGTTCCAGATCTTGGCATATATTTTATACAAGGCTCTCTTGGTCAGTGAGTGAACCCTAAGACACCTCCTTTGACTCATATTTTGTGTTTTATAAGGAATTAGAAGTGTTTTCTAAAAAGAAGTCCTAGTTCTCATTTTAAAACTGAAATTCCCTTCTCATTTTCATAATTATTTCCCATACGCATATTCCCTAAAGCACATACCATTCCTAATACCACTACATTATAGGGTTTACACAAACCTAGGTTCCCATTCCCATTCTCATTCCCTCCATTTCACAAAGCATTTACTTTCACTTTACATTCCCTCCATCTCATTCCATTCACCCTAGGGTTTCACATTTCAAATTCAATATGAATAAAGAAGATAAAATTCCACCACTCCCATCAAAATGATAGTCATACATCAGCTTGAGTAAAAGAACATTCCATGGGATTCCTTCATATCAAATGAGATTTTTACTACCCCACCTAGTCAACATGACCTGAACACCCCTTCATCATCTCATCCTCCCACATCAATTCCTCCATCTCAGCCCACTGTTCACACATCATTACCAAGTCACCTTAAGTCACCTCATTCACCTCATATTGATCCTTCTTCTTCACCCTTCTAAAACCCTACATCATCATCACAACATGATTCAGAGTCATCAATCAGTGAGGAAGATATTGAGGCAACATGGGATAGATTGGTTGAGGATTGAGCCTTTTCCCAAAAATTACCAGAAAGGCTATAGGCATGTGTTTGCTTCACTTGGAGTGAAAGGAGCCATGCCTTCTTCATCAACACAACAGGTAGACCGATGCAGGGATTCTGCTAGAAAGCAGATCCTAGCATATAAAAATTCACTGCTTTACTCCATTTGAAAATGCTCAATTTTTCTTCAAATAAAACCATGAAAACATTCAGCTAAAAATTTACATGAAAGAGAAAGAGCTATTCAAAACAACTACAGATATAAAATATAAAAATTTTCTGGCCAAATATTACATTGGGCGGCCTCTTGGCCCTTGGCCCTTCAAACCACTCCTCACTCTTCCTGTACTCCTCACTCACTCAGCTCTTCAACTATGTCTCTTCCTCACAAAAACACTCACATTTATATATAAATAATGAATTTAATTCATCCCAAAAATCTCTCCCCACAAATCTCAACTATATCTTATTTAGATGCATTCTAGGTGTGGACTCAACAAAGTCCCGTACATAGACTTCCTACTCCCTAAATTTTCTACCTAATTCACTCATATCCTATTAATTATTAAAAGAATATATACAATATCCTCACCTTTACATTTTCCTCTCTTAAATTATTAAAGTTAATAAAATAATAAAAAAGCCTCACCCCCTATTTTACACAAATGAATAATTAAAATTGAGCTTGATGCTCCTGCATCAGACTCCCAAGGTTGAAATTAATCATGATCGCCTGATCATGTGTTTGGATCTGTGTCTTCCTGGATCCCATATCTTGTGCTGCAACTTTCCATTTGTCGTTGCTTCTGTCTGTTGTTCTTCTCCAAGTCTCCACACTTTATGCTGCATCGCCCCACTGGCCATGCTTTCACAATCTTCTGCTGTCTTTCTCTTGCTGATTCTTCTTTGTTTTACTGCTGCTGGCTTCTTTCAGGATACCTTCATCATTATCCTCCTTATTAGTTCAATTTCTCAGCCCAATAGATTTCCTCTAGCATCGGCAATAAAACCTGTACTCACAAAACAATTGTTAAAATAAAAAACATAAGGCCTCAGTGCCTCTTTCTCTTCTGGCAACATTTTAGTATGCTGCTCTGAAATTTCCTCGTCGATCAGCACATCAATATGCTGATTTAAATTCTCTGTGAGACTATCAGTTAGTCCCTCCTCCACAACATCTGTTTCAAGAGTGTCTCCCCGTTCTGGTTCACAATAATGAACTTCTTCGAATTTCTGATTTATTCCTACTTCCTTACTCCCTGTTTCCTGATTATTATTCAGAACAATTTCTTTGTCCTTCTCTTTCAGTAAGTCACCCTGAGTATAGATCCTCTGCTTTTCCAACTCTCTTCTCTGAAGTTCTAACTTTCTGTACAACTTAACAATCTCAACTGGAGTAGAACTTGGAAATTTTACACTACTTTCCATACCTTCACTTGCTTTTGACCAATCATCAGATGGTCCTTCTTCCCCCGCTTCAGTATTCTGTTGAATATTTCTATGAGACCCCTCTATCTTCATTTCTTTCTGAGATCTTGCTATCTCAGCATCATTCTGAACAGATTTCAGATTCAGCTCTTCTTCTTTAACAAAATTCAAATTTTGTTCAACACCCTGTGATGTATTTGTAATCACACACAAACCATTAGTCTTAAACACATAATACCTTGTGGTCCCATTGGCTCTTTCAGTCAACATATCTCTTTGTTTCTCTGAATCCTTCATTTGATTCAGTTCCTCTATAAATTTATCTTCTGTATCGTCACTACTTCCACTCTTTCTTGGCAATCTTCCTGAATTTTCATGGTTTCAACATCATTACATTGTAAAATTTTGTCAGCAATTTCATTAAACAAATACATTTGTCTACCTCCTTGGAATTTTTCTTCAGCATTTCCAATTTGTTCCGGTTCCATAACAGCTCCGACTTGCTGTCTTACCCCAAATAAGCATTAATTTATGATTCCTTCTTGTTGTAACCAATCAAAACTTTCCTTTTTTGAAAGGAATTCTCTACCAGACTTTACCTCAAGAGTTTTATTCTCCTTTTTGACAGTTCCATCAGACTGTTCACCATCTTTCGCACATCCTGAAAACATACATAAACTGTGAGAAAAATTGTAAGGCTTCATGGCCTCATCTGTTTCTCTCGCCAACACATCCTTAGATGCTTCTGAATTATCCCAATAGTTCATGAGATCTTCCTCACTGATCTCTTCACCCAGAATTGCACCATGTTCCGGGCCACAAATGGAAACATCCATTTTTAACTCAGCCTCTCTGATTTCTGCACAACTCAACATCTGCTCAAGCTTCCTCAGCTCTTCCATCAACTGTATGTTTACATGCTTTTCCCTCTTTCTGTGTAGCTTCTACCACTTCACCTTCTTTCTCGTGGTCCAACCATGTGTCTGGTTTTTCACATTTTCCTGCAACAACTCCATTAAAAATTAAAGGTGAATTGTTATCTCAGCCTTCTCCCGCTCATAATATTCATCCGTCAACTGTTCACATATGCCACTTATCTTGGAATTTTCCTTCTTCTCCCCTCTACTGTGGTCTTCATCAGATCTTCGGAAATGACTATCAACAGTCATCTTCCCCTTCTTTGTGAACTGCCTCTGTTCACGCGTGGACTTCATTTAATCCACTTCTCTGCAATCCTTCACACTTGCCATTTATCAAAATGCAACTTCTCCTCCTGCGCTTGGCTTCTCTTTTTTCTCTGCCTTGGAATCAATCTCTGGCAACCCTCTTTTTGCAAACAACACTTTAGTAATTCATGTGTTACAATAACCAATTCTTTTGGGTGTCGGGCTCTGCCGATCATGCACCCAATTACATTTAGATTCTTGACTTATCTTGCGACTCTTTGACTTCAGACTTATACCAACTTGGATTAACATACTCAATCTCAACTCAAACTATCCAAACTTTCATTTGATTCTAACATCTGTTTTCACTTCAAGCTTTGCCACAATAACAATTATAGTGGATATTTTGACTTAATTGAAGTTATACAATTCTTCTTTAAACATGCACCCCTAATACATTTAGGATGTAAATCTTCACCCTTTTCCATACTTCATTCTTATCAAAAAATAATCAATTTGCCTTTTCATTTCACATGATACTGAAGTCTTTCGTCGAATTGCAATTCATGTTTTCCAAGATTTATTTTAAGGTGAAAATAAATAAACCATTCAATCTTCAATGTTCAAAAATATCTTCCTGAAGTATCATACCTCATGCTCTTGTTAAGGTTATTAATAAACCTTTCTCGCTACAAACTCAACCCTCTGATTTCCACTGTTTTGTGCTGTCTTTGTCACTGTGTTATCCTCTATGAAATAACAATAAACATTATGATTTACCTTCTGTGCCCATAGCACATTTACCGCTGCTTTCTTTAGTTTCAAATCTCCACCATCTTCAGACCTTTTGAAAATGAAACCCTTCTTTTCAAAGACCCATCCATTAATCCAATGATTTCATGATCAACAGGCCACATATATCTCGACGCTCTTCTTCCAATCTCCACTGTCGATTTTAACTTTCATGCACATCAGATATATTCCCTCCAAGGATGTGTGAAAACCTTTGTTTGGTTTTCGAAACCGTCTTTTCACCTTTTCACATTGATTGCACAATCTTGAAAAACACGTGAGAAAAAAAAACTTAATAGTACAAACATATAATTAAATTGTTTTGCTCCTAGCACTACAATTCTCTTCATGCGATCTCTTTCTCATTTTGAAACCAAAATGATGTAGATCTACAATAAATCCTCACAACAACTTCCCTGCCAACATAAGCCTTCCCTTCCATCCTTGCAATGCCAAAACGTCTTTGTGACTTCACCAGATTCATGCGCATAACCAATGTATCTCCTGCTACAACAAGTTTTCTAAACCTCACCTTGTCTACTCCTGCGAAAAGAAGTTCTCACGGGAACCACCCACTTCAGGTTGCAACATCATAAGGCCTCCAACTTGTGCCATTTCCTCAACCATGAGAACTCCCGGAATGATTGGCCTCTCGGGAAATGGCCAGGAAAAATTTATCATTTATCATCACATTCTTGATGGCGACAGCTGACACACCAGGTTTGTACTCCACCACTCCATCAACAAGAAAAAATGGGAATCTATGGGGTAAAATATATCGAATTTGGTTGATGTCAAGCACAGCTGGAAATGCAGGATATCTCTTTTCAATAGGAATCTCTTCATCGATTTCACATTCAGTTCATTGCTGTGAAGATATCTTAGAGCTTGAGTTATTTCTCGTACAATGTTGTGTTGCAATGGCTCCTCCAGAACCATTTGTTCTTCGAATACTAAACCGATTTGGCTTGTCTGATTATCTTTCACTTCATTTAGTATGGCCCAATAAATATGAGCTAACATTGGTGTAGGAAATGCTAGCCCTGATTATTCGCATTGTGGCAGAGCGTGGATTTTGTGGATTATCTCCAAGAGAAAATTAAAGAAGGAACTAATTCGCAAGTTATCTGTTTGGGATGCTACTCACAGTCAGCTAATTAGAGCTTTACCTCCTCGCCTCTCAGACCAAAAAGACCTTCAAAAAAACATTGGATACTATAGCGATATATTCTCATCCATCTGGCATGCAACAGGGTAAATATTCTTTGCGGAATGAATATTCTCGCTTTTGCAAGGCATCAGCTATGGCTGTGCAGTTGCTTCGCTGGAGGAAGCTATTCTATCCACTTGACAATATTTCTTAGATAGCTAATTCAAAAGGAGTTCTTCAAATTATTCGTGCAGTAGTTTTCTATGCCGTTTTTTCCAGCAAGCTCTTCAGAGTCGCGTGCTCCAGATGGAGTGCGATTTACAACATTTCTATTTATATGTAATAATTAAATTGAAAACATTTCTTTGTGTAATGTTTGAACCGGTGATCACATTAAACACCACAGCATTCAACGTAATCATAACCAAACAGTTTCAAATATAATTCCGAACGCTGGTGCAAAACTACACTGAATTATTTGCATCGAAGGTGAAATTCAATCTGCTATCCCTGACACTTTACATCAATGTATTTATCATGCTAGATCTACGCATTTCGACTAAAAATTCTGAAAACTGTGTCTAAGAATTACCTGCATTTGCCTTTTTACTAAAGTCTTGCCACGTGGATAGTTTCCGTCCCCTTCTATCTGTGCTGGTTCTTCGAATGTAGTGCTGGCCCTTCATACGTATTCTCCAACTTCGATTACACTGGTTGAACACACCGTTACCTCTTTTGCATAATCATACCTGCATTCATTTATTCACACAAAATCTATGCATATATCTAAAACATATATCTTTCCAGCTCTGATACCAAATGATGCATAGATTCTGCTAGAAAGAAGATCCTAGCATATAAAAATTCACTGCTTCACTCCATTTGAAAATGCTCAAATTTTATTCAAATAAAACCATGAAAACATTCAGCTCAAAATTTACATGAAAGAGAAAGAGCTATTCAAAACAACTACAGATATAAAATATAAATTTTTTCTGGCTAAATATTACATTGGCCGGCCTCTTGGCCCTTGGCCCTTCAAACCACTCTTCACTCACTCAACTCTTCAACTATGACTCTTCCTCACAAAAACACTCACATTTATACATAAATAATGAATTTAATTCATTCCAAAAATCTCTCCCCACAAATCTCAACTATATCTAATTTAGATGCATTCTAGGTGTGGACTCAACAAAGTCTCGTACATAGAATTCATACTCCCTAAATTTGCTACCTAAGTCACTCATATCCTATTAATTATTAAAAGAATATATACAATATCCTCACCTTTACATTTTCCTCTCTTTAATTATTAAAGTTAATAAAATAATTAATAAAATAATAAAAAAGCCTCACCCCCTATTTTACACAAATGAATAATTAAAATTGAGCTTGGTTCTCTTGCATCATAGACAAAGGTAAGGAAAGGGTAATGGAGCCAAACATTGATGATGATGAGGGAAAACAAGAGACAGAGAATGAATTTCAGTTGATTGACCTAGGTGAGGAAGATGAGGACAAAATCACCAATATAGTTCTTAAAGGAAAATAAGCATGGGTTGAGAGGGTCAACCAAAACTTGGAGTAGCTCTTGGCCAAAGCTCAAAAGGACAATGAAATTCAGAGGAAAATGGAAAAGCACTATGCCATGAGGAACAAAATTGCAAGGGCCAAGCTCAAACAAGCCTATGCAAAAATTCAAAATTTGACTAAGAAAAAGAAGAAGAGAAGGTTGGATATAATTTCTGAGGTGTCACTCCATGCCTCAAGCACTCAATGAGCAAGTACCATCACAATTTTGGCACATTTTTTCACTCATGTTAATTTCTGCAATTTTTGATAATTCTCAACTCAGAAATTTTTCTAAAGGCGCAACGACCTGGACACTGCACTCCTTTTTGGGCCTCCAAATGCCAAATGGAAACCACCATCATGTTCATAATGATGAATACATCAACCTAGAAAGTTTCAGAAGATTTGGAGGAGAACTAGTCCCTCAAAAATGCAAAACACCACCTAAAAATCATGTTTATGCCTCCTTTTTGACCTGGTCGCTGCGCGTTTACCAGTCCTGGGAGATTGGATTTTTGACAAGTAAAATCAAGACCATTTTGAAAAATGAAGATAGATAGAGAAACTAGACTCAGAGATATTTCCAATGAGCTATCATGGAGTTGATTTGGACACCGGGAAGGCACTCAAAATCAACTTTCAAAACAGGCTATTTTTCCTACTTGGACACTGTGTGTTTGCCAGAAAATTGCAATTTTTTACAATCTCCAGCAAATCTTCTCCAGTTTGACTTTTCACTTTGGGAAATGTAATTTTACTGATGTAAATGTTCATGATGAATGTAAAAGTCATTTTTTACTTTTATCTAAGGTAGATACATTAGGTATGTAATCAGTTGAGGTCAAATGAATCAATTTTCTCTCTTTTAGAGGCAAGTTGTTGGGTCTTCCTAGTCTTCAGATTCTTGTTCAGCATTTGGTGGAAACTGATCCTCATCTCATGGATTCGACTCCTTGAGGCTAGGAAGAGTGGTTTTGAGGTCTATATCTTCTTCTTCTTTCTCATTTGCAAGGTTTGGACTCAGTTGGATTCTAGGCTTTTGAAGAGACACACTTTGTATCAGTTTCTGAGTAGGAATATTAATGAAATTTGCAACTATTTTTATGGGATCCATGTGGTACGGTGTTTAGTTTTAGTTTCTCCTTTTGTGCTCAGATGTTAGAATGTTTTGTTTATTTCTTCCATCATTTCATTTCTATTAAGTGAATTTTTGCAAGTTAGATAAGCAGAATCCATTCTCATATGATCTATTTTGGGTAGACATTCACAGTCTGTTTAAATTACTTCAGTTTAGAAAGAAACCATGATTTCACCATGCTCTTTCTAGCTCCTCACCTGTCTTGATCATCCCACCCATTGAAATCCTAAAGTGTTAAACCATTGTACCTACCTTTCCCCATAGAACACCCTGCAAATTTTGACCTAATTTCCCTTGCCCTGACTATTTTTCTCCTTCTGATCCAGCACAACCCTATACAATCAAAATCAAAACCCTGAGCTACTATACCTAGCCTAATATCTTCTTTCCTCAGTCATCTTGGTTGTGATCTATACGGAGATAGCCCTCTCCTTGCCTAGTAGGGTTAGCTAATTGGCTAAGCGTGGTTTGTGGTTACCTCAGAATTGCCTTTTTCAGCCCGAGGTTCAATTCGAGTGATAACATATACCTTGTGTGAAATCATGAAGTGATTGTGGGATGTGTACGATTCACTTGAAATCCAATACTTACCTTTTTGAAAAAATCTTATCACATGTTAATGATTACCTTACCTCATATCATACCTCGCATGACTGTTACATTGAATCACCACCTTAACCGCTGCCCTTCACCAATAAGAATTTCTTCTTGTACTTGAACCAATATGTATCGCATCCATCCCAAGGTTGTAATTTTAATGATAGAGTGTGACCATTAGAAGGTGGTCGATATAGCAGCGGATGGATAGCTCGGCTGTTACAAAATATTTCAATAAGGCCTCTGAATTCTTGCTGTGATATCCTTCTAAGGTTTTAGACAGATATTGAGTGAACTCAAACTGAGAATGGCACCTATAAGGATCGAAATTTGTTTTGTGAAGGAGCATATCAAACGACGAAGTACAGGAACAACCTTTCAATATTTCAAGAATTTGGGTTCCTCTCGTTTCTGCAAAAAATTGATGGATTTGACTTGACTATGGCGCTAGAATTTTCTCGGACTTGTGATGGGAGCTGAGCCAAGGTGGGTTTGCTATAATTTTAAGTCACTGAGGAGTCCATATCAGAGGCCACGGGCTTAGAAGCAGTAGGAGAACAGTGTTTTCAAAATTAAAATATTGATAAGAAGTTGTGGCGCTGATTTGTGGTCAACAGAAAGAAAAAGGTGGACTGGAAGAAAGGACACCAGTGTAACGTAATGCTATGGAAATGGAAGGACTTGTTGTACATATTGTAGAAATTCCTCACTTGCGACGGTTGTTATTCACTGACCTTTATGTACCGTATATGACTGCTACTACATTTTGAGTCGGTTAAGATTATCAATTTCCCCTATTATCTGCTGAGAAGCTTGGAGAAAATGTTGAAATGCGTTCAGAAGGGTATGACAAGCCAGATTGCATGAAATTTATACCACCACAGGTTGATCACAATTTTAATTAAAAAGGAGTTAGAGGTCAAGAATATGACATGGGAAGTATTTTTGAAGGAATTTCAAGAACGAGGCACAGTGAAGTCATCAAATAAGAAGAGTGAAAGAAGGAAGGGAAAGCCTAAAAACCTTACCCCGCGCTCGACCAATACTAAGAGCAGAGAGAAGTTAGTGCATGAAGAGGAGCAGAGGTCTGTTTTTGAAACCCCATCCTTACAAAAAAGAACAACCCGAAGTTTGGCCAAGAAGAGGACTGCCTCTTTAAGGGAGGGTCACATCCAGTCGACCTCCTCGATACAATTGGACGATTCACTACCTACTTCACCAGGTGACAACAATATTTAGTTCCTTGCTGAGGCGGTAGCCCACATAGAGGTGAATGAAGGCTATGTGGAGGAGGAAGATTACACACCCTTGTTGGTCTTCCTTGGAAAGATGAAGAAAAGGAAAATGGTGACGACACCCAGTGCAAGTGCAGGGGAAAACATGACACTGGGTCAAACGAACGTTGAAGTGCAGGGTACTGAAACCCTCGGTAATTTTGAAGTGCAAGGAACTGAAACCCTTGGTAATATGGAAGTGCAGGGAATTGAGACCCTTGGTGACATTGAAGTTCAAGGTATTGAAGCCCTTGATGATATCGAAATGCAAGAACTTGGTGGCTAGGGTAATATTGACCCTTATGCTGCAGGCACATGTTTAGAATCAACTGCCGAGAAAATTACTTCACTAGAAGAATTGGGAGAAGAAAAATCCACCCTCCACCTGAACAATCAGATAGAAGAGCTCAAGCAGCGTATTAATGGTTTAGATATACTAAACCAAACCATTAAAGAGCAGGGGACAATGCAAAAACAAAGAAGTACAAAGCTAGCTGAGGAAGTGAAAGAGCAGAAACGTCAAGTAAAGATATGAAAATTCTGAGCATCAAAGTGCTACAGGCATCTTAAAAAGGTGACCAAGAAACTCAAGAAGGCTCGAGGCAAGAAGGTGAAGACAGTGAAATCAGGGATCAACATACAAGTTCAGGACTAAAGGAAGGCTTCCTTGTTTTGTTTTTTTGCAGCAGGTAAAGGTTGTGTGAGGACACACAATAACATAGGGATGGGAGGATGTTGGTAGGCTAAATTGCTTCATTTTTTAACCCATTTCCTACTTCAAACACATGACCTAAGATCTCTGTTTTAACCTCAGAACCTCTTCATTCCTACACTATTCCAAGAATCGTGTCAATTCCTGTTATCTCTTTGTATTTTCATATTTAAGGCTTGTCATGGAATTAATTATTTATTTTATGGATTTTATACCTTTAAATTATCTTTCCAACTAATATTTTATTTCCTAAAGTATTTGGTGAGAAACGTATTAATAATTTTGGTAGTATGGTTGAGTGCAGGTAGGATTCCTACACCAGCTGGCAGTTCCTACACTCCCGTGACATCTCACTACCTACGTGGATATCTCGTTAAGGATCAGACATCTTGAGTTGGGCTCGGAGTAGGAGAGAGATCAGTAGATGTTAGACAATACGACTCCGACCAAATTCTTAGATTAGTATTTCATAACTGCTGACAGGCTTAGTTTATAACGATGTTATATTTTTGTTACAGCCACAGGCCTAAGGGTTGTATATAATGTAGAATTCAGATAGGAGGTAGCTAGTGAGGCTACTATAATTTTGTTGGTATCGCCCTCGTTCTGGGCTGGATTCGACCTCATAATGTACATTTTATTATTTGATAAATGGATTGCGCCATGTTGTTTCAATTCTGCGTTTCAATTTTATGATGATGTGTTGCTGAAAGGCTAAGTTTCCAGGTTTATTAACAGGGAAACGAGCTGGTTGGCTAGGGAACATCCAACCCAACTCGTTTTCTCTCTCGTTAAAGGTGTATTAATTTCATTTGAATGCAAAGTGTAAATTAAATAATTATTTTGATTCTTTCACAACTACAAGTTCGATTTCATTTTCAGTTGTTGTGTGACGGATCCGTGGTGTGCAGGCTTAACTAAGTGTGATATTAACTTGCATAATTTTTCCTTTTCGAAGCTTAGTTTATTTCTGTGAGAATCGTGCAAGCACATTTCCTGTACTATTGCATTTTCAGTTCTGCAAGTCGATTTCTTTGGTTCATTCCAACAAAGTCTTTTTGTTTCTTTTCCTTCATAAGATCTTGATGTGTTTCTGCAAGTGAGTTTTTGCTTCAAGACAAAATTATTTTTAATATTGTGAGTTTAAAATTAAGAATTAATGGTGCTTTGATGAATGCGGAATAAACGTTGTTATAACTCAAGGATCTATACATGCACTTTACACTTTTGAGGAAAGGATCGAATTTCATATTAAATCATCATGTGAACCTTTTGAATTAAAAATATTAAAAAGACAGATTTGATCTATATGAATAGCCATCACAGGAACAAGCATGTTGTCATAATTAAATGATTTTTTTAATTGCATGAAAGAGTTCCTTGTTTGAGAAAAGTGTGCCTTGACTTTCGAAGTTAACTCTTGTTTTGAGATTGAGTTTGGTTGAAGCATATTTCTGCTTGTGGGAGCTATTTTTAGAGGTATATTCACCTTTGTAGATTATTTCCTTAGTTAACACACTTTTTATTCTTTTCTGAAAGTAATATGAAAACTTGGTGCAGGAACCTCTGTTCCGGTATAGGAATTGATATCTTGATACGAGAAAAGAGTGCTCTAGTCCTGAGACTTAGAGCCCCTTCATGAGGATTAAAATATTTAGTACAAGTAAAGAAAATACTTCCAGCATATAAATTTCATTCTAGTGCAAGCATAACGTTCTGGTGTAAGAACATTGTTGAAGTACAAGAATGACAGTTTAGCGTAGGAAGGAATATCTTTAAAGAAGACATACACATTTAAGGGTCCAACTATCAATTTGTCATGCAACCGTACTGAAGATAAACATAAATACGCATTCCATCAATTGGGATTGTTTTCAGAAGCTTGAGAATTCCTTTTATTTATTTCCTTGCAAAGTACTTTCTTTCATATTCCACCACTAGAATTTCTTTGGTATTATTTGTCATGTGATCATTCTTTTCAATTCTATAAGATTGTAATTAATGAAGTAGTAATAGAATTAGGAAAATTTCATATCATTTCTTCCATTTCCTGTGTTTCGCCTCTAATTTTTACGAAACCTCTGGGTTGACAATTAAGTGTTGAAGGAGTCTGCTGAACCGCAATTCCCGCACCCAACAAACACAAATAAAATGAGCATACAACTAAATTAGTTGTTTATAATGATTGTTTTTTAAAGCAAATGAAATTAATATAAACTAATAAATTAGTCATTTATATAATGAATATGAAACTACCAAAAAAAGATAAATGACTACAAATGATAAATTTGTGATTACAAATGATGACTAAATTTTGCACATTTATGACTATTAGTAGTTAATTTACAGTATCTTATAACACGACCAAAATTTATTCATATATCTTTGGTCATTAATTGGTTTCAAACGATGACTAAGATTTGCATATATATGACTATTAGTAGCTAGTTTACACTATCTTATAACACAACTAAAATTTAGTCATATTTCTTTGGTCATTAATTGGTTTGAAATGATGACTAAAATTTGCATATATTTGACTATTAGTAGCTAATTTACAGTATCTTATAACATGACCAAGATTTTGGTCATATTTCTTTGGTCAATAATTGGTTTTATCGAGTCATCATTTAGTAATATATTTTGTTGTATATTTAGTCATTAATTGTGACAATTAATGACTAAATTAATGGCCAAATTTATGGCTAAATATACTATTAGACAATAAATTTGAGACAACCAATTAATGACTAAGCTAAAAACAACTAAAAGTTGGTCGCATTATAAGATACTGTAAATTAGCTACTATAGGTCACCGACTGAAAAATAGTCGTTTATATGCAAATTTTAGTCGTTTTTTTAGTAACTAATTAGCCATTTTGTATTAGTGTCAGGAATATAGTTCGTGGCATTGCGGTGCCTAAATTGTAGAGAAACCAAATGGATAGATTTCCCTGGTCAAGAATCTAGTCCATGGCATTGTGGTGCCTAAACTTCTTCATAGATAAAGTGATATCTTCCATGTACTTCTTTTATATATGAATATCTCCCTAGTTAAGAGGGAGTGTTGAAGAATTGAACTAGGTTCGATCTTTATTATTATTATATTTGTCAAAATAATTTATTATTGTTAAATGGTTTATTAAATCGTGGGTTTCATGCTTGGGTCATATTTAGTTTAAGGTCCCAATTGTGGACTTTTAGGTTATTCATTAAAGATTTAAATTGATCCATCTTGGGCTTTTAAATCATGTAATATTAGGTTGCTTATTTATTGGTCAAAAGGATCCTCCACCAAGTCATCTTCTTCAAGGTCATTATCCTCAGTCTTGAAAAAATATCTACTTGAAATAAAAAGTCTCAATTCAAATGATACAAGTCAACAAGGAAACCTCCTCAAGTCGGCCTCAAACAATCTTCAATTCAACAAAAAATAGGACACACCTCTTCACTCTGTCATGTCGGCTAATTTACTGTGGGGAAACAACTATAAATACTAAGTTATGCTTTTGCATTAACCAACCACTGGAATTTCAGATCATCTCTGAAATTTTCAGATTACATTACAATGTTGCAGTATCGATGCTACATTAGGATTATGTTACAGTCTCAGTGCTACCTCAGGATGATAATGTTGTGTGCTACATTGGATTCAGTGTTATTTAAATTACATATGAAACTCGGTTTTTTGATGTTGCTATCTCTCACTTGATACTCGGTGCCATGATGATATAATGGTCTGTGATATGATGCTCAATGATATGACAATGATAGTGGCTTGGTGATATGAAACCCGTGATACAGTGGCTCTGTGATGGGATGATATGTACAATAACATGATGATGTCTCTATTCTCAATACTATATTCCTAGGTGTTATGATTATCCCAATACATGATATCTCGGTTATATTCAGTGATGCAAAGCTCAGAACTACTATGGTGATCACAGTAAAGTTGAGGAAGAAGGATGAAGTTTCAGTGTAAGTAAAGGACATCTCGGTGTTTTGACAGTAAGTATATCTCGGTGATAACATAGAAGGGATGACTTGATGGAGGAAACGTATAGTCTAAGGGTCTTGGTCATCTCATCTTAAAACTATTGAAGGAAAAATTTTGACTGGGTTTTCCCCAAAGTATGGGGTTTTTCCTTGGCATGTGCCTACATCTTGTGTTTTATTCTATTTGTTTATTGGAAGTAATATTGATGAGAAAATAAAGAAAAAATAATAAGAACTAAACATCACAAGATAATTTCATCATAAGATAAACTATTCACTGCCATTTCTCTAACAAAGAAGAGGATGCCACACCTACTCAAGGCAATAAGAATACTCAGAACACTGATGGCACATATCAGTTGACATAAAATGAACAAGTCGATGAGATGAAACATGAGCATGGTTCTACTGGTATGTTGGTGTGCCAAAAATATGGTATAGAAGGCACAAAGAGAGTACATGATCTGGGAAGTTTTGACTCTGAAAAAAGAACAAACCCCTGTTGTGACTGGGGCAGAATTGGAAATATTTCATGTTGGCTCCTCCGGAGGGAGTTGGAAAAAGGTTAAAAAAAATGGAAAATAAAGATAAAATAAAATATTATTATAAGTATTTATCCTCATTTACTAAAAAATTGTGGTTTGTTGTAGAGATCACAACACAATGTTCATCCCAAGAAAAATTAGTATCATTATTAAGTATTTTAAACTAAGGAGTGGTTATTCTTGTAAAATTATCTATGAATATAATAACATTGGAAGCTCCTCTTTAACAATCTCTTTCGAGGCTAGGTTCATGCATCCTAGAGGCTATCTAATGAAGGGGAATATTCTTGAGTGTACATATGATGTGTATAGGTGTTGGGAAGGATGCCTCTCATGTCATGATAGTTCCAAGAAAACACATTAGTGTGTTTTTGGAACATTTTGACGAATTGTCCTTGTTGAGATTGATCAAGTTGAGAATTTATATGTAAGGTTTTTCCTAGACTAATTTCAATGGGAATAATACAAGATTTTTACATGTTCATGGATGATGTAGAAATTTGTAATGATGGTGGATTTTTTTGATCACAATTTTCTTGAAAATTGTTACTACAAATATGATTAAATGAATCAAGATTCTGTAGAGATTCCAAATTAGCAAGAAAATTTAGGATTTGATTTTCTTTAGTGGATTATTTGAATTTCAAAATTTGATCAACTTCAAATATGGGTTGAGTATTTTCTTCATTTGTGTTGGTGTTATCAAGCCATAAAGTGTCTATGTGGGTGATTTTAGTGGAAGGAGACAAAGTCATATTTTTCATGAAATTATCAAGTGAGATAAGCATGTTTCAATATCGAAAACCAATAAATGAATATGTGGTAGCTAACTATGGCCTTCCTAGGATCACCAAATGTCCTCCTGAAGAAACCTTTGCTTGTAAAACCATAAGGTCAACAAGGAACCCCCAAGAGTTCAAGGAGATAATTGTGTCATCCAATACACCTTTAGGATTTATCTTAGATCTATTTTTGCTAACTCTAGGATAGTGGGTGTTGGATGAATATTAAGAAATTGTGATTGTTCCATGGTTTAATTGGTCAATATTTTGATTGTTTCTCGTAAATCAATTAAAACATTTGGGACAAGGAATATGTTAATATGAATTGAAACAATTGGGCTATCAGGATCTACACATTTTTATATGAATATTTTTCCTAACATAAGACCTATTTGCTTTCCAATGAAATAAATAGTGTTGGTTTCATTTTTTTCCTTCTTGGATTCTTTAGAAAAAGTTCCCTAATAGTATTAGCATATATTCGGATGTCCCTAATTTCTTGTAATAAGGGAACTTTGATGTATACATTCTTCAATTATGTAACCAAATCAAATCTGGAGCACGAAATAGGTTTTTCCAAGTTTACTTTCTTTGGATAAGAGGGTAAACTAGATGATTGGGGAAGCTTTGAAGTTGAAGGCGTATTATTTATTATAACATTATTATTTATTTGTTTTACGGTCTCCTCCTTCAATTATTTTTCAATCAGTACAGGATATTTTTTTACTAAGCACCTTTCTCGACCTTAAGTGTACATCTTGTATTTATATTAGGGTGATCAAATAGGTGGTAAAAGGTTGTAACTTAGTGTTAAAAATAGGCTAAGTTATCTTATTATTTGGGTTAGGAACTAGTTGGGTAATTAATTGGGTGGTAGTTGTAATTATTGAGGTTGTGGAAGTTGTATTTTTTGAGGAAGTACCAACTGCTAAGTTTCTATTTTTCGGGGTTATGGTTGATATTATGAAGGATATGTTTGTTGTGGATATTTTATAGGGTATGATTGTTGTGAGTGCATAGGATATTAATAAGCGGGCATGTTTCCTTAATTGGGTCCTCACCATCCTTGTTTCCAAGGATGACTTTGAAATTATTGTAGAGGACATGTTTTCTGAAGGTGTAGTATAATTCAAAAATTGTGGTGAATATCGTTGACCATAATAAGAAGTAAATGGAGATGAAATAAACAGGTGTATACTCGAGGTTTTTTTCTTCCAGGGTCTTTTTGGTGCCAACGCACAATTATTTTGTCACTTGATTCCCACCTTGATAGAATAGATTTAAACAGGGTAAAGAGGGACATTGCTCCATCAAATTTTATCTTGCACAAATTAAAAAAGTATTAATATTGTTTAGAGGACATTATTTTAACAGGTGTTTCTTTTTGCATTAAGGACGAAAAATGGAAAGAGCTAACTTTTCATATTCATGTTTATTTTTAACTTGTAAAGCATCCAATTACAAATTGAGAGTAACAATAATATGAACCTTAAAATTTTCTAAAAAATGTCCTAGTTAATTTTTAGTCACACCACCTATTGTAGATTTTGTAGCTTTAGAAAAAGTATCTCTATTTCCATTACAAAATCTAGCTTGAATTCTAGAGTATCTCCTACAAACATCATTGATTTTTGCAAAATTCATTTGTGAAACATCTCCGGCATCCATCAAATTAAGAAGATTAATGGATTCATCTGAAACACCTCTTAAAAAAATGTTCCTAATAATATCTTGATCAAGCTTGTTTTTCCTAGATCATTGGAGATTGTACAAAAATATTTCAAGGCAATCTTCTAGAATTTCCTATTCTTTTTGCATCATTTTAAAAATCTCTTCTTTTAAATATCTGGCTTCCAAATATTCTTGGTATCTCTTGAGAAAGGTTTTACACATTTCATCCCATGCTTAAATAATGTTTTCTCCCAACCCCGTGAACCAGTGCAAGCTTGAGCATTTTATGGTGGTGGGAAACCATTTGAATTTTTTTACATCATTTGAATAATCGTAATTATGGCATAACATGTCAAACTCAAAGATAAATGCATTGGAATATTCAGTAATCATACAATGAAAATGAGGTAAAATTGATCGAGGGATATTCTTCATTTGTACCTCATATGGATTTTCCTACCAAAAAGTTTGAAGAGGTGTTTTTATCTAAAATAAATATTATATTTTTCCCTTTAAATATATGCCTATTATATTTAGCCCTATTCATACAATACTAGAATTTCTTTATAAGCAAAGAGATAGAAAAATTACTAAATTGAATGCATTGGTATTTTATGCTTCAGAGAACTCCAAATTGAGGTACCATTTGTGTGTTATTGTCACTATCTCACTAGATCTAGAATGATAGAATGAAAAGAGAAGGAAAAAAATCACATAGTAATTTTAAAATCTAAAACAGAGGAGAAAATTAGGCCATAGATGCACCATAATATATTTTAGTATCTCCATAACAATGACCCAAAAAATGTTAGTCAATTTAATTAGCTGAAATCTTGAACATTAAATCAACAATCCAGGGGCAGTAACTTGTGAGATACTAACACCATAAGTATATATTTCAGGGCATCAATGGGCTTCCTAGACTATGCTACAAAATGGAGACAATGATTCAAAAACAAAACAACTTGAAAACAATGTTATAGAGGTCTCATTCACTGAATGGAAACTCATAGAAAGGTTTTGTTAGGCACAAAAGAAAATATTTCACTTAGAAATAGTCCTAAGTGTTCCTGTATTGCTTATAAAACAAGTCTTTAATCCAATATTAAGTAAGATTTATCCTGTTATAGTTGCTATAAAAAGGCATAAATGTGAATGTCAAGAGAAAATTAAATCTATGAGATTTTTATCACTGGGGTGTAAATATAGAGCATATTTCACACACCCACATTTTTCAATATTTCATTGTACTTAAACTAGAGTGATCATGGAACAAAAAAGATTTACAATGTGTCTCGCACCCTTTTAGTGAGGGATCTCACTTCTTCAAACAAGCAAAAAAACATAAGTGATGAAAATAATTCATGAATTGGGAAATGAACACACTAAATATTGTTGAGATTCAACAAGAAAATTTCAGCACCCACGCCTAGTGCATTAAGCACCTACACTAGGGTGGGGCCCACAGTGATATGTTTGGGTGCATGTCTTTTTTAGTTATCCCTTAATTAAGATGGACAATAAACTGTAATCTATTCTCAATGATGACTTGGAATAATTAACTGAGAGTGATAAACTTAGTTAGCTAGTGGATTTCGAGTTAGAGGTAGTTGGTGAGGCATGCAGAGTAATTCTAGTTGTAACAGAGTTTGAAGTGCAGTGGTGCATTAGTTAATGTAAGTTGTAATTAGTTTAACTCAGTTAAGTGAGTTAAAATCAGTTGTGCTAGTTGTAACTGAAGATATGCTAGTGAGAGATCAAGTGAATTAAATATTAATTAATTCACAATCAGTGATCTCACATGCAACTGAGGATTTACTATTATTAGCTGCGTGAATGTCAGATCTAGTGGAGACCCAATTGAGTTCTAGGTGAAATGGAAGTTTACTGTTAGTTGTAGGATTATTGAGTTGCACACATGCAACCAAACACCCATTGGAGTGCCCATGATACTTGTGCAATCAAGGAAGGAAAGAATTCATATCTTTTAGGGATTGCATTCATAAGGGATTGCGCAAGAAAGGTAGGCTCTCCAGAGGCTGAGAATTGGCTATGTGTTGGTCAGTTTCGTTCATGACAATGTGAGACAATTAGCTGAGTACTGGAGGGTTCTTGTGAGAAGAGTTTTCTATGTAATTATTTCATGATCCATGTTGAATATACACTAGAAGATACTGGGATTTTGAGCTGTAAGATTTCCCCGAGAATTATCTGTGTTGTGTGTGATTTGATTCTTCTTTATTTCATGTGATTAGCGATTTTGTTTTTAATTCCGAAAAATATTTGTAGAAGCGATTCAATATTTAACTTTAGTACATTTTTAGATCGGGTGAATCCAAGATATACATGCATGTTGTATAATTTATACAAATACAAAACCAAAGGAAGGAAAACTCTATTCTAATAAGCATTACTAAGATATGCTATAGAGAAAGAAAAAATAAAGTGACATGGGATAAGTTGGTGGGTCATCCCAACTAGTGTCATGCTACCTAAGATGCTATAGAGCCATGATCAATTCACACCACAAATAATCTCAGACAACAGAATCAACATTTTGTATTAATGAGCCTCGAAGATACATAGTTTCAACTTTCCATATCCTAGTGATTGAATCGAACTAATAATTACAAATACAAGTTATAGTTTGAAAAACCTAATACCTTGATAACCCTTAGCACTATTGTTAAGATGAGTACTATAGTTTTACATTTCATAACAGGATGAATAGGTGGAATCAATGAAGCTCCCTATTTTGAGTGTTGGAAACAACGATACATATCACAATGGATCAAAGGTGGGGTAATCCAGTGGTTTCCCTAATAAGTTTAGACCAAAACCAATGTGAATTGAGACCACAATTCAATGGAATAGTATAAGAATAGAAGAGGTCATTGCCACATCTTGATCTACTCTCATAGACATGTTATTCTTGGAACCATTGACTGCAGGTTTTCTTAATGAATAACACGTGCCTTTTCTAACCTAGAACTAATTTTATGGACATGGAAACATCTCGAAGGGTCTAGAAGGAAAAGCCATGTCTTGGTTTTCCTTCTAGAGGTGCACGGACATGCCAATCATGGAGGTGGGTCATCAGATCCCTATATAGGTTACAAGACCTAGTTAGTAAAATCATCCTTAGTAGCAAATAAAATTTTAATCCTTGTAATTCATAAAAAACAATAGAAAAACCAAAAAATTAACATTAGATCTACCTTGTAGTCTCTTGAGTGACTTTTCCACTGAAAGTATAAAAAAATAGGATAGTAACAAGGTAAAAAGGAAGGGTTTATATTATCGAAAGGAGGGTAACTGGTAGTTAAATGGTATCAAATCATATCCTTGACAAATTTGGTAGATAAACATAACAATGTTATATGAAAAAATAATGATCTACTCAAGGAAAATGTGTCTAGGTTTAAATCAATGAATGGGTGGTGTAACAATGTTTCATGAATGTATTCTAATAACCCACGGTGTATGCTTTTGTCATTGGGTTTCTTAGCATGATGTTTTTGAAAAGTAAAAAGCATGTGTTTTATGACTAGTGATCTTATAATCAAGTGGTAATTAGGCTTCCAAAATATCTAAACATATGGTTGTGAATGCATTGAGGATGGCTAGTGAGATTGTGATAGAGTTAGTTTTAGTGAAGGGAATTATGGGGAATTTTCCAGTTCCCAACAAATATTTGGCTTATGTTCCTTCTCATTTAAGAGAACCACGTGAGTGAAAACCTATTTTTTGGCCAATAATATGCTTCTTCATGGATACGTACAAAGGGTTACCTTGCCTCAACATTGTGGGATATTTATATTAAAGGGGTTAGGTGACCCAATAAAACCTTCGGTTGCAATTTAAGCATTAACATCCAAGAGAGAGTGCACCCTTTGTCAAATAGGTTGTGAACCATATATGATAGAAAATATTTCAAGCTACCAAGGAAAGCAACAATGTTTTAAATGAGAAATAAGCATATGAAGTTATTTGGATGCTTATATCCATAGTCTCTAAATTAGACTATAATTTGTTTTGTGACTCAAATGGAGGAATTATTTTGGCTAGATGTTTTATGCTATTTAATTTTAGGGGGGGATAAATCAATTTCATGAATAAAAAGAGATTTGATATAAAGGTGTGAGGAAGGAGGTATTTTAGGCTTCTAACCTTTTGTTATGCACCAATGTTGCTTTATGGGTGCAAAATGAAGATAATGCTTGGGTAAATAAGACTCTAAAAGTCATTCACGTGAGTGCATGAGTTTGAGAACTTTAATAACTACAAATAATTGAATTTGAGGTGCATTCTCTCCCATAAATATTTTCCTAAGTAATGTAAGCAATTTTAAATAGATAAACCGCAACTAGAATGAAACCATGATAAATGAGGTATTTCACTCTTCCATTTTTTTTTTTCCAAATATTGTTTATGAGTGCAAAGCAAAGAGCATACTCGGGATGAGGGATATTTTAGGTGATTTGGTTGTGAGAGAATGATAACATAGACAACCATATTAGAAGTGAATGATTCAAATTTTAATTTGAAAATGAAAATGCTTAAAAAAAATTGATTCCAAGCAGTGAGTGATTAACCATATGAGTTTTTTATTAACCTTTCAATTTATTTTAAACGAGTTAAGAAATTTAATGTAAATATACCAACAAATGACCAAAAAATGATGTATGGAAATTAGTGAAACATTATGATAAAAATATAAGTGCAAAATAAATAAATAAACCATCTATGTGGTAAGTACTAGGAAGTATGGCCATGTCCCCTGCCCACTAGGTGTGTTAATTACTAAGCAAAATAATGAGATCAAATAGCAAAAGCGCAATGTCTAATGATTTTTGGAAAAGTAAAATATACTATGTAAACTTCATAATAAAATTGTCTATTGCAAGAAAATTGAATTTGGATAGACTCACATGGTTTATCATAGAGATAAACAAGCTAATGAAATGCATACCTAATGAAACATGTGGGTGATAAAGTGATGCAAACGTAACATAGTCAATCCTATGTAACTCACACAAATTTTGAATGTTTTGCCATGTGATCTTTCATAAATTAGAATCTAACATGTGTGTGAAACAACAAGTCATAAAAATATGAGATTCTTTTAAAACTTTGCCTTTATTAGTAGGTGAATAGTGAAATTACAAATGTAATATGGTAGAAAATACACGCATCAATTAACATCCATTTTATAAATTTTTGGTAGGAATTTCATCAAACACTTTGTCTACACATAGGTAATTTTTCCAATAAAATTACTCAGAAATATTTCATACTACTTAGCAAAACAGACGTCTAATTTTTATGAACAACACATAAGATGAATATGAACTTGAAATTAGAAAATAAGTAGCAAATTCATCGACAAAACTAATAATTTTGAACAAAATGTCCTTTAAAAACCCCTGGAGGGAAAACCAATGTTAGAGAGATATTTTGTTATTCTTAGAGATCTCATAAAATTCTTCAAACAAAGAAATTCAACAGAATTAACAACAACTTATCTTAACCAATTTGCAACCCATTTTTCTTGAAATTTATGCCACGAACTCTCCTCGAATTTCATGCCAAACTCTGCCCAAAATTTCGTACAAAGTTAGAGTATGATATAACAATAAATGAATCAGCTCCTCCTCGAATTTCATGCCCAAAAAGCATCTCAAATACCTCAAAAAGAAGGTCAAATCCATAAAAAATATGCCTCAATTTATGTGCCTAAATGGAAAACTAAATTGATAGTACGACCTACAATAAATGCATTGAATGGTGTTATAATTTTCTCTCAGGCTGTTACCTCTTCCTCGATTTTCATGCCACTTTTTTGGCTTGGAAAATAATCCTCATCTACGTTAGAAAGTGTGTCTCTTATTGTCTTCACCTTCTCCTCAACTCGACCTCTCCTCTTTTCCTCTTGTATCTATCACACCAAATTGAGAATAAGCTCTCCTTAGGATGTGTGCCACTGAAAAATAAAAATGAGTGTGTCTCTTGACCTTCCATTAACCTCCAAGATCAAAGGTTGATATTTGATCTTAGCCTCTCATGATCCAACGACTATGTTTTAATATTTCATTGACTTCACTTAAAGTGCACTTTATCTTATAACTTTATATCTCATAAAGTTAATTTATTTTCCAAGTTACTTTAAGATATTCTCCCACATGTTATCCCCAAGCCAATGTGGAAGACACTTATCCTAGATAACTTTAACACTACTTCTTAGCAAGGAAAGTGTTCTTCACCACTCCCATATTGTCCCTAAAAAATACAAATTTTCCCTTCATAAGGGACTTCATGAGAATGTCTGCAAATTTCTCATTAGTGGAAATGCATCTCAACTTCATTGATCCTCTCTGGACATGATATCAGATGAAATGATCTCTAATGTCAATATGTTTGGATCAATCATGAAATAATGGATTATCCGAGAGTTTGAAGAAACTCTTAATATCACAGTAAATCATGGTGGCCTCCAACTGCTCACAAAATTAGGTGAATTTTGAGGTCTATAATGGGCCTCCTAAGGAAATTATAAAATAATAGTGGAAATAATAAAATAAAATTAGATTACATCATCAAATTTTAGAGGGGAAAAAAAAACTATTTTTTCAACTTGTATTTTCAACTTATATCCCTATGGGTTTACTCAAATTTCGAGCGGGAACACTTGTTGGATGCATAATTTGATTCCTTGTCTAAGGAATACCCATGTTGAATACTTTTGATGGACTTTGCTACATGAAAAATTAGAAATACGCGAAAAAACATGATTGCAACATGGGTACTACTTGGATAAGGAATTAAATTTCATATCCAACGAGTGCTCCTGCTCGAAATTTGAGTAAAACCTTAGGGAGATAAGTTGAAAATACAAGATGAAAAATAGATTTATTATTTTAATATTTTTTAATTATTTTTCTTTTTAACCCTAAAAATGGTGAATCATACCCCATGGTTGACATCATCATCTTGAATCCTATTGGTTCAATATAAACTTTATTTTGGTTGTACGTTTTTCTTAAGGGGCCCATTTTAGACCTCAAAAGTTCTCTAATTACAGACTCACCAACAACTTGTGAAGCCAAATGGTGTTACAACCCGCTTGACTAGTTTCCATGTATTCTACCTCTATAGGAATCAATGTCATTGGCCTCTATTTACAACTAAGCCAAGACACGACTATTGAGCCCAAACTAAAACAAAACCCAAAATTTCTCTTCTGATCCATTACACTACATTCCTAATCAAAATATGTGTAGCCAACTAGGTCGACTCCATCCCCTCACATATAGTACAGTCCATAGTCCATTGTCCTCTAGAAGTATCCCAACACATGTTTTGTTGCAGTCCAATGCACTCTCGTAGGCTCCACTATATACAAACTGATATTGTTAGTAACAAAACACAAGTTTGGCATATTTTTGACCAGGTACATCGACAACCCAATGAGATGACAATATAAATTGGGGTCCACAAACTCTCCATTAGAAGTGTTAAGCTTTTGGAAGTTGGTGATCATCATTGTAGCCATAGGCTGACAATCCTCCATCCTGATTCTCCTCAGAATATCACCTGCATACTTGCTTTGTCCCAAAAATATATGCCCACTCTCTTAACACACCTCCATCCCTAAAAAGTAGTGCATCAGTCCAAGGTCCTTCATCTCATACTTTGAAGCAAGATCCTGCTCGCAAGAAGCTATTAGTCGTTGCTCTCATGTCATGAAAAAGTCATATACCTATAGTACAAGAATGAGGAGCTCTCCTCCAATACAAATGTAATACATGTTTGTTTCTTTCTCACTTTTCTTGAAACCAATATGTTGTAAGTAAGTATATATCCATGAATACCAGGCTCGTGGAGCTTGCTTCAGTCCATATAGTACCTTATTCAAACAACACACATGAGACTCTCTCACATGAATCTCAAGCCCCCATGGCTATTTAATGTACACCTCCTCCTCAAGACGTCCATTTAGAAATTTCATCTTCACATCCATCTGGTGGATATTCCACCCCATCTTTGCTATAATGGATATCACTTCTCTAATCAAAGTGTATTGAGAAACACGTGTGAATGTCTAATCATAATCCACTCCCTCCACCTATGAAAAGCCTCTCACCACAAATCATGATATGTACTTCTCTATGTTTCCATCCACGACATACTTGATCTTATACAACCATGTAGAAGTTACAACTAACTTCCTTTTTGGTCTCAGTACCACCTCCCAAACATCGTTCTTCTTGATGGAAGTATGCCCTTCCACCATGGCATCTCTCTAAAATTGTTGATTTGTTGCCTCCTAATATAAAGAAGTATTTTCCTCGCGGATGTTTCTCACCATAGAAAAATAACTATAAAACTTCTATGGTGGTCTGATTTCTCTGAAAAAACTATTAGGGCACCCCACTGACTCCTTAGCTTCTTTCAATATCTCTTATAGCATGTTGTGTTTTCCCTCCAGTGTAGTGTCATAATCCTACTTTTACTCCTTTTCTACGAAAGGTAGATAAATATTGTACACTTGAAGACAATCCACTGGTGCTCTAAGACATTGAACTAGGTGTGTCAGTACCCTCTGAGCTCACAATCTAGGATCTAGTGATAACTAAAAATGGTGTATAACCAATGCCATAATATATTGTACCTCCTAAATAATGTAACCCTATGGTTTGAGGAACATGTGCTTAAGGTCCCTACTGCTCTCCTCCAAAGATCTCTGAAAGGCTCTATCCTCCTCAAATATCACATCCCTCCTTAATAAAATCTTCCTCAAGGAAGGGATGTATATATGGTAAGCCTTCAAAGTCTCACTATACCCAACAAATATACCCTTTTCTACTTTGGTTTCTAGCTTCTTCCTCTTCTCTTAAGGGACATGTGACCGTATTAGGCACTGAAAGATCCAAAATTTCCCAACCTAAAGTTTGTTCCCATAGAAATCATCCTAAGGGGTTTTCCTCCCGAATACACGATGAGGACTCATGTTCTAGACATATATCGTGGTGCTACAAGCCTCATCCTAAATAAATAATGGTAAAGTTTTATCGTGCAACATATCTCTAGCTTCTCCCATAATGGCCATGTTCTTCCTTTCAGCAACCCCATTCTATTATAGGTTGTACGGAACTGTCAACTCTCTCTTAATACCTTCATGTGCACAAAATTTCTTAAAGGTGTTGGAGGTATACTCACTCCCATTATCTAACCCCAAGACCCAGATCTTCCTCCCTGTTTGGTTATCCACAAGAGTTTTGAACTCTTAAAACCTCTTGAAGACCTCATAATTAGTCTTCATGAAATAAATATAGGTATTTTAGGAGAGATCATCTATGAACATAACATAATACTTATAACCACTAAGATATACCAAAGACATCATACCATATACTTCAAATTGGACCATATCAAGTATACCTATTGTCACTGCTTGGAAAATGAGTCTTGGTATACTTCCCTATAACACATCCTTGTGCTCCACACTGAACTCAAGAAATCCTATGACAATATCCCCTATAATATAAGAGCTCCATGATGTAAATGAGTAATCCTCCTATGCCATATCTCACATAGATATTTTCTACTACTGCTACTATGAATCGAGGCATGGTTAGGATGAAACATGGGCATGTACCACTTCCCTTGTTTTATCCCAATCACTTTGGTTGAAGTGACATTGGACCACTTAGGATAGATGAGTACCTTTCCATGTCTCAAAAAACACCTCAAATCCCCTATACTTTACGATGGAAACTGATATCAAGTTCTTCTTCAACCTAAGGACATACAAAACATACCTCATTGTCATAGGTGACTAAGATTCCCTCTCAAAAGAAATAGTTCCATGCCCAATTTACCTAATTGTGGTGTCATCTCCAAGTACCAGCTCACAAACAATTCCCGATCTTATGACAAGAAAATAATTTCACCTAGCTCATTTCGTTATTTTTTTCACCCTTCTTCCTGGACCCATCCTTGGGCCCCTTCTTGAATTTCTTTTTTCCCTTTGCAGTAAGAGAAACATTCTTCTCATCCTCTGCATGTAGCTGGATAGAAGAACTTGAGCCAAGTCTCAACTACTCCTACATGAAATCATCCCAAATTATTTTCCAAATAGGTAACTTCTCCATTGCAACAATTCAACGTACAAATTTTTCCCAAGTTTTAGAGAAGTCATTTAAGGCTACTCTAACCAACTTATCAACATCTATCTTCTCTCTAAAAATCCCCAATTTATCACGAACCTAAGATACTTTGGTAAGATATGAGGTGATTGTATCTATCTTAACATCTTGGTGTTCCTCAATTTCCCTCTCAACACCAATTTCCAGTTCCATTTTGAACTCAGGTACATATTGCAAAGTTAATCTTACATCTCCTTTGCATGAGTGTTACTAATGACATGAGGAATCACAAGGTCTTTGATGGGATTAAGGATAATTATCTTGGTTTTCACATTCTCTTTGTTATAAGCAGGAAACAATACCTCATCTGAAGGAATAATGTAGGCCTAATCAAGGATGTCCCATACTTCATTGTCCTCCGGAATAAGACTAATCCTTGATTTCCATGGGAAGAAATTACTTGCTTCCTCCAATCTATCCTAAAAATTCAAACTAGTAGCCATGACAAATACAAAAAAATATTCCTCCTTTGATGAAAAAAATTGAGTTCTAATTGATGTCCCATTGTTGATTCAATATGAGCAACCAATCTTTGATACCATGTTATAAAATACACTCAGAAATTAACTTAAAGTTCAGGAATTTCTTGTAGGAATTTCATCAAAAACTTTATCTACACACATGTAAGTGTTCCAATAAAATTACTTAGAAATATTGCATACTACTTATCAAACTAAAGGTCGGATTTTTATGAACAAAAACATAAAATACAAACCTAAACTTGAAATTATCAAATTATAAGCAACAAAATCATCAAAAAAACTAAAAAATATGGAAAAATTGTCCCGAGAAAATCCCTAGAGGTAAAACTAGTGCAAGAGGGATATTTTATTATTCTTAGAGATCTCAGAAAATTCTTTAGAGTAGAGAAATTCAATAGAATTAAAATAAACTTATCTCAACCAATTTGCAGTCCCTTTTTCTTAAAATTCATGCCACAAAATATCCTTGAATTTTGTGTCAAACTCTACCCATAATTTCATACAGCAGTACAGACTGTTAGAACAATAACTGCAGAAGCTCCTCCTTGAATTTTGTGCCTAGAAAGCAGCTCAAATCTACCTCAAAAATCATTCCAAGCCAACTCAGAATTATACCTTGATTTATGTGGATAAAAAATAGACTAAATTGATAGTATGACCTGCAAAAAATGCATTGTATGGTGTTGTTGTTCTTTTCTCTCAGGTTGGTACCTCTACCTCAATTTGCATGCCACTTTTCTTGCTTGGAAAATAATGCTCAGCTTCCTTTGAAAGCGTGCCTCTTGTTGTCTTCACATTCTCCTCAGCTTGACCTCTACTATTTTCCTCTTGTTTATCTCAATCCAAATGAAGAATGAGTTATCCTTGGGATTTGTGCCACTTAAAATTCCAAATGGTTGTGTCTCTTAACCTAGGCTAGCTAGCCTCCAATATTAAAGGCTAAGATTGCGTCTTAGCCTCTCATGATACAACGACTATGTTTTCATCTTTAATTGACTTTAGATAAAGTGCACTTTATCGCATAAATTTATATCTAATAAAGTTAAATTGTTTCCCAATTCCCTTTACGATATTCTCCCACGTGCTAGCCCCAAGCCATTGTGGAAGACACTTATCCTAGCTAACTTTAACCTAGAGATAAACAAGCTAATAAAATGCATACAAAATGAAAACTATGTGTGTTAAAGTGATGTAAACCTAACATAGTCAATCCTATGTATGCCACACAAATTTTGAAGGTTGTGCCATGTGATATTTCATAAATTAGAATCTAACATGTGTGTGAAACATCAGGTCATCAAAATATGATATTTTTTGTAAACTTTACCTTTACCAATAGGTGAAGAGTGAAATTATAAATTTAATAGAATCCTAAAAGCCACTAGAAGTTATCTATAATAAAAAGGCATCCTAAGAAGTGAGACGTGATTACCTAAAACTAAATAGGAGTTTCTAATTTGATATATGGATTTTCTTGCATTAATGAGCAAAATCCTTCATTTAACTATGGCATGAGCTAAATTTCAAGAAGCTGTTAGTTGTTGGAAAATAATAAGAGTATCATAGCATATAATAAACAAAAATAAAGCATAAGTGCATATATATTAAGAATGTAATCATAAAATGCCATTTAAAATACAAAGCAAAGCAGGTAAACAACAATATTCATATCATCATTCAATGGATAGGAAAAACATATAGTGCCATCCTGATGGGAGTGAAAGGAAGTAATTTGGCTCCAAAATATCATTAGGATGGATTCTTTCCCTCCTTTAATAATCTATATAACTCTAATGGTTGAATAAACCTTGGTTATTTGGTGAAAGAACGCAATAAAACATGAAGGAAATGGGTGGCAGAGAAAAAATACACAGATGTACCATCTCCAAGGTAATTTCTTCAAACATAATATCACAATTATTCTTATTCTTTGTAATGTAAAAACATGGCCTAATTTTGTGGTTAAAGATGAAGTTTGAATGATGAAACAACTTCAATGTCAATGGACCTCAATGCTAGTGGGATCTTATGTGCTTGATGAGATCTTTGTGAAGCCAAAGGACCATGTGTTCATGAGATAACAGTCTAATATATCTACATATGCCACCCTAGGGCTATGCAAATCAATCCTTGGCCATTGATGTGACATGAAGGTAGTTGGAATCTTGTGGTTGTATAAATTATGAAAGTATTGAAGGATTTTCCTTGTTATTCATGCAATAAAGTGAATTGAAATTAGAGTGACCCGCAAAATTTCCAATTGAGAGTTTGGCTTTGCTAAGAAGTTTCACTTATGTGTTTTAGTGTGAATTATATAAGTCTTCAAGGATCATCACCATAATATCACATGAAAACTAAATTGGGGCAATAAAACCTATCTACAATGCACTCCATCCCCCTTCACTTATCAATTCATCCTCAAAACATTAGTGTAAGCCCTATAATATGATTATGTAAGCACTATGGTCAACTAGTAACAAGAAAAAACATGTTGAGAACAAAACTATTGTTATCACTCATAAAAAGTGAAACATTATTTGACATGGTTATAAATTTCAGTTGTCACAAGTTGGTGTAGGAAAATTTATGTTTTTTCATCATTTACCTATCCTAAGGTTCAAAACCACTTCCATCCAAGTTATATCATGTCCCATCAGTCATCATTTGCTGACATATTTCATTTCCAAAGCTTTTGATTTCAAAAAGGACACTTTAGCCAGTTTTTCTTCTTTTCGTAGCGTTTTACACTGTAAAATAACAATTTTCGCTACGAAACTGCCTAATAGTTTCGTAGCGAAACTAATAGAAAATGAACTAGCCACGCTACAAAAAATGGTTTTTCTGTCTGTCTTGTAAAATCCGGTGCAAGGTGTCAATCCATGATTAGAAGAGTTAGGGTGGATGTCATTAGAGTCAGTTAGGGTTAAATCAAGGTACAAAGGTCATGCCTGAGGTCATCATTACTATTTTTAGCATGCATGAGACATGATTAAGGCATGAGTTGTCATTGAAACTTTAAAAAATTACCAATTGAGTCTTTTTTCATTCTCCACTTCATCTTTGCATGCTATTGAGTTCTGGAGAGTTGTTTCACCAAGCCAAGTTGATTGTTGGCATTTTCAAAAGTTGCAGGTGTCACTAATCAAGCGAGGTTGAGAAGGAATAAATTCACCATGGCTGCAAGAAAGAAGACTAACAAAGGTGGTCACTACCTCAGATATAAACATCTGGACATGAATTTGTTAAATGAAGACCCAACTGCCTTGGATATATTCATAAGAACAGGTTGTTTGCAGTTCTGCCAAATGCTGCAGGGTTGTCATTTGCAGGTTTCTAAGGAGTTTGCTATCAGTTTCAATGGGGTAGCTTCAAAGGTGGGAATGTTAAACATCACAGTAACACTAGAGATGATTGCAACAACAACATGAATCCCTAGGGAAGGGGAACAGTGGTTCGAAGGCATCAAGTTCACCATGCAGGACTACAAAGAATTTATCAAGCCAGAGCATAGTGAAATTGATCTCACAAATGCTATCCCAAGGAGCTACATGAAATAAAACTTCTCAAAGCTACTGCTAATTATTCAGAAGTACTTCACCTATGAAGGGAGGTTTCACATGGTCTATTCCTACCACCTTAGGCTTATACTACATTTTGTGGGTAACAGGTCTCTTGACTTGCCTTTTTACTTATACAAAAGCTTAGCTAAAATGTCAGATAAGGTCCAAGTTAAAAAAGAAGGAAATGAAACTTCTCTCTTTCACCATGGTTTGATCAAGTTGCTGGTGTTAGAGGAGTTAAAAATATTAGGCAGATATTGGAAATCCTTTCTGTTCATCAGTGGTTTTGAAATAGATGTTTTCACTCCTAAGAGAGTTCCCAAACCTAGAGATGTTTCATCACCTACAGTAGCAGAGCAAGTTGAGCCAATGATCATGGAGACAAAGCCTTTGCAGAAGATTAATACACCCAAAGCTACACCTGCAAAACAAAAGCCAACAGTGAGAAAACATGGCAGGAAGAGGGTTACAAGGAGCCAAACAGTGGCTAAGGGTAACTTGGAGGACATCTTGCATGCCATTGATATTGAAGAAACTCCCATTGTCCAAGTTGAAGACATAGATGAGGGAGGAAGGAAGCTTAAGAAAGACAAAGCAAATAAGAAGTTAGGGTTTGCAGGTGATGATGCAGGATTCATGTTTCAAGCTATAAAGCCAATGAAAATACATGCTATAAAAGTCTTGGAAAGTAGCAAAGAAACTCAGAAGGTCAGTGAAATTGTTCAGCCACCACCAAGCATCATAGACCTCTCCTCACCTGCAAAAGAAGAATTAGTCATCAAACAAAAGAAGGGACAAGAGAAAATCATTGAAAAAATAGAAGTTGAAGCCCTTTAGGAACAATTGAAAGATGCAAGTGAAGAGATATTAGTCTTGAGGAAAGAGGCAAAGAAACATAGACCTGAAAGAGTGCAATTTGAACAGATGAGGAAGATTTGGGAGGATCAAGTCACAAGTGTCTCAAAGACCTTGGAAAACACATAAAAACTGATAAAGTGGATTCAGCCACTAATAAAAGAGGTAAAGCACATCAAAAAGGTAAACCTGCATTTACAATCTAAGAACAGGACACTGAAGGACCAATTAAAAGACCTTTAAGAACAATTGGAACTGATTCATGAGGAGCTGGAAAAGAAAGGTTTTAAAAATGACTGTGGTTGAGGAGCCCATTGCTCAATTGATCATAAATGAGGAGGAAACACCACAAGAGCCTTAATTTGAGATTGAATATGTTTTGGAGGGTTCATTACATGCAAGAAATCAAGTTTTTTGAAGCTCGAAATCACTTTTCGAGATAGTTTTGAAATGTGAAATTTTTTCACTTTTACACAATTTTTCCTCTTTTCGTAGCGTTTCCTAGGCTTAAAGATAGGAAAATGCTACGAAAAAACCTGTAGCAACCTTTTTTCCTCTAAAGTCACTTTTTGCAGTTTTCAAGGAGGGAGATTGATGGTGGTAATGTATCATGACTTGATTGACATCATGGAATAGCAAAGGAGCAGAGTTTTTGGGTGCAGAAGCTACTTTTTCAACGCTACCAAAGCTTGCTACTAAACTGTCCTATTTTTGTAGCAAGCTATTTTTTATAGTTTTGGAGCATCTTAATGGCAGTTTTGGATAGATGGAATCCTCCAACATGTCAAGGGAGCTCAACATCAAATATTTATGACTCAAAATAGGGTTATGCATTCCTGAAAAATAGGGTTATGTTCCACATGTCTAGGAGAGTCTTAAATATGAATAGTGATAATGAACCTATCATGTATCTTTCGTGCATGTAATTCTTATTTTGTAACTATCATGTAATTGTTTCATAAGATAAGGTATAGTTATGTAATAAATAGGAGTTAGAGTCCTATTAGGAGATGATTTCTTTAAGGTATAGCTGTCATTTTTCTGTTAGGAGTTATGTCTTTCAGTTATGTGATGTTTCATAGGAGAATTTGATGGTCTAGACACTGGGTAGATCATCCTTTTTGTAAAGAAGGTCTATTTAAAGACAAAGCATCGAAGTAGTGAGGGGTTGGATATTTTTTGCACTAAACTGCCGCTTTATGTATTTGACTTATATCAGTAATACATAGTGACTTTCTTCTTGAAAGGCCTAAGATTCTTATGGGGTTTTTAATGTCTTATTGATCTATATATTTATGTTTTTACCATTTTCAGTAGATTTCATCTTTATTACTCATAATTCATAATTTATGCTCTAACTTCCTTTAGTGATAAAATCACTATGTTTCCCTATGTTTTATGTGTGAATTTCCTTTGTTAAAGACCCCTATCTACCTCAGGTTCCATGTCAAGAAACTTTTCCACTGAAACTACTTATTGTTGACTCCATAAGCCCAATGGTAGCAAGCCTACATTATTTTCAACCTACAAACATAAAAAACAAGTAACATTTCCAATAGAGTTAGTCATCTAGTATCATCATTATTCAATATCATAAAACCCCCTTGAGAGATCCCTCTTAGACTAAAGAGGCTAAGCTTTAGTCAAAAGCTGGTTTGAAAGAGTTACATTGAGTTGTTTGATAAGCAGCCATTCAAGTACAATTTTGTGATAAAATTTTGGTGCGTCTGTCGGGAGTCTGAAGATATAATTATCCCAAAATTTTGAAGCTAAACTCTTGAAGGTAGCAGGAGCTCAGAATCTGTTCGAGGCTGCAACTACCTTGGTGAATCCATTCAAAATATCATGTTCAAAGGTGGTTTCGAAAAGGAGATATACAAGGATTAATCCTAACCTAAATTCACCTACAATTGTGGATAATCCAAACACAATTTTCAGAGGAATTCAAGGCAGTTCTGCACAATCAGGTACTCCATTACACACAAAATCCTTTTCCTCTGAAGTTTTAAGAAGTCCTGAAGATAAAAGGTTTGATGATAAAATTCAGGAAGCCTTGTTTAGGTCTGAAAATGAAAAAGAATTGACTGAAATTGTCTTAGACCTACATAGAAGAGGTATTGATACCTCAGCCTTAGTGACCCAAAAATAAGAAGAGTTCTGGGAAGCAGTCACATTAGAGTTATTGTTAGGGAGGGAATATTTGGATAGGTTGAAGGAACTAGACCCATTTGAAATCTTTCTTAGAATAAAATCTGGTGTCCCTCTACCTGACTGGAGTTCAATTGTAACTGGACAACAAAGATCAACCAGCCCCCCTCCTAACAATTCCTCTTCCTCTACTACTATTGTCCCTAAAACTACCACAGTTCCAGTCATCATGGCAGGAAGTGTGCCACCTCCACCTACTGTTGCACCTGCTAGGTATGCCCCTCTTGTTCTCCTGGCTGTCCTTAATGCCCTTCCTAGCAAATATTCTGTTAGAATCATAACTTGGGGAAGTGATGAAGAAATTAAAGTTGAAGAGCATGTAGACCAGTTTAATGACTTTATAAACAGGGAGGAGGTTGACCATGAGGATGTCAAGATGAGACTATTTGCTAAGAGCTTTACTGGTGAGGTTAGAAAGTGGTTCAAAGCCCTTGCTCCAGGAAGCCTGCATAATTGGAATTAATTTGAAGATAGCTTCTTGAGAAAGTGGCGAAATATAACCAACCCTGTACAAGCCCTCACTGAGTACAATAGTTTGAAAATAGTTGTTGATGAAACTGTCCAAAATTTCTCCAATATATTTAACAAAGTTTATGATTCCATCCCTGCCCATCTTAAGCCTCCACCAGGTGTTATAGGTCAATTTGGGCATCATTCCCAATGACCTGGTTAACTGGACATCATCCCCATAACCAATGAATAGGGTCTATCATCCCCTATCATTTCAGTTGCTACATGCCCTAAGATAAAGAACAAGAAAAATCGTCCATCACTTCCATTGCAAGGTTTCTAAGATTTGAAGTACATGATTAAAACACCTATGAGCTCACCAATGCAGTCTCTCAAGGGGCTAATTTCTTTTCATATGCAAGTAACCCCACTCAAGTGTGATCTGTAAAGAACTTGCCGACACTCAAGGGTGCATTGGTCAAATTGGGAGCAAAATTCTCATTGTTCTGGAATATCCCCTTGGCCAGTGCCTTCTAGAAGAGTGCATATGTGTCAAACTTCAAATCCATGTGTCCATTTGATACCTTTGAGCTTGGGAACATGTCTTGCCTATTATTAGAAATTCATTGATTGTGAAACTACCTTCAGCTCATCTATAAATTAAGCACAGATCCTAGTGCTTGAGAAGGAAGAATTTGAGTAGATAAATGTTGGTGGAATTTCAATTGAGGATTTGATTTGAGTGATATGATACTAGAGAGATGTGCTATTGTGATGAGGCTGGGATGATGCTGGAGATGGTGACATAAAATAAATCGTTGGTTGTAACCTCCCCTTCTATCCATTAATAAATATTGCTGCTTACTTTCCCACATATGTATTTGTATAAGCTTTTGTATTTCATATTATGAATTCTTATCTGATGTATATGGGTCATGTTTCATTGATTTAACTGAATAAATTGAATATACATTTGTCTATTGCAATATTTTTGTTGTTTAGTGTTAATTCTTGCAGGAAATATTTTGGTGATCTAGCTTGGATTTGAAGCTATAGCAAAAGCGACAGAAGGAGAATAAGAAGTGCTTGGACTGCAAGTAAGTTTCTTGATCTATTCGGTGTGTCTATTTACTGTTAGGAAAAGTAGTTGCAACGTCTTTAATCTATTATTCTAAATGCGTACCACATTTAGGGAATAATGTTTTATCCGTAATCCATAATTCTGCATAACAAATTGGCGACTCCACTGGGGAGTTTACCCTTTATCCTTGGTGTACTTTTTCTTTGTTATCAACCCAGTAGAATTTACTCTAAAATATTAGGCTTTTTGAAATCAAATTTGCATTAGAAGTGTGTTAAAAAACCCGAGTTTTTGTTCTCTGTTGCTCCCAACGCATTGTTGAACAGGACATAGTGCTTTGCATAGCACTGTCTCCCACTCAGGGGTGTGTTGCAACGCACTGTCTCCCCTTAGAGACCACTTTTCCCCCTAGAGTCAACTAAATTCCATTGAATTTTTCATTGCATTTGCTTTCAGTTTTTGTTTGCTGTGTTTTCAAAATGACTGATGCCTCATAGAGACCAGTAACTTTATCTACTTCTTCCTCCTTTGAAAGAAAAGTTTGTTCAATGTTTATTTAAAGTGTTTTTATTTATCATTGATGAATTAATTTCAAAGTATTTTCATTGTTTCATTAGATCCATTTGATTTTGAAAAGGAAATTGTCGTTAAATTTTTCATTTCCTATAGGAGAAATTGTAGTTAAAATCTTCATTTTTTCTAAAAAGAGAAATTGTTGTTCAATTCCTCATTTATCAAAGTAAAAGGCATTTGTTTTTTTTTTTTATTTGATGCACTTAGTTTCATTTTCTGCATTCACATTAAAGGGACTGAAAATAAAAACCTGCATTTGCATGTAGTGGATTGTGTGCTTTGCATAGGAACAATTAGGAAATCTGCATTTTAGTTTGTGCTCTTTGTTGTTTTCTCTCAAATTGATTGCTCTTTCCCTTTAGTAGCTAAGATTTTCATTGAAAAAGCTAAAAGTGAAAAGTTTTCTTATCATTTTAGTTTGCATTTTAGGAATTTCCATTAAATCATCGTGGTGAACCTTGAAAGGAAAATTTATAAACAAGATCAACTTAAAATTTACTTCAATTTACTTAACAAAGCATTAGAACCATAACGATAAAATTTAGAAGGTCTAGGCTAGAGACGTGTTCCAACATCGTAAAACATAGCAGTTGTCATTAATTGTCTGCGATACATTCCGAGTGTGATACCTCACACCATGTATGTAAGTATATCGTAGCTCGTTCACATACTTTTGGGTATATCAGGTGGTGTTACACTACGAAAAGTATAAAGGGGTGCTCTCACTGTGCGGTTTCGCATTAGACAACGCTAATACAGACTTGGGCCTCCACGTACCTTTAGGTATATTTGGGAGGACAAATTTAGGTTGTTATCCATCCATAGTAAACCGAGTCAGCCACCTTGTAAATTGTGATACACCGAACATAACATTCGGGGAGATTGCCTACCCATACTTCTTGGTTCGCCAGGAGGTATTCTGCAGTTCAAAGTTTCTTGGTAAACCTTTTTCCTATCATTACCATTTTATTTTGTTTATTTGTTTTTTGGTTAAAATAAATCAGTCATCATGGAAGAACAAAATCATTTTCCCCATCGTTCAAGTAGATTATCATTGAAACCACCTTTACCACCAGAAGTTACTCCTGGTCGGCGAAAGCGGAATCACTCTACCGAAACCAGTACCATTGGTACCTCTGGTGAAGCATCATCTTCCCATATACCAGAGCCGGCACAAGTTTTTTCTACACATCCTGGTTCGTCTACTGTTGTCGATACGGAGTCCTTACAGCTACCTGTGGTCACGATCCATCCAATTAGTGAGACCATACCTTCTGAACTCGGTGTTGTTCAACTGGAAGTTGATCCAGATCTTGTCTCCTTTTTGCCAGAAAATCTGCATCCTGAAGTCGAACTACTAGAAGTTGTTCTTGCATTGTTCATCCCACATTCTACTGTAGCCATTAAGTCTCCCATATCACACAGTCAACCTCCTGAAATATACTTTGGGCCTGACGGTGAAATACTTCCACCTCATTTAATTTCGATTAAAGTAATCCCACAAGACGAGACACCTTTAAATCCTACCCATTTTTGGGAGGATATTTACCTGTACAAGTCTTTTCCTCAATCACCATCCTCTGCTTTTGTTTATCCTGTTCCTATTCAAATTCCCGTCGATTCAAAAGGGTGTACATTTGGTCAAGTAACCATGCCTGAACCAACATCTTCGGTTGGACCATCTGTTCCAATTGCGTCAGCACCTGCTCTCACTACACCGTTTGTTTTTACAACTTTACTAGAATCATATTTTCATGGTGGCCCTTTGGTCCCATCAGGTTATAAATATTTATCTGGAATTTTCTCTGGTGCATCTTCAAACCCATGGACTTCACCAATGTCATCATATGGTATTTTAACTGTTAAACCTATAGTCAGTACTGAACGGCTTGATCCTTTATATACATCATCAGGGCAATATCAAGCCAATCCTTCTGGGTTTATTCCATCCAGTACCATATCAACTGGACTCCCTGAATTTGGAGAGCAATATTTTCCTTCTTATTATCCTCCTCATGCTGGGGGAAAACCTTTGGTCACCCACTTTGACAGTACTCCATCATTTTTTTGTCAACCTAATGTTGAAATGAATGTTTGTCAATGGCAACCCACTCTATCTATCCAACCACAAACGGTTGTACACTCGTATCAACCAGTTCAACCTGTCACACCCACATCATTCCCACTTGTTAATACATCTTTACCCCTGTTACAGAACCAAAATGTTGTACAAAAACCATTTCATGCGGGTCCTTCAACTCAATACCCTCAAGTATTGGGCCCACAGAATCCAAATCCTTCGGCTAATTTACAACAAAAACCTGTACCTGGAATCATTTATTCAAAAGCTGGTTTACGATATTATGGGATGTCACGGCTACAACCAGGTTATACTTATCCACAACCAAATCCAAGTTATTCTAATTTGGGTTATAACATTGGTGGATAGACCCCTTGGCAGCCTCAGACACAAATACCTCAACCTTCATTTCAACAAGTATCATATTCAGGTTTTGGTCAACAGAATCCTCAAGCATTTTCGTATCAAAACAATCCCTATCTGGGTTATTAGCAACAAATTCCTTATACTGGTGCTCAAAGGCCTATTTCCCAAGAAATTCTATCATACCCTGGCTATGCTCAACCCTACCTTAATAGACAGTTGCCCTTTGTTGCAACTCTAGAGTTACCAGGTTTAAATCGGCTAACCAATGATCCAATCAACTATGCTCCTTGGTGGCCGGTGATACCCCATAAATTACCCTCAGAAATTCCAAAATTCAATGAAAACCCTGGAGAAGACCCTTAAACGCATGTTATAACTTATCATTTGTGGTACTCACTAAAATACTTAAATGATGACTCTGTTAGGCTACGTCTTTTCCAATGCACACTCATTGATTCAACTGCACAATGAGGATGGTTCTTTTACTGTGTCAACCTCATTAAAAAATGAAACAGGGATTGAGGAGAGTTCTTTTTTCTTGTTTCAACCTCGTTAAAAAATGAAACAAGTACCCATGAGAATAGTTATTTTTTCTTGTTTTAACCTCGTTAAAAAATAAAACAAGTGCCTTTGAGGATAGTTCTTTTAGTATGCTAACCTCGTTAAAAAATGAAACATGTCATGAGCATAGTTCTTTTCCTGTGTCAAGCTCATTAAAAAATGAAACAAATCCTCCCCTATAATGAGCCTTCATTCCATACATATATTAGTAACCAATAGTTTACTTAAATGAATGAAATGAAGCTTGGGGAGCATATTCTCTTGCAGAAGGAATTCGACATGTGCCCTTGCAGGGGGCATTCAAAACATTCTTACCAATTGCACCCAATCAACTCCTGAAGTTCGGGGAAAAAAACAGGTTCAGAGCTCCAAAAATGAAAATGGTATCTTTCAAATGGTAAAAATATTTTTAATTAGTCATTTGATTATTTGCAATTAATATTTGTTGTTGTGACTATGGTTTTATTCAATTTTTAACATGAAACAAGTATTTTTAATCCATTTGATGTTGTTCTGAATAGGTTTGCAACTGATGAACATATTAGTCGTGCACATTTATTTCAAGAATGATTTGACCACAAAGCATACTTTTATCCTTATTTTTTGAGCTTTATTAAAAATGATAAAGGATTTGAAGTGCACTTTTGTCTCTTTTTTGAGCTTCGATAACAGCAAAAAAGGAACCCCTGGAGTCTTCTTTCAACTCTTTTCAGACTCTGATAATGTGAAAAGATTGCCGAGCACTTGTATTTTTGAGCTCGTAAAAGTAAATGAATTGATATCTACTCAGTATAAGTTTAACCCTTTTTCGGACTGAGATAAATTATTTACAAAAAAGGAATACCTTGGTCAAACATGACTAAAGAGGTTCTCTCAGATATTATTTTACACTTTTTCAGATCTGAGCGATAAATTTACGAAAAAGTACTTATGGAGTTTTCTTTCGTCCTTGTTATAGGTCAATTTGGGCACCATTCCCAATGACCTGGTTAACTAGACATCATCTCCAGGACCATTGAATAGGGTTTATCATCCCCTCATTTTAGTTGCTACATGCCCTAAGACAAAGAACAAGACAAATCATCCATGACTTTCATCTACAAAGGTTTTCGAGATTTGAAGTTTATAATATATCATGTGAGAGCTCACCAAAACTGCCTCTAAAGGGACTAAGTGTGTTCCATGTGAAAGTAACCCCATTCAAGGGTTCTCTGCAAAGCACTTCCCGACACTCAAGGGTGCGTTGGTCACATTGGGAGAAAAATTCTCATTGTTCCGGAATCTCCACTTGACCAGTGCCTTCTAGAAGAGTTCACATGTGTCAAACCTTGAATCCATGTGTCCATTTGATACCTCTGAGACTGTGAACATGTCTTTCCTATTATTAGAAAGTCATTGATTTTAAAACTACCTTCAGCTCCTCCTAAATTGAGCACAAATCTTAGTGTTTGAGAAGGAAGAATTTGAGTAGAGAAATGTTGGTGGAATTTCAATTGAGGAATTGATTTGAGTGACATGCTGCTGGAGAGATGCGCATTGTGATGAGGTTGGGATGCTGCTAGAGATGGTGATACTAAATCAATCATTGGGTTGTAACCTCCCCTTCTATCCATTAATAAAGATTGCTGCTTACTTTCCCACATATGTATCTGTATAAGCTCATGTGTTTCATATTATGAATTCTTATTTGATGCATATGGTTCATGTTTTATGGATTTAACTGAATAACTTGAATATAAATTTGTATTATTGCTATCTTTTTATGTTTAGTGTTCATCATTGCAGAGAATATTTTGGTGACTTAGCTCAGATTTGAAGCTACAGTAAGAGTGACAGAAGGAGAATAGGAAGCGCTTGGACTCCAAGTAAGTTCTTTGATCTGTTATGTGTGTTTATTTACAGTTAGGAAAAGTAGTTGCAAAGTCTTTAACCTGTTTTTCTAGATGAGCACTACATCTAGGGAAGAATGTTTTATCCGTAATCCATAATTCCGCATAACAAATTGGCGACTCCGCTGGGGAGTTTACCCTTCATCCTTGGTGTATTTGCCTCTGATTTTATTTGTTTATTCACCCAGTAGCATTTATTCAGAAATATTAGGATTTTTGAAATCCAAATTTGCATTAGAAGTGTGTTAAACAATTGTATTTTTCCTTATACATTGTGCCCAACGTACTATTGGATAGGACACAGTGCTTTGCATAGCACTGCCTCCCTTTAAGACCTGCATTGCAACGCACTTTAGAGACTGCGTTGCCTCCTGAAACCATCCAAATTCCATTGAATTTTTCATTGCAATTTGTTTTTAGTTTGGTTTTTGCTGTGTTTTAAAGAGCCTAGTATCTCAGATTGACTAGTGACCTTACCTACCTCTTCCTCCTTTGAAAGAAAAGTTTGTTCAATGTTTGTTTAAAGCATTTTTATTTATCATTGGCAAATTAATTTCAAAGTATTTTCATTGTTGCATTAGATCCATTTGCTTTTGAAAAGGAAATTGTCATAAATTCTTCGTTTCCTGATAGGAGAAATTGTTGTTTAATTCCTCATTTTTCCTTCAAAAGAGAAATTTTTGTTTACATTCTTCATTTCTCAAAATTAAAAGGCATTTGTTTTTATTTATTTGGTGCACTTAGTTTCTTTTTTGCATTCATAACATTAAAGGAACTGAAAATAAAAACCTGCATTTTCATGTAGTAGATTGTGTGTTTTGAAAAAGGAATGATTAGGAAATCTTCATTTAGTTTGTGCTCTTTGATTTGTTTGCTCTCAAATTGATTGCTCTTTCCCTCTAGTAGCTAGGATTTTCATTGAAAAACTAAAAGTGAAAGATTGCTTATCATTTTAGTTTGCATTTTAGGAATTTCCGATACATCATCGCGGTGAACCTTTGAAAGGAAAATTGATAAACAATATCAACTTAAAATTTATCTCAATTTACCTAACGTAGCATTGGAACCATAATAATAACATTTAGAATGTCTAGGCTAGAGACGTGTTCCGGCGTCGTAAAACATAGCAGATGTAGTTACATTGTCTGTGATACATTTTGAGTGTGATACCTCACTCCACGTACGTAAATATATTGTAGCTTGTCCATGTACTTTCGGGTATATCGGGTGGTGTTACAGTACAAAAAGTATAAAGGGGTGCTCTCACTATGCAGTTTCGCATCAGAAAACACTAATACAGACTCAGGCCTCCACGTACCTTCGAGTATATTTGGGAGGAAAAATTTAGGTTTCTATCCATCCATAGTGAACCAAGTCGGCCGCCTTGTAAATTGTGATACACCGAACACAACATTCGGGGAGATTTCCTGCCCGTACTTCTTGGTTTGCTAGGAGGTATTCTACAGTTCACAGTTTCTTGGTATACCCTTTTGCCTAGCAATACCCTTTTATTTTTTTTATTTGTTTTTGGTTAAAATAAATTATTAATCGTGGAAGAACAAAATAATTTTCCCCTTCATTCACGTATATTAGCATTGAAACCACCTTTACCGCCAGAAGTTACTCCTGGTCGGCAAAGGCGACAACACTCTATCGAATCAAGTACTATCCATACCTCTAGTGAAACATCATCTTCCCATATACCAAAGTTAGCTCAAGTTGTTTCTACACATCCCAGTTCGTCTACTGTTATCGAAACGGAGTCCCCAAAGCAACCCATGGTCATGATCCATCGAATCAGTGAGACCATACCTCCTGGACCCGACGTTGTTCAACCAAAAGTTGATCCAAATCCTGTCTCCTATTATCCATAACATCTGAATCTAGAAGTCGAACAACCGGAAGTTGTTCTTGCCTTGGGAATCCCACAAATTTCTGTAGCCATTGAGTCTCCCATATCACATAGTCAACCACCTGAAATATACTTTAGTTATGACGGTGAAATACTTCCACCTAGTTTAATTGTGATTGAATAAATCCCACAAGATGAGACACCTTTAACTCCAACCCATTTTGGGGAGGACCTTTACTTGTACGAGTATTTTCCTCTATCATCACCATCTACTTTTGTTGATCCTGTTCCTATTCAAACTCCCGTCGATCCAAAAGGGTATACATTTTGTCAAGTAACCATGCTTGAACCAACATCTTCGGTTGGGCCATCTGTTCCAATTACGTGAGCACCTGCCCTCGCTACCTTGTCGATGTTTACAACTTCACCAAAGTCATATTTTCATGGTGGCCCTATGGTCCCATTAGGTTATAAATATCTATCTGGAGTTTTCTTTGGTGCATCTTCAAATCCATAGACTTTACCAATGTAATCATATGGTATTATAACTAGTAAACCTATAGCAAGTACTGAATGACTTGATTCTTTATACACATCATCAGGGCAATGTTAAGCTGATTCTTCTGGGTCTATTCCTTCAAGTACCATATCAACCGGACTCCCAGCATTAGGAGAACAATATTTTCTGTCTTATTATCCCCCTCATGCTGGGGGGCAACCTCTGTCACCCACTATGATAGTACTCCGTCACTTTTTGGTTAACCTAATGTCGAAATGAATGTTTGTCAATGGCAGCCCACTCTGCCTATCCAACCACAAATGGTTGTACACTCTTATCAACCAATTCAACCTGTTACACCCACATCATTTCCACTTGTTAATACATCTTTACCCTGTTACAGAATCAAAATGTTGTAAAAAAACATTATCAAGCAGGTCCTTCAACTCAATACCCTCAAATATTAGGTCCACAGAATCTAAATCCTTCGGTTAATTTACAACAACCTATATCTGGAATAATTTATTCACAAGCTAGTTTACCATTTTATGGGATGTCACAGCCACAACCTGGTTATAACTATCAACCAAATCCAAATTATTCTAATTTGGGTTATAACATTGGTGGACAGACCCCTTGGCAGTCTCAGGCACAAATACCTCAGACTTCATTTCAACAAGTATCATATCCAAGTTTTGGTCAATATAATCCTCAAGCGTTTTATTTTCAAAACAAACCCTATCTGGGTTACCAACAACAAATTCTTTATGCTGGTGCTCAAAGGCATATTGTTTAAGAAATTCCTTCTTACCCTGGCTATGCTCAACCTGATCTTAATAGACAGTTTCCCTTTGTTGTAACTTTAGAGTTACCGGATTTAAATCAGATAACCAATGATCCAATCAACTATGCTCCTTGGTGGCCGGTGATACCTCACAAATTACCCTCAGATATTCCTAAGTTTAATGCAAACCCTGGGGAAGACCTGTCGACTCATGTCATGACTTATCATTTATGGTGTTCATCAAATTCCCTAAATGATGATTCTGTTTGACTACGTCTTTTCTAGCGTACACTCACGGGTCCGACTGCAAAATGGTATATTGAGTTACCTAGAGATTCTTTTGATAATTTCACTTCCCTAGCTACTGTCTTTTTGACTCACTTCCAGTTACCCATATGATATGAAACTGGAACGGAACCCTTAACCAATTTCAAAGAGACTAATGCTATGCACATCTCTGATCATATTCATGAGTGGTGTTGTCGTCGTAGAATGGTTAAGACATTTGTTCTTAATCAAATCCTAGTTGAGTGGTTCATTAAGTCCCTGTTACCATCTATAACTGAGGAGGTGGCTAAGGGTGGCGTCATCACAGAAGCGCAAGTTATCGCTCGTGCCCAATATTTAGACTTTATTTATACTCAGTCTGGCATGCTCTATGAAAAAATTCCTAATGCGCCGAGATCTAATTTTACTGTTCCTCCTCAATTAAAGGACTCTCATGCCGGAGACGACTTGATTGGAACTGCAATCACACATCATACTAATGCATCTGATCCTACACCTTCTTCTAAAATTAATGTTGTGTCATTTGATAAGGGAAAAAGTGACAAGCAACATGGAAGTAAGAAAAAGGGGAAATCTAAGAAAAAGAAAACTTCTAACCCATAGGAAAGATCATCTGATCAATCATCTGGACCTAGGAAACCTCGTTATCCATGCATAATCTTTAATGAGGAACACTTTTTTTAGGATTGTCCTCACCGTGTTTAAGTCTGAAAAATCATTAAGACTTCCAATGCATCAGCTGTGTTGACAGATCCGTTTCCGAATCCGGACACAAATTTGGTTGCTACGGACCCAGCTTCTAGTTCCCAAGTAATTATGTTATCCATCAAAAAACCTTCAACAGATATTTTGGTGTTAAAGTGTAATGAAGATTATGGTAGTCAGGCCACTAATCAACCTACTACCATGACTACGAATCCGTCTACAGAATCAGTACCCGCCTACTACTATTCCCGAATTGACGATCAAGCCACCAAAGGGAGTAATTCACAAATCGACATATAATTCTCGAGCAAGAGCTGCTCAAAATTATAATATAGTTGAAGATTTGGCTCAATCCCCTTTAGCTATGTCTACTCTCGAGGTATTACAAAATTGTCCCTCCCAAAAATAGGCTTTATTGTCGGCTATTGGTGGAATTGATCCAACTGATTCTAATCTTGTCGACTTTAATCATACGGGCTATGTGCCGCAACTACCAGCAGAATTGGCATTCTCCATACAAGTAAATGTTCTCAATCACCTTGTTCATCGTACTATTATTGATGAGGGAGAATCTATGTGCATTATGTCTCTAAATTGTTGGAAGTCACTTGGCTCGCCGCGCTTATCACAATCATCAACGACGTTGAAGGCTTTTGATGGACGTACATATAAGCCTTGTGGTATTATTAATAACTTGCATGTTGAACTATGGGGAAAAACAGTGAATGTTGATGTTGAGGTTGTTGACAGACCCCTTGACTACAATATTCTACTTGTAAGGCCATGGGTATATGCAATGACTGCAATTGTTTCTACATATTTTAGAATGATTTCCTTTCCATATAAAGGTACTATCACAGTCATTAATCATCTATCCTTCTTTTCCTCCACTTCACAGGTAACTAGAAGTGTTCTGTTTGTTCACGCACCCCAACTAGCACTTTAGAACATTGGTGTAGGACTTTTAAAGGATTCCACTCCCATGAGAACCTTTGCATTACCGCCACTAGCGACGTCGACAAAAATTGCAAGTATAGAGACCTGCTACATGATCTCTTCCACTCCATCTGGCTTAAGGGAGAGTACGGATGATTCTGAAATTTTTACATTGGATGAGTTTTTGCTACCCAACCCTATTGAGCTAGTATAGCAATCAATCTATCTAGCTTGGGAGGCGAATCCAAAATCAACGTCACCGATTGTTTGGGTTGATCGTTCCTTAGAATTTGTTACTCCACGTGATCCATTTTCCTCATTTTTCTTGACAGATGAGAATATTTTGGAAGCCATGATGTCAGAAGGAGAACCATGGGAAGATTATCATCATTGTTCCCATCTTCCTGATTATGAAGAAAATTATCTTAGTGAACTATATCACCCATCAATCAAAAATTTCTTTTCAAATTCTTTTCCTATTAATGCAATCAATTTCGAGCGAAATCTATCAAATATTGAAGAAACCATTTCTATCGATATTTCGTTCAAACGTTGCATTGTAGAAAATATTCATGTTGGTGTATCTTGTTCTCCATCAGAACTCAAATCATATCACTCTCTACTTTGTGAATTTCGTGATGTATTTGCTTGGTCTTACGAGGAAATTTCAGGCATAGATACTAGTATTGTTGAACACACTATTAATATGTATCCTGATGTCAAACCGGTGCGTCAACGGCTTTGTCCTGTTCATCCAAAGAAAGCCGCTTCCATCAAAGCAGAAGTTGAAATTTTTTTTCATTCTGGTTCCATTTACCCTGTTCTGCTAACTGAGTGGGTTTCCAATATCATTCCCATCATGAAAAAACAAGGAACCATTAGAGTGTGCGTTGATTATTGGGACGTCAACATTTCTTGTCCAAAAGACAACTATCCTACTCCCTTTATCAACCAGAATATTGACGATTGTGCTCGATGTGAAAATTTTTCATTCATGGATGGATTTTCTGGCTACAATCAAATCAATATCCGCCCAGAGGATCAACATAAGACAACATTCATCTTTCCCTGGGGCACATTTGCTTATAAGAAACTATCGTTTGGTTTAAAGAACGTTGGGGCAACTTTTCAGAGAGCAATGGATTATGCTTTCAATGACATCAAGTACATTGTTCAACCTTATCTAGATGATTTACCAGTGCAATCACAAAATCAGATTGATCACCCGATGCATTTGAGAGCCATATTTTTACATTTTCGAGACTACAAAATACTCCTCAATCCATATAAATGTGTATTTTGTGTTGGTTTTGGTCATTTGCTTGGATTCGTAGTCTCAAAAGAAGGAATTCGAATCGACCCATTGAAGGTTCAGGCCATTCCTGATTTGCCTGCGCCATCAAATTTACTTCAGATATAGAAACTTCAAGGAAAGGCTAACTTCCTAAGAAGGTTCATTCCAAACTACGCTGAAATGGCTAAAGGATTTACTCGACTCTTAAAAAAATGGGTTCCCTTCCATTGGGACCAAGTTGCGCAAGCTTCTTTTGATGCTGTCAAGGACACTCTTGTCCGAGTGTCATTAATGTATCCCCCTAATTATCAAAATGACTATTTCATATATATCGTCATGGCTGAAACAACCATTGCTATGGTTTTGGTCCAAGTAGAAGATGGAATTGAACATTTTATTTATTATTTGAGTCGTAATATCAATGATACAGAAGTTAAGTATTCGTATTTCCTTGGAAGCTGTTCAAGCTGTCCAAATATTTCGCCACTATATCCTACTCCGAAACAGCACTATTGTTTCATATTACAACCCCATGGCTTATATCTTATCATGTCAATTACTGGGGGGGAAAATATTCAAAATGGATTGTCATTTTGCAGGAATTTGATTTGGAATTCATCAAATCCAATTCAAATAAGTCTTTAGTTTTGGCTGAGCTTCTCTATGACCTTCCCTCTGATAGTATTGAAACTACATCGGAACCATCAATTCCTGACGAGTCTCTGTTTCTGATCGGATCATCTGATCCTTGGTATGGATATTTCATCATTTATCTCCAAACTCAAACTTTTCGACCTGATACCTCTCACTCTGAACAACGACATATTCGATACCAAGTCAAATATTATCTGATCGTCGGCGATACACTTTATCATCGTGGTGTCGATACCATTTTAAGGAGGTGCCTCACTTATGAGGAGGCCGAAAAGGTTTTAAATGATTGTCATGCTGGGGCTTGTGGTGGACATTTATCTGGATATGATACAACGCAGAAGATACTCTGTGCCGATTATTTTTGGCCTACAATATTTCGCGACTGCATCCTCACGGTCAGAAGTTGTCATGTGTACCAGATCTTTGACTATAAAATCCGCAAACCACCAATGCCAATGCATCCTGTTGTCTATGTGGGACCATTTTCGAAATGGGGTATTGACTTCATGGCTTGTAACCCTCGTTCATCTGGGGGGCATGGTTATATTATTGCCGCAGTCAACTAATTTACCAAATGGGCCGAAGAGATGCCTAAATTCAACAACGCAGGACAGACAACTGCATTTTTTTTCTTTAATCATGTTATTGCACAGTTTGGGGTCCCGCAGGCTATATTTACAAATCATGGGAAGCATTTTCGCAACCACATGATGACCGAATTAACTACCAAGTTAGGATTTTCACATGATAATTCTACTCCTTATTATCCATAATCAAATGGACAAGTTGAGGCTATTAACAATATTCTTAAACGTATTCTTCAACGAATGATAGGAGTTCGTAAAAGAAACTGGCATTTGATCCTGTACTCGGCCTTGTGGGCGTACCGAACTTCGGTGAGAAATGCAACCAGATTTACTCCCTTTCAATTGGTGTATGGTCTGGAATCTATCTTTCCAATCCAATGTGAAATACCATCGTTAAAACTCGCAATCGACTTGTTACCTGACACCTCATAAGAAGAAGTGCGTCTTTTTAACCTCATCCATCTTAATAAAACGCACCGTGAAGCCCAATTGGCTAACGAAGCACATAAGAGACGTATAAAGGTGCAATACGACAAAAAATGTCCAACCTCACATTTTCTCAGAGGGTGACTTGGTCTTGCTTTATGATCAAGAAGTTGATGTAATAGGAACAAGAAACTTTGAGCCATTATGGCATGGCCCCTATACTTTCAAAAGAGTTCTTGCTAAGGGTTCCTATGAGTTAGTTGATTACGATGGAATTCCGTTGGCACAGCCCAGAAATGGGCTGTATCTGAAATGTTACTATGCTTAATCATGAGCATAGTAATTTTTTGTAATATATTGTATATATATGCTGTTGATTTGCATTCACTGTCTTTTTTTTTTTTAGAGTTTTCTTGACATTAGTAATCCACTTTTTATTTCATCACAAATTTCTGAATCTTCGGAACCATTTTTTGGATATGCTGATGGTGCTAGTCGTAGTACGCAGAATCTATCCTCTGCAGCGTGGGCCATTTTCGATCCAAATGGCGAGTTAGTGAGTTTTCAAGGGATTTGTATCGATAGATAGACGAACAATATCACTAAGTATAGTGTGTTGATAGAACTTCTATATGATGCCATTTCATTATGTATTAACCACATTATCAGAAGGTTAGACTCACAACTTGTGGTTTATAACTTACTAGTGTTTATACTGGTATAAATCCAACACTCCATAGATTGTTCCTAAGAGTTCAACTTTTGGAAAGACACTTTGATTTTATTCAATATCAACACATTTCCAGAAATTTGAACACATTAACTGATTCTTTAGCTAATCAAGTTTTAGACAGACATTTGCAACACATGTAAAGAAACAATTCTCATCATTGAATAGGATTACACAATAAACATAAGAAAAACACTGAAATCAAATAGATAGATAGTTATAGGTTTTTACAAAAAAATTTGCCCAAGATTCATTGGTCATCTGACCTCAAAATGTATGCAAAATGTCAAAATCAAACTAGTGGTGCTCGTGGTAACATGTTATAGATCTAGCTATCCTACGTAGTAACCACATCCAATGATTAGGAACACCTATAGTGTGACGTTGCAGTCGCATGGGTAACTCTTTGATCCAGCAATCCGGAATCCCAAAGTTCAACTCCTCTATGTGCTGTCGAAGCTCAACCAGAGTCTCAGCCATATCAAGATCGTGAAGGGCTGCTCTCCCGACAACCCTCTCTGCTGGCTCATCTGCTACACGCTCTGGTTCCTCCACTGGTTGAACTCGACCAAAATCTGCATTACATCAAACATTTAGTTTATTCTTGGGAAAACATAAAAAATACAAAAACATTGTATAAACCTGAAGAAAATAAAAGACATGGTAAGAAAATTCTTACCCATTGCACCCCACTGAGCACCTTCTGGTAAAGCTAAATCTGGATCTCCTCGGAAATCAATGCTTGTGTATGCATACTCATCGATGGCGACAATCTGTCGCCGGAACCAGTCTAAGAATGCAGTTGAGAACATAATGGTCAATTGACTCGCATGCCTACCCATTAGTTCTACCCATCTCTGCATCCGTGGATCTCTAGGATTAGACACATCCAATGTCACATGTTGTGGTTGCATCAGTGGAATCCGTTCTAAGGAAAATGATATGAGGATCGAACCATAACTGAAGTTCTTCTTCCTTCCTCCCTTTGATTTGTTCAGTTTTTCCTTTATCTGAAAAATTACAACATCAGACCATTTGAAGACTGTTGGCTCCATGCACTCTAGCGCATACTACATATCGATCTATTCGCTACATGTAGTGTAGCGGTGCCAACAAGTTTTGCGATCGTGAAAAGGATAGTTCTCAAAGGAAAATCTCTAACATCCCGGATGCTTATCTTTCCATCTTTTCTTGGCTCTGCCCCTGGATAACAATGTTGCAAAACATAATCTCTCACTGTCTCTCCTCCAACAATAGACCCTGAGAGCGAAATAGGCAAGCCTCTCCTCGACAAACCTGTAAGAAAGTATACATCCTCAACTGTTATAGGAACCACTTGGTTCTTAATATGAAATTCCTCTATAGCTAGATCCCATGCTAGAACTAAGAACTCCAAGAGTTATATTTATTGCCTCATCCCTGACAACCGGAAGTACTTTAATATTCCAAAATCTCTTAAGGCTCTTACTGTGCTCGGATCATTTAGGGAAATCATATCTTGTTCTTCATGCTCTCTTTCCCTCCATGTAATCGTCATTGGAATCCGATGAAAACCTGAAATACAACCATAAGAACCATTAGATTCCATTCAATGAAAAAAATTGGGCAGAATGCAAAAAAAAAAAATGTAGATTGCACCCAATGCAGGCTCTAGCAAGAGACAGTGTGTTGTGTATGCAGGTAGCCTTCAATTTAGCTGCTATGCAACGCACTTTTTGATGTCTAAGGGTGCGTTTCCCTATTTGGGAGCAGAATTTACCCTAGGGTCCCCAAAACCCTAAAAATTTGCAAAAATTGGAAATGAAATAATTACTGAATGAAAGAGAGGGTTCATATCACTAACCTAGATCAAATGACAACAAAATCCGTGCACATAAACGATCGCAATCAGCAGTTGAAGTTCGGGGGCAAAATCAAGTTCAGAACTCCAAAATGCAAATGGTAACTATGGAATGGTAAAAATGAATAGTAAAACACTTTTTAATAGACACTTAATTGTTTGCAAATCATATTTATTGCTATGACTATGGTTTTATTATGTTTTTATCATGAAACAGGTATTTTTAATCCATTTGATATTGTTCTGAACAGGTCTTACAACTAATGAACAGATTAGTCATGCAGATTTATTTCAAGAATTATTTGACCACAACGCATACTTTTTCTTCTTATTTTTCGAGCTTTGTTAAAAATGAAAAAGGATTTGAAGCGCACTTTTATCTCTTTTTCGAGCTTCGATAATAGCGAAAAAGGAACCCTGGAGTCTTCTTTCAGCTCTTTTCAGACTCTGATAATATGAAAAGATTGCCGAGCACTTCTCTTTTCAAGCTCGTAAAAGTAAATGAATTGATATCTACTCTGTATAAGTTTAACCCTTTTCCGGACTGAGATAGATTATTTAAGAAAAAGGAATACCTTGGTCAAACATGATTGAAGAGGTTCTCTTAGAGATTATTTTACACTTTTTCGGATCTGAGTGACAACTTTACGAAAAAGTACTTATGGAGTTTTCTTTCATCCTCTTTTTCAAACTCTCTAAATATGAAAAAGGACCAGGCTATCACTATCGTTAAGCTCGTTAAAACATATAATAGCGACGAGCTTATCGATCATGGCAAGAATCGAGTTTCATTCATCACTAGACTCGTTACATTATTAAATAGTGATACTTTATTCACCCGAAGGGTTGAATTATAGATTAATAAAATGTTATCCTCCTCAATCTTGTTAAAAAACAAAGAGGTACTGGTCGACAAATGACCGGGGAAAATTTAGGAAAGTGAACAGAACTTTTTACGGTAGCAAGTCGCTCTTGAACATGACACTTCACTCCATCACTGTGACTGTGTGGGTTGGGTAATATTCTTGACGGTTCATTCATACCTATGGTTCATCATACCTTCACTTCAGTTTTGGGTCAATGTTGCCTACTCATCTCAGTGTCGCCGATATGTTCAAGAGAAGTCATCCAGTGAATACTGATCCTTCTACAATACTCATAAACCTTCATTCTCATGACATTCATCCCTCAACATTTCTATATCAAGTCACACCTTGGTCTCTGAAATCAGTAATTCCCATTTCGTAATAAGGTGGCTTCCTGTCGATGACAAATCATTATCCAAGAATTTCACTTAGAAACATTATGTTCCAGTGCCATGAGGCTTGTTACAGCATCGACAAGATCCTCGCTTCTGGATTTTTGATCAAAAGATTTGTTTGGCGTTCGACATCAAATCATCTATTCATGCCTTATGAAATGTACTGCAGTACCTTGAGGGCCATTGACATTAATGGTGTTTCTCTCACTTTTGTTAGCAAATCACATCATTGGCTGGTAATCAAACAATGTCTTTCCATGTTCGACTACAAATCATATATTCGCATGTCTAGACTTGTACCCGAATGTTCGAGTGAACGGGATAAGAAGACCTCGCATCTAGTTTCAGCCATCCTAGCTATGATTTTCAGGATTTTTGTACACATCATCTCTATGGTGACCTTACATACAGATCGTCATCCGAACATGGACCTATATCCATAGGCATGTCTGTATTGGGCAACATTCCAATGTAGACAACTTTCTGAATTATGTACATGTTATTAGATTGTTTATGTGCTGAAAATGGGAATGCCTACCCTCAGAAATTATGATCAAGAAGATATATCATAATGTAATGTATTTTTAAGATTGATGTAGGTCGCCAATCTGCTTCATCTCCAGCCTGTCACAGTGTAAATCATCTCAATCAAAATATTGTTATTATTATTATGACTTCATACTTTAGGGGGAAATTGTTATAGGTCAATTTGGGCACCATTCCTAATGACCTGGTTAACTGGACATCATCTCCAAAACCAATGAATATGGTATATCATCCCCTATCATTTGAGTTGCTACATGCCCTAAGAAAAATAACAAGACAAATCATCCATGACTTTCATCTACAAAGGTTTCCAAGATTTTAAGTTTATAATATATCATGTGAGAGCTCACCAACGTTGCCTCTAAAGGGACTAAGTGCATTACATATGCAAGTAACCCCATTCAAGGGTTCTTTGAAAATCACTTCTCGACACTCAAGGGTGCATTGGTCACATTGAGAGTGGAATTCTCATTGTTCCAGAATCTCCACTTGGCTAGTGCCTTCTAAAAGAGTTCACATGTGTCAAACTTCGAATCCATGTGTCCATTTGATACCTCTGAGACTGGGAACATGTCCCGCATATAATTAGAAAGTAATTGAATTTAAAACTACCTTCAAATCCTCTATAAATTGAGCACAGATATTAGTGTTTGATAAGGAAGAATTTGAGTAGAGAAATGCTGGTGAAATTTCAATTGAGGAATTGATTTGAGTGACATGCTGTTGGAGAGATGTGCATTGTGATGAGGCTGGGATGCTGCTGGAGATGGTGACACTAAATCAATCACTGGGTTGTAACCTCCCCTTCTATCCATTAATAAATATTGCTGCTTAATTTCCCACATATGTATATGTATAAGCTCATTTGTTTCATATTATGAATTCTTATTTGATTAATATGGTTCATGTTTTATTGATTTAACTGAATAACTTGAATATACATCTATATTATTTTTATCTTTTTTTGTTTAGTGTTCATCTTCGCAGAGAATATTTTGGCGACTTAGCTCAGATTTGAAGCTACATCAAGAGCAAAAAAAGGAGAATAGGAAGCACTTGGACTCCAAGTAAGTTCTTTGATCTGTTCTATGTGTTTATTTACAATTAGTAAAATTAGTTGCAAATTCTTTAACCTGTTGCTCTAAATGATCACTACATCTAGGGAATAATTTTTTATCCATAATCCATAATTTCACATAACAATCCTCTTTTTCAAACTCTCTAAATATAAAAAAGGATCAAGCTGTCATTGTCGTTAAGCTCGTTAAAACATAAAATAGCGACAGTCTTGTCGATCATGACAAGAATCGAGTTTCATTCATCGCTAGACTCATTTAATTATTAAATAGCGATACATTATTCACCTGAAGGGTTGAATTATAGATCAAGCATATGTTATCCTCCTCAAGCTTGTTAAAAAATAAAGAGGTACTGGTCGAAAAATGACTGGGGAAAATTTGGGAAAGTGAACATAACTTTTTACGGTAGCAGGTCGCTCTTGAACATGACACTTCACTCCATCACTGTGACTGTTTGGGTTGGGTAATATTCTTGACAGTTCATTCATACCTATGGTTCATTATACCTTCACTTCGGTTTTGGGTCAATGTTGCCAACTCATCTCAGTGTCGCCGATATGTTCAAGAGAAGTCATCCAGTGAATAGTCATCCTTCTGCAATACTCATAAACCTTCATTTTCATGATAGTCATCCCTAAACATTGCTATATCAAGTCATACATTTGTCTCCGAAATTAGTAACTCCCGTTTCGAAATAAAGTGACTTCTTGTCGATGACAAATCATTATCCAGGAAGTTCACGTAGAAAAATCATATTCCAGTACCATGAGGCTTGTTACAACATCGACAAGATCCTCGCTTCCGGACTTTTGACTGAAAGATTTTGTTTGGCGTTCGACATCAAATCATCTATTCACGCCTTACAAAATGTACTGCAATACCTTTAGGGCCATTGAAATCAATGTTGGTTCTACTCGTGTTTGTTAATAGCTCACATTATTGGCTGGTAATCAAACAATGTCTTACCATTTTTTACTACGAATCATATATTCGCATGGTTAGAATTACACCCGTATGATCAATGAATGAGATAAGAAGACCTAGGATCTAGTTTTAGCTATGTGGGCTGCGATTTCAATATTGTTGTACACATCATCTGTACGGTGACCTTACATACAGATCATCATCCGAACATGGTTCTATATTTGTAGGCATGTCTGTATTGGGCAACATTCCAATATAGACGACTTTCTAAACTATGTACATGTTATTAGATAGTTTATGTGTTAAGAATGGGAATGCCTTCTCTCAGAAATTCGTGATCAAGAGGATATACCATGATGTAATGTATTGTAAGATTGATGCAGGTCGTCACTCTGCTTCAGCTCTAGCCCATCACAGTGTAAAGCATCTCATTCAAAAAATATTGTTATTATTATTTTGACTTCACGCTTTAGGGGGCAATGTTATAGGCCAATTTGGGCATCATTCCCAATGACCTGGTTAACTAGAAATCATCCTCAGAACCAGTGAATATGTTCTATCATCCCCTATCATTTCGGTTGCTATATGCCCTAAGACAAAGAACAAGACAAATCATCCATGACTTCCATTGCAAGGTTTCCAAGATTTGAAGTACATGATTAAAACAGCTATGAGCTCACCAAAACAGTCTCTCAAGGGGCTAAGTGCTTTGCATATGCAAGTAACCCTACTCAAGGGTGCTATGCAAAGCACTTCCCAACACTCAAGGGTGCGTTGGTCAAATTGGGAGTGAAATTCTCATTGTTCCAGAATCTCCACTTGGCTAGTGCCTTCTAGAAGAGTGCACATGTGTCAAAATTCAAATCCATGTGTCCATTTGATACCTATGAGCTTGGGAACATGTCTTGCCTATTATAAGAAAGTCATTGATTGTGAAACTAACTTCAGCTCATCTATAAATTGAGCATAGATCCTAGTGCTTGAGAAGGAAGAATTTGAGTAGAGAAATGCTGGTGGAATTTCAATTCAGGATTTGATTTGAGTGATATGCTGCTAGAGAGATGTGCATTGTGAAGAGGTTGGGATGATGCTAGAGATGGTGACATCAAATCAATCGTTGGTTGTAACCTCCCCTTCTATCCATTAATAAAGATTTCTACTTACTTTCCCACATATGTATCTGTATAAGCTTCTGTATTTCATATTATGAATTCTTATCTGATGTATATGGTTCATGTTTCATTGATTTAACTGAATAAATTTAATAGACATCTGTATATTGCAATATTTTTGCTATTTAGTGTCCATTCTTGCAGGAAATATTTTGGCGATCTAGCTTGGATTTGAAGCTACAACAAAAGTGACAGAAGGAGAATAGGAAGCGCTTAGACTGTAACTAAGTTTCCTGATATGCATTAAATATTTGGAATAGATTATTTTTTAATCTCACCAATGGTGGCCTGGGAATTGGAAATCTCATCAATTAGTTGTGAGTTGGTCACTTCCAATTGGCGAATGGTGGTCTTCAAGTAATAAATTTTAGCGTTATTTTCAAACTTCAAGCTTATGTTCAATTTATAAATTTACTTCTCCAATTCCTTGCTTTAGGATAATTTCACCTTCCAACTTCTTCCAATTTTCTTACTTTTCCTTCAAGCCAATTCTCACCACTCCTATCCTCCTTGCCTCTTCTAATTAAATCTTCAGGCTAATAATAGACTTCTTTAATTCTTCAAGGATTTGTGACATATTTTCTTTTGAATCATGATCCTGATGGTTTTAACCATGTATAAAAATTACCTACAAATGAATTCTTAAAAAAAAATAGAAAATATACCATGGCAAGAAAATAAAATGTGCACAGATATTTTTCTCTTAGAAACCAAAACTTGAAAAACCAGATTGATTTTTCAATATATTCCCTTCACTGTTACAATACATTACATACATGTCGAAACATTAATAATCCCCCAATCCATTAACCCTAGATTAGAACTTAACAATATCTCCATTGACTAGATCTACAAAATACCATGGGAAAAACCATCATGTGTAAAACCATGCCCAAAACTATGGATGGGTCTTCCCACCATCCTTGGTTTTGCCCAAAAAAAAAAATTGGGACGTTGCCCCAAACCTCATTCAGGAGGTATGCACGAGGTATACTGCCCCACTGCAAACCCCCCGACAGGGGGGGTTACTGCCCCCCCTCGAATCCCCCCCGATGCGCCTAATTCAATGTAACAACGCCTATGCTTATTCATGCAAATAATATAACACATACCCAACAAATCCTCTTTTTCATATTTCTAAAACTACTCCTTTTGTTTCAAATTCCTTTCCTAAGCTTATTAATTTCACTTAAGGCACACATGGTTTCTTCTGAATCCATCATTTCATTCCCTTTGTCTTCATCAAGCTTTGTTTCGATTTCCATAAAGAGAGTTTATTCTCAATCACTATTGGAATTGCTTTCACAACTTTTTTCAGATGAGTCACTACCCCCTTCTGAGTAGAGTCTTTTCTTTTGCTTATGAGATTTATTCTTCTTTTCATGCTTGTTTTGTTTGTGGTTAATTTTTTGTTGATGTTTTGCTTCCTTGTTTTATGTTATGGTCTTATTCATCATTGCCACTTTCATTTTTCACATATGGACACTTAGCAACAAAGTGCCCTACTTTCCACAATTAAAGTATTTAAAGGGAAGCTTACGTTTGTATTTTTCGGATCCTTTCTTAAGTTTCCTCACAACATGAGTTTCTTATATATCTAATTCATTGTTAGATCTATCGCTTAATTAGTTCCCTACGTTATTTATATTATTTGAAGCTTTGAATGATTCCTCTTTCTTTGATTGTTTCTCCTTCTCAATACTCATTTCATATGTCGTGAGCATCCCATGCAATTTTTCCATTAATGATGTGTCAAGATCCTTAATATATTCAATGGTGGAAACTTTGGCATCAAATATCATGGGGAGAGATCTTAACACCTTTTGTACAATTATTGAATCTTCAACCTTTTCACCAAGTCCTCTGGTGGTGTTGATGATTTCATCCACATTCAGGTGATAGGCTGCAACATGTTCTTCATTTTTCCTTTTTTAAATTCTCGAACTACCTTTTATGAGTTTTAAGATTTTCCTTTTTAAACTTTTCATTGGGTTCATCGATATTTTAAAGTTTGTCCCAAATTTATTTGTCAATTCACAATGCATAACCTTGACAAAATTTTACTTTGATAGACCAGACAAGATAACATTCATGTATTTTTCATTATGTTCAATAGCCTTCTTTCCAACCTAACATGTTGTTGGAATTGTTGTATCTTTAAAAAAATTCACAACAATTTTCCAAATTTCGAAGCCAATAAACATTAGATAAATTTGAATCCTCATAATCAAGAAAGCATAGTTTATTCCATCAAACAATGAATCCTTTTTTTTTGGAAAAACCTAAGTCTTGAGTGTCCATTTGTGCTTTTGATATCTACCTTCTAGTCGTTATACTATTTCCAAGGGAACCTTTTATGATATCAATTGTTGAGGAGACACTTATATTCAAATAGAGCATGAAATAGTAAAGCACAATATTTTACTTATTTAAATATTCATGAACCATAATAAAATAATAACATATGACATATATTGGTTGCAAAACATGGAACACAAGATTTATGTGGAAACCATTTTGGGAGAAAACCATAAAAAATTATTTTATAAATATTTGTATAGACTAACGTACTGTTACAAATATTTATAGGCACCAACCTGATGGAGACACCAATCCCCACTATTACAATACTAATAGATACAAGCCTACTCTTAAATATATTTGTAAATACCAATCTAGCGAAGACACCAATACCCACTGCTGCAAATACTAGTAGCAACCAACCTACTAGAGACACCAATCCTTTATGTTGTAAATATTTGTAGGCACAAACCTATTGCAAACTCCAATCCTCATCGCTGTAAATATTCATAGGTGCCAACCTACTAGAAATGCCAATTGACACCACTAAGCACCAACTTAGCAAAAGACATCAATCCCTTTATTTAAGCAAAAACCCTCAATTACAGTTGTTTTTAACGCATACAAATTCTTCAAAAAATGATATTAGTATTACCTTCACTGAGTATGCTTGCTACTTCTACCTTCACTAATTTTTATCAATGCCTTGACTAGTTATACTCACTACTTCTGCCTTCACAAAGTCTGACCAACATTTAAATCTCCAAATGAAATTATTGGTAATTCTCCGAAATCTTATTGTTTTTTCCCTCTTCCCAAGAATGAAACATGTGCAACATACTACATATCCAATTTTGAAAATATGATTATGAAAATTTTACCTAGGGAACTTCTACATGTCTCCTCAAATCTCAAAAAAATTCAAAATCTAACATCCTAGAAAATAAATTATACCAAACATCTTAAACCAGCCTATTTAAAACTAATTTCAAGAGCATTCAATGACCCTAACTTCCATAGGGCATTTTAGTCACCAATAATTTTTTCCTGCATAGATGACTAAATGTTTTCCCTAGATTTCTAGAAAAAAAATTCTTGAACATTGTGAGTTCTAGAAATCTCACTGCCTTCATCATCCTTAAAATTAGTTTTTCACTATTTCATATTTCCATCATGTCTAGCATTGTTTACTAGACCCAAAAAACCCATTAGTGGTTTATGTCACTCTTCCTATCTATATGCTTTCACCTTTGACCCAAATCCTCTGTCTTTTTTTTCCTAAACAACCCCCCACTGCTACCTAAACCCACCAATCAAACAACTTTGTTGTGCCTCCCAAAATACTCTCAAACACTGATGGTATCAAACTATCTTTGTAGACTCTTTAGATAAATCAAGTACATTGGATTTTGGATCTTCAATACATCAGTCTATCATAAACTCTATCTTGCACTTGGTAATCCCAAATTATAGGTTTCAGTCCAAAAATTTAGTCCAAGAAAGCCTCCACTAGGTCACCTAGGGTTTTCACAAAGTCCTAGGGTGGATTTGGTGCCCTACAAACTCTTTTTTTCTGTATGAAGGAAATGCATTCAAAGAAGAGAAGGACAGTTGATCTTATCCAAAATGATTAAAAATGCCATTCAAGGAATACTTTGGCCTAAAGCACGAATATTGCAAAGGGACAGTTGCCCTTTGCTCACATTTATGCAGGAGGATCAAATAGCCATCAGACTAGCAATAGGTAAGGTAAAGAGAAAAATCACCATAAGAAGACCATTCATAGCAAGAAGAAAGTAGCAAGCATATGTTTGATTAAACTCAGGGTTTATAACTGTTTTGACCAAGCAGGAATCAGTACTAGGGTTACAAGGGCAAAGGTCACCTCAAGTCTTTCAAGTGCACATTGAAAGACTTTAGGAATAATTAATGAGTTTGAGAAGTTTCAGAGAACTAATAAGACAACACTATATACTTTTTCCTAAGCATCCCTAAAACCTAACAGTTTGGGAAGGTTGAAAAAACTGGTCAAATAATGATAACAGTACCTCCTTCATAACAACAAAGGGTTACAGAGGGTTTCAAGCTGCCCTCTAAGATTTGGCAAAGAGACATCAACTCCACATAAAAAAAGGTACAAAAGGAAAAGATTATGGTCACAAAAAATATGAGGTTCCAAAGGATAAAATCAGAAAACTAAAGGGATCTAAGAAGGCAGACCCAAACACTAGTACTCCACTACACCAAAGGAGGGATGATGATGAAGGGTATCAACAGAAATATCAGTTCAAGGCTTGTCTTCTCAAAGAAAGGACACAAACATATTCAAAGAATTCAAGGAGGAAATCATGAGGGAAGAAATATCCAAAAGAGGCAACTATGGCAAACATGGGTCATTACTGATAAAATGAGCTTTCCAAGTTCAAAAGAGACAGTGATGAAAGGAGGAAATTGTGTAGGCACCTGTAAGCACAGAAGTGTCCAGCAAAGGTAGAAAAATGGTTTAGAAATCTCACCTCCCTCACTTACATGCATCATTTGCAAACTAGGAATAGACATATAGCTGGTTCGAGAGTAGTAAGGCCTCTAAAATGGTTTCTTTATCAAGGTATATTCTACAAAAGATAGGTTAGCCATAAAATGACATTTCTACAGGACTGTCATGATAAACTACCTACAGGAAAATTGATAAAGATAAGCAGACCAAATGTCTTTCACAATGATGGCCCACATGGATACTAAAAGGACTATTGATGCTTAATGTTAGGGTTTTCATATTGAGATGTTGTTTCATTGTTTTAAAGAGGAAATATGATAGAATTGTTAGTCAAATAAAATATTTCTAAAGATCACAAAAATCTGTTGTTTGCAAGTGATAAGCATCATAAGGAGGTTCATTGTTCAAAATGGTTTGAAGGCACTTTCTTAGACTTGATGAAGGTTTTGTGAGCACAAGGGAGACATCTAGGGGCTTCTATCAAAGAACAGAAACATTTTTATGTCAAAACTTCCACCTAGAGGACCAAAAAGCCAAAAGACAGTGAGAGAAATAAAGAGGGAAATAAACCTTATAAATTGGGTTTTTGGCTTCAAATCACTTTTCAAAAAGGAATATGAAGTATCCTTGACCTCTTCCCAATCTCATTTACCCCTGAAAAGAAGAAGCAAACCATTGGAGATAATTTTAAGGGTTTTCTGTACACTTTTGAAAAATTTCTTCAAGTGTTGCGCACCGAGGTCGGCGCTACGTACCTGGCCCTTGGCGCTATGTATAGAGGAGGTAGCGGCAATGTTATTTAACACTGCGCTGCACACCGGGGGTGAGGCACTATGCACCCGGGCGGGCACTACGCACAGGCTTAGGAAAAAGCAGACCTGCCTATCATCCACCCAGCGTTGCACTCCGACAGGCCTGACAGGCCCTTCTCTGGCCCGAGCTGACCCAGCTTTACGCTCCTACAGGCCAACCCAACCTAAACGTCCAGTCGGGCAGGCGCTATGCATAGATAAGGCTTGTACATATTGGCTCAAAAATTGATCAAAATTAATATTCTTGCCTCCAAATCTCCCACAGTCAAAGAAACAAGGTTGGTGGTCCCCTCTTATTCAACCCCCAAGTAATTTTTTCCTTTCATAGTCAAAGAAGAATTTAAAAACCCTAAGAATGGGTCAAACCCTAAATATTCATGGAAATAAACCTTTTGACCTTCTAAGGTAGGGTTTGCAATATGGATAGTTATCATTTGCTTAAAGGACACCCATTGCAAACTAAGCCCTCTCCTAAAAACTCCAAACCTTTCCTAGACCTACTTCATTTTTCCCAATCACTAAAATTTTTGCCCTCACCATCCCTCATTCTGTCCTCCCTAAACTTAAAATTTCTCATCAAGCATAGAGCCATTTTTTTCATGTAAAATCTCTAGCCTCCATTCACCAGAATTTTCTTTCCACCTCACACTCACTTACCTCCACTCATTCATATCCTTCACCTTTGCTTTCTCCACTAAGGAACCTGCCTGTTTCCTTTTTGCTCCTAATGCATCCAATCAAGATGGTGATAGGGATAATGATGAGCAAGGAAATAGCAGTAACAATAAAGAACAAGCAAAGGATAGTGGGAATGCTGAAAATAGTAAGGCAAATATAGTTTTTGATGAAGAACAAGGAGGCAACAGCAGCAAGAAGGTATGTAGGACGATGGCATGAAAGAGAGTGATGAAAATAGCAGTCAAAAAGAGAAAAAAAGAGAGAAATTGAAGCAAGACAGTGATAGTAATGACATCAATAAATCATTCCCAAATGCAGAAAGGGGTGTCGATGATGATTAAGATAAAGGCCAAGGGGATTATGAAGAAAACAATGAAGATATGCTTGAACATGAAAAAGAGCACCATGATAGTGCAAAATAGTGCTGAAAGAAATAAAGACAATGATCCTGAGGAAAACAGAAGGTAATGATTAGTTTGAAGGCCTAAATGAGCAGCAAGTAAAAGTGGGACAAAAGTTAGAAGTATGAACACCAATGAAGATGATGGCAGTGCCAGAAACAAAGAATTCATTGAACATTAAGCACTTAAAGAAAGTAAAGACCAAGAAAAACTTGAAGAAATAACTCTAGATTTTTCATAGGCTTATCAAAACCCTTGAAGGACCTCTCCACAAATTTTGAGGCAAATTGGAAAACTTTTTGTTTTTTTCAAATTTTGACCCCTCGGAGCGCAGCACCCTAGGCGCTACACACAAACTTGGTGCATCCTCAGCTCTCAAATTTTTCATTTTTTTATTTCTCACATCACCAAAAGTCTACTCACCAATTTTCAGACCATTTGGAGCATATTTACCCCCTCAAAAGGTAAATAAACATCAAACATTTGACCTTTCTGCCTCATTTTCAGACCAGGCGCTGCGCATAGAGTAGTATTGGGAGATTTGATTTTTTGATATGAAAATGGAATCCACTCAGCACAACTCAAGAATTTCTGAAATGTAGACTCATCAGGATTTCCAATGGGCCATCACGGAGCCAAATCCGGTGTCAGGAAGAGGTCCAAAACTCATCTGCAAGAGACCCTATTTTCTGTTGAAGTGGCGCTATGCACAGAAGCTGCCTAGTGTGTTTTGGACCAAAAGTCAACAAAACACACTCATTTATTGCAAATAGATATTTTTGATTTTTTTGAGGCAAATTAAGCTAGAATTAGGTGCAAATGATTATTTTAGCATTTATTTCTTGGGATATTATGTGCCTTGGGCCTTGCATGGTCTCTTGGCCATAAATGATATTTATGACTATATTTGACATTTTCCTACCACATTTAGGGTTTTAGTCCTCATTTTATCCATAAATATAGCATGAGGCCCCTATGTATTTTTTTGGAATTTGATGAGCTTGAAGGGAAATTTACATGGTTTCATGAGCTTGGAGAAGAAATTGGTTTTGTGAAGTGGATGAATGGCTTGATTGGCTTGATGATGGAGAAGCTTGTTTGCAAGATTCCATAGCTTGGTGAATGGTGATGTTTTCCTTATTTGTCTATTGCTTCCTTTGTTATCATTTTGTTTCATGTTTCTTAGCTGCTATTAAATAGAAAACTATAGGTTGAGACATGTTCTTTGAGGCACCTCAGTCCTCCTATTTGTTATATCCTTTATGTTTTCTCTTTTGGCCATCTTAAGGAATTATTTACTGCTCCTTAGGTCCACAAAAAATCGTTTTTTGTTTCATGTATGGTTAGTATGCTAGATTACAAGTAAGATTCATGGTATGCCCTGCTTATTTGAAGTTTTCAAAACCCTATCTTGAAGCCTTTCTGTGAAATATTGATTGTTAGGTTAAGTCAAAGAGGTCTCGTTCAATCTTTCCCTTTTGTCCATGCTTGCAAGCTTGTTTTAGAGTTCCCAATAACTTTATATACGTTGTTTAGGAGTTCCCTATCCTAAATCTTATTTGTATTGTATTATGTGTTTTCCCAAAAATTTGAAGGTGATTTTCTAAAGTTAGAAGCTCTTATGCTCTCTATGTATCACTGGAATGTTTCTCTTGGATGTTTAGTAGTTTATATTATGATTTATTTAGATTAATGGTTTTCCCTACCTCTTGGATTGTAACTTTTAAACTATATATGTTTAATACATCTTAGTCTTTCCCAAACTTAATGTTCACTACACCTCATACATCACCTTAAGGATCCATTGACCTTGCTAAATCGGCCCTGCAATACACTCTTTTTCATCATTTAGACACTCTTGACTTTCACTTGATTCCATAGCCCAATGGCTTTGACATACTCTCACTCCATCTATTTCATTTGACCATATTTCCCATCCAAAACAATCAACAAACCCTACACCTAATAACTAGCATAAAATAAAAAACCTAGAGAAAAAAGAACACATCATTTGCACCCAATAGAGAGATCGCTCTCTGAGTCCAGGAAGGCTAGGTCCTTGGACTCCAAATTTTGGTTCCATGTTACCCTGTCATTTGGTCTGTCAATTTTCCAAATCATGGAACCCTAACATTCTGGTGATCACGGTGGGACATTCTAAGTTAGTGACAATCTAAGTATCCCTTAGGACTCCAGAATCCCTTGTCAAAGAGTATCCAGTGATAATTTTGCCACCTCATCGCCACCCTAACATTCTGGTGATCACGGTGGGATCTTCTCAGTAGATAGTTGATTAGAAAACTCCTATAGACTCATTTGATCCTTCTATTGAGCTTAGAAAATTGACTGATAGTATTTGGTGGCTCATCTGCTACCTCATCACCACACTAACACAATGGTGATCATGATGGACCTTCTAAGTTAGTGACAAACTAAGTAACCCTTAGGACTTCAGATACCCTCATTAAATCATTAAGAAACACACACTATCAGCCAAAGAATAGACTCTATTTGTTTTATCATCCTAGCAAAATAATGACTCAGTTATAGGACACTCACACAAACTTTAAGAGACTCAGAAAACCCCAAAAATCCCTTAGATTGGTTTTTTTTTTCAGTTATTTGTGGTGGAACATAAAAATACATCCTTAAAATAGCAAAAACATATCCACCTGGCGACTCCACTAGCCTCCAGTAGGCCTATCACTTCATTAGTACTCATTTGACTTCCTAGATTTGTTTCACACCAACCTTAAGAAGTTTATGAACTCATTCATATACTATAATAGGTAATAAGCATTAAGAGAGGTCAACCTTAAAATCAGTACTAAAACTTTCAGCCTCTCTGAATTTTGAAATTTGAAATCTGGCTTACATAGGATCAGTACCAGATCTCATCCGGACCCAAACCCTCCAAAAATAGTTGATGACCCAGAGAAGATTTTGTAGCAAACTTCTAGATCTGGAAACTTAACCACTGTTAGGACCATCCATAGAACAAGCTTTGTACTTGAAAATATCACAGCTTTGCAAGATCCCCATTTTGACTTGCACCATACCAGGAACCTCTTCAGAAACAGGTCTCAAACTGATATTGACCAAACTGAACTTGAACCCTTAGATTTGCACCAGAGTTTGAGTAGAGAAGCCTCTCCTTCCCCACCACCTGACTTTCAGCTTCTCCATCACTTCAACTCTTTCCATACCAAGTCTACTCAAAATCAGTTTGTTGGTCCAAGTACTTCCACCACACCCATCCATACCACCACTGTGCAAACCACTCCACTTCATCCTACATCCCCTATCACAAACACACCTCTTGTAAATCCTCCATTAGCTCCCATCATGGCAGCTTGGTATGCACCTTTGGTCTTACCACAACCCCTAATACCTTTACCAAATGACTATCAACCTAAGATCCCTCATTTCACCGGGGTTGAATCCATCACTGCTCAACAACATGTAGATAGAATCAATGATGCTTTTGATTACATGAACATAGAGGAAGAAACCGTTGAGATGAGAATATTTGCACAAAGCCTAGGAGGAGAGGCCAAAAAATGGTTCAAATAATTAACTCCTAATTCAATACATGATCTCCCTTTCCTCTACCAAACTTTTATAAACAAATGGGACATCAAGAAAAACCCCCTCCAAATCTTTTCTGAATACAACAACCTTAAAAGGAATGTAGGAGAAAGTGTGCAAGATTATTGCACTAGGTTTAACAGTGTGTATAATTCTCTTCCGTCTCACATGAAACCCCCACAAGGCCTAGCATTGGTGAAATTCCTTGAAGGTTTTGACCCAAACATGACTTTCCAATTAAGAGAAAGAGACCCTGAAACCTTAGAAGAAATGCAAAAAGCAACAATTAGTGCAGAGGTAAACTTAATTGAAAAAAGAGCTAGGTTGAAATCAGAGAAGAGAGTAACCTATAAGGATGAAACTATGCCTTCAACCTCCTCCTCTGATTCTAAATTAGACAGCCTAATGAGGATTGTGGAGAGAATTATAGAGAAGATAAACTTAAATGAGAGGGCACCACCTAGGGACAACCAAGTCAACTCCCAAAACCGAAACAGAACTCAAAACTTCAGAAGAGATACCCCTCAAATCAAACAAAGGGAAAATGACCAACAAATCATACCTCCCTTTCAAAAAAACTGTGTAGATGAGGAAGAAGGAGAAAATATAGAACCTGAGCAAAACCACATAAATCTAATAGGTTCTAATAATGAAGAAGATGTTTTTCTCACCGAACAAGAACAAGGCTTCTTTTCCTCAGATCAAACTGACACAAACTATGATGATTCTGAAGACTACTGCTTGGGATTTGAAAATTCTATCATGGAAATCCATAAGCAGTATGATCTTACGAGCAAAAAATACCTAGATTCATCCAAGAAATACCAAATAGATGTTGTTTTCCGGAAAGTACCTGAAAATACCTCCAAGAAAATAGCCGAAAATGTCAACACTATGGTTAAGAAAGTTGAAACAAATAAAGGAAATATCATCTTGCCAACCCAAGACCTTAGTTGTCCTAGTACCTCCACCAGTGACCCTAAGAAAACCATTTTGACTAAAACTCCAAATCAGGATCAACAAATCAAGAATGTGGAGAAGATCTTGGTTGATAAAGCCGATGTTAATGTGTCCAAAACACTAGTGCCTTTCAGTTTTGAGGGAGAGATTACCAAAATTAAGATAAATATGCCCCTCATTGAACTGGTTACTCAACCCATATATAGATCTCAGATGTTGAAGGTACTAAACATAGGAAATGATGTTGACACTTTACACCTAGCTGATGACACACCTAAGTTGTTGTTTGGACCTAAAATAGAAGGAAATTATTAGGAAGGAGGCATTCCCCCTTTCTATATCAGCCTAAACATACATGAAAAAATCTTACATAATGACATGTTGGATTCAAGTGCTTCTCACAATCTCATGCCCAAATTTGTGATGGAGAGGTTAGGCCTAGAAATAACTAAACCTTATAAGGACTTGTACTCCTTCGATTCTAGTAGGGTCAAATATTTGGGCCTCATCAAGGACCTTTATGTTAACCTGGCACAAGTGCCTGTAAAGAATCTAGTCATGGACATAGTAGTGGCAAATATTCCTCCCGAGTATGGCATGCTCTTATCCATATCTTGGGGAGCCAAGCTTCAAGGGAACCTTCAAATAGATATGTCCTATGCAACCATCCCTGTTTTCAACCAGAGAAGAAGATTATATCGAGAATCACACATGAAATATATGGTTAGAAGTTAGGACAGACCAGACAACACTCCACTCTATTCTATTCACTCAGAACTTGATTCTTTCATACTGTATAATGAGGAAGATAATGTTGAATAGGTATATGAAGTTGAAACACATCAAGACACACTATAATAGTCAAATCAACCTTTACATAGAGAACTCATTATTTAGACCTTTAGAAATCTTGAACAAACACATCATGACAAAATCAAACTTGACTCTCTACATAATAGCAATGAAACCTTAAAACCAATGGTCTGTTTGACATATAGATCAGGTTTCTCAAAGGGAGGACAAACATCAGAAACCCAAACCTTCCCTTTTACCTATTCCAAAATTCTAAGATGCCCTCATAGAACAAAAATCTTAGGTGATCCTAAATAAAGAAATCTTATGTTCTTACCTTATCTAGACACCTCATTATCAGAGAGTCTTGTTCCTCCTGAAAAGTTGTTGACCCTCATTGATGTGGCCATCAATCCTAAAGGGATGTCTGTTGAAACTGATATAGAGGGATACAATATAGGCAGTCTAAGAAGACCCAAGGTGATTAACTTATCCAAAACCTTGCCATTACACATAAAAATCAAATACTTGAGGTTATGCAAGAAATTTCAGGATGCTCTTGTTTGTAGAAGTAAAAGCTCAAAACCTGATGACATGGACATTGTTCCAAAGAGACCTCTTTCCAAGAAGAACTATGAAAACTTTGGAAAAATCCTGTTACTAATTAAGAAAACCAAAATATGCAGACTGTGTATGGACTTTAGACACTTAGGCAAACCCTCCATGGAATACAAACACCCTTTTCCCAAAATAAGTTATCCTATGCCAAAAATAGAAATTTCTAGCAAGGTGACTTTGATTGGTAGTGTTTCAGGTTTTCATGAGATGATACCACTTCAAATCAATCAACACAAAGACATTTTCAAATTTCCTTGGGATGACTACATGCTTGACCAAATTTTTCTTAGAATAAGGAAAGCTAAAGACACCTTCCAAGAGGTCACAACTCCTATTACCAACTTTTTCACTATGATTTACGTTGATGACTTTGTCATTAGTTTAGGAGCTGATGAAGATGGCCTTTTTCACTTAGACAGTTTCTTTCACAGAAACAAGGTTTGGGAACAAAATTCAGGGAAGGGGTGTAAAAGAGAATTTAACATGTTTGAAAATCCTTGGCAGAAATCTTGCACCATGCCCTCAAAAATAGATAGTCATGTTCCTTATCTGCAAGAATTGAATGAAAAAGGGTTGGTAGATGATCCTGGGGAAGACAAGATAATCAAATGCCATGGCCATCTAGAGTCTTAGTTAGATTTTCTCATTCATTGTACATATCACTGTTTTATGAAAATATATTGAGAGAAATCACAAAAAATACATAAAAGAAAAAAATGGAAAAGAGGGCAGATTTGAAAAGAGGTAAAGCCCCATAGCAAAAAAATAGAACTACTGAAAGTGTGTAAGTCTAAATACCACTACTAGTGCATAAAGGAGTCTTGTTTTAGTCATCTAGCCTAATCATGGCTGAAGCATGTTTAAATTTATTTTTTGATAAGTTAGTGAAAGATAATGGGTCAAATTTTTCAAGCTTGACTTGTCAAAAGATAGATTAGGTAGAAAGATACTGGTTCCATATGCCTAAAACAGAACCAAAGAGAAAAATAGGGATAAGTAACAAACAATGTATCCTAGCCCTGGTTTTTATAGTCTTGTTTTGTACAAAAATAACATTTGTGTGCAGCTTGTTTTTATGCCACAAACCCATGATAAATTAGATTGTCTAATCATGATTTAGCCATGATTTAAATTTCATGTTTGTAGCATAGTGAATAAATCTTGTCAAACAATTTAACCTTGACAGTTGAATAGTATAGGTAGAGAATCAAAGGATTTCATTAGCCTAGTCTGAGCTCCAGGAAGACATAAGGTAGAAGTAGATAGTTTATTTTTCTTTCAAAAAACAAAAAAATGTGTCAAGGTTGCTAGTCCAAATGCACTTGAAGAAGAAAAAATGTTAGGCAAGTAGGTTGGGTAGGTAGATATGGATTTAAGCTAATCATGTCTTTCAGATTATTGAGATCATGAGCTTTGAGCAAGCATCAGCAAGAGAAAGAGGTAAAAATATGCCCAATAGATGAGGCACTAGTCTTCATAAAGCCAGAAATCTGAAGTTTTGGACACCTCCTAAAAAGGAGTTGCCCTCCTCAAGTGGAGCCACTGTTAGTCATTAGTAATTTTTTCCTGCATATATGACTAAATGTTTTCTCTAGATTTCTAGAAACAAATTTCTTGAACATTGTGACTTCTAGAAATCTCACTGCCTTCATCACCCTTAAAAATAATTTTTCACTATTTCATCTTTCCATCATGTCTAGCATTGTTTACCAGTCCCAGAACACCCATTAGTGTCTTATGTCACTCTTCATATCTATATGCTTTCACCTTTGACCCAAATCCTCTGTCTTATTTTGCCTAAAAAACCCCCCATTGCTACCTAAACCCACCAATCAAATAGCTTTGTTGTGTCTCCAAAAATACTCTCAAACATTGATGGTCTCAAACTATCTCTGTAGACTCTTTAGATAAATCAAGTGCATTGGATTTTGGATCTTCAATACATCAGTCTATCATAAACTCTATCTTGCACTTGGTAATCCCAAATTATAGGTTTCAGTCCAAAAATTTAGTCCAAGAAAGCCTCCACTAGGTCACCTAGGGTTTTCACAAAGTCATAGGGTGGATTTGGTGCCCTACAAACTCTTTTTTTCTGTATGAAGGAACTGCATTCAAATAAGAGAAGGACAATTGATCTTGTCCAAAATGATTAAAAAGTTCATTCAAGGAAGATTTTGGCCTAACGCATGAATCTTGCAAAGGGACAGCTGCCCTTTGCTCACATTTATGTAGGAGGATCAAATAGCCATCAGACTAGCAATAGGTAAGGTAAAGAGAAAAATCATCATAAGAAGACCATTCATATCAAGAAGAAAGCAGCAAGCATATGTTTGATGAAACTCGAGGTTTATAACTGTTTTGACCAAGCAGGAATCAGTACTAGGGTTACAAGGGCAAAGGTCACCTCAAGTCTTTCAAGTGCACATTGAAAGACTTTAGGAATAACTAATGAGTTTGAAAAGTTTCAGACAACTTATAAGACAACACTATATACTTTTTCCTAAGCAGCCCTAAAACCTAACAGTTTGGGAAAGTAGAAAATACTGGTCAAAGAATGATAACAAAACCTCCTTCATAACAACAGAGGGTTACAGAGGGTTTCAAGCTGCCCTCTAAGATTTGGCAAAGAGACATCAACTCCACATCAACAAAGGTAAAAAAGGCAAATATTATGGTCACAAAAAATATGAGGTTCCAAAGGGTAAAATCAGACAGCTAAAGGGATCTAAGAAGGCAGACCCAAACACCAGTACTCCACTACACCAAAGGAGGGATGATGATGAAGGGTATCAGTAGAAATATCAGTTCAAGGCTTGTATTCTCAAAGAAAGGACACAAACATATTCAAAGAAGTGAAGGAGGCAAGCATGAGGGAAGAAATTTCCAAAAGAGGCAACTATGGAAAACATGGGTCATTACTGATAAAATGAGATGTCCAAGTTCAAAAGAGACAATGATCAAAGGAGGAAATTGTGTAGGCACTTGCAAGCACAGAAGTGTCCAACAAAGGTACAAAAATGGTTTAGAAAGCTCACCTCCCTCACTTACATGCATCATTTGCAAACTAGGAACATACATATAGCTGTTTTGAGAGCAGTAAGGCCTCCAAAATGGTTTCTTTATCAAGGTATATTCTGCAAAAGATAGGCTAGCCATAAAATGAAATTTCCGCAAGACTGTCAAGATAAACTACCTAAAGGAATATTGATAAAGATAAGTAGACCAAATGTCTTTCACAATGATGGCCCACATGGAGAATAAAAGGACTATTGATGCTTAATGTTAGGGTTTTCATATTGAGATGTTGTTTCACTATTTTAAAGAGGAAATCTGACAGAATTGTCAGTAAAAAAAAATGTCTAAAGATCACAAAAATCTGTTGTTTGCAAGTGATAAGCATCATAAGGAGGTTCATTGTTCAAATTGGTTTGAAGGCACTTGCTTAGACTTGATGAAGGTTTTGTGAGCACAAGGGAGACATCTAGGGGCTTCTAGCAAAGAACATAAACATTTTTATGCCAAAATTTCCACCTACAGGACCAAAAAGCCAAAAGACAGTGAGAGAAATAAAGAGGGAAATAAACCTTATAAATTGGGTTTTTGGCATCAAATCACTTTTCAAAAAGGAATATGAAGTCTCCTCGATCTCTTCCCCATATCATTTACCCCTGAAAAGAAGAAGCAAACCGTTGGAGAGATTTTTAAGGGTTTTCTATGCAAGTTTGAAAATTTTCTTCAAGCGTTGTGCACCGAGGCCGGCGCTACGCACCTGGCCCTCGGCACTACGCACAAAGGAGGTAGCGGAAGTGTTATTTAACACTGCACTGTGCACCAAGAGGGAGGTGCTACGCACCTGGGAGAGGGCTATGCACAGGCTCGGGAAAAGCCAGATCTGCCTATCATCCACCCGGCACTGCGCTCTAACAGGCTCGACAGGCCCTTCTTAGGCCCGAGCTGACCCAATGCTACACTCCCATAGGCTGACCCGACTTGAATGTGCAGTCGGGCAGGCGCTGCGCATAGACAATTCTTGTACATATTGGCTCAAAAAGTGTTCAAAATTAATATTTTTTCCTCCAAATCTCCCACAGTTAAAGAAACTAGGTTGGTGGTCCCCTCTTATTCAACCCCCAAGTAATTTTTTCCTTTCATAGTCAAAGAAGAATTTCAAAACCCTAAGAATGGGTCAAATCCTAAATCTTCATGGAAATCAACCTTTTGACCTTCTAAGGTAGGGTTTTCAATATGGATAGTTATCATTTGCTTAAAGGACACCCAATGCAAGCTAAGCCCTCTCCTAAAAACTCTGAACCTTTCTTAGACCTACTTATTTTTGCCCAATTGCTAAAAGCTTTGCCCTCACCATCCCTCATTCTATCCTCCCTAAACTTAAAATTTCTCATCAAGCAGAGAGCCATTTTTTGCATGCAAAATCTCAAGCCTCCATTCACCATAATTTGCTTTCCACCTCACACTCACTTACCTCCACTCATTCATATCCTTCACCTTTGCTTTCTCCACAAAGAAACCTACCTGTTTCCTTTTTGCTACTAATGCATCCAGTCAAGATGGTGATATGGATAATGATGAGCAAGGAAATAGCAGTAACAATAAAGAACAAGCAAAGGATAGTGGGAATGCTGAAAACAGTAAGGAAAATACAGTTTTTGATGAAGAACAAGGAGGAAGCAGCAACAAGAAGATCCGCAGGATGATGGCATGAAAGAGAGTGATGAAAATAGCAGTCAAAAATAGAAAAATAGTGAGAAATTGAAGCAAGACAGTGATAGTAATGACATGAATAAATCACTCCCAAATGCAGAAAGGGGTGTTGATGATGATCAAGATAAAGGCCAAGGGGATTATGAAAAAACAATGAAGATATGCTTGAACATGAAAAAGAGCACCATGGTAGTGCAAATCAGTGCTGAAAGAAATAAAGACAACGATCCTGAGTAAAACAGAAGGTAATGATCAGTTTGAAGGCCTAAAAGAGCAGCAGGTAAAAGTGGGACAAAAGTTAGAAGTATGAACACCAATGAAGATGATGGCAGTGCCAGAAACAAAAGAATTCATTGAAAATTAAACACTTAAAGAAAGTAAAGCCCAAGAAAAACTTGGAGACATAAATCTAGATTTTTCATAGGCTTCTCAAAACCCTTGAAGGACCTCTCCACAAATTTTGAGGCAAATTGGACAACTTTTTGTTTTTTTTCAAATTTTCACCCCTTGGAGCGCAACACCCTAGGCGCTACGCACCAAATTGGTGCATCCTTAGCTCTAAAAGTTTGTATTTTTGGATTTCTCACATCACCAAAAGTCTTCTCACGAATTTTTAGATCATTTGGAGCATTTTTACTCCCTCAAAAGGTTAAAAAACATAAAAAAAATTGACCTTTCTGCCTCATTTTCAGACCAGGCGCTGCGCACAGAGTAGTGTTGGGAGATTTGTTTTTTGTACAGCAAAATGGAATCCAATCAGCACAAATCAAGAATTTCTAAAAAGTAGACTCATCAGGCTTTCCAACGGGCCATCACGGAGCCAAATCCGGTGTCGATAAGAGATCCAAAACTCAGCTGCAAGAGACCCTATTTTCTGCTAAAGTGGCACTACGCACAAAAGCTGCCTAGTGTGTTTTGGACCAAAAGTCAACAAAACACACTCATTTATTGCAAATAGATATTTTTGAGTTTTTTGAGGCAAATTAAGCTAGAATTAGATGCAAATAGTTATTTTAGCATTTATTTCTTGGGATATTATGTGCCTTGGGCCTTGCATGGTCTCTTGGCCATAAATGATATTTATGACTATATTTGACATTTTCCTACCACATTTAGGGTTTTAGTCCTCATTTTATCCATAAATAGAGCATGAGGCCCCTATGTATTTTGTTGGCATTTGATGAGCTTGAAGAGCAATACACATGGTTTCATGAGCTTGGAGAAGAAGTTGGTTTTGTGAAGTGGATGAATGCCTTGTTTGGCTTGATGATGGAGAAGCTTGTTTGCAGGATTCCATAGCTTGGTGAATGGTGATGCTTTCCTAATTTGTCTATTGTTTCCTTTGTTATAATTATGTTTCATGCTTCTTGGATGCTATTAAACATAAAAGTATAGGTTGAGACATGTTCCTTGAGGCACCTCAGTCCTCCTGTTTGTTATAGCTTTGATGTTTTCTCTTTTGGCCATCTTAAGGAACTCTTGGTTGCTCCTTCGGTCCACCAATTTTTTTTTTGTTTCATGTATGGTTAGTATGCTAGCTTACAAGTATTATTCATGGTATGCCCTGCTTATTTAAAATTTTCAAAACCCTATCTTCAAGCCTTTTTGTGAAATATTGGTTGTTAGGTTAAGTCAAAGAGGTATCGTTCGATCTTGCCCTTTGTCCATGCTTGAAAACTTGTTTCAGAGTTCCCAATAACTTGATATATGCTGTTTAGGAGTTCCCTCTCCATAAATTTAGTTATTTGTATTGTCTTATGTGTTTTCCCAAAATCTAAAGGTGATTTTCTAAAGTTAGAAGCTCTTATGCTTTCTATGTATCACTCGAATGTTTCTCTTGGATGTTTATTAGCTTAGATTATGGTTTATTGAGCTTAATGGTTTTCCCTACCTCATGGATTGTAAATTTTAAACTATATATGTTTAAGAACTCTTAGTCTTTCCCAAACTTAATGTTCACTACACCTCATACATCACCTTAAGGATCCATTGACCTCGCTAAATCGACCCTGCAATACACTTTGTTTCATCATTTAGACACTCTTGAATTTCACTTGACTCCATAGCCTAATGGCTTTGACATACTCTCGCTCCAACTATTTCATTTGACCATATTTCCCAACCAAAACAATCAACAAACCCTACACCTAATAACTAGCCTAAAATCAAAATCCTAGAGAAAAAAGAACACATCCTTTGCACCCAATAGAGAGATCCCTCTCTGAGTCCAGGAAGGCTAGGTCCTCAGACTCCAAAGCTTGGTTCCATGTTACCCTATAATTTGGTTTTCCAATCTGCCAAATCATGGTGTTATCACCATAAAGGTTTTTTCTAAAACTTGGATAGTTTACCTTGTTTTAGCCATGGTCTTAGATAAGTGTCAAGTCATTTTAAGTTTTTAGGGGTTAAGTGATAGGGTTAGAGTCTCATTTTCATTACAAAATAAAATCCAACAACCTTATCTCATGCCTTGAGTGTCTCATATCATGTTTAGAAAGTACACTTTTTAACCATTTTAATTTTTTTTTTATTAAGCCACGAAACCACGTTTTCGTAGCGCAGACAGTGTTAAAAACTGCTTTTGCGCTACGAAAATGCTGCTCTTTTCGTAGCGCAAAACCCTGAAATTACATTAGGTGTGCTACGAAATCGTGGATTCATAGCATTTCTTGTCAAGTTATCAAATCCATCAAATTCCGTTAATCTTTCATGATTAGGTGTCAGCTCAGAGTCTTTTCTCATACATGCCATCATTCATAACCATCATGACATTCGTTAGAGGTCATTTATGTTAGTCATTTTCAAATTTGAAAAGGGTTGGTTCCTAGTTTTATTTTCTTATGCAAGAAACACCTCATGCATGCCCTTGTTTCGAATGGTAAGCTCATGGTAAGCAGAAACCAGAGCTTCTCTCTTTTATCAAGCGAGGTTGAATCCCTAATCAAGCGAGGTTGAATTCCTAAATCAAGCGAGGCAGCTTATTCTGAAATCAAGTGAGGCTGATATTACAGGTTTTCAAGAAACACACAGGAATTTCAAGGGAAAGATGACAGAAGAAAGAAATAACCACAGGTCAGGCCACTATTTAAGGATGGAGCCTGAAAGCATAGAGGCTCTAACCAAGGACAAATCATTTGAGGAGGCTTTCAAGAATATAGGATGTTGGAAATTCTGTGAAAAATTGCAGGGAGGTCATAATCAAGTGACAAAAGAGTTTGCTCTTCATTTCACCGGTTCAAATACAAAATTTGGAGTCTTAAACTTGCCAATTTCCCCTGAGATCATATCATTAGTGACAGAGATTCCAAGGGGAGAAGAAATATGGTTCAAAAATTTCAGGTTTGAGATGGAACCTTGTAAAATATTTCTTAAGCCAAAGTTTGCAGGGATAGACTTAACTAAAGCAGTGCCAAGAAGTTACATCAAGAATACCTATGCCAACCTGCTCTTCAACATTCAAAGGTATTTCACCTGTGAGGGAAGATACCATAAAGTGTATTCTTATCATTTCAAACTCTTGTTGCATTTTACTGGAATGATTTCTTTGGATTTTCCTTTCTTCTTGTTTCGAAGTTTAGCTAAAATGGCAGATAAGGTGCAAATGAAAACTCAAGGATGTGAAACTTCACTTTTCCATCATGGTCTAGTTAAATTGATAGTTTTACATGAACTTCAGAGGATAAACAAAGAATGGTCTACATTTTTGTTTTTGTGTGGATTTGTGGTGGAAACACAAGAAACAGGTACTAGCCCTAAGGCCAAAGAAAAATCACCATCAGAAACTAGTGATCTTGCAAAAACAAGATAAAAAAGATTTGTCAAGTTGAAACCCAGAAAGCAAGTGAAAGAGCCAGAAATTAAAACATCATTGATTATTTGAGAGACTCCTCAACCTGCACAAAAGAAGACAACTAAAGTCAAGGAAACAGTACAGGAACAATCAACTAGCAAATCAGTCCAGAAAAGATTGACTAGAGTTCAAATAGAAAATGAAAAGGGTAAAACAGTGGTTTCAGGAGAAAGTCTACGTTTAAACTGTGATTTGAATGATATTTTACAGGCTATTAATATTGAATAATCTACTTTGGTTCAAGAAGACTTCATAAAATTGGATGAAGGGAAATTTAAGAAGATGAAATCTTCTAAAAAGCTAGATTTTGATGATGATATTTCAGAGTTTGTATTCAAGCCCAGAAAGCCTTTAACTAGGCAATCAAAAAAGTTGCAAGAGATGGATATGGATTTAGAGAAAATAGGGAAAGTTTCCAATGTTTATGAAGAACATATAGACCTATCATCACCAATGCCTGAAACTGACAAAAACAGAGTTTTTCATACTCAAACAGAAAAGAGCAGTCATGAATAAATTGAAGAGAAATCGAGATTAGATCATTTTGAAATTGCTAAGCTCAAGAGGAAAGCAAGAAGACATGCTGCTGAGAAGACAAATTTCAACAGAATAAAGGCTCTGTGGGAGGTTGAAAGAGTTTCAAAACCTAAAACAGTCAGCAGTGAAGCTCAGTATTTTAACTGGACTATTCCTACAATCAAAGAGGCTAGATTTTTAAGAATGATAAATGTTAAATTAAGGGCTACTAACAGGAGGCTGAAGAGGCAGATTGAAGACCTGGAAATTCGATTGAAAAAGTCTGAAGGTAAGTTATAGTAGAGATAAAACAGAGCAACAAGTAACAAATCCTTAAAGCAGTTTTGTTATTAAGAAGGGAATTAATTTTTGAAGACATTTTAAAGCCAACTTGTTTTACTTGTTAAAGTATATGGACATCATTGAAGAAGTGAAAATACCCTTAAGACTCAGAATTTTGAAAAAACTGTGTAAAAAGGGCATATACAGCAGTTTCGTAGTGCGCTACGAAACTGTTGTAGGTGAGTTTTTGGGCGTTTTTCATATATATTTTGGTAGTAAAAACAGTTGGTTTTCAAATTTTTTTGCTGCTGGTGGATGGAAAAGAGTCACAGATGAAAGCTTAGGTTTTAAAGTAGAATAAAGAGGGTGTTAAAGAAATGTTTTTCAATGATACAGATTCTGCGCTACGAAAACAACTATTATTTTCGTAGCGCAACCACATCACATATTTTTATACTTTGTCAAAGGTTTACTTTTGTACAGGTGGAAGGGTAAGGTTACAAGGAAATGATAGCACATGTAACCTATCTGAAATAGTCAATATTTCCAGCAAAAATGTTCGAATATCATCAATGAAGATAAAGGCTTAATTGCAGAAAACATGTTCCCTGGTTTTTAGGGCAGATAAGACATGAGTCAGCGGGATCTCATAACAAGATTAAAGGCACCATCAAGGTCGAAGATATGGAGAAGTAGCTGTCAAAGAGAATATTTAAGTCTTAGATAAGGTTGTTTTAGACATCATAAGGAGTTTCAATCCTATTTGAATTAGGACTCCTAAAGAGACAGTTAACTTTCAATTGTAATTAAGAGTCTGTTTTAGAGTAGATAGGTGTCAAACTTAGAAATTCGAATTCTCCTCAAGATGGATGGGGGAATCCAAGATTGTAATGATGACTCTATAAGAGACATGAGGTCGAATTCCTCAAGGTTGGGAGGTCGAATTCCTCAAGGTTGGCATTTTTTATTAGCAATCAAACTGTGTTAATGTAGCAGACTGTGTATTTTCAGCTTAATACAGATTGGTTTTACTACTCAGGATTCACAAAGAGTTTTTTGGTGTTTGATCTCTCTATGGTTTTCCTCATCTACCTATTTACAGTGGTATGAACATGTGTTACTTAGAATTCATTGGAATATGCTCTAATTTCCTTCACATGTTTGTAGACTGTGTTTTATTCACTCTGTTACTGTTTTGTTTATAAACCTAAAACTCTAAGTGCCCTGACTTCCATGTTGAGATGATGTTGATGTTTTTTTGAAACATATCTTGACTCCATAGCCCAATAGATGTTTTTTAATCAGTAATTCAACCAATTATATACTTTTATCCATTTTATTCCTAGAGTTAGCCATCTAATCCTTAATCAAAAATATTAAACCTGTTGAGAGAGCCCTCTCAGGTTGAGGAGGCTAAGCCTCAACCAAAAGATTGGTTTGAAATAGTTATTCAGAGTCTACTTGATGAGCAGCCTGTCAGGGTCAGATTTTGTGATAACACACGGGACCCTAATAGGGCATATCTCTTAAAGGATATCAAACCAAATCCTAAAATTTCTACTTGAGGTATTTCTATGTTTTTTATAGATCTATGAAAAATTCATAGTCTAAACCATCCCAAAAAATAAATTATAGCAAAAATTCCAAACTGACATGTTTGAAATTGATTTCAGGAGAATTTAGAAACCCTAACTTCCACATGGCATATCTCGAAAAATATAATGAAATAATGTCTGAAATTTTGATCACATCTACCCATAGATCTTAACTCTGTCTCTTCAAAATTTCACATTCTAAAATGTCCCAAAAAAAAGTTATAGTGAAAACCTCAAGATGACTCGTTCGAAGCACAATTCCTGACCAATCACAAACCCTAACTTCCACACTGCATATCTTCGAAATAATATCAATATTTTAACCAAATGTTTCCTTCGATCTATTCTCATGTTGATATGGGAAAATTTCCTAGAAATATTTAGGGGTTCGCTAAAGTAGGAGGTCCCAATTAAACGTCAGACATTTTGGTGTGAGATACCCGTTTGGATTTTGGCTCAACTACCATACTTAGTGTTGGAATCATGATTGTTGTTACACCAAAACATGTAGTGTTAGAAAATTATATATTACAGAACAATGGATCACATCAAATATGCGGAAACACAAACACATAAAACATATAAAACAAGAGAGACACAGATATATTTGGTTCACCCAATTTGGGCTACGTCCACCCCAAACAACCAATCATTCCTTTATATTATCCGGCAAGATGAAGAGACACAACCAACACCAGATCCGTTGTAATATCCTCTACTCTCTCTCATAGTCCCCCTTTCTGTTTCTCAGTCATCATACACATACCATACACAACAGCAATACAATACCCCCATATAAAATGAGCGGTTTCCTTCTAGGGAAAAAAACCCTAAATTAAACATAAATTCTACCGTCAGATCATCTGCCTAATGAATGGCCCAGATTGACTACGAAATCACAATAATTTACAAGGAAAATTTACATATGTTTTTAGCTTCGGGGGCGTTGCCCCCTAAACCCCTGCTAGGGGGGGCTCCAAAAGGTCATCGCCGCCCCCCTTGGACCCCCTAGTAGTGATTATACTACGGGAGGCGTTGCCGCCCCACTAAGAATAGGGGTCCAATGTGGTGATACACCTCAATAAAGAAGATAATAAGGCTCCACACCCAACAATCTCCCACTTGAAGACTAATTGTAGCAAATCCATTGCTACTTCATTTGCTGGACAATTACTCCACTTTGTACAGGGCTATTTCTCATCTTCATCATCATACTTGAAGACCAATTGAAATTGAGAAAAATCTTAGTTTCTCCCTAGTTGCAACTTTTGTTAACATATCTGTAGGATTTTGGCTAGTGTGTATCTTTTCCAGCTTCAACTGTCCATCTTCCAACACTGATCGTATTAAATGGTACTTGAGTTGTATGTGTTTAGTCCTGGAATGAAATGTTGAGTTCTTTGCAAGATGAATGGAACTTTGGCTATCACTGTATAACCTTCCCAACTCCTGCTTCTTACCCAATTCATCCAAAAACCTTTGTAACCAAATCATTTCTTTACTAGCCTCTGTAGCAGCAACATAATCTACTTCTATTGCTGAAAGTGAAAAAAAAATTTGAATTTTTGAAACCCAAATTACAGTTGTTCCACCTACAGTAAATATATACGTTGTAGTGCTCCTCCTATTATCTCTATCACTACCATATCTGCATCAACATATCCCTGTAGAGCAATGTTTGAACCACCAAAGCATAAGGCTTGATTTGTGGTACCTCTCAAATATCTAAGAATCCATTTCACTGCCATCCAATTTTCTTTTCCTCAATTGTTCATTTACCTTCTTACAACTCCAAATGCATGTGAAATATTAGGGATTGTGCAAACCATTGCATACATTAAGCTTCCAATTGCTGACGCATATGGAAATTTAGACATATAATCCATTTCTTCTTGGGTCTTGGGTCACATATCCTTACTAATTTTGAAATGGCTAGCTAAAGGTGTACTAATTGGTTTTTCATTCTGCATATTAAATATTTCCAGCACCTTTTGTATGTACTCATTCTGAGACAATGTTAATTTGTGATTTTTCCTGTCTCTAATTATTCTCATACCAAGGATTTTTTTTGAAGCACCCAAATCCTTTATTGCAAATGAATTTTCCAATTTTATTTTAAGTACATTTATTTCCTTCATGTTAGACCCTGCAACAAGCATGTCATATACATACAATAACAATATAATATAGATGCCATTATTTTTCTTTTTAAGATAAACACAATGATCAAAGTGACATCTAGTATAACCTTGTTTAGACATAAACCTGTCAAATTTTAGATGCCACTGCCTTGGAGTATGTTTAAGCCATACATGCTTTTCTTTAACCTGCACACTAATTTTTCCTTCCCTTTGACCTCATGTCCTTTTGTTTGCTGCATATATATCTCTTCCTCCAAATATCCATGTAGAGATGTTGTCTTTACATCAAACTGTTCAAGATGCAAATCTTCTGCTGCTACAAGACTTAAAATAGTTTTGATTGAAGTCATCTTAACAACTGGAGAAAATATTTCATCAAATTCAATACCTTTATTTTGTGCAAATACCTTGATCACAAGTCTAGCTTTGTACCTCTGTTTTCCTCCATCTTCTTCCTTCAGCCTGTAAACCCATTTATTTTGCAATGTTGTTTTACCTACAAGCAACCTGAATAAGTCCCAAGTCTGGTTATGTATTAAGGAGTCCATCTCTTCTTTCATGGCTAGCTCCCACTTCTTCCTGGTTTCGACCTGCATTGCTTCTTCATAACATTCAGGTTCACCAGAATTAGTCAACAATAAATAATATAATGAAGGAAAGTATATTTCAGGGGGTCTACTTATCCTGGTAGATCTTCTGACACCACTTTATGTTTGAGGTGCCTGTTGTTGTTGTGGTTGTTGATTATTATTATTTTCAGGCACCTTTATTTTTTCTGTGATCTCATCAAGAACTGTGTATTCTTTGTTTTTTTTTTCATGTTTCTTTTCCTGCAACTGATTCTTATACAAGACCTTTTCATTGAATATTACATCTCTGCTCCTAATGATTTTTTGATTTTCATATTCATATAAGATATAACCAAAATCATTAACACCATATCCAATAAAGGTACATTTCTTTAATTTTTCTTCAAGCATTGTTCTATTTTCTTTATTAATATGGACAAAGGCCTCACAACCAAAAGGACTTAAAAAGGAGTAGTTTACCTTTTTACCTATCCATGCCTCCTCTGGAATACCACCATCCAAGGAACTTGAAGGCCCTATGTTTATTAGATAAACAACGATATCTACACCATCTGCCCAAAATTGTAAAGGCAATCCTGCATGTAATCTCATGCACCTAAAGGAGTAGTTTACCTTTTTACCTGTCCATGCCTCCTCTGGAATACCACCATCCAAGGAACTTGAAGGCCCTATGTTTATTAGATAAACAACAATATCTACAACATCTGCCCAAAAGTCTAAAGGCAATCCTGCATGAAATCTCATGCTCTTTTCACACTCCATGATTGTTCTGTTCATCCTTTCTGACACACCATTTTCTTGTGATGTTCTTGGAACAATATTCTCTCTGTGAATTCCATGCTCTGAATAGTACATATCAAACTATTTTCTTCAATATTCACCTCCATTATCTGATCTTAGACACTTTAACTTCTTTCCTGTCTCAATCTCAACCAAAGCTTTCCATTTCTTGAAAGTATCAAATACATAAGATTTATTCTGAATACAATAAATCCAAGTTTTTCTAGTTGCATCATCAATAAAAGTAACATAATAATGAGATCTATTGAGAGATGATACCTGAGCAAGTCCCCCTACATCTGTATGCACAAGCTCTAATTTTTTGCTCTTCTTTTATTTCCCAACTCTAAGAAATCTGACTTTCTTCTGTTTTCCATAAATACAATTCTCATAGAAATCCAAATCAATATTCTTCAAACTCGGCAGCAAATTTCTTTAGTGAAGAATATTCATCCCCTTCTCACTCATGTGTCCGAGCCTATGATGCCATAATGATGCATCTTCTCCTTTGGAAGTTAAAGCATTAACATAGTTATAAATACCATTGCATAAATACAATGTACCAACCTTTTATCCTTTTACTATTACCATGGCTCCTTTACTGACCTTTCAGGTTTTATCTGTGAAATTCGTCACACAACCTTCACCGCCTAACTTCCCTCTTGAAATTACATTTTTCTTAAGATCTGGAACATGCCTTACATCCTTTAATAACCATTGGTTTCCATTCTGCTGTTTTACAAGAAGTTTACCCATTCCAACGATTTTACAGGGTTTATCATCAGCCAGACGAATCTGTCCAAAATCTCCTTGAACATAGTCATGAAAATATTTCTTATCAGGTGTGGCATGGAATGAGGTCCATGAATCTACCACCCAGGAATTAATAACATTTTCTAAAGAAATAATCAAAGCATATTGTAACACATCACCTATCACATTTGCTTCATGATTGTTTTCTTGTTGTGCATCTCCTTCTTTTCCCTTCCGAGATATACAGTATTTCTTCAGGTGTCCTTTCTTTCCGCATTTATAGTACACTATCCCTGATCTAGACTTGGATCTTCCTTTCCTTGATTTAATGCGATATGATGAGCTCTTTCCTCTTTCCATTTTTCTTCCCCTAGTCTCTGCACTCAAAGCATTACGCGATGTCTCACCAGAGCTTTTCCGTCGCATTTCCTCGCTAAGGATAGCACTGAAAACATCATCAAACTTTAAAGTACTAGATCTAGAGGCAGAGTTACTAATGGCCATAACTAAACCATTCCAACTTTCTGGCAATGAGCACAAAAACAACAGAGCCCTAACTTCATCATCAAAGTTTACCCCTACAAAACTTAACTTACTGGTAACAGTATTAAATTCATTTAAATGGTCAATAACAGATCCACCATACGAAATCTTCATATTGAATAAAAATTTCATAATAAATACATATTTGAGGCTGGCGATTTTTCATATAGTTTCACTAATGCCTTAATTAAACCCTCTGTTTTTGTTTCCCTCAAAATATTGAAGGCTACCAATTTGGGCTACGTCCACTCCAAACAGCTAGTCCTTCCTTTATATTATCTAGCAAGATGAAGAGACACAACCTACACCAGATTCGATGTAATATCCTCTAATCTATCTCATAGTCCCCCTTTTTTTCTTGCTCATAATACACATACCATACACAACCGCAATACAATACCTCATAAAAAACGACGGGTTTCCTTATAGGGAAAAAAATCCCTAAATTAAACATAAATTTTACCTTCAGATCATCTGCCTAATGAATGGCCCAGATTGATTACAAAATTACAATATTTTACAAGGAAAATTTATATTTGTTTTTAGCTTCGGGGGCATTTCCCCAAAAACTGCCCACCACGGCAGGGCTCCAAAAAGTCGTTGCCCATCCCCCCCCATGGACGCCCCTGGCAGTGATTAAACGACGGGCGACGTTGCCGCCCTGTTAAGAACATGGGTCCAACGCAACGATACATCTAAATAAATAAGATAATCAGGCTCCACACCCAAAAATATCCCACTTGGAGACTGATTGTAGCAACTTCGCTGTTGGTTCATTTGCTGGAAAATTACTCCACTTTGGACCTGGTTATTTCTCATCTTCATAATCATACTTGAAGGCCAATTTAAATTGAGCAGAACCTGATTTTCTCACTAGTTACAACTTTTGTTAACATATTTGCAAGATTCTAGCTAGTGTGTATCTTTTCCAGCTTCAACTGTCCATCTTCCAACACCAATTGTATGAAATGGTACTTGAGTTGTATGTGTTTATTCCTGGAATGAAATGTTGAGTTCTTTGCAAGATGAATGGCACTCTGGCTGTCACTTTATAACCTTATCATCTTCTACTTCTTACCCAATTCATCCATAAACCTTTGTAACCAAATCATTTCTTTACTAGCCTCTGTAGCAGCAACATACTATGCTTCTCTTGTTGAAAGTGCAACAAAACTTTACATTCTTGAAACCCAACTGACAGTTTTTCCACCTACAATAAATACATAACTTGTAGTTCTCCTCCTGTTATCTCTATCACCTGACATATCTGTATCAACATATCCTTGTAGAGAAATATTTGAACCACCAAAGAATAATGCTTGATTTGTGGTACCTCTCAAATATCCGAGAATCCATTTCACTTCCATCCAATGTTATTTTCCTGGATTGTTCATCTACCAGCTTACAACTCCCACTGCATGTGCAATATCAGGCCTTGTGCAGACCATTGCATACATTAAGCTTCCAATTGTTGATGCATATGGAACTTTAGACATATAATCCATTTCTTCTTGGGTCTTGGGGCACATCTCCTTACTAAGTTTGAAATGGCTAGCCAAAGGTGTACTAACTGGTTTTTCATTCTGCATATTAAATATTTCCAACACATTTTGTATGTACTCATTCTGAGACAATGTTAATTTGTGATTTTTTCTGTCTCTAGTAATTCTCATACAAAGGATTTGTTTTGCAGCTCCCAAATCCATCATTACAAATGAATTTGCCAATTTTCTTTTGAGTACATTTATTTACTGCATGTTAGACCCTGCAACAATCATGTCATCTACATACAATAACAATATAATATAACTGCCATCAGTTTGCTTTTTCAGATAAACACAATGATCAAAGTGACATCTAGTATAACCTTGTTCAGACATAAACCTATCAAATTTTAGATACCATTGCCTTGGAGCTTGTTTTAAGGCATACAAGATTTTCTTTAACCGACGCACTAATTTTTCCTTCCTTTTAACCTCATATCCTTGTGGTTGCTGCATATAGATCTATTTCTCCAAATCTCCATGGAGAACTGTTGTCTTTACATCGAACTGTTCAAGATGAAAATATTCCACTACTACAAGGCTTAAAATAATTTTGATTGAAGTCATCTTAACAACAGGATAAAATATTTCATCTAAGTAAATACATTTTTTTTGTGCAAACACCTTCACCACAAGGCTAGCTTTGTACTTCTGTTTTCCTCCATATTCTTCCTTCGGCCTATAAACCCATTTATTCTGCAATGTTGTTTTCCTACAGGAAACCTGACTAAGTCCCAAGTCTGGTTATGTATTAAGGAAATCATCTCCTTTTTCATGGCTAGCTCCCACTTCTTCCTGGTTTCGATCTGCAATGCTTCTTCATAACATTCGAGTTCACCAGAATCAATCAACAAAAAATAATACAATGAAGAAGAGTATCGTTCAGGGGGTCTACTTATTCTAGTAGATCTTCTAACACCACTTTCTGTTTGCAGTGTCTGTTGTTGTTGTGGTGGTTGTTGTTTTTGTGGCTATTGATTATTATTATTTTCAAGCACCTTTACTTTTTCTATGATGTCATCAAGAACTGTGTATTCTTTGTTTTCTTTTTCTTGTTTCTTTTCCTGCAACTGATTCTTATACAAGTCCTTCTCATTGAATATTACATCTCTGCTCGTAATGATTTTTTTATTTTCATAATCATATAAGCGATAACCAAAATCATTAACACAATATCCAATAAAGGTACATTTTTTTATTTTGCTTCAAGCTTTTTTCTATTTTTTCTATTAATATGGACAAAGGCCTCACAACCAAAAGGCTTTAAAAATGAGTAGTTTACCTTTTTACCTATCCATGCCTCCTTTGGAATACCACCATCCATGGAACTTGAAGGCACTATGTATATTAGATAAACAACAGTGTCTACAACATCTACCCAAAATTGTGAAGGCAATCCTGCATGCAATCTCATGCACCTTGCACACTCCATTATTGTTATGTTCATCCTTTCTAACACACCATGTTCTTGTGGTGTTCTTGGAACTTTCTTCTCTCTACGAATTCCATGCTCTGAACAGTACCTATCAAACTCTTTGCTGGAATATTCACCTCCATTGTCTAATCTCGTAAACTTTACTTATTTCCTGTCTCAATATCAACCAAAGCTTTCCTTTCTTGAAAGTATCAAATACATCAAATTTATTATGAATATAATAAATCCATTTTTTTCTAGTTGCATCATCAATAAAAGTAACATAATAATGAGAGCTACCAAGAGGTGATACCTGAGCAGGTCCTTATACATCTATATGCACAAGCTCTAATTTTTCGCTCTTCTTTTCTTTCTCAACTCTAAGAAATCTAACTCTCTTCTGTTTTCCATAAATACAATTCTCACAGAAATCCAAATCAATATTCTTCAAACTTGGCAACAGATTTCTTGAGTGAAGAATTTTCATCCCCTTCTCACTCATGTGTCTGAGCCTATGATGCCATAATGCTACATCTGATCCTTTGGAAGTTAAAGCATTAACAGCGTTAGAAATACAATTGCATAAATACAATGTACCAATATTTTCTCCTTTTGCTATTACCAGGGCTCCTTTAGTGACCTTCCAGGTTTTATCTGTGAAAGTTGTCACACAACCTTCACTACCTAATTTCCCTGTTGAAATTAGATTTTTCTTTAGATCCATAACATGCCTTACCTCCTTTACTAACCATTGGTTTCCATTTTGATGTTTTAAAAGAACTTTACCCCTTCCAACAGTTTTACAGGGTTTATCATCACCCAGATGAACCTGACCAAAATCTCCTTGAACATAGTCATGAAAATATTTTTATCAGGTGTGGCATGGAATGAGGCCCCTAAATCTACCACCCAAGAATCCTTAAAATTTTATAAAGAAAGAATCAAAGTATCTTGTAAAACCTCACCTGTCACATTTGCTTCATGATTGTTTTCTTGTTGTGTGTCTCCTTCTTTTTCCTTCTGAGATTTACATTATTTCTTCAGGTGTCCTTTCTTTCAGCATTTCTAGCACACTATCCACGATCTGGACTTGGATCTTCCTTTCCTTGATTTACTGTGATATGTTGAGCTCTTTCCTCTTTCCATTTTTCTTCCCCTAGTCTCTGCACTCAAAGCATTACTCGATGCCTCACCGGAGCTTTTCCGCCGCATTTCATCGCTAAGGATAGCACTGACAACGTCATCAAACTTTAAAGTACTAGATCCAGAGACAGAGTTACTAATGGCCATAACTTAACCATTCCAACTTTCTAGAAATGAGCACAGAAATAATAGAGCCCTAACTTCATCATCAAATTTTACCCCTACAGGAATTAACTGACTGGTAACCATATTAAATTCATTTAAATGGTCAGCAAAAAATCCACCATGTGACATCTTGATATTAAATAAACGTTCCATAAGAAATACCTTATTTGAGACCGAGGGTTTTTCATATAATTTCGCCAATGCCTTAATTAAACCCTCTATTTTTGTTTCCTTCGAAATATTGAAGGCTACCGACGCCGCGAGGCACAGCCGTATTGTTCCAAGTTCATTTCTATCGAGAAACTCCCATTCTACGTCTGTCATACTCGACGGATTCTTTGTTTTTCCGCTCAATGGTAGGTACAGATCTTTTTGATACATATAATCTTCCATCTGCATCTTCCAAAGCGGGTAGTTTTTGCCGTTAAATTTCTCGACCCTAAACCTACCATCTTCCACCATTTCTCCCACTCGAACCAGGAACCCTTCTTTCCTGTGAGTTTATCAGCCAAATAGACCTTCGGCTCTGATACCAGTTGATAGAAAATTATATATTACAGAGAAATGTAACACATAAAATATGTATAAACACAAACACATAAAACATATAAAACAAGAGAGACACAAATATACGTGGTTCACCCAATTTGGGCTACATCCACCCCAAACAACCAGTCCTTCTTTTATATTATCCAGCAAAATGAAGAGACACAACCTACCGCAGATCTGGTGTAATTTCCTCTACTCTCTCTCACAGTCCCCCTTTCTATTTCTCGCTCATAATACACATACCATACACAGCTGCAATACAATACCCTCATACAAAACGAGGGGTTACCTTCTAGGGCAAAAATCCCTAAATTAAACATAACTTCTACCGTCTAATCATCCTCCTAATGAACAGCCCAGATTGACTATGAAATTACAATATTTTACAAGGCAATTTTACATTTTTTTTAAGCTTTGGGGGCGCTGCCCCCAAAACCCCTACTACGTGGGGGCTCCAAAAGGTCGTTCGCCGCCCCCCTCGACCCCTCTGGCAATGATTAAATAATGGGCGGAATTGTCGCCCTATTAAGAACAAGGGTCCAACACGGCGATACATCTAAATAAAGAAGATAATAATTCTCCACGCCGAACAATCTCCCACTTAGAACCTAATTGTAGCAACTCCACTATTGCTTCATTTTTTGGACAATTACTCCACTTTGGACCTAATTGTTTCTCATATTCATCATCATACTTGAATACCAATTGAAACTGAGTAGAATCTGAGTTTCTCCCTGGTTACAACTTTTGTTAACATATCTACAGGATTCTGGCTAGTGTGTATCTTTTCCAGCTTCAACTGTCCATCTTCCAACATTGATCATATGAAATGGTACTTGAGCTGTATGTTTTTAGTCCTGGAATGAAATGTTGAGTTCTTTGCAAGATGAATGGAACTTTGGTTGTCACTATATAACCTTCCCATGTTGAAGTTCAACAAGAAACTGCATCACCTACACTAGTGTGGAACCAATAGGTCCAAGAAGCACCTACAGTAGTGTGGGACCAACAAGTCTTAGTAGCACCTACACTAGTTTGGGCTAAATTTGGTGCAGTGTCTATTTTAATTTTCCCTTAATTAAAATGGACAATAAAATGTAATATTATCTCATAATCACTTGTAATACTTATCTAAGTGTGATAAACTCAGTTAGCTCGTGAATTTTGAGTTGAGGGTAGTTGGTGAGGCATGCAGAGTAATTCTAGTTGTAACAGAGTTCAAAGTGCAGTTGGTGCATTAGTTTAATGCATGAGTAATCAGTTAACTCAGTTAGGTAAGTTAAAGTTATTGAGCTAGTTGTAAGTGTTTGTTGCACTAGTGAGAGATCAAGTGAATTAAATATTATTTAATTCACAATCAGTGGTCTAACATGCAACTGATGATTTACTATTATTAGCTACATGCATGTCAGTTTTAGTGGAGACCTAGTTGATACAAAGGTGAAAGGGATGTTAACTATCAGTTGTAGGATTATTGGGTTGCACCCATGCAACCAAACACACATTGGATTGCCCATGATCCTTGCGTAGTTTAGGAAGGCAAAAATTCCTAAAGAATAGGGATTTCATTCATCATGAATTGCACAAGCAAGGAAGGTTGTTTAGAGGCTAAGAATTGGCTTGGCCACGTCCCACAAACAAGGGGGTCTCATACACTAATTTGGTGTCTGGCTTGGCGGTGACCTTAAAACTAGATAATAATAAATAACAATAACATATTAAATATTAGAAATCATTATTTAATATTAACTTATCACATTATGTATAATGCATATTTTTTCTATCAAGAAACACAAACTATATCACATTATTAGTCTTTTTCATTACCAATTCAACTAGAAATTATGAATTGCAATTCTCACTAAAAAATTGGTCAATGTAGTGACAACAAATTATTACAAAAACTAAGTATGCAAGTCACTTTCTCTAACGATAGTTGTGTCACACCAAAGATAATGAACCATGGTGTGGCAATTGTGGCAATGACCTACTAATAAACTATTACAAAAAACAAAGTAAACAAACCATTTCCTCCAACCAGAGTTGTGTCACATTAAAAACAGTGAACCATGTTGTGGAAGTGTGGAAATGATCTACTAATGAACCATTATTTATTTTGTACTCCATGAATGGTATAGTTCAAGTGATTTATTAAAGCTCATAATTGATGCTTGTACTCCTAGATGGAGTCCCCCACCCTTTACTTGATTTCCTTCAATTTAACAAACTACTTTATTTTTAGGCTTCAAATTTTGAAACTTCACAAAATTTTGACAAAATTGATCCAACATCAAGACAAAATTAGTGGGAGTGCTCTACATACACTTCATGTACCATTGTAATGCTCTTTTGTGGATATTGATTTGAAACTTCACAAATGGATAGCAATGGTGGTTTTTTACACACTTCATATTTTATCATTGAGGAAGTAATGTTGCATCACATCTTGTTCCCCTTGGCCATGAAAAAAGGGAAGCCATTGGGAAGACTTCTTTAGTGGAACTACCATTCCTATCTAATTACTAGGTATTAACAAAAAAAATATAGACGGTATGGTTCTTATATGAAGGGGGATGTCCCCGCAAACACACTCATTGAATTGGATAACATTCTAGACATCTTTTGTCTACTTTTGGAAGTCACACTCAAGTTATTCATGGACATCACCATAGGTTCACTTTGAATACTAACACAATAAACACTTTCCATTGTGTGTGATGACAATAATGGTAATTTGACTCGTGATAAAAAATTGCATGGGTAGGATGTGGGATAAACTGGCATCATTATCATTTTGATTTTCCTTCTTAATGATAAACATCCACAATATCAGGGAATCAATAAGGCAGATACTCATATGCATCTTCTTCTTGACTCTATGCTTTTACAACTTCTACAACAACCAAGGGTTCAACACTATTAGTCAACATATCTACATTTATAGTTCAAGCATGCATGTAACCAAATTCATCACTACTCTACCACCCCAATTATTCTAGACTTCCCTCAAAATACACTAACTCTCTTATATACGTTTCATAATTACACTTTCTTGATCATCATTAACAGGGTTAACTAAATCAATTTTTAATTCCTCTTTCATATAGTGTATCATTCTACAATCTACATGTATCTCAAGACTCTATCTTATTATAAGAGACCATTATCTAGTGCAAAAATTTCATCTCTCTTCCCAACACCCATTGTCATTGACTTCTACATGCTTTTGATATTGCCTTTATTGTTCACTTTCAAGGCTCTTTGCATCTCCCCAATATGAATCTTAAGTGACATGAATATTCAACTCCACGATCAAGTCCTCCTATTACTCCAAGACCCCCCACTACCACCCACGTAAGACGTGTTGAATCCATCACAACAAAACTCAAAATCATGCCCCATTCCACCATCAATAATATTATCCACATCATAATTTATTAATCAACCACCCTTGATTGCTTTCATTAAACAATTATAAGGTTTATGTGAAAGTTGATAACAGTCAAATACAAGTTCCAAAGCATAACCTTCCACAATGTCATTTATTCAAAGATTCATTCCTTACATCAATTCAATGACATGTAACTTAGTCTTTAACAAATTTTAAGTACTGTACTCAATTCCTAACCATAGAAACCAACGTTAAGGCAACTATATGAGCCTTACCAACCATTTCCATTTGTAAAATCTCTTAGAATTCATCCCTTAAAATCTCATTCAAGCTTTCAAACAAGTACTTATCTCTGAATCTTGCATTCTCTTCACCCAAATATGCACTTATTAACACGAAAACAAGTAAATATGTGCTTCAAACTAATCTTCAAGATTACCCTTTGTTGACTTCCACCACATCTCTACCATTCTTCATTTGTTATTAAATCAACAATTGAATATTGTCTTTGGTATAGAAACATGGTCCTTATAATGTGTCCAAAAAATTCTAACAATAATCTAGTATGTAATCATGTTGAAACATCCAAAACAAGGAGGTCTCACCTAAGGCATGTTTGATTATAGTTGATTAGTAAGTGTGTAGAATATTTAAGACGAGTGGAAGCTTAAATTCCATAGCATAGAAATTATCACATACATGAATCATAAGAAATAACTCATGCTTAGATATAAAACTAATTTCACACATCATGAAGATACATGAGAACAAAAAATAAAGGAGCAAAAAAATCATGGAATCCCATTGTATTCTTCTAAAAAATGATTATGGACCTCTATGAATTACATCTTACATGCAACTATAGGGAAACAATCTCATCATTGGAGTATAGATCCATTAAAACAACATAATATTATATCCTAATAAGAGAAAATAAGTTAATTGTTGATGAGATACAAAACCAATGAACTATTTACAACAAATCTTAAATTCATATATAGTATAGTTAACTGAAGGATTGGAAAAACAATCTAGACGGGTCTATAATTTGGTAGTTGTTATCCACTCATTCAAAATAGGTTTTTGTGCCTTTAGGGAAAAAGTGTAGAGGGCCTTGGCTCTATGGATGCTCCTCAATATTTTGTTTACACATTCAAGTTTTTTTTCGTTTTAAGTCCTCCAAATAAACATGGCCACAAAAATATCAAATAACCAAGAAACAAAATAAAAGTAAAGAAATAAAATGATTTTTTGTCTACAAACTTACCATGGGATCCAAATTACTAGCACCATATGGATTTCATCGTCACTACACACAATATTATCATCATCTTCCTACCTTTCATGGTGAGTAGCAACAATATAATAACACTAGCATGAGAAATAAAATGAATAGCATTGGTGATATAAACAATAACTTGAAACTACTAGTAATGTCTATAAAGAATATATTGAAATAATCATGGTTAAGAATTATAGCATACGCCGAGTGTTTTACATTTTGGTATTTTTTTGGGTATATTTTATAGTTAATTTTTGAAATTCAGCAAGGATTTTGTTGGAATCACAGGTTTGAGATGTGTAGTTTGTACAATGAAACTGCCTCAAGGAATTTTTAGGGCACTAAATCTATTTATACATTAGAAAATATAATCTAAACAATGAAAAAGTAAAATCTCACAAAAATTTTCATCATCAAATTTTGAGGATAAAGGATAAAACATAAAACAATTAGAATGCACCAAAACTTAGAAATGGAATTGACTATTGACTCTACCATGGATCTCTTCATTGTCATCCCATTGAGAATAATGTGTAACATATATGTCATAATAATGGGATGGTAAAAACAAAATGAAGAATGATAAACATACAAAACAAGAACCCACACCAAGAGAAATGAACATGAACGTATATAAATGTAACATAATCACTTTTTCCAAATGTATGTCAGGATTTACTACCATCTTTAGAGGAGAGACAAGGGAGAATGTACAGAGAAAAAACTTGTGGGGCATTCCCTAGGAACGATCTTAACATGGATTGTCTTGATGGATTTTTTAAAATGAATGGAACTTGCTAGCAACTTCACCTAAGGAAAGAAGCCTATCAACAAACTAAAATAATTCTAGTACTAACATAAATATATATTGATACTTGACAAGGTTATGTGTGGGCTATATTAACTACATATTTCTACTAGATTGACAAGCCACCATTCATTAATATATATACTTATTGACTTGATCCACATACATATGTGTAAACATGTTAGGAATGGATATAATTCTTAGAATTACTAGGAGAAATGTATTGTTCTAATGTATTATTCTAGTCATTGTTGTTTTTCAATACAAGTGTGAGGTGTAACTATGCAGGTGTCATTATGACCATAGTTGTAATAAGCTTTCCCATTGCTATAAATATGGGACCCTATTGTGTTCATAGATGTATCAAATCTAATAAATCTCTCCAGGAGAGAGTTTGTCTCCTTTGTGATGCTCTCTAGTGTTTTTCTATTTTCTCTTTCTCTCTATCCACTCTCAGTGACTCTACTCATGTATGGAAAAAAATGCACTCAAATAGAATGGAACCCATTTTCCCCCTATTGGCCTCGTTATAACACAACCTGATAGGCAATTAGGAGTTAAATTTGACCCATTCAACCCTTAATATGAGTTACAAATAAACCATTCAAAATTCTTATTCATACTATCCATATGGTTAGCCCATTTTCCATGAGTAACAGGGGTTGGTGTGGCATCCTCTCGATTTATTGTGGTCAATTTTGATAAGTTAACTTCTGGGAGGCGTAAATTTCTCATATGAGCCCCAATTGTGATTCTTGAATAGTTGGAAAGGTATTGGCATGTAGATTATGGAATATAGGTTGATAGAAAGGCCAAGATCATAAAAATTGGTCATTTAAGGCCTCAAAATTGCTCTTAAAATTTTTCACTTAAAAATTTCTAGATTGGGATCACTGGTAAAATTTCTCCAATGAGCTAATTCCTCCAATTTTTCCACTCTAAAAGAATCCATATGGTTGAAAAATAATAAATAATCCAATATGGATCATACCTTCCCATTTTTAGAGGCTTTAGATCTCCAAAATTTGAACAATTATTTTACCATCATTATCTAAACTTCATGGATTTTTTCATAGGACTCATATACAAATTAGTGCCTTTTATTGTACAACACACACACACACACATATATATATATATTTTTTGTTTCTTTGTAGGAACTCTGAGTTCATTGATATTTCCACATTCTCAGAAGATCTATACGTTATAGACGATATCTTTCAGTGAAAATATCTTTTGGATCCCTTTGAGTCTATTCAGTGAAAATATCTTTTTCTTGGTTTTAGTTAAGTTTCCTTTAGTGTAGGTACGAAAAGATTCAAAATTATCATGATGAACTCAATCATCACGTTAATGGAATCTCAGCCTTACACTTGTTACTCATTCACAAAGCATACACACCAAGGTCATCACACTATAGTCCAGATTAAGCCAATATTCTTCTTGGTAGATACGATTTCAACAAGTGAAGATAGCTACTAAGCCCATATCACATTGAAAATGATACACTAAAAATATATGAAACCATGCATTCACTCCACCTATCTCACTCATTGATTGAAAATCAAGTCATTCACATACTCGGGTTTAACCCCAACTTTCTCAAGCACATCCTTTCCCAGCATGTCTTTAAGCATTTTAACATATTGTTGATAATGTGTCTTAACAAAAATATAAAGGAATATAAGGGATTTATTTTATTTTATTTCATGAGTCACTAAATGACATAATGATAATAATATCCTCTATGCAACCAATATGCTTCCAAGTCAAGATATACAACAACTCAACATGCATGCAAAATAAACATTCATACATCATCAACCTACAAGTAAGCATGTTGGCCCATTAGGCCCTAGCGTTGTAACTCGCTTTGATACCATATGTAAGGTCCCGCCTTACCCACCATCAGTAAGATAGAGAAGTAGATGTCACATAATCACTAATACTCATTTGCACAAAATTCTAAAGAATTAGTCACTGTAAAATTGTTTCCAACAAGAAGCCCTTTTTTTTTGTTTGGAAAGCTTTAGATAATGCAAAAAACAATTGTCTTATTCACACTTCAGCAAATTATTAAATTCATTTTCACATTCATACCAAGAAGCTACAACCATTAAATAGTTTATTTATAATTCATAAAAACAACAGTAATTAATAATTTTACACTAACAATTTATATGCACAAAAGCTACAGCCATTGAAGACTTTTGACAAACACTTTGCAGACATGCACTCTACACTCATTGAGCCCTTATGACAAACACTTTGCAAGCATGCAATTAAAAGTCATTGAGTCATTTTGTCAAACACTTGGCAACAATGAATTTAAGGTTATTTTTCAACATATTTATCTCATAAAATTCAGAATTGAAACTTTGAATATTTCCATCTTAAAACAGGGACTAAATAATCTTAGTCTTTCATCAAAGACTCAACAACAGGCACACATAACTCACAGCAAGAATCCGCAAAATCGCCCAGATTTCTGATCTGTGTTCCACTACACTTCTTCTTTCTTCAGAGGTTTCTAATTTCGTATTTTCTTGATCGCCCACGCATTAGCGAACTCCTTCGCCGCTCTTTGAATTTCGACCTTATGTTCAAATGCATCACGGGAACGTCCAATTTGCGCCTTCAGTTGAGCGTAATTGTGTGATAGTTGAGACATTAAACGGGGAAAATTAGGGTCGTCAACCGTGGGTTGTGTCAAGAGGAACTTGGCACAGTCGTACGCTCGAGCCGCTTTTTCCTCGATAACGTAGGTACCCAACCAATACCTGCGCCTGGATTTGGAGATTCGGGACACCCATTTCCCCAATCTTCTCTTCCAAATTCCCTTGAACCGTCGCGACGTCGGTGAGGGTTTAGTCATGCAATGGCTCGCGGGATTCCCCATAGAATCCGATAACATTTACCAAATACTCTTGACAATAATTCTCAATGCCGGACTTTATTGTAAATTTGATTTTTCCTTGATCTCCATGAATTTTTATTCCAATAATAATGACAACAGGTCTTTTAATTTTGATTTTTTTAAAGTTTATTGTAAATGATTTTTTTCACATCCGTGAAATTTTTATTCCAGTAATAATAATGAGAGTATGTGCTTCAATTTTGAATTTTTTTTATACACTTTGTGTAAAAGATCTTGAACTCTCCACATAAAATATCAGCAAGATATTTTATACCATTTTTATTCCGAAGATTAAATTGTATGATGATTAATTGTAAAGGTCTACACACTCATTTAATAATAATATTTAAACCTTAATAATTAACACTTTCACTGTAATGTTAAACAAACTCTCCACACTCGCATGATGATAATAATAATTAACATTTTCATAATAATATTTTAATAAAACAATTTTATATTTAAGTAAATTAATAAATAAGCCTTTACTCTTTTTAAAATAAATTCTCTTTCAATTTAATAGGGATTTTTTTTATAATTATTTATGTGACTAATGAGAACTTAGTTTTTAAAACAATCTAGAATAAATAAAAGATGAATAAATGAAAATAGAATTTTATCTTATTAATAAAAATTCAAAAAAATAAATTTGTTTATTTCAAATTACATAGGGGTGATTTCATTATGTTATTACACTATAAAATCTCTTGTCTCAAGATGTGTTTATTGTTCTAGACCACTACTAAAGGTAATAAAAATATCTTATTTGTGGTATATGGGTTATGCCTTAGCAGTTGGGACAAAGTGCCACTATATAAACTATTTAGTTTTAGACACTCACAAGTGTAGTGTAGATGTGGGTGAAGGGCATCATGTAGATGTTAGTTAAAACAGCCCATGAACTAGCAAAAAAAATTGCAATATGAACTAATCCAATGCTCATATTATATTTTTTGAAATTTTGTATTGGTTCAATCACCCCCCAAAACCTCTTAATTCCAATTCTAAACGGATGAGATTGCAATTTCCTTGTGATGAAATGGTAGGGTTTGAATTCCAGCAAAAAAACAACTTGAAAAAGAAGCCCCTACAAGTTTTTTAAATCCACTCAAATGTTGAATGTTGTAGTTAGCTTTCAGCGTACCACATATGATGAAACACATTTTATGTCACATGATTGGTTTCTCTCTATCATCAAAAGAATTTAACATGCGTTTAACAAATCAAATTGATTTAAGTGGACATTATTAGGATAGTTTATCGTGTTATCATTTTCACATACTTTTGTAAAATGTTCATTAAAATAAAACACATACAACCAACATATATGTGTATTGGAATTGTTTTTAACAATATAAATACTTCTTATTTATCAAGTGGGTTTAGCTCAAGTGGTGGATAGGAGAAGTTATCATCTCCACTTGAATTAAATCCCACTTTTGGGAGGTTAAACACTCTTATTAAATCAATTGTTGATTAGGGTTGGTAAGGTGCCAATGATCTCATTCTCAATTATAACCTAGAGGGTGGGAGCATGGAAACATGGAACAAAAATAAATTTAAAATTTAAAAATAATAAATAAATTAAAAAAAAAAGTGTTTATATTTATTCTTACCAACATGGAATAGAAACATCTATATGTCAAGGGGAATATGTGGACAATAGTGAAAGTCACAACATTTGACAGTGATTTCATAAGCATTGATATTAGTAACCAGTTTTGATCAAACCTGATAAACTTGCAATAATAGAAATTGAAAACAATCATACAAAAATCTCATCCAGATAAAATATCAGTGCAACATCTAAAAAAATCCTTCCTTGAATTTAAAGCCAGATACAAGATTTGATAATTCAAAATAATTATAGGAAATAAAAACTATATCATCAACATGTTCAGATGCACTACATTGGCTACTAACTAGCTAAGGCTTGATTTGATCGAGAATAGTTCCTAGACATATGAGAAAGCTTGAGTGTAGCAGTCCCAAAAAATGTTGTCATTTTGGGTACAAAATGAGTCTACTTTGAATGATTGTGGCATGTTACAGTTTCAAAAAGTCATAACTGTGGGGACCTGAGTTGGGAAGATAATGCGAAACTGATGGCTTTCTAATCCCCACAATCCAGGTTTTGGAAAATTAATTCAATCTCAACCTATGTGTAAAATGCATCCAAAGGTTCTTGCCCAATCAACTCGACAATCTGGGCAAACTCAACATGCTCTTGTTTCTAGGACTGGAAAATTAAACAGATAAATCTGAGAGCTTTAATATCTCAAATCTCCGAGATTTGAGATATTAATTTCAAGGTTTAGTATATGTATGTGATACCTCATACAACGCAGCTAGATTCACTTCTCCTTTGTGGGAGCTCTACTCTCAACCAATGGTCAATGTCATATTCATAACGCGTCCTTGACATGAGCCTACCATACCATATAGACTCTCTCCATTTACTAAAACGCTATTCCCCACTAGCATATACCATTTTTATATGCGCACTGTAATATCAACATATATAATACAACCTTCCTCTGTTATCAGAAGCGCTATGGCAACAACACAACAAATGTTGGACCTCACTTACAGCTAAAGACTCGACCTCGTTCGAGTTAACATTGTGGTTCAGATTCAATTAAGAGGAAATCGCCCATTCACTTTATAACGGGACCTTATATGATGTTGGTCTACACATATAAAATCGTGTCAATGTAAACACACGTCATACCTTGGTTGAACCCGCAACCTTAGCAACGATCAATATATATATATGCACGGCCCCAATGCTAACGGACCTTCCCCATCCAACGGCTGGTAGCACGTCGCATTTCTTCGAATGATCCAATGTCCCCAATCAAATCTCGCGCGACTTATATGCATGAGCTTTAATTCGCGATGAGAGTGGGTTTTCAAAACTGCTCAAGGACACGCGTCACCCAGTTTATGGGATCGCGTTAATTTCTTAAATACTACTTACTGCTTTATAATAATGCGAAAACCACAGGTTCCAAATCCTGGTTTCATTGTTCATCTCTTTTTGTTCCGCCCTTTTGGCTCGGGGTTCCGCACCATTCAATTTAACATAGTTCTTCCGCATTGTAACTAATACGCCCTCGCTCCTCGTTACACAGTGCTCATCCAATGAACACAGCTTCCAGAGTTCCGCTTATATCACTTCACGCGAGGAACAAACACCTAGATATCCTCCAAGTTTAAACAACACTCGGTCTCTCTTGCTTTCGATTTAGACATTTAAGAATTCACCAAACCACCATGACCCTTGCTGGTACACAGACAACGCATAATCCTTTCTCCATACTCGGTTATCTAATGCCAGTCAGTTCCTTATGAGCGGCATAAAACCTCCATGCGTGGCTTAAAGCCATACCTCTGTTCATGGCATATACTCAACGAATATATAACTCCACTGTCTATCAGTTCAAGACACACTTTCGATAGTATTAACATCGATTCCTCTAACTATATACAGAGCACAATTAATCCCAATTTGCAGAGTACATATTTACACATTCTTATATTTTCATTTATGAAATTCCGGCACATTCACATAGAAATCAAGGGGATTCAAGCATTCTCATACAAAACTAAATCACGAATGCACATGTAGTACTGAACATATTCTTTCATAACATATACATGGTTTACTTACAAAACTTTCTGCTCGACCAGATATTCTGATTCGATGGCCTCCTATTTTCTTATCGCTCTACGCAGCCCTATGCAGGTCTTTCCGGTCTCTCCTGCTCACTAACACTATGCAGTTCGATGCAGGTCCCCTGACTTTGTCATAGAGGTTTATTTTTATACATATTGGAAATCAATCGATTCGGTTTCTTACAATCACTGGACAGATTCCTCAATCCTAATTTTAGCCTGACCCTCTGATGGACTGAAACGGAATAACACTTCCTATGCCCACTAATTATTCGGGCAGTTACATTTTCCTCTCTAATTAACTAAAAATAACCCAATTATGAATAATTACATAGGGGAAACAAAACATGAGACCCCCCTTATGTTTATTTATGTAAAAAAGTTGTTTTGAGCCTAATGCCCCTACATCAGACTCCCCAGGTTAAAATAGTTCATGATCTCCTGATCATGGTTTTCATCTTCGTCTTCCTGGATCCCACACCTTGTTCTGCAACTGGTCATCTGTTGCAGCATTCTTCCTTTGTATTCCTCCAGGCTTCCATATCTTGGTCTACATCTTTGCACTTGCTATGCTCTCACAGTCTGTGACTGTCTTCTTCTTGATGCTGTTGTTTCTTAGCTTTCTTGCTGTTGTCCCCTCTGGAGGCATCTTTTGCATCAGCTTTTTTATCAATGCTATTTCTCTGTCTAATCTTTCCTCTGACTGCTGGACTCTTACTTCTGTTTGTTGTAATATTATTTCTTCAGTTCTTACTGCTGCCCTATTCGCCACCCAATCATCCATACCCTCTATGCAATAGTAAAATTCTTGCTCCTCTGTTGGCAACACTTCAGTTTGTTTCTCCAGCATTTCTCCCAGCAACACTTCAATCAATTGTTGCTCTGGCATTTCACTCTCTTCTCTGGGTGTTTTCTGCAAACGTTCTCGCCATCTCCTTTGGCCAAACAAATCTTCACTATGTTGCAACTTAGTTTCAGCATCTTCTTCTTCTGTCTTGGCAATCTTCATCAATTGCCTCCCTTCTTCTTGAATGATTCTGCTAATCACCTCAAGTCTTTCGACCACTGAGATTCCATATTCTATCAGAGTAAAACTCTTATTTTCCATTGTTGTGGCAGCCCCAAAAGTCTGCTCTACAACCTTCTCTCCAATCTTCTCTTGGCTATTCGAACAAGCCAATTCTTCTCTGCTACCAACAACAACAATTTTCTGCACATGAGACATGACTGTCTCATCTTCTTTTAGCTGCTCATCTCCATTCTGCAACAGTTCTTCTTCTTCTAAGACAACTCCAAGTGATGGATTGTTTTCTGTCTTATCTGTCAACACAGCCAATTTGTCGAATTTTAATTCACAAGACCTGATGGTCTTAATTGATGACTCAATCACCAATTTCTCTTTCGGCAGTTCTAAGTCTTTCCCAAGACTCAGAAAATCTTTCCTGGCTTTGTTCCTCTGTATCTTCTCATGTTGCACCCCCCAGTTCGGAATTTGAGGTTCTTTCTCTTGTACAGGATTTTGCTAATCCAGCACACTCTCTATCAACTTAATTCCCCCATTCCATGGATCAGATATTCCCATGAAATTCTTCTCCTCATTCAATCGACTACCCCATGTTGTTGATTCTCCTTTAGCATCAGCAGAATCTGCATTCACAAAGAAATTGTTAAGACAAAATCCACAAGGCCTCAAAGCCTTTATTTCTTCTGTCAGCATCTCAGTATGCTGTCCCAACCTACTTTCCTTCTCAATCAGCACATTAGAATGCTGATTCCAAATCTTCAAACATTTCTTGAGACTTTCAATTAGTCTCTCCTCTGCACCATCCTCTTTAAGGATGCCTCTATGCTCTAGTTCATAAAAATGAACTCTCTCATCTTCAATCATCTATGTCCTTACCATCTGAACGCCTTCTTTCTGTGTTTTTGTCCTCTGCTCTGGAGTACTCAATTCATGCCACCCTCTTGGCATCTCATCTGAGAAAACATCTTCACAATATTTACCATCTTCTGTTGTCAGTATCTCCTCAGCCTTCATCAGAATGGAATTCTGATTTCCCATCTCTGCAAAAACTTCAGCTATCTATCCATCACTCCTTGCTTGGCCATTTATCAAAAACAGTCTGTCATTATCATCTTTAATGAAAAATTCATCACCATCAACCACAAATGTCATGTCCTCATGGAAGTAATCTCTTTTATAAAACAAGGAATTAATGAATTCCTTCTGCTGCAATAGTTCAATCTGTTCTTCATCTGAAAGGTACTCATCATATCTTGCTTGGCAACAATCAACTGCTTTTAACACAGCTTCATCACATGGGCTGTCTTCATCAATATCTGCATTCACACACATCTTGTCAGATGTAAAAACACAAGATCTCATGGTCTCATTTGATGATTTGATCATCAAATCTTCTTGCTGTCCCAAGTCTTTTATACACCTCAAAGATTCTTCAATGGTCTCCCTTTCAATTTCTTCAAGCTATCCAACTTCCAGCTTCTAGCCATCATCATAAGCTAAATCTCCTCCGCTTCCAACATATGGGAAAGCAAAATCTTTCTCCAACTGTGCATGGACATCTTCAAAACATGTAGCTGCTCCATTTTCTTTCTTAGTGACAACATCAGCAGTTTGTTCATCTCCACATGGCTTTCCTGCAATCATACAAAATATGTCAGATGTAAGGCTGCATGAATGGCACCTATTTGAACAATAAAAGCTCTAGTCTAAAAAAGAAAACAACTTCGAAAATTGCCCAAAGTCCTCAAATTTGAAGAACTAAAGATGATTAAGACACCATCACGTACCTCATCACTAATGTATATGTAAGTTATGCAACAAAAAGCTTGAATTAAAAAAATGTGTTGTTTTCTTATGTTCAATAATAGATTGTGTTACTTATTTAGAGATTGTCACACTATGACCTTGTAGATTCATTCTAAAAAGTAAATGTGCGTTGTCTTTTTCTTAGGGAGATTACTAAGTTTCAACGAATGTTGTTACTTACCTCCACATATATTTCCATCTGAAACCCCTATCTTACATTGGAGCATGAGGTTAGTTTTCAACTTTACCTCTCACAAATATTACTTGTTCACTTGTTTAGGTCAAAATTTGATTATCTTTTTTACCCTTTTAGTGTATCAAATATTTTTGACCATATTTTTGTAGGCTATCATACAAGTCGAAAAATAGGTCGTAATTAAGGTCTTTAATACCTACGAAACAATAGTTTGAATTTTTTTTTATGAAAATGGGGTGGCAAGAGCAAGAGGGGATATACTCTACCTTGATAAAACAATAGAATTAACCTTATCTTTGGCACTAGAACATCGACCAAATAATCATATTGAAACCTATGCCCTTCTTCGAGACTTAATACTTGCTCAAGAAAGACAAATTACTAGTCTTTCAATTATTGGACATTTACATATCATTATGCATAGTTTAATTAAGGAAACTCTACCAAAATATTTTATCTTAAAGGCAATCCTTAAGAAGATTTAGAGGATCGTAAAAAACATTAAATTATTATGAGATTCATCATATATTGAGACAATATAATTCTTTAGCTCACTCCCTCGCTAAACTTGACACCTAATTAGCATAAGGAACACTAAGAATAAATGAAGTCCAAGTCCTAAAGTCCCTTCCATAGTCTTTGATGGGAAAATTTCTTATGGGTTGGGTGTGCCATTTGGCACCCAAACTGAGGTTGGTTTATGCATAGGCCATTATGAAATAAGAAGGTTTGCAGAGAAAAGAAGGTCCTTTGGCTCATATGTTATTTTGGTGCAAGGTGGAATGTACTATTTGGAGATGGATTTGATCCTTCCTTTGTTCAATTGGCATATGAGATAATGAGAATGTTAAGTAGACATGAGATTTGGGAAGTACTTTAGTACTTCGACAAAGCAAGTGGGATAATGAGTTTTAATGGCATTGTGTTTCTAGGTTTATGTATTAGATTTGGAAGATCACTCCAATGTGAAGGTAATTTGGGTGATTCAATTCACATAACAGATAACAGGATGGTTGAACATCAAGAGTGTGCTTGTAATCATGCATACAAGTAGCAAGCTAGGCACAAATTCTATAAATATTGGAGGGTAAGGAGATTGCCAACTATGGAGACACTTGAAGTTGGAAATTTGCATGGAAGGTGGTGTGGTAATGGTGATTTTTTTTTCTTTTTTCGATCATTATCAGTCTCTCACATTGCGTTGATTTTTATTTTGGTTGAGGTAAGCACATGGTTAAATCTGGTTTTTGGAGTCCAGAGTAAGAGTTATGATACTGGGAATGGTATTAAAAGTTTTGGAGGTTACATTAGGGTGGAAATCAACCAGTTGGATGTAAGGGGGAAAGCGGTCTTTGAGCTAACCCATACTCTAAAACACTCTTTTTAATTCATCCTAAAGGTAAATTCCCAATATGCTTATACAACAATGAGTACTTATCCTTTCAAGTAAATCGTCTTACCTCTCCAAGGGGCATCTGGTATAATAATATTATTATTGGGTTTAAAATTCTAATAATTTGGATAAGGATACATATAGTTTCTAGGTTGAGGCAAACAATAGATCAATTGGTTATAAATGCACTTCATCCGATGGGACATAACACTCGTGTTTGGGTGAAGGAAAACTTGGAGTTTCAGTCTACAAAGGCTCAACTTTACTCCTTATCATTTTAGAGAAGTCATTATAGCAACTTTCAATGAGGAGTTAGAACTATTGATGGATCGTGTTTCTCTTCTAAATTTCATGTTCAAAATATGCAAATCCAGGTTAACTTGATTATAGCCAGTGTAACCACATGTATGGACCTATTAATTGACCAAATAACGACCATGCAGAGGGTTGATTATGACATATCCATTCTCCACTTGTAAGTGGAAGAATTGCAGTTATAGTATGGAACACTCCTCTAGAAACTCTAGTGCACAAGAGATTCTAAACTTAAATGCTCCTTCCCCATTTCTACTTTGGGAGTGCAAGTTCCATGAATGAGTCCCCTTCCCAAATGAATTAATATTCTTTGCAAGTATTGCAAAAAATTAAATGTATTTTGTCATATATTCCCCTACTGGAATAATAATTTAGATATACTAGACATTAGAAATTTTGAGGAATGAACTAATTTTTGGTTGAATGCTTTATAATAGACTACCTAAATCAACCCTCTCTTAATTTACCTGTTGCGCTCATCACATAGATTTTTAGTAATACAAATTTCTCATTTTGGTTTTAAAAAAAAAACAACTTTTTCTGATAAAAAAAAGAAAAAAAAGAAAAATAAGCAAAGCCTTTGAAATGAGAGTATTTCTCATAAGAATGCATTGCATTTAACCTAAATAAAATGGTGAATAAATAAAAAGAAAAAACATCGCAAAGAGGATTAGTATCACATGACTATAAAGAGGGGAGAAAAGTCGAATAAATCATGTAAAAGAGGTAAAGAAAATAATATGTTAACATTTCTACCCCAAGTAGGATTTTAAAAATTCAACGTTTTGAGTTTTTTCATTATAAATCTATTTAGAGAATAGTTAAATATGCCCTCTAAAATACCAATCCCATTTGGTTCATGCAAGAAATCAAGAATGGGGATATATGTGATAGATTTAATTAACATTTTTTAGTTATGAAGGGATAGATTAGGTATGCCTCCAGATTAGGATAAGTGTGGTTTATGGTTTGCATTTATGAGGTACCTTAACAACCCATATTGCAGAAGGTAGCTATTTTTTTTTTCAGTTCATCACATGTTCTTAATTGGTGAAATTATGGTGCTTGTACATAGAGATATCTCTTACTAGAAGCACATGAAAAGTTACAATTGCCTTCAATTTGCACGATCATGGAGATCAGGAGGTTCAAAGAACAACAAGGCTTTTGAACAATAATACATTATAAACAATGAGGCATATTATCATGCACCGAAATAATCGACAACTTCACCATCAAGGTTTCCAACTTTCAAATTAAGCTCGAAGTTAAGTTTCCTAGCCTCAAAACCTAGATCTATGCACTTGCCAAAGCAAAAGAACCTCAATGGGACTCATTGATATTGTAGGAACGGGTGAATCTTTTAATGGGGGAGGGTATTATTCAGGGCCACGCTTTTAATATAATCAACACAATATGTGACACAAATGTCCTAAAATAGTTTTGAACAAGTTTGATGGTTTATAAGTAACATGTTAGGTTACCCAAGTGAAATATTAATTTTCTATACGAGGTAAGGCTAATGACTTGATGACATTTGAGTGGGTGTGTTGGAAAGGGAGTACTGTTAATTTTTGTGTAGCTTGGGAGGTACTCCAAGCCCTGGTGTTTGAGGGTTGGAGGTCAAAGCGCCACAATCAGGCTTGTGGGCTTGAAACCCAATCTTGGGGGTTTTTCACCCATCGATGTTTGGGCCAAATTCATGATGATTTCTCGACATGTGATGGATGAGGATGATAGTGCTCATCGAGACGAATCTGACGCATTGAAAATCATCCAATTTCGAGTTTTCGTTGAGGAGAAATGAATTTTTGAAGTTGACAATTAATTATTGGTTTTCAAGTCATGTAGGCTTGAAGTAAAAATTAGACAATAGATGTGTCTCTTCATCTATTCATGGGAGCCCCTCTTTTGGATATAAAAAGAGGGTGAATTGATGTGTTTTTTTCATCCATTGTGTGCAATACATCACAAGAAGATAGCTTGATTAAGGAGAAACAACTTCTGTTTTGGGTCGCGTCCATAAGAGGGCTAACAATAAGAGGGCTAACAACATGGAGGAGATGGCATTTTAGGGCAATATTAGTGATTTTTATGAAGGCCGAGTTATTGTGATAGAGGGTTGAGGCAGAGGAGAGAATTTATGGATGTTTTGAAGGTTTTTTGAGGGTGGGCATACCCTAAAATAGGTTGTCGCAGGCTTGTGGAGGTTGCTACAACATGCCGCAGGAATATTGAAGGAGGGCTCAAGTATGGATGAGGGCTAGGAAAAACCATATTTGGAGAAACACTCCTCGACCCCTCAAGGAAGGGACTTTGCATTCATATAGAATAATTCTAGGCAGAATTGAAGGCTAGAAAAAGGGATCGTGTTGTGCCCTAACCAGGCCTAGATTGTAGCAGTGGAGAAAACCTCAAAACATCGAGCTTAAGGTATGTATTTCAGTGCATTATTGTAGGTGTTGGATCCATGTGTTGGATCAGTACTTGGATCGGTTGATGGGCAACTTGAGGAGACCTTAAGAGTTGTTTGGAGGAGCCCAAGTGGATTTTTGGGAAGCCTACCAAGCGCCAAGGTGACAGCATGCCAAGGGAAGCCTACCAACGTCTTACGCAGAAAATACGTTGTAAACATTTATAATCATATGATGAAATAAAGTTATTAGTTGCATAGCAAAGATGAAATGAATGTGAATCTTTGGTATCAAAGAAACCAGGGTGATTTCCTCTTCTACCAGAAGCCCCATGGCGCAGACATCCCTTTTATAGCTGGAATACAAACAAAATGGATGTTGGAAACTACGGTCAAGTTATCCCACAATATTTTGATAGCCATGGACTCAACATTCAATACAAACAAATATGGGGTGAGTTTTTTTCCAATGATTGCTTCAATAAAATCATTTATGTTAAAATTAACTTCATTTCATTTAAAATGACAGTATCAGTTGTACACGCTTGCGGTCTTTGATGAGCAACAATGCGGGGTACCAGTTGCCTGGGTGGTGATGTCACGTAATACATCACAAGATATACAAGTATGGCTGGAGAGCCTCATGCTTAGGTGTTTTCAGACTCGTCCTGATTAGACGGTCAACGCCTTCATGGTTGATGATGCTATGGCTGAAATCATTGCTTTGAGGTAACATCAATATTCTTATTTGACATTTAGAATTGCATTCATTTTAAGAATTTCTAAAAATGAATTAAATGTCACAGGAGAATCACGAAATGTGAAGTGATTTTGTGTATTTGGCACGTAAGGAAGGCATGGCTCAAGAATGTTAATCGATTGGTTAGCAACTCAGAGAAAGCAAAAGATATGTTCAATGAACTTGGCCATATCATGAAATATTGTTGTACTGATGAAGTGGATGATGCAATCAATGCTTTTTTCATCAAATATGAAACTGAGCAGAAGTTTTTGGACTATTTCTACAAGACTTAGATTGTCAGTGACAAGATTCGTAAGTTTGCATAATATTCCTTCTGTGTTGTATGTTTTCCATTTATGTTGGACAACTTATATTTACTAATTGAGTCTTTCCATGTAGGCATGTGGGTTAAAGGTTGCAGAGATTTTCCTCACGCAAACTAGGAGACAAATAATGTTGTGGAATCATACCACGGTTATCTGAAGTCAACATTTCTATGTGATAAGCGAAGGAAATGTTCTCGTAGAATGGATTGGCTATTCTACACTCTCCTAAAAAATGTTGAGCCATGTTATCGATTCAAGGCAATTTTGAAAAAAGAATGATATTATAAAAACCACAAGAAAGAGATGCAGCTTGAATCATCAATGGAAAAGGCTAGAAGAATTCCAGACAGTGATTGTAGGCCTCATGAGAGCATATCTCATGCTTATTGGGTAAGGAGTCAAAGCAAAGCCGATAAGGAATATCTTATCATTTTTCATCGTAGAAATTTTATCACTTGCGATTTTCTATGGTCTATTCGAGGCAACATTTGCAAGCATTCTATAAAGGCAGATTGGTTTCATTCCTCCTTGATGGATTTAGACCCTTTATTGGATCTTCATACCACATCCAATCAGTTGAATGTCCCTTTTGAGATAAGTACAGAGGCGCCAAACCTTCCTGCAGATACTATCCCAACCAATATTGAAGATGACAATGTTGAAGAACTTGGTGTGTTAAGAGAGGAGTTGTTTGGTTATCTAGACCTGATTCGGAATAGTCCTCCTTCTACTGTGAGCAAGAAAAAACAGTTGATTGATCTGGCTAAAAAATGTGTGGATGATGCTAATAATATTAATATTATGGATTATGACTTCGCCCGTGGTTTGGGTGCTTATGAGTCATCCTTGAAGAGGAAGAAGAGTTTCCTTAGTCCAAAAAAAAAAAAAAAGGAAAAGGAATGTCACCTTGAATATTGATTTGAATGTCTCTGCATTCGAAGATGAACCATTTCAGTTTCCACACCTCAACAAGCATGGTCGTCCTCCCTCTAACAATGCTTCCTCTACTGTTCCAAGTAAGTTCTATAGGGAGATGATATCAGTTTGTTTAGATCAAATTCGTGATCTTCCAAGTTTGTTGCTATGTTTAGATCACTTTGTCGATTTTTCAAGTTTGTTGCAATGTCTTTGATATTTGCTATTTATTTTAGCTTAATGTAGTGTTGTAATGTTTGCAGGGCCGCGACATATAATCAATGTGATTACAGATGAAGGATGTACACAGACCCACAATCAACCTTTTGATCACATGAGTCAAGGTACATTTGACGAGATTGCTGATTGATCTGCTATGTATTCTGATGCATCTATTATTTGACATGTTATTTTTTTCTTTGATGGAAATGGTGTTGTTATCTTACAAAAACAATTGTTTCGTCATTGGGCCCCCCTCGACTAGAACAGGATTGGGCCACTGACATCACGGAAATTGGTGATTTTCCATGTTTGTTTGCATTATCTTCGCTCCTTAGATTTAGCACTGGTTGTTGTTCATGTTGTTAATGTAGTGCTGGAATGTTTGCAGGGCTGGAGCGTCCAATTAATGTGATTTCAGATGAAGGATGTTCAAAGACACACTATAACTATTTTTATCAGATGAGTCAAGGTGCTTAGGACGAGAATTTTAATTGATCTTCTCTGTATTCTGATGCATTTATTACTTGACATCTTATTATCTTCTCTGATGAAAAATGCATTGTCATGTTACAGACACAACAAATTATTCAATGGGTCCCCCTCTATCCGAAGATGATTGGGTCACTGACATCACAAAACTTGGAGACAACACAGAAATTGGCTTCAAAAAAAAGTTGTGATAGAAACTGCATTCTTTTGTTTATTGTCTGACATATCGATTCATGGTGGAGTGGCTAGCTTTGGTTACATGTGATTCCTAGTGTGGAGCACTTTTTTGTTATGGTTTTATTGGTTTCCCTAGATAGGGTTAGAAGAGCTTAAAATTATTCCAGCTTCTGATAAGCTGCAAGTGTGTACATGTACTTCATTTTTTCTATATAAATGAAAAGAGAACATCAGGAATTCGATGATGCAGTTAATGGATATTTGTGGTTTACTTTTAAATGTTATGTTGGAAAACAATAAATTTTCTTGATAGTATTGTAATACATAGGCACATTTTCAGTCAGTAGCAGAATTGGCGTGTTTTTTGTAAATGCCTGAAACTGTTTTGTGATTTCAAATTTCACTGCAACATTTTTATCTCCATCCTTTGGTCAAATGTGTTTGAGGAGAATGAAACATTAGATGGTGGAGAAGATTAATTTGAAATCCATTGGAAACTTAAGGACGACTCGTTTTTTTAAATGTAAATTGGTTTTTTATAATTGGTTATATAAAAATTGTATTAAAAAAAAAATCTAATAGTGTCATAAGCCTTTGCACAACACAATGCCATGTGGATAATTGTCTCATATTTTTTGCCATAATTTTTTGACGCAGTTATAATATTTATGCCACGATTTTTAGATACTTTTGGAGTTTTCATTGTTAAGCTTCATAGGAAACTATCAAAAAATAAAATCCTTTGAAATAGTTCACATTCATGTAAATAACATATTTACTATCAATTACTACCCATCATATTTTAAGCAAATATTTGCATAACACTTACCACAGTTGTTACTACCCACCATTATTTATGTTTTCTTCCCACCATTACTTATGTTTTCTTCGGCACTTTATTAAGTAGGAGCAAAAAATATAAATGTGTTGACTTTTTAGTAGTTACTATCCATCAAAATTTATTAAAGTCTTTGCCCCTTAGTAAGCAATTAATTTTTTTCTAATGGTCAGCATATTTGATAAATAAAACACAATCCTTTAAAATTAAATATATTAACAAAAATTAATATTTCAATTAATATTTTTGAAATCATAAATAAAATTGTTTCACTCTACCTCAATATATGTACAATAAAATTAAATCAATAATTCATATAACAAAAGTTGAAATTTTAAAAAAATATATAAATTAATCAATTTATTATCCCATCAAAAAATGAGAGCTTAAAACGTATAATGATTCAAATCCAACCTTAGTTCTTTCATATAGTTTCAATTATTGGAATAGTCGTATTTGAATAATGATTTAATAAAGAAAATATTTCCATCTTATAAGCAGATATTGAATAAATGAAAATAAATGTTAAGAGGATCAAGCCAATGTAAAGGAGAATGATTGAATGTGGTGCATTGTCCGAAGTGTTTCACTTTTTGGAACAAATATTCCCTCTAACATTGCCAAGCTTCATCATCTATTGAACAAAATTGGAGAAAAATTCCTTGAAAAAGGGGCATTTATCATTTCCAAGTGTTTCTTCTCACTATTAAACATGTGTGTTTCTCTCTGGCATCATATTTACTTTCATTGTTGGTAAACCTCCCACCTTATCCATTGTTAAAAGCATTTGTCTATACCACAAGACCAAAATGTTTGTTGCAAAATTATTTCCAAATGCATCAAAAGCTATTACATTCTTTGGTCTAAATGCAATTTTCTTATTGTTGTAAGATGGGATTTATGTAATTTTAGCTCTTTACTATTTTTACTTTAGGTATCAAATACTTCTTGCAAAAGCAATTACTTCTTGTAAAAGCAAGTACTAAGAGTGACCATGCATATTACACTTGTTATTAGAAACTTGATGTTAATTCTAATACAAGTGTAAATATTTAAAAGTATTTACATTGTTTAGTGTATAGATATTGATAACATTTTTATAAATATGGTATTTAGAGATACTTACATTTTTATGATATATATGTGTTCATCAAAAGCTATGTGTCCAGTCAATAATTTAAACAAGGTAATGTGATTCCCTTATCATGGTTCAATTCTTTTAAATGACTTGTTTCCCTTATATGCCCTTTATTTCCTCATTATAGTTCAATTCTTCTTAAGTGACATATTCTCCTTATATACCAATGGGTTATTGTTAATTAAAATTCTTTCAAAGAACTTGTAAGGTTGATGAATTTGTGATATTAATATTTTCTTTGTCATAATTTGATGTCTAATAATAACATATTCCCTCATAAGTTAATGTGCTTAAATAAAACAAAAAATAAATAAATAGATAAAATGCCATCAATACCTAAATAAAACAAACAAACAAAAAATATCATATCATTAGTTCTAATGAAGATGTTTCCAAATAATACAAAATAATATCTCACCCACTACAAGAAAAAAGGACATTGGTGAGGGTCATGCTTGTGACGGACCTTTAAGGTCCGTCACTAATGTCACATATGGTGACGGTCCTTAAAAAAGTGTCGTTGTAAGTGTATATAGTGATGGTCCTGTAAGGTCCGTCACCAAAGCCACTTTCAATGAAACTTTTGGTGAGGGTCGTTAAAGGCCCATCACTAATTCTCTCTTTGGTGACACTTCTAGTGACGGACTTTTAATGACCCTCACCGATGTTATTTTTATTAATTTTGGTGACGGTCGAAAAATGTTCGTCACCATTGATCATTCCAATGAGATTTTGATGACATTATGTGCGTGTTAATATATTTATTTTAAAAAGATAATGATTTAATACCATTATTGTGGAGTCTCTTTTATAATATTTCCAAGGCCATAGTGGTTAGATTCAGTCAATTTTTTAAGAAGTAATTACTGTGTATCATTTCCTTCAAGTAATGACTAGTCGAATAGACCTATGAGTCAACACATGATTCATATCTATCAAGTTTATTATCTAGAAAATTCCGTTTAGATAAAGTCCCACAAGTGTGTGTAGGAAACATATTATTTAATACATAATCAAGCTTTGTCAATTCTATTAATGAGAAATACCTAACACTCCTCAAGAATCCGGGCACACTTTAAATTAATGCTTTGGCACACACTAACATTTCTTAGCACCTCGCATGTCGTGGAACATCTTTGTACCTAGAACATATTGTCATGACACTGATGCCCAAGCACATGGTGGCATGCGCTGGCACAACATATAACTCTCCTAGCATGCGTTGGCATGAATGTAGTCCCTAGCATGCCCCGGAACACCTTGGGTGAATGAATTGACATACATTAGCACTTGGGACGCAATTCCACTTGGTATGTATTGGGACCTATTATTAGTGTGGTTAGCATGCCCCTTTTGAAAAAGATAAAGTCTCGACTTATTAACCCTCTTATTGGTTCTTCCTTTTTTTTCCTTGAAACTTCTTGACACATATTGACATACCTTGGAACCCTGCACATCCTTAGCACCTGGCATGTATTGGCATATCTTGGCACTATTTGGCACATATAATTAGCACACCCTGTAACTTCCAATCACACTTTGACATTTCTTGACATGCATTGATATTCCCTAGCATGCCTTACCAATCATTATCATACCTCATCACTCCATTCTTACCATGACAACTAACACTCATTAACACTAGTCACTGGCACTCGTTCCTCATATTCATTAACTTCCATCAATTTTGACCTAGTGCTCCCTTGATTTTTTGTCCTAGTACTCCTTAACACTCCCCAACATGCATTAGCACTCTCTAGCACACCTTACCACTCTTCAACATGCCCTTCCACTTCATAGCATGCATAACACTCTGACACATATTGGCGCTTGGCACGTATTGGAGCTTGGAAAGTCTTAGCATGTATGGAATACGTTGACATGCCTTGGTATAATTTTGCATGGTTTAATATTAAATTTATTTGAGATCAATTGTTGGAAAGTAGATGAGAAGCAAAAAAGGAATACTTGGCACTTAGAATGCACTAAGACTTTGCACTTTGAACCTATTGGCACCTAGTGTTGGTGTGCCTAGCATGCCCCTCTCGAAAAAGGTAAATTGATGACTTATTATCCCTCTTATGTGTTCATTTCCTTGTAGTTTAACTTGTTTCTCCCTTTTGTTGCATTGACAGTCCCTGGCACGCATTGACATGCCCTTGCATATCTTGGCATGCCTTATCACTTGGCAAATCTTAGCATGTTTGACATGCCTTCCTACTATCTAACATATATTAGCATTCCCTATCATGCCTTGGCACTCATGTCCTCACAACTAGTCTTTACATTTTTTCACGACTTGGGAACCCAATCAATTCCTTGGCTATTGGAGTTCATGTGACAATATTGGCTTGCTTCAACCAAAACAACTTGACCAATTGCACCTACTACAAGTATATTGTGCCTTGTTGACCTAAGAACTGCCTATAACTCATCTTATTCTACTCATGTTCATGCTCAACTTGTCCCACTTGACTAGTTACTAAGACAAGGATCACATGATCTAGCCATGGCCATAAAACAACTAAGAAACATAGCTTACATAATAAATATTTCACATGTATGTTCAGTTCATATAAATAGTAGAACATTAACTGAGAGTTTGCAAGAACCACAAGATGAATAAGGCACACAAGATATAAGCTGACACAATTCGAGTGCCCCAACACTTATACACAAGAATGTACAATATGAAATTATCTAGAATAGTTTGAAACATGAGCATGTAGCCAAAGTGTGTCACATCTCATATTAAAAAAATAGCTGAAGGAAAAACAATGTTGTGCCTAGCACAAAGTGATCTCCCTTTGTCTAAAAATTCTATGTCGAGCCCCATATAACAACCATAGGCTTGCCTCTTGTAAATCCTATTTTGAACTTCTCCTAACACACTTCGTCCTTAGCACACTCGAATTTGCTGACACTCCCTGGCACACACTCTTATTCATTCCTTTCCATGCATTTTCACCTAGTTATCCCTTGATATGCCCTGACACTCCCTAACACTCTTCACCATGCATTGACATTGTCCAACATGTGTTAGCATGCCTTTTCATTCCTAATGTGCATGCCCTAACCCTCCCTAGCTATCATGCCCTCACAATTACCCTTACTTAATTTGCAACTTGGGAACCCAACCGAGCCGTTTGTTGACTACAAGAGCTTGACTAAGTTACAGTTACTACAACTAGACTATGTTGTTGAATTATGTAGCTTGGGTGGTACTCCACAAACCTAGTGAGATTGGTTTGTGTGAGTTTGGTCACAAAAGGCTTTGTGGGAAAAGAAGCCAAGCAAAGGGATTTTGGACCCAAGATGGGGTTTAAAATCTAAAAGAAAAATAAAAAGGAAAATGAATATTTCCTAAGGTCTAAGTGGATAAAACCTGTAAGTTCTAGAGGGTTCCTAATAGGTCTAGGAAAAAATATTTAAGGAGGCCTTAGGATGAAGGAAAGAACATCAAGTGAGAAGGAGCTCATTTGATCAAGGGGACGAAGAGAGATGTAGTCCTAAAGTAGGTTGAGTAAGAGGGTTGAGTAAGGGTTGCTAAAGGGAGGCCATGATCATTCTCCAAGAGAAAGATCATCATGTGAGGGTTCACAAGAATGTTGCATACCTTAATGACCGGTTCGAGATAGGAAGTAGGATGGCATATTGTTGGTTCTCTTATGGCAGATCGAGCTTAAGAGAGGTCGCTCATGAGAATCTGGACATGTGATTTCAATGGTGTATTTGTGTGAAGGCTGCATCAAATTCTGAAATGTTGAAATTTGCAACAAGATTGAAATTGGAAACCAGAAAGGAAAAAAAAAAATGCACCCACACTAGTGAGGAATTTTGATGCGCGAGGAGTGAGGAATGTAGGGCGTCTAATTTATTTTTCCCTTAAATAATTTGGACAATAAATTGTAATTTCATTTCATAACAACTTGTGTCAGTTAACTAGGTTATGATGACTACGTTAGCTCAAGAAATTCGAGTTGAGGGGACTAAGATGAGCCATGTAGAGGTATTAATCTAATATTTTTTTAGTCCAGTTGCAATTTATGCATTAGTGGGGTGCAGGTGTGAATTACTTAACTCAATTAAATGAGTTAAAATAAGTTTAAATAGTTCTAACTAAGTGATGAGCTAGTGAGAGGTCAGCTAATGAATTAAATTAGATTTAATTCACAATGAGTGATCAATCAGATAACTGATAATTCACTATTAATAGTTACATGCATGTTAGTTCTGAGGAAGACCAAGTTGAGACAGAGGTTAAAGGGAACATAACTATCAATTGTATTTATACGAAATTTCCCATGTGCAATTATAAAGTCATTGGGATTCCATGATGGATTGTGCAATCAAGGAAGACCAATTTTCCTAATTAATAGGGAGCTAATTCCCTAGGAATTTCATGAGTAAGGCACACTGAAGGAAGGCTGAGAATTGGCTAAGTACTAGATCAAGTTTTCCTAGATTGACGGGAAACAATTAGCAGAGTGTTGGAGAATATCATGAGAGATTAAGCATTGTATCGTTTCATGATTCCTTGACTTAATACACAATAGAGATAGAGCGGTTTTGAGCAGTTTCTTTCCCCATATACATCTTGTGTTGTGTGATTGATAATTTATTTCTCTTACTTATATGTGATTGTGTGATCGTATTTTGTTTCCAAAAATTGTAGGAAGGATTCAATATCTTGTTTTAGTACATTACAAGATCAGATTGAATCTCGTTGGTTAGATTTTCTAAATGGTATCAGAGAAGGAATTTCTTGGGCGGCGAGTTTGCAGAGAATATCTGAAGATTTTGGTGTAAAATTTTCAAAAAAAAAAAAAATATCATATTTGGATTCCTTGCAAAAAACTACCCAAATGGAAAATCAATTTGGAGCTCAGATGAGGGAGATATCGTCGATTTAAAATCAACTCTTTTTTAGAAACTTTTACAATGGTGGGACAATTACAATGTACGTGAGTCAAGAACCTATATGCACTTGAGGTACAAGATGCATGCAAAGGTTTGAGGAGAAAAGCAGAGGTTAGAGACTTGGTTGTTGATAGGGAGTACAAATTACCTCTCAACATGTAGCCTTAGAAGCAGTCTCATGAGGTTGTGGCCACAATTGGAGAAGAAGAGAGGAGACCGAGTGGAAGTGTCCACTCAAGTAGAGACCTACATGAGAGGGGAATTTTGAGGCAGATGGCCAGAGGGAGCACATGCAGCCACACCTCTAAGTTAAAGGTGGGGTGATGTGTAGACATAATCCCAAGATAAGAAATTTGGGCAAGGTACATTGAGATGGTGTGTCTCATGGATCGAACCTAGCTACGAGGAATCCACAATATAATAGTAGTAGGAAGGATCAGTTAGATTGATGCAGTCAAATGTCAGGAAGACATAAATTAGAGTGATAGATGTCAGATACTGGAGCGCATATCAAAGTAGGCAACAGTGCAAAGGGCATGGATGCAGATGTCAGCAACAACGCAGAGAATCTAGTAGACAGGTGCAATAGCTAGTAGCAGTCAGAAGACTCGGATGACAAATGAATTATACTGATTCATTTGTTTAGAGGCTATTCAGTTTTATGATTTGCAGGTGCAAACAACACTAGAGAAGTGTTGCATGCAGAATTCCAAAGGTATCAGATTGGGATATCTTGAATTCCTTTATTGCTAAAAGCGAGTGTTGAAATTTGCAACAAGAAATAGTGAAATTGGTAACCAGAAAGGAAAAAAAAATGCACCCACACTGGTGAGGAATTTTGATGTACCAGGAGTGAGGAATGTGAGGTGTCTAATTTATTTTCCCTTAAATAAATTGGCTAATAAATTGTAATTTCATCTTATAACAACTTGGGTCAGTTAACTAAGTCATGATGATTGAGTTCGCCCAAGAAATTCAAGTTGAGTTGATCAATGTGGATATTGGTGGCCACCCGCCTATTCCACTTGGGCCCTCACCATTGTCTATTTTAGTTTTTCAGTTTCCTTAATTATAGCACAGTTTACTATTTTTGTTAGTTTTTCGGGTCCTGAACTTCTGGAGCAGTTTTGAGTCCCCAAACGACATTCTTTGGGCATGGAGGGTTTGGCGATTTCATACAAAATGCGTTAGAAGTTGTATTCCTCAGAGAGATCCAATTTCTGACGATGTATCATGTGCATCAAATGGAGATCATATGACCAAGTTATGACCCTGGGAAGTTGGTTGCCCAACTACCCCCAACGAGGCACATAAACTCTTGGTGTTACATCTTCTCGGGTTAGAGTTTTCTCTTATTTTTCAATAATAAAAAGGCCCTTGAGCCTTATTGTAGCACAGTTCAGAGGCATGTAGCCGCCACATCTCTTCTCAATGATATGCTACCATCGCCTAAGCTATTTTTTTCCATTATGTCTATAAGCATTTTTCACTATTTGATATTAATAAAATGAAGTGTTATTCCTACCGCATCTCTGTGTTTACGTTTATTTCTGTATTTTATTGCATTCCTGCATATGTCCAGATCATGAGGGTCTAAGATGAGGCATGTAGAGGGATTCTAATATTTTGGGGGTCCAGTTGCAGATGATGCATTAGTGGGGTGTAGGTGTGAATTGGTTAACTCAATTAATTGAGTTAAAATCAGTTTAACTAGTTCTAACTGAGTCATGAGCTAGTGAGAGGTCCATTGAATTAAATTAGATTTAATTCACAATGAGTGATCGATAATATAACTGATAATTCACTATTAATAGTTGCATGCATGTCAGTTCTAAGGAAGACTGAGTTGAGACAGAGGTTAAAGGGAACATAACTATCAATTGTATTTATACAAAATTTCCCATGTGAAATTATAAAGTCATTGGGATGCCATGATGGATTGCAAAAATAAAGGAAGGTTGATTTTCCTAATTAATGGGGAGCTAATTTCCTAGGAATTACGTGAGCAAGGCAAGCTGAAGGAAGTTTGATAATTAGCTAAGTACTAGATCGATTTTTCCTAGATAAGTAGGAGACAATTAGCAGAGTGCCATAGAATCTCATGAGAGATTAAGCATTACATTGTTTCATGATTTCTTGACTTAATACACAATAGAGATAGAGGGGTTTTGAGTAGTTGCTTCCCCAGATACATATTGTGTTGTGCGATTGATAATTTATTTCTCTTACTTATATGTATTGTGTGATCGTGTTTTGTTTCCACAAATTGTAGGAAGGATTCAGTATCTTGTTTTAGTACATTACAAGATCAAATTAAATCCTGTTGGTTAGATTTTCTACATGAAATAGAAGAGAGGGTTGATACGATCTTGTCTTGTGGTGGTTAGTAGGCCGCAAGGTCTGTGATAAGACCAACATAAATGGAGGAGGGCTTGCACTGTAATTTAGAGCCATAAAAAAAGTAGACAAAAATGTAATATTGACAGAGGTAACCCTAGTTTGAGGGTAGACATTGAGATTTGAAGTTCATGTCAAGATTCAATCAAAGAAATTCCCATAATCTATGGATCCATATGAGCTAGGTCGAGTCTCTTATGGAGGCAAGAGTCGTGGTTTTTTCTATGGGTGGATAGGGTTTGTTTTACAACAATTATAAGTACATAAGTATAGTGCCCTAGTCAGGACAGTTTCCTAGCATGTTTAGTTCATAAGGTATGCCCTTAAGACTATGACAAATTTTCGTAGAAGAAGAGCGGTTGTGACCCTTAGAGAGAGGTTTATTTATGCAAGATAGATCGCAGATCTGGAAGATGGTTTTCAGATTCAGTATGTGTGGAGATAGAAGATCCAAAATAGGGTGGAACCTGAGTAGAAGATTGAGCATTCAGAAGAAATGTGTCATATGAAGAATGGATTGACATGCAGAGGAGTTGATTTCAGTGGACTATCCATAGAGTTTTAGACGGAGATCTGAAGCAACCTATAAAAAATTAGTCAATGGATTGTCAGTGGCTGATTTGTGACCCTACTTTAGTCATCTACAAAAATATTAGAAGGACGATAAGAGAACTAGTTCAAATTTGTTCATAGATTGCACAACAAGGATCAAATTGTCAATACACAAGAACAATGATTTTGAGAGGACTCAACCCATTGTTAGGTGGAATATTTTAAGAGCCCTAGATGAAGACAATATTGTGAGCCCTAGATCAATAAAAAGAATTGATTGTGGTTGGGCAGATTGATGGCAGTCCATTTACCGTTAGAGGGTTGTTAAGTGACTGTCAAAGAAGAGCCCTAACTCTTGTACTTGTGAAGGAAAACAAGATTGGTAGAAGTTCAGGTGTATAGGGCCTAAGGATGTGCAAACTTTGAAGGAATAAAGTAGCAGTCAAGTGGGCTAGCCAACTAGCCCTAGTTCACTATATTGTAGAGGATTAATTCAGTGAGAAGAAGGGCAGCCTCCATAGCCCTAGACTTTTCATCTTGGAGCCGTAGTGTGGAAAAAGTGGGCATACCAAAGAGTTGTTCACAAATGGAGTTGTGAACAACTTGATACCACTCAAACTAATAGTGGACCTAAAAAGGGTTCCTAAAAGGGCAACTGCTATGACAAGGGAAACGATGGAGGCTTAGCCCTTTGTCACCATAGCTAGGGCTCCTTGCTCTTCATAGACTTTCACAGATGGGAGGAGTCCCGGTAGTTTAGGAAGTCACTTGTAGAGTATAGGTAAATTAATAGGTGGGAAGCGACCCTAGAAACCTTTTCCCTAAGATAGAATAAAGAGTTGGACATGCTTTCCTTTTAAGAAAGGGACTTGATCTTCCAGGGAGAGAGGAGGGGGATTGAAGGGTTGAGGGAGAAGAATAAGACTTATGAAGGAATTTATCAATCCATAAAATCCTTTAGGAACTTGGATTCCCAAATGGTCCTTAATGAAAGGCCTTTGACTCCAAATGGGACCACTTGGGGCCAAGTGGACCTAGCCCGGGTTCAAGGATGGAATTTAGCAACCAATGATGTTCCTATCTTGGACAATGTGAGGGGAAAGGACCAGGCAAGAGTTTTTACTTCGATGGGTCGAATTGATCCTATTAGGTTCTAGCCTTGGGAACACCTAGGAAAAATATGATCCTAGAGCTAGGGCTTGAGGTATCCGGAGATTTCACCGTCGGAATTGGCCCAAATTCCGAGGAGAGTGAGGGGACCCACCAACACAGTTGCCTCTAGGAGATTAAAGTTTTCCATTGGCTATATTCTTGGGAAATTGATGCCCTAAGTGACCTAATGGGGATAGACCTAGGGAAAAATGGAAAATTGTGAAAAAAGGTGGAGGGGGGGGTAATCATCACCCTTTTTGAGAGACTAGTGCCTAATTCACTTGGCGATATGGATTCAGGGGTGATAATGAACAAGAATTCAGTTTCTTGATCAAGGAGGCACAGAAAGTCAACTTCATCCAATGTTAGAGGAAAACAAAAAGTGACCTTCAAGAATGTATACTTCATACAAATGGTGCAATATTATTGGGATAAAACTATCTCTAAGACATTTCATTCATCCAACAATGGCCCATACATTAAATAAGCTAAGTAGACACATAATTCCCTTGGCCATCTAGGACATTAGGTGTAGGAAGATGTTGCTTTAGCGATCACTTTAACTTGATATATATGATCCATGTATATATCTCTAATGTGTATTATTTTTATTGTGATCACTTAAAGACTCCATTCTAAATCTTAAATGTTTTGGACATAAATTCTATGTTGAATTGTTCCATGGTGTTTCATAATTTTACTCATAAAAATGTGTCATCTTGATAGTTTAAATATATAAATGGTGGTTTGAGTAATTACTACACATCGTATCTTATTATACCCTTATTTCCCTTGGTCAAATTTTATCCCAAATAATTTCATAGCATATTCATTCATTTTAATCATGTTGTCCTGCCCTATGATTCTCGCTAGTAGGAAATCAATTATTTTATCCATAAAACTAACTATGTAAACCACTCTGCTTTCAATTTTATCACTATTATTTCATGTTGGGTTTTTTTATCTTAATGATATTAGTTGTGCAAGTTCATTGAATGAGCTTCATTATATTAAGCTTTTTTTCTGCACAAGATTAATCCAACTAGCACAAGCTCAACTCAACCTTGACATCAAATGAAGTAGTCACCTATTGATCTTAATGTCTTTTATTTTAAATTACCCTCCTTTGTAATTGACCAATTTTGGGGAGAAATATCCCTTTGTACCCTTGTTTATCTGTTTTTTCATAATAGTTGGCTGAGATTAATGGAGACTAATCTGATGGTTTCTGGGAATCAATATTACATCAGATCCTTTTCCTTTACAAACTACTCTATGACCACTCATTTCATAAATTTAGTACTCCCTTCTTTGCATGATCAACTGTTTAATGAATCATATGCATTCTTAGTGTTTCGATTTGAAGGAAATATGCATGTTAGCCAATTTTCTCAATATGAGAAACATCATTGTGCATAGATGGATAGATAATTGTTTCTCGAGAGATATCATTCTGAAATTTAGGTATTCAATTCCCTGTCTATTAATAATATTTATACATCTACAATTAAATATTTTATTAAAAGTTTGGACACTTATTTTGTCCACACCGTTATATGCTTTGCAACTCAGAACATGTTCGAAATTCCCCTATTTCCATGTTAAAAACACATACATTTCATTAACTATTAAGTTTTTTTGGCATGCATTTCGTTTATTTATGGTCGTTTTGTTGTTTTCAATGTTTTCTTTTAATTTCACTCGGTTTGATTTGGAATTCTCCATAAAAACAAGAATTCTGAAAAACACAATGACTAAATCTCTCCTGAATTATTGCAATATGGCTCTGCTTCCAAAGCTCACCCTTGCTGGATTCAACATAGGTGTTTGGGAGAAATTAAAGTAAACAAATAATAGAATGAGCAACAACTTAAGATAATCAAGAAAAACTGTTAAATTGCTTGTACCTTTTCTTAAAAAAATAAAATAAAAATGCAATGATCCTCCACTTGCAAATATTTTTTGGATAAGAGGTCTGCCTCCTGATTCCATTCTCTCAAGATGTATTGGAAGAACAAATTTTGAATGAGACCTTTGAGATTTTGAATTCATTCCATCCAGTGCTTTAGTGAGAGGACCTGCAGATGGCCCTTTCCAGACAACCAATACACCACACACTTTGAATCAACAAAAACATGCATAATGGATATATTCAACGAGGCTACAAAAAATAATAGTGCCCAAGCATCCACCACTTATGCTTTAGTATTTGTGCCTGCACTTGCAGTCAACTAGATGTAAAAGGAAACATTATCAGGAAGGAAAATGGTGGCTCCCCCTCCACAAACCTCATCTCGATACGCTCCATCAAAGAATCCAACATTTTCAAATAGAGAAGTAGGTGGAGGCAGAAGGATTGACTTTTGGGAGGCTTCCAAGGCTTGAAATAATTCAAAATCCCAAAATATAGCCCATGATTGTAGTGATATCTTTGGGTCTACTTTCAAATATGAGATTATTTCGGGTTTTCCAAATACCCCATGCAATGAAAATGTATAGTTCTTTATAATTTCCCCCATTTTGATCACACCAATGAAGGCACTGGTCCAGTGGCGATATCGAGCCATTAACCTATGATTTTAATACCCCTAAGATAAATGACCAGAGGGACCTGGAAAAGGCACAATTAAAAAATAAACAACTGACAATTTCTGAATACTTTGTGTAGAGAACACATACATTTGGCCCATGAAAACTTTTCCGCAATAGGTAGTCCCAAGTTTGAATACAATTCTCTAAGGAAAGTGAGATAAAACATTTTAGTTTAAGGGCAATAGGCTAATCCCATAATTTTGAATGCCACCAACGAACCCTTTGAAAAGGGTAGCTTTATGATATAGCACAATAGGCATGGTGAGCTGTGACATGCCTGGATGAGGAGTTCCAGGCCCATTCAAAAGAATCATCCTCCTCAGATAGTGTAAGACCATTTACAATCAGGGATTTGGTGAACCTATCCCACTCCACAACAAAAGAACCTTGCATGCCCAAATCATGGGCGCTTTTCCATCTTCTAGTTGTGAACAACTTTGAAGGGAACACATAAAACCAACGAATTCTGGTAACACCTTGAGCACAAAGATGGTTGGAAAGCTTAGGGGAACATCTATGAGAGCACAAAAACACCTACTTCTCTTAAAGCACCTATAATTCTTTTGTGGGTTTCTCTATAGAGGCATTTCCTAGCATATAACCTTGTCACTCCTCCCTTAACACACCTAAAAATCATTGAAACTCCCTGTCACACACTCTTGTTCATTAATTTCCATGAATTTTGATCTAGTGCTTCCTTGTGTTTCCCTTACACTCCCTAACACTCCCTAGCACACATTGGCACACCCTAACACCTATCACATCTTGGAATTTCTCCCTAACACTCTAGCATTCCTTGGCACTACCTAGCATACCTTGTCACTCTCTCCTTAGCACACCTAGATCTCATTGACACTCCCAGTCACAAACTCGTATTCATTCATTTCCATGCATTTTTACCTAGTGCTCCCTTGTGTTTCCATAGCATTCCTTAACACTCCTTTGCATGTGTTGGCACACCCAGCACCTAGGACATATTGGCATGTCACCTTGGCCTCTAGCATGCCTTAACACTGCCTAGCATACCTTGTCACTCCCTCCTTAACACACTTGGAACTCGCTAACACTTCCAATCACAAACTCTTATTTTTTCATTTCTATGCATTTTGAAGTAGTGCTCCCTTGTGTTTCCCAAGCACTCCCAATTAACACATCCTTGCACGTATTGGGACATCTTGGCCGCATGTCGCACTAACACTCTAGCATTCCTCAACACTTCCAAGCATGCCTTGGCACTCCTCCTTAGCACACTTGGAACTCGTTGAGACTCCTTGTCACTCACTCTTATTCATTCATTTCCATGCATTATGACATAATTCTCCTTTGTGTTTCTCTAGCACTCCTAACACTCTGTGGCACACATTGGCACACCCTAGAACTTGGCACATCCTGGTATGATTTTATAGCACTCTATCATGCCTTGGCACTACCTAGCATACCTTGTCACTCCCTCCTTATCACACCTAGAACTTGCTAAAATTTCCTATCACACACTCTTATTCTTTCATTTCCATGCAATTGAAACTAGTCCTCCCTTCTGTTTCCATAACATTCCCTAGCATGCGTTTGTGCCATACCCTAGCACCTAGCACATCTTGGATTGCCTAACATGCCTTGGAAATTTCTAGTATGTGTTAGCACTTCCTGGGATTCCCTACACACCTTTACACTCCATAGTTTCCATTCCCTCATAGATAGCCTTAATTTTTTTTGTGACTTGGGAACCCAACCAAGTCAATGAAAAAACAGTTTTGTGTCTAGCCCAAAGTCACCCTTTGTCTGAAACTTCTTTGTCCATCCCCTTATCACAATTGTAGGCTTGCCTCTTGCAAGTCCTATTATGAAATTATCCTAACACACTTCATCCATGGGGCACTTGGAATTCACTAACACTCCCTAGAAGACACTCTTATTTGTTCATTTCCATGCACTTTGAACTAGTCCTCCCTTGTGATTCCCTAACACTCCCCAACACTCCTCGACATGTATTGACACTATATGGCATGTTTCATCACACATTTTCACTCATTGGCACGCCCTGTCACTACTTAACTATCATGTCCTCATAACTACCCTTAATTTTTTTGAGACTCGGGAACCCAACCAAGTCCTGCCTCGACTACAACAACTTGACCAAGTTGCATTTACTACTTGAGTCATCTTAGGCTACTCATGTCCAATCTTAACTCATCCCACTGAGCAAGTTACCAAGTCAAGGCTCATGGCCAACCATGGCCATAAAACAACTAAGCAACATAGTTTACATCTTGACATGCCATAACACCTGGAATATCTAACAATCCCTTGGAGCTATGTGGCACATGTTAGCATCCCTTGCATTCCTTGGCATGATTTGGAACTCCATAACAAACCCTACCATTACCTAAAATTCCCTAGCACTCTAGCATGCCTTGGTATTACCTAGCATATAACATTTTCACTCCCTCCTTAACACCCTTGGAACTTGCTGACACACCCTATCACGCACTCTTATCCATTCATTTCCATGCATTTTGAACTAGTTCTCCCTTGTGTTTTCATGGCACTCCCTAACACTCCCTGGCACACATTGGCACACCCTGACACTTGGCACATATTGGCATGTCTCCCTGGCACTCTAGCATTCCTTGGAACTACATAACATACCTTGTCACTCCCTCCTTAGCACACCTAAAACTCGCTAACAATCCCTGTCACACACTCTTATTCATTCATTTCCATGCATTTGAAACTAGTGCTCCCTTGTTTTTACTTGGAATTCCATAACACTCTTTGACATGCATTGGCACACCCTAGAGCCTGAGACATCTTGGCAAGTTTCCTTGGCCTCTAGCTACCTTAGCACTGGCTAACATACCTTGTCACTCCCTCCTTAGCACACCTATAACTCACAGACACTTCTTGTCACAATCTCTTAATTGTTCATTTGCATGCATTATTTTCACCTAATGCTCCCTTGTGTGTCCCTATGACTCCCTAGCACTTCCTAGAATTTGTTGGCACACCCTGGCACCTGAAACATCTTGGCCCCATGCTACTATGGCACACTAGTATGACTTATAGTTTCCTAGCATACCATGCCAAATAATTTTCCATAAAATATGGTGATATAATAATAAAAATTATACACTTGAAATAGCCCAGTCCCTTCGATAGAATGAGAGGCAAATGATGATATTGTTTTAACAAAAATAAAACACTAACATTTACCTTTTCCCGCTAGAGAGAGAAAGGGTTCCCTCCCTACCTGCATCTACATTTTACCTGAAGACGAAAATAAGGTTCCTGATTCTTCATGCTTTGTTTCTAAGCTCTAACCTTGCTCAAGCTTTCTCGGTACAATTTATTAAATTTTACAAACATGTTGTGATCAAGGTGCTTGTAGGTCACGACTGCATAGTTTGTTCATTGTTTATGTTAATTTCATCATATGTTTTAACATAAATAAAGAACCCTAGAGGTTTAAAAGTTAAAACCGTAACCCTAGAATCAACTTCCCAGTAGTGCAGCTTTTGCATAAAATCTCTATTTGGGGTACACAATAAGTCCATTTGGAAGAACTATATTTAAGATTACAACTTTTGGTTGGGCCTAGGGAATGACATGAAAACCTTTGGACCCCTAAATGGCCCAAAAAACCTCATTTAGGGCCTAAAAATGACCCTAGAAGTTTAGGACCCAAAAAAACCATAGAAAAAATGATAAGAAGATAAAGAACCATTGAGTTAGTGGAAGAGGTGGGTGGCCACCAATATCCACCTATATTAGAGTGCCACATAAGTTTAGGGTGGGAGATAAGGTATGGTTGCATTTGAATAAAGAACACCTCTTAAGATCCCATTGGAAGTGCCCCCTCGACTCTCCATTATGATATAAGCCTTACCCCAACACAAAGGTTGTAGGTGAAGATGCTTCTAAATCAAATATTCCATTTTCTTTGGCTCAAACCTTATATTTAATGTGGAGCTACTTCAACCATATTTTCCACCTCTCATAGGCACCTCATGTTCCTACTTTGGCGCATGCGTCTCATTAGGATCCATATTCAACAAAGTTTCCCCACTTGACGAAGGAAATCGACACAAAATGGACCACTTATTCATAAGGGGAGGCAATTGATTCAATAGAATGCTGGTGACCACCCACTTGTTCCATTGATTCAACATTATTCCACGTCTTGGTAGTTATATTATAATATTGTTTTAGGTCTCAAACTTCTTGTGCCTTTTTTGGGCATTTCCCTTGCATTTTTGGCATTTGTCATAGGCTAAAGACATGTATTATGGATTGTAATGGTCCAAGAAATGTCCTACATGGAGTTTTCATGCAAAATTTGTATCCTCGGGAAGTTGATATATCAATTAGCCTCTTCGGGCCCACATCCTTTTTGACACATCATTTCCTAGGGCTAGGATTTTGGATTTTAGGGTTTTTGCATCTTTAGACATGATACTTTATGTTCAAATGTAGTTTTGACATCTTGTAATGTTTTCTTGTGATTAAGAGTAGTTGCCACATCTCTCTTCATAAAGAAGCTACTACCATTCCAATTAGTTTGTATCACTTTGCAATTTATAATTTCTTTTCTATTTCATTCATTAATAGAATTTGGATTTTGTTCTACTACTGTACTCTTTGCAATATCTTTTCTATGTTTCCATTTATGCTTTTGCATAATAAAATCCTCTTCAAACCTCATGGATTTTTTTTTAGTAGAAGCTTCTACCTTTAGATGGCCATGGGTCCTAATATTTGAATATTGGAGAAAATTTCCAACTTTTTCTATATCTTTACAACGGTTAAGAACATGTGCTTCCTGAGGTAATAGGTTCAAATATAAAGGGGCAGAGTATGTACACCTTTATAGAGTTTAGTGAACTCACGTCCTTTGTCCTACAAATAATGAGATCACAATAAGAGGCCTACAAACAATGAGATCACAAAAAAGTCTCACTCTCTAGCTTAGCTATAAACTTAAAAATAGATTATTATGACTATATTACAAATATTACCCCTATTTAGTCTAGATTAAACTGAATAACTATTTTTCCAATGAAAAAATAAAATATGCTTAAAAATTTAGAGTAATGTTCAACACCTTTAAGTAATAAAATTTTACAACTTGTTTTATTTATTTTTAATATGACAAAACATATGTAAAGTATGTTAAACATTTGAACTTTGGTGGGTGTGTTAAGCATTTTAAATTTCGTGGCTTATCAATTGGAGGGAAAGCTAAAGTATGCGGGGGTAGGGAGACGAGCGCAAGGAGACTCGTACTGGAAAAACAACAGAGCCTGCAGTTCCTGGAGATTTGAGGGTTGAGCATTTTTGGCCAATAATTTTTTTTGTAGTGATGATTTTCGGGGACCTTTAAACGGGAGAAATTGAGGGATTGAGGTCATCGTAAGTGAGAATTTAGGCATTCTTCCATGCTTCCTCGTGTTCTCAACTGTCTCCATTTACTGAAATGTGGACTCGTTCATATGAGATTTTGGGGATAGTGATATTATTGTAATAATTTGGGACTGGTGCTTTGTTTTGTTTTGATCTTCTGTTATATTTTGGAACGTAGATTGGCAAGTTAGATGCTGGAAGGTCCTTCAAACTGGGGCTAGAATGCAAAAAATAGCAATGTCACATGACCAACCGGTGAGGTTCTTCAGATTGTGGTTGGAATTCTATTACTTGTTCATTTTTCTTGTGAATTTTATCCAGAAGTTGTAATACGCATGCAGGAACCAACGATGTAGCTTACTTATGGCAAGAACCATTACTGAAGTTTCAAAGTATGCTTCTAAGTTTCTATATTATGTAATGCTTCGTAGGCAGGTTCTTTGCTCGACATGGAAGGATGATGGCATTGTTGTTTTCTCTGTTGGTTGTGATAAACAAGCTAAAATTTGGCCACTGCTAACTCAGGGTCAGCCAGTGACTGTGGCTATGCATGATGCACCTATTAAGGAAATTGCATGGATTCCAGCAATGAACATGCTTGCAACTGGAAGCTGGGAAAAGACACTTAAGTATGTATATGATGGTTTTCTTTTATTCTGTCTCTCTCTGCTTATTTATGTTATGAGGTTGCCTGTAAATGTTAGTGGAGTTGTGACCTTATGAATTTCAAACCCATTGGAGCATAGTGCCAAAAATTTAATATCTTTTAGGCTTTTAGTCAAATAGAAACTTCTCATCTGGCCAAAATTTTTATAAAATTATATGAGATTAAAGGGAAAAAATGTTAGATTGACCCAGGTTCGAGATTAACTATTCAACATTCTTCTTATATACCCAGTAGTTGTATGTTGCTTACTGCCATAGCCTCGTACCTATGCAAACCTTGTTAGAAATAGACACACCTGCCTTTTAATTTGCATTAGGATTGTATTCTGCAAATCTTCATATAAATTGTGTTGTCCTTGGTGATAAATTTTAATGCCTGGATCTCCTGCTTGCAACTGTCTATCACTCTCTCCTTTTATTCTATGCACTGCTCCACAGGTACAGGACCAAAGTTTGACTGGAACGTCGGCAACTTGAAGTTATTTAAGACTGCAACAACCTCTTCTTCAAACTTGAAGCAAAATTTGAAAGCTTCCTAAGCCTTTTCCTCTAAGGCTCTAGCCTTGTCGAGACATTGCCAAGCTTCAGAAAAACAAATTATTTTCTCCAAGTCGTTGAGCTGAGGAATGTCTACCCCCTCATCAGGATACTGTATTTACCATTGAATGATGTCATCTAGCATATTTAGAATATTCTCCAATTCTTCCTTGATAGGCCCCACCCTCTTTATATAATCATCAAACTTAGGAGTTTTATCTTTGATGCCCTAAATGGTATTGTAGAATTATTTCTGAACCAAACTCAGTTCCTCTTGGATCTCAAGTGATTTCCCTTTGAACTCTTTAACTGAGTCTAGTTCACCTTGCTGCTGGAATTCTAGCTCTGTAATTCTTTGCTTAGCAGCACTGCCCTAATCATAGACCTTTCATAGACCTTTCTCTTAGCAGCATTGAGCATCATAGACCTTTCTCTTCAACTTGGCAACATTATCACCTGTTGTTTGGGCCATGGTAATAATGGCAGCTGCAGTCATCTCTGGATCAGCTGTTGTTTCATGAATGAGAACCTCCTCGGCAATCTCTCTCCCAACCTTATCTTTTTTGGAAACTCTCCTGTCTTCTTTGTTCTTCTTGTATTCATAATTGAATGTTTTCAATACCACTATTGGATCAGACATGGTCACGGGGAAAAAATGCTCCTTCTCCATTTATTCAATCTAACATGGTTCCACTAGAGACTGAGGAGTGGGGTTTATCTTTGGAGATGATGGAATGTCAAGGTGTTCAATCCTTTTCCCTTTCCACATAGCTCAGTCCTTCTTCCTTTGGAATTCCTCATCTCTTTTCCTCTGAAGCTCTTCATCTCTTTTCCTTTGTTTTTCTTGTTGCTTGATTCTTTGTTCAGTTTCCAAAGCCAGTTGTTTCACCAGGTCATCTTGTTATGATTTCCTTCTCTGTTCTTCTACCTCCTTCGCTGCTTGCTCTTCTTCAATCCTCCTCTTGAGTCCGTTTGCTTCTTTCTCCAATGCTTCCTTCATCTCCTTCACCTGTTCCAATGCCCTCTGGAGCTTTTCAACTTCTTCTTGGAGGTTGACAATAGGTGAAGAATGGGTCTATTTGGATTTCTTCTGAGGTCCTTGATTTAGCTTTTCTTTAACCTCAGATGGATAAATAAGTGTCTTGAAGATTTCCTCCTCAATATCCCTCTCATGAGTATAAAACCGCATCTGGTTGACAGCAACACAATGACTAATAATCGCAGCTTCAAGATCATGTCTCTTGAATATTATCTCTCCAAAATGATATGATTCAATTTCATTGGCCTCTTTCATGGCTTGGCTGGTGCCATCAACTCCACAGTATCCGATCTTGATAGGCAACTTAGGCCATATTGACCTCTTTTCCCCCTTAAGAGTACATGTCACTCGATGAACAAATGTTTGATATAATATTTCCAACAGAACCACTCTATTCAGAGAATATAAATGTAGCAGATGAGGAGCTCTCGATGCACCATATGGCATAAAATCTGATGTAGATTCCCTGTTCATGAAAATACCAGTCTCCAATGCCTTCTATGATTGCCTGTGCTTATTCCGAGAGGCATGGACACTCTTTCTCAAATAACAAAGAGTACACTGGAGCAATAAAATGGTTGCATATTCTTGTAATCTCTGATTTATGCTTGTAATCCCATTATAGCTTGCATTAAACATGTACTGGAGGAAAATACTTCGACTATTTCCATTCTAGTTCTAGAAATTCATTTTCTGAACAGATGGAGTCCAAAAGGTAGCTGGACATAAAGAAACTAGTAGGCTTGGCACTCTTCACTTCCCTGAAAGCTTTATATAATGAAGGGGACATGATTGCACTTCAATTGAATGCTGACCCATGAGTACAAATTGCATTCACCATAGGCACCCATGATTCATGAAACATGGTGCCATCCTTTTCTCCATAGAGTATGGCCAGCAACGGCATGACTATTCTGAAATGATGCTTCAATATAGTAGTTGGATAAACCTTTGATATCCTGGTCTTAAAGATTTTAGCATAAAACCACCATTTTTTAGTAGCATGCTAGGAGGTACCACCATTTTTTAGTAGCATGCTAGGAGGTACCTCATCCCTTTTCATCCATTCCTTAGATAGACATACTTCAGGCTCTGGGAGGAACTTTCTTGACAATATGTTGAAGGTCTGGTAGCCTCCAACTGGGCTCTGGGAGGAACTTTCTTGACAATATGTTGAAGGTCTGGTAGCCTCCAACTGGGCTCTGGTGTTGGTTTAGGATCCATCTATTTGACAAGTCCACTTGGCATATGAGCTATGAGATTACCTCCACACGAGGAAGAACAGGAGATCTGGCAGCAATCCTATGGAGGCCTGATTTGGTCACATTCTTGTAAATGCTGATATTGAGGTCATGTTCAGGATCATTATGGATGAGTTTTGAGAAATCCCCAGAGTTGAACATTTGATAAACTCTTCCCCACTGGAAATATTACTCATTGCTTATCTTGCATTCTGTGTCCCCCATGATTAAAGGATGATGTTCAGGAATCACCACCTCTGAAGATTTATTTGTTCAAAGTTTATTTGCATTTGTCTTCATCCTTTTGAATTTATTATCAATGCTTACACTAACTCAATACAAGAAGCTTAATGTTGTACATGTTGTTCTACTCTATTCACAGTACAGATACAATAAATTCTTAATTATACATAATATACTTGTTCTTGATTATGGAACACACTTAGCTAATAAAACAAACCAGTATTTGACATGGAATTCGATCTACGGGTTGTTTTACATTACTCTGTGTAACAAGCAATTGAATTGATTACGAAATAAACATCATGTTTGATTTCATTGTGTATTGGTTTCACTTACCACCTAATGATAACTTGTTGTATAAATGATGCTAGTTATAACTCCATTGCTTATCCTATTCACATAATAGAAGTAATCAGCTTAGCTTTCTCTTGTTTCCATTGTTATAGTAGACTAAACACAAGTAGAACCATAATCAAACTAGATTTAAGCTGTTATGAATACTAATGGTAACCACGCTCAAACAGATTGACTTGTATTACGTAGATCACAAAGCTTGATCAGTACTACTACCTTGTTCTAGTTATATTGATGGGCATTATTCTATAAACCATGTATTATGGAAATGCTTATTATGTCCCTTAGTGTAATTAGGTTACATGTACTTGTTACATTAGATACTCAATATTTAGGCATATAACATAACAACAAAACCAACACTTTACATGTGTATTCAATGGCAATATGACTGTGCGTCTGGTTGGCTTTATAAAACGACCCTCAAAACTCAAGCTACCCCATTGACCTATGCCTTTCATAGTACTGCTATTGGATAAAACCCAACTTTTACGTGCCTTTGCAGGGAGGGAATGACAGTAATTGGAAAATATGATCTAGCTCTACAACCTTTTGGTACCCATATTTATCTCCTTCATCACCTTCTTAACCCACTACATCAAACACTAGATCTAAGGTTGATCCTAGTAGAGACACAATCAAAATTCACTATGCATACAAGTCAGTTCTACCATATGAAGCAAGTGTTGATTGAACCAAGTGTAGTAAGGTCAGTAGGTGTAGTTCAGTGTGAGTAGCAGGAGTGATAGCGGTAGTGGGTGGGAAAGCTTGTTTGAAGACTATTGTTTGTGAGATTGCTTGAAGGAATTTCTTATTCCCTTCTCCCTCAGGACACTGGTTGCCATGGGGACAAGAATACTTGTTGAAGCTATGCTGTCTAGGACCACCATACCCACTAGCTCTGAGAAGGTCCTTAAATAAAGGTGCGTGTTTGGGTGGGGCACCTTCCTATCTGTCAGTAAGCGACTCAATCATAGAATAATATCATATACAAGGATATATCTCATGAGATATGTAATTATGCCTTTATTTTTGGCATCAAATCAAATGGGTTTCAATAGGTTCTTGAGCCCTAATCTTTTGCCCCCCATCGACACAACCATAACTTCATAACAGAGTTGCTCGATTGACCATAGGGTTTTAATGCGAAACTCATTCATATGGTTGAGGGTTTCTCCCCAAGCACAAGGTTGGGGGGCGAGAAGCTATTTTGATCAATTATTTGTTCAATTATTCAAGAGCATAATTACATATATAATAATTTGAAAATTACATATATAATAGTAGCATTTTCTGCTAAAACGTAGTTATGTATATAATAAATCATAATTACATATATAATTAGGGCAGAAATGGATAATTACAGATATAATAGATGCAAGGACCAATGGAAAAAGGAAAGCGTAATTACATATACAATAAAGCATTGTCGAAGAAAAGAATCAGAAAAGCATAATTACATATATAATAAAGCATCACTCAAACTAAGAACTTTGACTGCAGCTGAGCTTGACATGCAAGGAGTTTTTTTGGTCCTCTTCCACTTGATCGAAAACACTTCAATCAGTCGTGGCTAGCTTTCAAACAAGGTCTGCAATGTAATATTGTTATACTGAGCTAACACTAGCCCTAACAATAGATTTGTGGCTCTCCCTTATGAAGCTCGACCTTCATATAACAATTGATATAGGCTTATGGTAGTCCTAAATTACAATGACTACCTTCAGCTCCCATTTGGCCTCCTAAAGAAGATAAAACAAACCTCAATGATGTCCTAAATAAACCTTTAGGTACTGCGACTGTCTCTCATGAGACTCATGGACCTGTGACAGAAGAGAAAACCCAAACTAAATCACTCCTTCGTCCTCCATCTGCATTCAGATGCCTCAAACACTTGAGAACCATTTTTGATGATCTGTAATGAGGAAGGAGGATGCCCTTATATACAATTTTTCATGATGATTAGTCCTAAATATTTGGAGGCAAATCCAAAATTTGAATTTTCAAAATTTCCTGCCAAATTCAAAATTTGAATTTTCAAATTTTCTCGCCTAAACAAGATCATGCCCAATAGAAAAGAAAATATTTTCATCAGGAAAAATTTGATGATATTTAGATCAATTTTGGTCCTCTCGAAAAGAGGAATTCAATGGGATTGTTATCTCCATCAACTGAGCAAACCAAAGTGGAATTTGGCCCTAGTTGCAAAATTTAACACCCCCTCTCAAGTAGGGAGAATTCCACCTTCCAATCCATTTGCTGCCATAGATCATCATGCCATCCTGTCGTCATGAACCATATTTGTATCTCACCTCTGCTCTGCTATGCTGAACACTGATATGAATAATGAAAAAGAATTGATCGAGAGTGAGTCACAAGACCTTGCCACTCTCTACTGACAAAAGTCAGTCCATAAAACGAAAGATTGAACTTCCAATCGGACTTGATCCCAAGTTATCATGTTGAAGAACACACACATCCTAGACATAGGGAGTACGATAGTACAAAATGCATCCATCGGTAGTGCTATGGTCCCTAACCACTTTTCCCAACTCATTGGCCAGATGAGAGGTACTTCCCATGTGGCCCAAACTACATGGGTAGAATGATACAGAAACACCAGTAGGGAAAGAATATATCACCTCTTGCTCATAATAACATGTAGGGAAAGGAGAAACCACACCTACAAACACACATCAAAATCACATGTAGGGAAAGGATGAACCACCTCCTACATGCATGCAAAAACACTGACAGTAGGGAAAGGATGAACCACCTCCCACACGCATGCAAAAACACCGAGTTTAGGGAAAGGATGAACCACCTCCTACACGCATGCAAACAAACAATAGTAGGAATGATCCTACATGTGGGGAAAGGACGAACCACATCCCACTGACATGTCAATAGATGCCTATATGCATCTCTCACTGGGGTATCTGCAGGAGAAGGTGAACCACTCATCCTATGCTTATCTCATCACCCGTAGGGGAAGGTGAACCATTCACCCTACACACATGTGACCGCAATCATAGGGGACCATCAACCACTCACCATATGGTTGCTCATAGCTCAATAAGTACCCCAAGCCTTCTAAGAGCTCCCAGAGCGGAGTCTTCAGTCAAGAATCCCTTCATATAGGGATTAGTGCTAGGCTGCTTTCTGACAACTAAGACTATATCTAGGTGATGATATTGCTGACTAAATTGACAATGGAAGCCTTATTTCTCCACTTAGAAGCATATAGAAGAGTACACAGCTTTCTAGAGATCTTAGCAGAACAATGCAATTCTCTGTTTCTTGCATCTCAGGATGAAGAAAATATTTATTTTTTCTTACTCCCTCTTACAAAGGGAGTTCACAAGCCTAAGCTTGTCTTTCCAGAGGGCAAAGAGTTCACCTGGCAGCCTGCTCGCCATAAGATCCACCCACTTAGTGGATAAGTTATTAATGTGATCAAACATGTAGAGTTCTTCCATAGTAAAGTCCTTTGTTGTACTACATAAAGTAGTATCTATTGTAAGATACATGATTCTCTACATCTTATTCAACAATGGGGGCATGAATGGTTGTTGTGGAGATTATGGCCATGTTGGCTGCTTCATTCCTTTTCAAAGTGACTGACTTCATTCCTCAAGAGATACAACAATGCGTTCTCTGCTATTTACCATACAGTCTGACCAGCAGCTCTCTGTAGTGCTTTATCAGAATAAGCAGATATTCATGAATTGTATTCATCAAGCAATATCAATTTCATGGCTCCCTCTGAATATCGAGAAGGGAAAAACATAATTATCAAACTATCTTCAGTCTGATATTAATCCAGACATATAGTTTCTTCTAAAGCTCTGCTTCAATCATGGGCTTCCCATAAGATCATTAAAAGTATCTTCTTTGACGCAGCTGATGAACCTTCATAGCTAGATGAATATTACCAGTGTATTAGATTATTCAATCCATGATAAGGAAGAGTCTACATTATTCAGGCATTCTTGTCTATAAGACTATTCTTCATGAAGATGTCAGAATTTAAATCTCCTCCTTTCTTCAAAGTATATATGCTGATAGGAGGTTGGTACAAAGAACAGTTCTGGAGTGCCATGCACTTCTTCTCCTTTTCACTCCTTTGGATGACAGGAGATAATAAGATCAATTTCATATTTCTTTCAAGAGTGTGACCTAAAGAGTTTCTTCTGATGGAACGATGAGTTGAATGAGCAATCTGCCCATCCTAGAAACAAAAACGACCCTCATGTATCGGGTTCATAACAATGAACTTGCCTTTAATATTGCAGTCTTAATTTAGGGAGTCTTGACATAATAAATTCAGGGGCTTTTCCTATAGGAACGTTTGGAGATTAGTACTGCAATTTTTCTAAGTATGAAGCTATTCCAACTCATTCATGTTGAACACAACACAGTTCTTTCAATAAGAAAATACCAGAAATTTGAATTCCTTCAGTCACATTGAATATAATTTACAGGGTCATTGGATTAACACTATCTCCTTTATCCAATGAGATATCTTATGAGTTGAACCCGAATTTCTTTGCTTGGGGATAGAAAACCCTGACAAGGTATTAAGTAGACTTCATGACAAGCTTCTGAGAGGGTCTCCACTGAAGGTCCAATGCCAAATGATCCTGCATATATACTTAAGACGGTGCCATACCAATAAGCCAATACCAATAATGTTCTTATATATTACTACTGTTTTTTGAACCTTATATCACTGTGCCATACTGGGCAATGTGGGCCATACACCCCTAGGCCATGTTGTCGTGCCATATCACTGAGCCATACATGCCATACTAATCGGGCCATAGGGCCATAGAAACCAAGCACTACCAATCGGGCCATAGGACCATACCAACCAGAAACTGCCAATCCGAGCACAGGGACATACCAATCAGTTCATAGCAACCAAGCATGCCAACTGTATAAACGATGTCTTTCGTACATACTGTGCATTGAGGTTATGTTGGAACATAACATACAACTAGAGATGCAGGACTGAAGGCAAATAATCGATGCCATTCATACTGATCTGAACCATGTACAAATCCAACCATACTACAGCAAGCGAGTCAGGGATATATACAGTAGTGTGTCATAGGAGTGCTGACCTAAAGTCAATTTAGAGTAGGATGATGATTGGCAAAGATAAATATTGTACACATCATATTTTTGATCTGCAATGATCTTATGATGTACTTCATAAGTTTCTAGATCAAATCCCAATACACAGGTGCCTTGTTGTCACAGTAATTGTTACATGCTTCGATTTCATGGTCATTATTGATATTGATCCTAACTTGATAAAAAACTAGCCAAAATTCCATAATTGCCTTAGGATAGCAAGGATGCCAAATATACATCACTACTTCTGTTGATGCTGACTGATGATACCAATCTAGGTCAGCCTAATGGAGTTTGCTGAGAGATGTAGACGCTAATATATATATGCACTAGACATAATCTGTCTTGCTTGAGTTCAGATGTCTGCTTCAATAATAGAACTTAGGGATCCAAGAGCCTGATCCTTGCCTTGCCGTGAATGAATTTTAGAGACTTGGAACTTGATTATGGATGGAGGTCAGATTCAAAATGTTGATTTTACTGCAAGTTGTGACAGATCCTTAATGTCAAGATATCAAGGATACCTTAATCAGAATAGGTCATCTCTTATAGAGATCCAAAAGAAAACTTTAGAAGAATGAGTCTCAAAACACGCAGTCTAGAAAAAGGTGTCATTTAAAGTTCAAAATTTTAATGCCCTACAAAGCTTTGAGTTTGTGCCATAACCCACTACACTTTCTGTTGGTCTAGAAGATTAAAAAAAATGAAAGCTTGTGTTTATATCCAGATTAATAGACTTATCTCCTTTGTTGGTCTAACCTGAAAAGTCTTGTCTAGAAAAAGAATAACCAGCTGAGCCCTTTTTAACCAAATTCAAAATTATCGAGTATGTAAAACATTCTTACTTACCTCTGCGATAGATGCCAGAGACTTGTAAGAGATCTGAGCCAAATTTGTCCTAAAATGCCCTTAAACCTCCTAGCTGTTTGTTTCAGAACAAAAGCTCTGTCTCCAAGGAAGATTCTCATCAAGCAGAGCTCTTAGGCTCTTGCTTCAGAGAAGAGAGCTAATGAATATTCCCAGACTTGCAGATGGAAGGAGACCATGGAGATTTATCTTCAAACTTCATTTTGTGATTTCTTTCTCTTACCCTTGTGCTTCGGCTTGTCCTCACCTGGAGCTTTGAAACCATGTTAAATTTGATTAACATGTTCTTTTCTTAGGACAGTTACTTCAGAGTTCCATATGAGCCCATTTATTAGTCCATCTTATTCCAATTAGCAATCACATTAATCATACTGACAGTAACTGAAGAAAGAACATAAATGTTAAATGCAAAAGACAAGCCAAGGACACATGGATATGGCACCAGCCGCGGAAAACCCCCAAGAAGGGGAAAACTCTTTATCAATTCTTCTTATTATCTCATATCAAAGTATTCAGCAGAGAGAGAGAGAGAGAAAAAGAGTACAACGGATCAAAGTCAATAATGACTTGCAAGCATCACAACCCTTGAAAAAATGAATGATCCATCTGGAACAAAAATCTGGCATGAAATGCATACATGATACTGAAGAGAGTTACACTGTCAAGGGATTCTTACAAGTCATTTTTAACTACATCAAAACCCTCCTCGTAACTGTGGCTGAGCTTGACATGCAAGGAGTTTTTATGGTCCTCTTCCACTTGATCGAAAACACTTCAATCAGCTGTGGCCAGCCTTCAAACAAGGTCTGTAATGTAATACTATTACACTGAGCTAACACAAGCCCTAACAATAGATCTGCGACTCTCCCTTATGAAGCTCGGCCTTCATATAACAATTAATATAGGCCTGCGACAGTCCTAAATTACAGTGACTGCCTTCAGCTCCCATTTGACCTCCTGAAGAAGATACAACAAACCTCAACGATGCCCTAAATAACCCTTTAGGTACTGCGGCTGTCTCTCATGAGATTTACGGGCCTGTGACAGAAGAGAAAACCCAAACTAAATCACTCCTTCGTCCTCCATCTGCATTCAGATGCCTCAAACACTTGAGAGCCATTTTTGATGATCTATAATGAGGAAGGAGGATGCCCTTATATACAATTTGTCATGATGATTAGTCCTAGATATTTGAAGGAAAATCCAAAATTTGAATTTTCAAATTTTCCCGCCTAAACAAGATCATGACTAATTGAAAAGAAAATATCTTTAGCAATGATCTTGTATGAAACACCGAGGAAAGTAATGAGCCTCGAACCTCCATTGTACAATGGTGCACCGTGCCCGTAGCTACATTCTTGGTAATGAGTTTATTAAGACCTTGATTGAGAGACTTAGATAGCATTTAGAAGAGAATTCTTCAACTGTTAAACAATATAAATCAGCTTGTATTGTGTCCAACATGGCCTTGTAGAGATCACAACGAAGGCCATCCATTCCTGATGAAAAAATCACAACAAAAGCCATCCAGCAAATGGGCTTCTATCTTGGAGAAGACCAACTGTGAGAAGAATTTTCTTCTTCAATGTCTGCATTGGCATCAATATTACCTGTATTAACAAAAGAAGGGGATTCTGCAGCCTCTCTAACTTTCTCAACAGGTCTTCCTGGTTGTGAGACGTCATTTGCACTCTTATTCATTCTCTTCCCAGGTCAACCTTTCTGTTCAGAATCACCATCTATTCTCAAATGTTTAGGATCAATTTATTCTAGAGGTACCTCTGAATCCTTCATAGTTTTCTATGCATTTTTAGGTTTTGAATATGGCTTCCTCTCCAAATTAAATTTTCTCTTTCTAGTTCCTGCCTTTCCTGTATATAATTCAATATCATTCTCTTGTGCTACTGCAGAATCCCATAAATAAGCATCATCTTCAGCATTGATCCGAATAGCTTTTGTTGTACTGGACATGCCCTTTCTCTTTCTCTACCTATCCTTACCCTGCATAGGTCCTTGCTCCTTTATCTTCTGCTCCAGCTGAGCATCATCTAACAATAAGGAAACAACGTCTTCAACATGCAGTAAATCATCTTGTCCATGAACCCCCGTCACAACAAGCTGCTGAAAAATATTTTTTTACTAGCTCCGTGCAAAATTTTCTCTTCGATAGTCTCCTTACAAATAACTTTGTACACTGTGACCTCCTTCGTTTGTCCAAGATAATGTGCCCTGTCCATGGCCTGTAAGTCCAAAGTTGGATTCCAATCAGTTTCATAAAATACAACAGTATCAACAACTATGAGATTGATTCCCAGGCACTCAGACAAATATATCTTGCTTGTTTTGGAAGTCCCTGACCATGTCATGGCGATCCATCCAAATGAAGATATTTGTACTTCCTGTAATTCATGTAGTCCGCAAGAATATTGAGAAAACATGAGAATTCAATGGTTTTTAGCACAGAGTTGTTTTAGCAAGGCATCTAATGTCTGTAGCTTCCTAGAATCCGTAAGCATTTTTGCAAGATCAAAGCTTTGCAAAGGAGGTGAAGATCCGAATATTGTATTTGTAAGCTGAAGAACTGGCTGTTCAGAGAGTAAATCTGAGTCTATTTATTTAATCAAATAATAATGATCCCGAGGTTTTATAGGACCATTGAACTTGGATGTACAAGCAAAACCAACTAGAAGCTTTTTCATCAATGGATGATGAAGTTCTGAATTCTAATATGCAAAACCCCTGTCTGAGCAGATGACATCAATCGGGGGAGCTCTAATTGGCATAATGAATGAATAAACAGATTTTAATAGTCCAGTATTATTAAGAAAATGGTCTTGATGGGAGATGACTAATCCTTCATATTGTACATTTATAGGACCAGTAGTACACTTTCTTCTCCAAAAGATTGACTCTGCACGTGCTGGCAGCATCAAAGATCTACTGACAGCTCTCACTTTGTCTTCTTCAATCTGATCATACTGCAAGATATCCTTCTCACTTTCCAGGAAGCCTTCAATAATTTTGCCTAAAAATTGACGATCCCATTTCGCAAAAGAACAAAGCAACTGCTCCACAACTGAACCTGTAGCAAGAAAAGCAAACTCAGCTGGCAAGAGGTCAATCATCCGAGAAAAGCCTAATGTCCCACTTTTAGCAGGAAAAGAAGATTCCCCTTCTGCTTGCCATGGAAAAATTGATGAATGAATATTTTCAAGCAAATAGACATTAAACAAGTTGTTCAAACATCTTTTCCAAAAACCATGAACTGATCTAGAGCAGAACATTGGTAGACTCTGAATAGCCTCTCTGTAGACTAGCTTGGGAATCTTGTATGAGATGAGATTTCGACTTCCAGCAGAGCGTATATCTTCCAGTTCACCAAAAGGTGGTGGTAAAAGAGAATTCTATATTTTCCCGAAGTTCATAAACATGTGTCCTTGATTCCTTTCAAATAACCCTGGATGATTGCATACCTTCCACAATTGGATAAATATGTTCATGAGGTTTTCAACCTTTTTTGTAGTTTATATGACCTCAGGCACTATCAAGTAATTCGGCTACAAAAATCTTGTTCTTGATAGCCTGATAAAAGGCTTGTTGGCAAGATCTCAATGTACAGTTCATAGTTACTTCCTTTTTATTGGTCATTTCGGTGATCACATCTTTCTTTACTCGACGCAACATAAAAGGCTTTAGGACAACATGTAGTTGATTAAGTCAGCATTCATTCAAAGTGCCTCCATGCTCTGCATGGTTTTCTATGCCTTTGGAGAACCATTCATTGAATTTCTCATGGCTATCAAACAATGTTCGCATGATAAATAAAGAAGTGCCCAAAGTTCTGCCATGTTATTTTGAATGAGCATTTCAGTAAGCAAAAGGCGATTTTGATAGTTGAAACCCAAGAGAATTTTCCACGGTTTACTATTTGAACTCTTAATCAGTTCAGCTTCATCTAAAACCATATATTGCCATTTAACTTGCCTTAAGCACTTCTCATCAGTTACAACTTACAAGGAGCTGGTAACTTGTGACAAGTATATGAAAACTTGCTTCCCTTCAATAAAGTCGTTTAGGATTTATATTTTTTCTAAGTACAATCCATTCATTACCCCAGTAAGGGAGAGATGTCAAATCAGTACATACCCTTCCAATTTCATCAGTCAGATGCAACCACAAGAAATGGTCTCCATATGTTCTTTTCCTCAACTAAATGAGTTAAGAATGCCATTGCTTGAATGGTCTTTCCTAAACCCATTTCATCAGCTAGGATGCCATTCAGTCCCTGTTCATAGCAATTTACAAATCATTGAAGACCCTTGAGGTGGTACTATTTCAGAATACCAGTGAAATTTTTTGGTGTTTGCAATGATGAGGTAAGAGGCATTGAGGAAGGGTTGAGCAAATCCATGTTGCTAGAACCTTCAGCCACACCTTCCAGTGTCAGGTTATCAGCTCCACGAAATTTTAAACACTTGTCATCAAATGCACTTTCTCTGTTCAAAGACTACATTCTTTGCAACTCTAATGGCTTCTTCTTTAAATGAGGTTTCTTTTGGATCTTCTTCCTCCATTGGTTTCACATCATCTATGTTTTGACCCACATCTACTTCGGTAGTAGAGGCTTCAACAACTAGCATTAAATGTTTTGTAGGTTGAGAAGTTGCTTTATTCTGCATGAAATGGCTGTAAAAATTTGCCTATGAAAGTAAAAAGTTTAGCCTCTGTTGTTACCTTTTAGCTTCTCTAAGATCTTCCTCACACTTCAAAGCTTCTGTTGCATCCCTCTCTTCCTTTTTCCCAGATTTCAGCTTGTTCTTTGTCTGCTATTTTCCAGAATAGCAGTATATCTCGAGCTAATTTTCTGGTGCGCATTGATGCAACCTTCATCAACTTCAAGGACCATGCAGATCTAGCCTTAACCTCCTTTTGGCAATATTCTGCAAATTTTTTAGCATCATTTGATTGTTTTCTATGATATAATGAGAAAGTTTTATTATGTTTTGGCAAGTTCCTTTTGACGATGTTGGCCCAGTTCTTTGTAATTTTCTCGGCATCCTCCCTTTCAACCATAAATAGATATGTTTGTATGGGATGCTTCTTGGGTAGCTTGCGTTTAATAATCTCATAGCTACCCCCTTTCTCCAAGACCTTCACATAACAAACTTGTAATTTCCCTGTTTCAAACGTAATAATCCTTTGAATGTCTAATGATTCTTGCCATGTTGGCAATGCTTCCAAATCAGAGTCAAATACTTGCAGACAAAACTTTTGGCTTGAGTCACATGATTATGATAGCGCTTTCAACCCGCCCTGAAGAGTCTCATACTTAGTTGAAGGTTCTCCCATTCCATCACAGTTCTGATGTCTAATGCTTTTATTAGCAGCCATCATGGAAGACAAATATCTCAAATATAGCCTACCCTTAAAAAACTCTCCTCTATTTGAACATCTGTAAAGGTTGGCAAGTTATGGTGCTAATTTGTCATAAACTGGTGGAATTTTAAAAACAACTCCCTCTTCTATCTCCAATAAACCATATGTTGATGCATGAGGACCATGTTCAGGAGCAACGTCAAGATGGTTGTAATTCCCCAGATTTTTGACAACATCATCTATGTGAGGACCTGAAAAAGTAGGAATGTCTAATCCATGTGGATTCCTCTCATCTTCTAGAACCATTTGAGAACCATGACTTAATTTCCAACTCTTCCCATTTGAAGTATGCTTTGCCATGGAGGAACCTATGCGGGCAGCAACAACTTTCAACTTATTGGATTTCTTGAACTTTAGTGCATGTTCCCCAAGCATGTTCGATAATATTCCTTTGATATGTGCTTCTCAAAGTCATCATCATCTTCATCATTTCTATCTGCATATTTTTGTGCAGATGAGTTATAACCAGCCTCTGGTTCAACATGGTACAATTTTCTTTTTAAATCCATCTCTGATGGTAAATCTGATGGCCTCTTAACCCAACCACCGTTTATTTATGCAAGCACTGTGTCACAACCTTTAATTCCATTAATGTCAACTGGACTATTGCTAGTGTAATTATCTGTATCATCATCATCATCTTGTGGTACTTGATAATTCCATGTAGAATCTAGGTTAAATATTTTTAAATATGAACAATTATTTTTAGTCAGATGGTAGCATGGTAGCCATTGGTATAACGCAACTTGTGCTCCATCCTAATATTGGGACAAAAGAAATTGATATCACCTACCGGAGTAGTGATTAGACTTGTAGACTTTGATAGGGCGTCTGCATGATAATTCGTCAACGAAACCCTCCAAAATTCAATGGCGGTGAGTGTGTATTTCGTTTGGGAATCAAACCGTCAACCGGTGGGTAGTCAATACCCTAGGTGCCATGTGGCTCCTTACGCTAGAATACACCTTTGAAGCTTATGAGAATGGTGGAGAGATCTAGGTTTTGAGGATATGCAGGGGGTTTGGACTGGGCCATATCTTCTTCTACCATATTTCCAAGGCTATGCCGCTTGCTTACTTCCTGTTTATTTTGAATTACCACTTACCCTGTGTGAACGCTGACTTTGTTAAACGGAATCATCGCTGATATTATTTCCTTTTTTTTCTTTCCTGTATCTTTGTTTTGCTCATTAACCCACAATACTTGATATTTAGTATTTAGTATTTACAAAATCTACTACTTTCTAGAACATATGCCAAATTTTAAAAATTGATTTAGCATTGCTTGATTGACATGCCAAAATTGTTAGCTTCCAGTGTTAAATGAACTAAAATATCTTCCTTATGAATTCAAATTGGGACCACACTTTAAAAGGCTGCTCAACTATTGTAAACTCTACGACCAATCATCGTTAACATGTACAACTTCATATCTGGGCCAAAATGTGGAGAGGGATCTTCAATTAGAGTAACCTCTGAATTGGAAGACATGAGTTGCCTATTTATATCATGGTACAAGTTTTCGATTCAAAAAGATTAGTTTTCAAAATTTTATATCCTAGTGGAGAGCACAGTCACAAGACATGGACCTAGGAAACATTGGGAAAAGTCTAAAAAAAAAGACTGATATGGATTTACCCCATAGAAAATTGGCAGAAAAATCTACAATTAAAATAAATTCCGAAATAGTGGTTTGCCTAGTTGGTAAAAGTGAGGTGCTAAAATTGGCCATATTAGTGTTCAAAACTATTTGATGACAAAATTGTGTTTGTGCTTATGGATGCAACAACACAAAAAACAATTTCTGAAGTCAGATGCAAGTTTTGAGCATCTTTTGGCAGATTGAATGCCCCTCAATCGCAACTCTTAGTGGATACCATTGGTTCTGATTTGTCTTGCTTATTTAGCCACATTGTGGTAAGAGGAGGCTAGTTCAAATTCTCTCTTCGAGACATATAGAAAGGGAAAATTTGTCAAAATATGCCAGAGAAGTCATTTCTATCAAACTTTCTTTTCAAAATCTCGGGTCAAGCTTGTTGACTAGCTAAGGCAAACATAATTAAGTTCATTGCATCTTGATCGAACTTAGCAAGATTTGACTAGGTTTGGCCCAAACTCAAAAAAATTAGACATTTATAAACAAATTTGAGAACTCTTATGGTAGGAGTCACCATAAGCTCATTGGTGGCTCCTCCATCACCAATGAGATTATGGTGATGGTCATATATGCGAAAACTTGTTAATGTGTCTTTTCAAAGTATAATTATGTAATGTATAAATTAAACAAAAAATAAAAAATTCTTCACATTAAAGTGTAGGAATCACCAATTGAATACTCTGGATATGGAGTTCCATCTCCTTTTAGACTTTGAGGTCAACATAATAATAAGCCTATTTATTGGTGCTAAATATTTCCCCATGATGAACATGTTTTGCAAGGACTTAGTTATAATGGTTGAACCAAACCATGACATCAAGGAGAGACAACATGCACAATTATGTTTGGTCAGAGAGTGAGTCATAAGCTTAGTGCCATTTTGTATGTCGTTGGTTGTTTTAGCATATAATATTTGTCTTATTTAAACTTCACTGTTTACTGGTAATATTCACCAATGTTAAGGCAGAGAATCAAATGAAATTTAAGATGATTCCATTTAAAACTAAAAGCTTTGAGCCCATTGAGTGTGGTCTAGAGGCAAATAACGAGGTGATTGGGCTTTGTATTTACATGGATACCTGGGTTCAAAACTCTCTAAGTGTATTTTTGTATTATGTAGTTCTTTTTGCTTTGAAGTTCTTCTCTTCACACCCTTTTTCTAATTGAAGTACTTGTGGGAGGACATAGTTATCATTCAGAGGTAAAGAGTGCTTTCCCTATATCAATGCAATTGCCTCTTGATATTCATGCTTGGTGTGGATTTGGAAGTGTCTGAAAGTCCCTTGGATATTTTGTTGTTGTAACGAATATTAGCCAAACTTTGTGCTTACAATTTTAACATTTGTTTAGTTGTTACATTTCAAAATCATTGTTATTGATTGTTGTATTTTGACATCTTGAATTAAATTAATATCGAGAAACACTCCCAATTAGTTTTCTACACTCCATAACTAGTTGAATTCAAGCATGTAGCTCATTATTCATAATTGTATCATATTTACTCACTGTTTTTTACTTTTTGGCATGCAAATCAATGTTTTAGAGGAAGATTTTTATATTGTCACAACATATTTACATGATTCACAAGCTGAGAATCAATCTTTGGTGTAGTTGCAGATTTTAGGTTTGATAATTATAGTCATTTATAAGCTATAAATGTCTTCAAAGTTTCACTTCTAATTGAGTATTCAACTTAACATAACATATCTTATACATAACTAATTTTCTCTCCACCTACTTTTCATAACTTCCATAACCATTAGGTAGGGACTTGCACCTTCGATGGTATTTTGCTTCTTTAGTAAAATATTTGCCAAGAGTTTACAAAGTTTTATAATTGATTGAAAGTTATAGAATTTAAAATTTATAGAGTTTCAAGGTATAATATTTTAAATATTAATCTTTTAAAGGGCGCTAGCTCAATGGAAGAGCACCTGCTTTACAAGCAGGAGGTTGGTGGTTCGATTCCATCATGCCTTAATATTAATATAGAATGGTGACGATCAATTTTTGGTGACAGAGGCTCTTTTGACCATCACCAATGAGCTTAGAATGACATTTTTCTACTCTCACCAAAATATGAAATGGTGACGGTCAACGACCGCCATCATATATATATATATATATATATATATATATATATATATATATATATATATATATATATATATAGATATATATATATATATGCATCAATAGTGACGGTCATGAAAGGTCCATCACCATAAATAACTATTGGTCATATGAAATGGTGACGGTCAATGAACATTGCCATATATATGCATCAATAGTGACGGTCATAAGAGGTCCATCACAATAAATCATTATTATTCATATGCAATGGTGACGGTCACTATCCGTCATTATAATCATTATTCGTGACGAACCTTGAATGTCACTGCAACACTTTATTTTTAGCGACGCCACCTTTGGTGACGTTCAAATTTTTGGTGATGGAGGCTAATGTCCGTCACCATTGCTCACTTAAAATGGTGACGGTCACTATCCGTCATTATATATCATTATTAGTGACGGACTTTGAATGTCACCACAACACTTATACTTTTGGCGACGCCACCTTTGGTGACATCCAGTTTTTGGTGACGGAGACTCTTTTGACCATCACTAATGAGCTTATGGTGACATTTTTCGACCCTCACCAATGTCCTTTTTTCTTGTAGTGTTTTCCAGTTGCAACCACTACAGCTGCAGCCATCACACCACCTTTTTAGGTTGAATTGTCCACATGTCCTAATCCACAAAAGATGTAGTTGCATAGTCTGTTGTGATGAATTGCATAAATTTTACCCACAACTGACCATAAGTACTTGCATGTGATGAGTGCACCCGACATGTATCATGGGAGCCACAAAACCTGCAAACACAATAATCCATGAAGTCCAAAACGGGGAGGATGTAACTGGAAAGAACAAAGTTGGGACAAATGCTCCCTTGTAATGAAATTCCAAATGTTACTCCTCATGAATAGAGAGCCATTATTATCAAAATATTCTAAGAGAAACATGTTTTAAAGCTAAATGGATACAATTCATTAACTACCCTACCATCCTATCATGTCATATCACCTTGAGAACCCCACAACACAGTGACTCCCTTGGTAGAAAAGGCCAAATAACTAAATAATTTTTCTCAAAAATGTAAAAACAACATCCATATATGGGAAGAATACACCAATGCCCAACATGCTTGGGACTAGCACTTAGTAGCGAGGAGTTTCACACCTTTGGTCAAGATTCCATTCTCACGGGCTTCACCCATGGGGGATAGGAAGCGATTGAACTTATGGAATTAGGATGTGATGAACCATGTGCATATATTGCAAACCCAAGCCTACCCTCATTATCCTTAAGGAAAACACTGCTGACCAAGTTTCATTCACATAGATTTTACCCAGCCTTTGGAGGTAGTCATTGAACTTACGCCATCAGGAAGTGATTACACTTGTGTACATGTTATGGACCCAGGGCCACCCCATTTTCTCCTTAAGGCATGCAAAAATATGTTTGTCAAGAGGGTTGTGATCAAGTGGTAAATCAAATGTGCTACCATTACGGAGTGTAATCGCCCCTCAAGAACATGATGTCATGATTTAATGCTGCCAATTTGATGAAATAGATACACCTTGGTCATGGAATTTAGGCCAAAGGTAGGCCCACTTTGTTAACAAAGGATTTTTTACTAACCAAAATATAGGGGATGATTATGTCAAGGAATAAATGAATAGGAGTAGGGATAATAACATACGAAGAAGGTTCAAATTTGGCACTTATTGCAAAGTATCTTTGCTAGGACTGAAATCATGCAATCCATGCATATAATGGTGTACCAAATAAAGAACCGGAATAGAATGCACATCATACCATGTTTAAACCTAGGCAAGTGCATAATCCTTCCTGTTCTACTCTAATCAAGAGAGTCCACATCTTAAATAGCTCCCTATTGATTTGTCAGATAATGTTACTCTAATGGGAGTGGATGTGAAGAAACTGCCTTGAAAAGAATTCCAATGAGAAGACACAGATGTGGCACAACAAACCCTAGAATTTGGTCAAATGACCACATTTCATGGGAACATTTTGGCTAGGAGGATGACAAAAGGCATCATGCAAAATATCTCTCCGTTGTAAAGGAATGGGAAATTACCCTATGAGCCTAGTTGAAGATCTACTAGAGAAAGAAAGTTCAAGGATTTTTGGCATGTTGAAACAACACTATCGTGCCATCCACATTCACAATTTCAAACCCTCTAAAAGTTTCTGCTTGACTCCATTTGCCCTAATTGGATAGGCACTAATCCACACAAATCCTAGTCTTCCACCACAATCTATTTCTAAATCTATCTCATATTTTAATTAAGGAAAGCCCCCTTGTTCTAGGCAATAGACAACCAAAATCAAGAGAGTACAATATTATGGTGACAACAAACAAACCCTCTTAGTTCCCCTAAAGATTGCACATGTGTTTTAAGGCTTTACCACTTAAAGTGTAGGTTTGTGAGGTAACAAGAATCATCAATGTATCTTAGCATTTTTATAAATGTCAATGCTGGGCATTGACCTTGTTAGAAACAAGAAACAACCGGTCTTTATGTTAGATGGAAAATCAGCTCAGGCTAGTAGTTGTGGATTCACCCCTTCAATCTTTTAAAATATTAGAGTTTGTGCTTTATTTTTCGTTTACAGTTTCATCATTATGATAGGTCCATTTTAACAATCTATGATACCAGTTTCATCATTAAGATAGATGACCAAAATACATGGATGTGATCTTTCAAACCATATGACATCATCTTGAAAAGCAGAGGCAAAATAAGGATGGGTATGATAAATGTCTTCTTTGTAATAGAATGGGTGAGACAGAATGATGGCCTGCAAAAGTAAAAAAATTAAAAGAGTTGTAGGATGCTCTGCTTACACTCAAGGATATACACATTTTCCTTGAGACGGATCTCTACAATGTGGTCCTTCAAGGGGAAATGAAAGTTTGTAAGGAAAGGGAATGCATTACAAGGGGTGCCAGGGTGCATTCTATACTATGCTGTATTTTTGAAGAGGATGAGGGATCCAAATTCTGAACTCTACTTTGACTACTTGAAAATAAAAGTGATAGTTACAAGATTCTTTGTTTGCATCAACGAGATGGATCTCTTGCATAGGATGAAACAAAGGTCAAAAGCATGTTCTGATTTCATTTTCAAAATATTTTATCTTAATGATTTTATGGATCATGTGGTGGATGTCAGGCTCATTGTAGAGTCATTCCATGCAATATTTCTATCTATTGGTGTAGTGATTGACTCAATTTGGATAGTGACTTCTTGAAAGAGATGGGTTTTTTAAGCTCTTAGTTCTATGAAGAATAGAAAATCATCGGGAATGGATGGCCTTTGTTGCGAAGTTTTCATTAGGAATGGATGGCCTTCGTACTAATTTGTACAAGGCCATGTTGAACATAATACAAGATTATTTCTATTGTTTGAAAACTGAAAATTTCTCTTCTAAAAGGCTATCTAAATCTCTTAATCAAAGCCTTAGTAAACACATTACCAAGAATGTAGCTGGGGGCACCATTGGAGGTTGGAACCTCATTACTTTCCTCGGTGTCTCATACAAGATCATGGCTAAAGAAATGGCTCTCAATTGCATGGAAGGTAGTTCAACAAGAGAAGACAAGTTTTGTGCAGGGTCCAATTATTCTAGTCATGTAATCTAGACTTGAGAGGCCTTGGAATGGGCTTGAGCCAGTGGCTAACAGCCTTGTTTTCTGTAGATTGGAGTTTCATCACAGACATGTTGGTTTTTATTGTACTTTGGACCATGATGTGTGGCCATGGTGAACACACTACTCTCTAATGCATCAGAATTTATCCTTGTTAGTAACTCATTATCCCCTTAAATGTTTCTAAATCAATATATTTGTCAAGGGTGCCCCTTTGCCCCATATTTGTATATTTGACAATGGATGCATTGGGTCACCTATTTTAAGTTTCTGGCATTTCGGGGAAAGTGAAGGACATCTTACATCCTGATGGGTTAGACATGGTCAGCAATCATTTTTCTAATGGATCCTTTATTTCTATGAGTGTTAAGCAGAGCTTGGTTGATGGTGCTCATACTTTTTTGTGCATATTTATCTCTACATTAGATGTTGTGTTTAGTGACCACGAGACAATTTTTTAGTTGTTAGAGTTAGACTCTCAGCCTAAGAAATTCCCACAGCTCGGACTTATGTTTGAACCAGGGTAATTGTGAGGTGTCTAGGCATTGCATTTGAAATTTTGAAGTGGGGCTTTCATGAATGGCTATCCAAAATTGGTGTACCATGTCTTCAAAACTTTTAGAGTAAGCCTTGATTTTGGCATCATAAGGACCTCTCATTAGATAGGAAGTTGACAAGGAGTTGGACAGATCCTCTATGCCTCACACATTTATTATGTATCTTTTTGGTTGCCTAGTAAGACTAATTTCAACATCTAGAGCAGATCATGCCACCATACTTGTGGTCAAATTATGGTGGGAAGAAAAATATTCCACAAGGATGGGGGGGCTCATCCTTCACCCAACGTGTTGAAAAATAACATTTCAACATCGAGGCTATTTTGCAGGGATGCGGGGTGGATCTTTGGTCAGTCCTTGTAATAGTATCAACCGCAAAGGATTTAACCTTTGTTTCTTTAAAAGAATATATTAATTTTGGAATCACGATTTCCGTTAGACCAAAACCCGTAGGCATTAGTCTCCGCTAAAATCGCCAGAGTTAGGATCCACGAGAGGTGGTTAGTCCATATCGTGAAACACACGGGAAGCGTTGAACCCAATGTCCAACAATCTCCCCCCCAACGCGAGCCGGGTGAGTTTCGAACTCGATACTTGTGGCTCTGATACCAATTGTTAGAATCACGATTTCCGTTAGACCAAAACCCGTAGACATTAGTCTCCGCTACAATCGCCAAATTTAGGATCCACGGGAGGCGATTAGTCCATGTCGCGAAACACACGGGAAGCGTTGAACCCAATGTCCAACAATTAACACCTACTATCAATGCAATATGGGGTGTCAGTTGATCTAGAAGACATGTGAGCACACAAATTACACCATTTCTAATCTTTTTGGAAAGATAATCAGGACCAGTATTTAGTTCTCCTTCAATGCCAGTCTCACTAGTGTGTTGCCTTGTTTGGAAATTGTAGCTATCTGGTCCACTCTTCCTTCATTGGTATTTGGCAGTGATTGAGGGTCTCTGATCTGTTTTCCCTAGGAATATTAAGTGTAAGTTTGTTTTTGAGCAAAAAATTAGTTATCTGTCTACTTTTTGTTCCATGTGGTGTCATGAGGTACATGACTAGCTATTAACTGAGGGTGACTTATTGATAAGAGATGCTCAATATTTATATTCGGTAACCTATATAGACTTTTTTTCTGAGAAAATATGCAAACTTGTAATGTGTGGGATTTTTTATGTTGAAAAACATAATCAGACGAACAAAGCTTTCTGGGCCAAGATGATTTAGAGGCTTGTAACTAGTAAATTCAACCTTTGGAAAAATATCATCCTAGAAAATTGTTGCCCAAGGAAATGGCCTAAAAGCATCATGTTATCTTCAGTGGGTCACACCCCTTGGTCTAATTTCTATAAAAAATTAAATATATTCACCCATTAATAAAGGATCATATTTCATGCTTCATATGGATGGAAATAAATCAATATTATGGTTCCATTACATCATAGGTCACCCCCTCTATAGTCGAGTTCAAAATTTTAAATAACATGAAATATTGGTTTAGTTGTATTAAATTCACAAACATCATACTTTAGAAATTTGACACAACTAAAAATGGTTAACACTCCTATGTAGGTCAATTGGTTGTTGCCAATTTTTTGGAGCATTTGGTTAGGCCTGTGCCAGATTGGTTGAGCTGTAGGAAATTGAAAAAATTTAGACTTTACAAAATTCAACATACCATTGTTAATTGTAGAGTCTAACATCTCCCCACAATAAAGCCTTAAGCCATAATTTTTAGTGATTTTGGATGTATTCGATCTATCAGTCATTGTCCTTTGTAATATGTCTACAAATTCTGGATTTACATCTGTTAATATGTTGCTTGTAAGCCTAGGTGAACCAAATTCATTCACCACATGAAAAACTGGACCATACGAAGAGCTTACTCTCGATTGTTGTTGTTGTTCAGATTTAGGAGACTATTCAGTGTCAATAAGTTTTTGAAACAACAGAAAGGGTGCACTCTTTGTGGTTGAGCTAGTGGACCTCCCCTTCTCAGCCAACACTCATAGAGATTTTAGGAAGGGAAAAGAACACATTCCAAGGTTCATGGTCTGCATGTGTGGATAGTAAAAAAAATTGTTGCATTTTTCCATGAATGCAATATATGAGTAATCTGGGCTGGAAAATGTATTTCTTAAGCACTTGACATTCATCGGTAATATTTTGTGAAAAAAGGTTAGGTTCAAACTTTTTCATCTTTTGCAGAGAAGAAATGCTCAGTTTATGAATGAAAAAGCGCAGAAGCCACATTTATAATAAACCCCCAATTTTAAGAGTTGGGGCATAAAACCAGATCCATAATTACTAAAGAAATTTGTTAAATGGGGATAAGCGGAACGTATATCATAAACATAGGCAAGGGTATATAATATTTCAGATAAATTCATACAGACTGCAATTTATATATAGGGAAACCCTTTCTATGGTTGGCTTAACCTTCAAGCTAAAATTGACTCTAAATGTGAGAAGAATAAGAAACACTAGCAACCCATCCATGAAGCAATCATTTCACTGGAAACACTGCCGAAGATAAAATCTGCTTTACATATGTTTTTCATACTCTGAATTAGGTAATAAAGTTCTTAATGGCTTATTCTCAGCATAAAAGTATATACATATATGGTGCAGAAAAATCATTAATACTCTGATTTATTTTTTAGACTAAACACCCAATTATCGAAAAAAATGAAAATGTGGATCCTTGTCATTTACAAATGTCAAGAGAAAAGATCCTACAGGGAAAAAAACACAAAAACAAAATCCTTAGTGCATTATCAAAAAAATACAAGTGTTCAAGATGCCAAACCCTTTATAGTACATTCTTTAAAAATATGCAAGCCATTGGGATACAAAAGCACTAGAACATTTTTTTCATCAATCCAATGCTAGAAGCAATCAAATGCAAGATGTCCATAGGAAAAGACACTTTGATTTCAAGATACTAGAAAACATGTCTCTGAGAAAGGAAATGCAAGAACCCAAATCTGGAAATTATCATGCCAAAGGCACCGTTAACTTGACTGTGAAATCTTTCAAATTTACTCCTTTTTAGCCCTAGAGATATTAATGCTTCTTAATCTCTAAACATAGCCACATCAACTTAGTCGTAATTCAGAGATGATTTTAAACATTCACATCTAGGTAAGTATCAATTTAAAAGGGCCGAGAGAATACCCATATGGTTGATCCCCCGTGTGCCTTCCAATACAAGTTGCATCTTTGTAAAGAACATGGTTTAATAGATCTGAATCTTCTATGCCAAACATCTTGGCTAGCTTGTTGTGGAGCTCTTCATAGCTATTGAAGAGTGATAGATCAAGGGTCAAACCAACATATTCAGACTCCAAGAATGCTTTACGATGTACAACACCATCTTTAGATGTCTTTCCTCCACTAGCATTCTCCAAGGTTTGTAATGAAACTTGACGATATTAAACCATGCCAATTAGGGGAATTTTGAGGTCTAAAATGGGCCTCCTAAGGAAATAATAAAATAATAGCTAAACCAATAAAATAATATTTATGAATTTGCAATTCAGTTTTTGCACCACAATCCATGTAACCATAGTTAATTTCAATTCAAAACTTGTTCCAAAATAAAACTAATAATTTTTTTTTATTGATGTGACTATAAATAAGAATGAACCTTTCAAGAAAAAGTCATTATCATTGAACAACTAATGCATTTGTCCTTTGTACTTAAATAACTTAAAATAAAATATAAATATAATTTTATAAATTATTAAATAGATTATATGCTATTAATTAAAAATTTTATTATTTAAATTGTATAATAACATGTAATTAATATAATATTTAAAAATAATATAATACAATATAATATAATAAATGTATAGGAATATTCATTGTTTCTTTCAAGAAATATGAAATGATAATAATGTTATTTTATTAAAAAAATGTGAAATGACATTTATTATGAGTACTTTGCTTTATGATTTTAAAAGTACTTAGAGCACTACCATGGTTAACCATGAGTTTTTATCCACCGTTGAGAATGTGACAGGTAAGTGCCTTTAACTCAAGAAATGCCACCTCAACCATTAGAGATGATGCCATCCCCTAAAATTTGATTGGTTCTCATAAAATGAATTTTGATTGTACATTTTCCTTAGAAGGCCCATTTTAGACCTCAAAATTCCCCTAATGCACCATTATTAGCTATAGAGTCCAATGTATCCCCACAATAAATCCTTAAGCCATAATTTTCATAGAGTTTGGATGTATCTGATCTACCGGTCATTTCCCTTTGTAACCTATCTACAAATTCTGGATTTCCATCTATTGAGTTGTTTCCTGTAAGCCCAGGTTAACTAGAGTCATTCAACACATGAAAAATCGAACCATATGAAGATCTCACTCCTGATTGTTTTTGTTGTTCAAATTTGGGAGACTATTCAGTGTGAATAGGTTTCCCAAACTACAGAAAGGGTGCACTCTTTGTGGTTGAGCTAGTGGAACTCCCCTTAGTTGCTTTCTATTCACTTTGTGATGAGTTTCCCAAAGTTAAAATACAAGATAGGTTGTCCTATACACTAGAGCGCTCAAGATGGGAGAAACAACCAATGTTGAGGTCTGTGGAAACATGAGTTGATGAGAGTGCTCCTTTCTCTAGCTGGTGGAAGCTATCTAATGAAAACCTATATTGCAGTTTGTTTGGATGAAAATATGACAAAGAAACCCCATAAATATAACAATGCCTCACTCCATACATGTCTGAAGGAACATTTTTTGAAAGACTATGCCAAGAGTTAATCTACCCTAGAACATTATTAGTAAGCATGGCCATTTGAAGTCCACCCATGATTCCATGCCCCTCAAACTGAAACTTCGAATGCTAACTCACTTAGAGATTCTTCATGGGTAGTTTGAAAGGAAAAAATTTGATGGGAGGCACATTGGAAGCAACTTCAACCAAGCATAGACTCACTCAGTTTCTGAATGCAAAAGTGCATTCCATATTTATAATAAACCCCCAAATTTAAGAGCTAGGGCATAAAACCATAGATTCATAATTACTAAAGAAATTTGTTAAACAGGGATAAGCAGAACATATAACATAAACATAGGCAATGGTGTAGAATATTTCAGATAAATTCATACAGAATACAAGTTCTATAAAGGGAAACACTTTCTATGGTTGGCTGAACCTTCAAGCTAAAATTGACTCTAAATGTGACAAGAGTAAGAAACACTAGCATCCAATCCATGAAGCAATCATTTCACTAGAAACACTACCGAAGATAAACTCTGCTTTACATAAGTTTCTCATACTCTAAATTAGTTAAGGAATCTCTTAATGGCTTCATCCTACTTACAAAATTCCTCTTTTGCTTAGCATAAAACTATATACATATATGGTGCAAAAAAATCATTAATACTCTGATTTATTTTTAGATTAAACACCCAATTATTGCAAAAATGCAAATTTGGAGCCTTTTCATTTCCAACTATCAAGAGAAAAGCTCATGGAGAAAATCAGATAGAAAAAAATAATCCTGAGCGCATTATCCAAAATATCCAAAAAAGTTACAAGTGTTCAAGATGGCAAAACCTTTATGGTAAAGTCTCTAAAAAAACGCAAGCCATTGGGATACAAAAACCTTGAGATTCGAGGTAAACATTATAGCATTTTTTTCATAAATCCAATGCTAGAAGCAATCAAATGAAATGTTTCCACACGCAAAGGCACTTTTATTTCAAGACACTACAAAACATGTCTATGAGAAAGGAAATGCAAGAACTAGAATCTGGAAATTATCAGGCCAAAGGCACAGTTAACTTGACTGTGAGATCTTTCAAATTTAATCCTTTTTATTCCTAGAGATACTAATGGTTCTTAACATAACCACACCAACTTAGTCATAATTCAGAGATAAGTTTAAACATTCACATCAAGGTAAGTATAAATTTAAAAGGGCTGAGAGAATGCCCATATGGTCGATCCCAGTGTGCCTTCCAACACACGCTGCATCTTTGTAAAGAACACGGTTTGATATATATGAATCTTTTGCCTCACATCACCTTTACTGCCACTTCTATGAGTGTTGCTCACATGACAATATTAGCCAATGAAAATATGAAAAATGGATTTGAACTTACATCCTCATTAGATCTGTATCCCTACGCCCAATTTCATAACACATGGTGTGGAGTTATGATATTTGTACCCCTACGCCTGATTCCATGATCACGAACAATTAAATTCAGTGTGAATGCCCGGTAATTTTTTCATTTTCTTCCTAGTTATCCTGCGAGGTTTTATCAAATTTCTTGGCCTATGCAGCCTTTAAAACCACCACAACCACTGCTGCTAGAATTGGGTGACAGAGTCCTCACGAAACAAAAGGGCATGGTCATATACTTCTTGTGGAGCAAAATGAATCTCAAGAGGGTATCGTGGATGTTGCATAGAACTGGCGCCCATGCGGGCATTGCCAAAAAATTCATATCCCAGGGGCTTGTTGGACGACATTAACACATACGGCCCATGAGCAGTAGGGTTGAGAGCCAGATCAGCAGAATGCATATCCAAGTTGGAGTCATATGTACCTGGGGCTAATTCAGCCGCAATGCCCTACTCATGATGTTGCTGAGGCAAGTAAAAAGGAACACTCTGCACTGATGTGGCTGTATTGAGCCGTAAGAACCAGTAAATTCCAATGGGCCTGAACTATGTAACCTTGGCGATAATTTTCAGTTGGAGGCCATACCATATGATCCATAGCCATTCCCTGCAGAGTCAATTTCTTTGTGGGTGTTTTGAGAAGCAGGAGGGAAAGGGATTAGAGGGACTCGATGGTATAGAATCCTTGACCTGAGGCTAAATTCGGTAGAGAAAATGAATCCCTTCACATGGCCTGTTGTTGATGTTTATGTTGCTGTTAAGACTAGGAACCCTACTGCGCAACCTTTCTCACATTCGTGTTTTTCTAGCGAAGACCAAATTATGAGAAATTCCACCAGAATTGTCAACAACATCAGTCCTACCCTAGCCATTTCTCCTGGAATTTCACTGCTTTTACTTGGGTCTTGCTGAAATCCGCTCAAATCAGATTTCATTTCACCACAGAGTAGGCAACTTATAAGCCATCCAGTACATTGTGGCTTGATAGACACGTATATGCAGAGCACTTATATACCTCTTGGTTGCGGAATTTCTGCAACTGTATAACCCCTTACGTTTCAAAAAATCCGAGAGGGGCTTATGTGAATTATATGGAACTTGATGTGGGTACTTACACTACGCCATTTCTAATGGGAATAGGCCACTTGTGGACATGGTTAGGGCGTGGGGGAGAAAAGTATTTTTTTGGGGAATTTTAGATGGCTCGCTGAGGTGAAAAAAGCAGGATTGATCTACATAATGTGTTCAAAAATCTTCAAAAATTTCCACAGTATCTTTATCTTTGGGGAAGACTCGCTCAATGGAGAAAATGTGGAATTAGGGTTTTGGTCACAATTTTTTTTTCCTATTCTTTTTATTTTTACTTTTTAAAGATTTTATTTATTTATTTATTTTATTTTTTATTTTTTTTTTAGATTGTTAATTTATTTATAGAAATTTAGCTCCTCCACTTTTAATTGTGGGTAGAGGTTCTCTAACCTTTATGGTAGATATGTTGCCGTGACTAGTTAAAAGTGTAATGTCTTATTAAACATTTTGACTTGGTAAAAAAAAAAAAAAACGAAATATAAATATAAATAAAATCATAGCATAATCGAAATTTTGTAATTTTTTGTTAAACATTTTGACCCAATTAAAATAAATTAAATTAAGTTAAATTTATTATTAATTATAATTAATTATTAAACTATCCTAGATCCATCTTAACTCCAGATGTACCAAGCATCCAGAGGGATTAAATATATTGAGATGCAAATATATTTTAGAGTGAAAAGAAATTTGATCCCTCTAAGTTCTTGGTAGATCTGTAATTGAGGTGGATCTAGGTTGGTATAAAAGTAAGTTATGATTATTGAAATAAAACAGAAGAAGAAGAAGAAGAAGAAGAAGAGAGAGATGTCAAAATGGCGTTAAACTTTTTTTTTTTTTTTTTTAAACATTCATATATAATTATAAAAATTTAGTAATTATTTAAGCATGCTATATAATTATAAAAATTTAGTCATTGCATAGTAGTGATAGACTTTGCTAGTTAGGAATAATGATCTATGCTTAACCAAAATTTTTTAATTAAACCCAAGGGAAGCACCTTAAATTATAAATAATGTTGAAATGTCCATTTATTGGTAAGTAATGCTACATCATCACCACCCAATCATAGGAAACATTCTACCACCTCCTCGAAGCCAAGCACTCTTGAAAAACTAACCACCCAATATAGAATCGTGTTGTCTCTATTAAGGCTGACCCGGTGTAGTCCTCAATGATAATGTACCTAATGGAAACAATATTCCACTTACATTTCACTCATCAATGATGTGACCTATCCCTGGCTAACACATTATTCAACACATTGCCAATTTACATCATCCTCCCCTAATATTGTGTTACAATGCTTTGTTAATGATCAACCCTTGTTGAGGAGATCTCGTATTCCACACCAAACTAGTACACCATCCTAATTGTCTCATGAAACAACCTAAGTAACTCACAAAGTATACCAAACATATAAACTCAATGTCCAATCTTAGTCATGTATACCTAACATGACATCCATTGTGCCATTGTTAATGGCACCTCAAGTAAGATCCTTGCATTCTCCCCCCACTTTAATTGTTGGCATCTTTGTCAACATGGCTCCATTGGATTCTCTAATGGACAAGGCATTGATGGTGAACATAAAAGTCCTAATTTTTGCATTTAAATATGGTGTTCATACCATTTGCCATGAGGGTAAACTTTCCAATCCACTTAAGCATCTAATACCACTCAAGAAGCCTATTTTCTTTATGGCATTGACGTGACATTACTAGTGTGCATGACCATCAACATCTTGTATCATTCCAAATATGCCTAGCCAACATTTCCTAACCAAACCCAAGCTAGGCTCCTTAAACTATAGGAAATGTTGTATTTATTGTTTCATTATAAGTGACGTTGTGTCATCACCACCCACACATAAACAACCTTTCACTACTTCCCTCAAGCCACCACACTTGAATAACTAACCACCTAGTGTAAGACTATGTTGTATCCATCTATACCAACTTCTTGTAATTCTCTAAAGGAGATTTATGTAGTGGAAACAAGCTTCCACTTACCTCTAATACACTCATCAACTATGTTGCCTTTCCATGGTTGGCACACTATCAAACACATTTCTAGATTGTGATATCCTTTGGTGAATTTTTGTTGCAACACTTCATTCATCCATCCTTATTAGGCTAGATATCCTTCATCCTCCTAGTCCACACCAAACTAGTACATCATCCTAAATGTCTCAGTGATCATTGTGATTCAGTCATGAGGGCTATGAAACATTTAAACTAGTCATGCACCCTTTATCATGTTTTCTTAGCATGTTATATAAGATAACATTTGAAGAAGTTTCAATATTGCATTTTCAATTTTGGCCCTAAGTAGGCAAGGAAACATGGAAGGAGGTGACCCCCTTGGAAAATTTCAAAAGGGGAAGGCCACATAAGGTCTTATATAAAGATCTAAATCCAAGGACCTCCCTCATAAAAAAAGTTAGACATGTATTGAAAGAAAGTAGATAACGACCATCTAAATATTGATAAAAGAAAATAGAAAATCCCTTGAATCCCATAATAAATGGAGCATCTACAGATAAGGTGATCGTCTAACTCAATGTTGTGTATGTGGGAAATCTAGAAGATGTTATTAAGAATAGGAATATCATGATGTCATTAGTTTTAACTAGACACTAATGTAAACCCACTTTGAAACCACTACGTGGGTTTGAAGGGAAACTATCTAGTGCTCTCATGTGTATGAGGGTTAAAAACCAAGGCCCCATATTATTTGCATGAAGTGTTCCTACTACAAATCCATCTTAGAGTAAAGGCCATGAAAAGATAAAGTCCAAGTACTAAATTTATTGTTTATAAATAAACCCTTTAACAACTTGACACAAACATATAATGATGTCATTTAAATTAGAGGTGTATGTCACTAGAATCTTGTTACAACTTTAATCGCTCCCCCACAAAAAGGTGTCATGCTCCCTTGTGATGATCCATCAACCCTAATGGAGAACAATCTCGTGATGTAAAATGAATTTAAACATGATGTAACTTTAATAGTGCCCTACATTCACCCCTTGTTTCACCACTCATGGAAAATGTGAGGCTATTTCAAGCATTGATGTGGATAATATAATTTTATTTACCCTTATGTATGGTATTCTACATTGACACAATTGTGTTTTTTAGCAAACAAAATATTTGTATCAAGGGTTAGCTCCTTGTTCATTAGGGTTGAAGAGGCTGTGTCATTATGAGTGATCTATTCATTGCCAACTCCTTATGTGGGGGAGCACTACAAGCTCCATGTCAAAATGAAGTGTAGATATTGTGAGAAATTCTTATTGAGGTTTTGAAAATTATCAAGTTGTTCTACATTTGGTATACATGTTAATAAGGGCATTACCCACAAACACAAACCCTTGAGACCAATACCCGGTTCTCTAAAAATAAAATGGTACCAATATTATTAGTTAGAGGTGAAGGATTCTCCTAAGAGGTTATTTTGTTGGTTTGATGTGTTGTTTTTTGCCTTGGATACTAAGTGGTTAAGGGCTTCAAGAGTTAAGAGTTAAGGTCCAAGGGTTTGGGGGGAAATGGATTTAGGGGTTAAGGGCATAATAATTAAGGGATTTAGGTGTTAGGGATTAAGGGGTTAGGGTTTAAGGTGTTTAGGGGTTATGGATTAAGGTTTAAGGATCACGAGTTAAGAGAATAAGGAGTTAGTGCTTAGGGGGTTCATGGATTCTAGGTTATGAGTCAATGGCTTAAGGTTTAATGCATCAAGGGCTTGATGGCTTATGAGTTATGAGTGTAGGGGTTAGGAGATTATGGCTTTGGGGTTAAGGGATAGGGAATTTAGTGGCTATGGGTTAGTGGCTTATTGGTTGTGTTAATGGGGCCCTAATACCCTTATCACCACTATCGGGGGTTCCCCTTTCAATTTATCTTGTTACCTTCCCTCTAGTCCCCCTAGCCCCTACGACATTAGGTCTTAATCCCCCTTCTCATTCTCTAATGCATTGATTATAGATCTTAGTAAACCATACTTGGACATCCCACTTATACCCATCCATTCTACATGTGTTTCCCCTAGTCTTGTTCAATACACCACAAAATAATCCTCCCACATTTTCGGTAATATCATTCGACTTATCCTAACATTATGGGTGAAATTGGTGTTTATGTTGTAAAGTGAACAGAAAAAAAAATTTACTTGTTTTTTCTATTAAGATGTAGAAATTTATTGTCATGATTGGAATGTGCATGCATCAATCTACACTGGCTTGTTTTTTGAGCTTAGACATGAATAATCATTTGGTCATACTCTATCCTATCGATGGAGTCAAGTATCATAAAGGTATCGATGGGAAATTCGAGATAGTATTTTGAAATGTTGTGTGTTGTGGTATTTAGCTCTTGAGAATGTGTCTCAAAAGATATCTAGTCCAAAGAGTTGGGGGAATATATGATATCCTGTAGGATGGGATGTAGGTAGATTTTTTCTATCATGGATTACTGACCCAATTGATCATGATTTTTTAATCCCCCATGATCTATAGGGATTTGACTCTTTTGATGGATGCAATTTCTAGAAGGGTACAAAGAGCAATGGAATCAACTTAGTTGTTGGAGCCTTAACTTTGGGTATATCTTAGTTTCTCGCTATAATACTAGGAGAGGAAGAGTACCACACCCACTTTGCAGCTAGGTGGGATAACTTGTGCAAAACCATCAAAGAAGTCACAGGGACATCCAAGAGGGAGTGGAGGAATTGCGAGAATCCATTATTTTTTTGGTTTAGGATGAATCTTGTCTTCCAAACAGTGTTTTTATCAATTCATTTGTGATATTTGTTAGAATTTCTCGTGAAAAAAATGTGTTTTTGTTCCAATACCACCAGATATTGATGATTAGAATGCATGGGAAATCTTCATAATAATATTCCATGATGTTGAGTAACTAAGTTTTGAAATTTTCTTCTAAGATTAGAAAGGACCACGAGCCTATCATGTTCAATTTTGCAAGGGTGGTGGTGATGAACTGCACTGTATTGGGACAAGAGATAAATAAGTGTGAAGAAATATCATCATATGACTTGCCTAAAGAATAGATGTTGGAATGATTTGTAAACTATCATGGATATTTTTCATGAACAAAATGTGTTTTTTTTCCAATCCCACTAGATATTGTTGATTATAATGCATGAGAAACCTTTTTAATAATCTTCCATGATGTTGTGTAACTAAATTTTGAAATTTTATTCTAAGCTTAGGTAGGACCATGCGTCTATCATGTTAAATTTTTCAAGGCTGGTGGTGATGACCTACACTGTGTTGGAACAAGAGATAAATAAGTGTGAGTAAATATCATCATATGACTTGCATAAAGGATAGATGTTGGGGTGATTCGTAAACTATCATGGATATTTATCATGAAAAAAATGTGTTGCTATTCCAATCCCACTAGATATTGCTGATTAGAATGCATGGGAAACCTTTTTAATAATCTTACATGATGTTGTGTAACTAAGTTTTGAAATTTTCTTCCAATCTTAGATAGGACCACAAGCCTATCCTGTTCAATTTTGCAAGGGTGGTGGTGATGACTCGCACTGTGTTGGGACAATATATAAATAAGTGTGAAGAAATATCATCATATGACTTGCATAAAGGATATATGTTGGGGTGATTCATAAACTATCATGGAATATATTTCTCGTGAAAAAAATGTGTTGTTTCTCCATTCCCACCAGATATTGATGTTTAGAATTCATGGGAAACCTTTATAATAATATTCCATGATGTTGAGAAACTAAGTTTTCAAATTTTTTTCCAAGCTTAGATAGGACCACAAGCCTATCATGTTCAATTTTGAAAGGATCGTGGTGATGATCTACATTGTGTTGGGACAACATATAAATCAGTGTGAATAAATATCATCATATGACTTGCATAAAGGATAGATGTTGGGGTGACTCATAAACTATCATGGATATTTCTCGTGATCAAAATGTGTTGTTCCAATCCCAGTAGATATTTTTTATTAGAATGCATGGGAAACCTTTATAATAATATTCCATGATGTTGTGTAACCAAGTTTTGAAATTTTCTTCCAAGCTTAGATAGGACCACGAGCCTATCATGTTCAAATTTTCAAGGGTGGTGATGATGACCTGCATTGTGTTGGGAAAAGAGACAAATACGTGTGAAGAAAAAGCATCATATGACTTGCATAATGGATAGATGTTAGGGTGATTCATAAACTATCATGGATATTTATCGTGAACAAAATTTTTTGTTGTTCCAATCCCACCAGATATTGCTGATTAGAATGCATGGGAAACCTTTATAATAATCTTCCATGATGTTGTGTAACTAAGTTTTGAAAATTTATTCCAAGCTTAGATAGGACCACGAGCTTATCATGTTCAAATTTTCAAGGGTGGTGGTGATGACTTGCACTGTGTTGGGACAAGAGATAAATAAGTGTGAAGAAATATCATCATATGAATTGCATAAATGATAGATGTTGGGGTGATTCATAAACTATCATGGATATTTCTCGTGAAAAAAATGTGTTGTTGTTCCAATCCCACCAGATATTGTTGATGAGAATGCATGGGAAACCTTTATAATAATCTTCCATGATGTTGTGTAACTAAGTTTTGAAATTTTCTTCCAATATTAGATAGGACCTCGAGCCTATCATGTTCAAATTTTCAAGGGTGGTGGTGATGACCTACACCGTGTTGGGACAAGAGATAAATAAGCATGAAGAAATACCATCATATGACTTTCATAAAGGATATATTTTGCGGTGATTCATAAACTATCATGGATATTTCTCATGAAAAAAATGTGTTGTTCCAATCCCATTAGATATTTCTAATTAGAATGCATGGTAAACCTTTATACTAATCTTCCATCATGTTGTGTAACTAAGTTTTGAAATTTTCTTCCAAGCTTAGATAGGACCACTAGAAATTTAATCATAACAAACCAGATAAAACTATATTTAAAAATGAATGAATAAGAGTTTGTGACAGGAAGTGTCAATGAGTTTTGGGTGCGCTGAGGATGGAGTGGCGTCAAGGTATGCTAGGCAGTGTTAAGGCATGCTAGAGGCCAGGGAGACATGCCAAGATGTGTTAGGTGCCAGGGTTTTCCCTTCTTCTCACTAAATTAATCCTCTACAATATAGTGAAATAGGGCTAGTTGTCTGGCCCACTTGACTGCTACTTTAATCCTTCACAATTTGCACATCCTTAGGCCCTATACACTTGCCCTTCTAACAATATTTTTGTCCTTCACAAGTACAAGAGTTAGGGCTCTTCTTTGACAATCACCTAAAAACCCTCCAACTATACTTGGACTACCATTAATATTCCCAACCACAGTCAATTATTTTTACTGATCTAGGGCTCACGATATTGTCTTCATCTAGGACTCTTCAAATATTCCACCTAGCAATGGTTTGAGTCCTCTCAAAATCATTTTTCTTTGTTTTCCAATCTATGAAAAAATCTGAACTACTCACTTTATCGTCCTTCTAACAATCTGTAGATGATTGAACTAGGGTCAAAAATCAACCACTAAAAGTCCATTGACTAATTTTGTATAGGTTGCTTCAAATGTTTGTCTAAAACTCTATGGTCAGTCCACAAAAATCAAATCCTCTGCATGTCCATCCATTATTCATATGGAACATTTCTTCTGCATGCCCAATCTTCTACTCAGGTTCCACCCTCCTTTGGATATGCTATCTCCACACATACTGAATCTACAAACCATCTTTCAAATCTACGGTCTATATTGTAGAAATAAACCTTGCTCTAAGAGTCACAATCTCTCTTCTTCTATGCAAATTTGTCACAGTCTTAAGGGCATACCTTATGAACTATACATGCTAGGAAATTTTCCTAACTAGGACACTATACTTATGTACTTCTAATTGTTGTAGAACAAACCCTATCCACCAATAGAAAAAACTGCGACTCTTGCCTCCATAAGGGACTCGACCTAGCTCATATGGATCCATAGATTCTGGGCATTTATTTGACTGAATATTGACATGAACTTCATATCTCAATGTTGACCCTCAAACTAGGGTTACCTTATTCAATATTACGCATGCGTCTACTACTATTCTTGCTCTAAATTACAATGCAAACCCTCCTCCATTTATGTTGGTCTTTATCACAGACCTTGCAGCCTACTAACCACCACAAGACAAGATTGTATCAACCCTATATTATATTTCATTTAGAAAATCTAACCAACGGGATTCAATATGATCTTGTAATGTACTAAAACAAGATACTGAATCCTTCCTACAATTTGCAGAAACAAAACGCGATCGCACAATCACATATAAGTAAGAGAAATAAATTATCAATCGAACAACACAAGAGGTATCTGGGCAAATAAACTGCTCAAAACCCCTCTATCTCTATTGTGTGTTAAGTCAAGGAATCATGAAACAATACAATGCTTAATCTCTCATGAGATTCTTGAGCACTCCGCCAATTGTCTCCTATTGATCTAGGCAAATTTGGTCTAGTACTTAGCCAATTCTCAACCTTCCTCCAACCTTCCTTTCTCACGCAGTTCCTAGGGAATTAGCTCCCTATTAATTAGGAAAATCAACCTTCCTTGTTTACGCAATCCATCATGGAATCTATTGTGTATATCCCCCTCTCCATTTACATTTTGACCACCAGTTCCCTTTGGATCTGTTCAAAATATCTTTCGTAACCAAAAACCTCCAGATTGCGCTCGTCGCCACCTTTTCCGCCCAAAAATACATTGTGCAAAGGTTAAAACTCATCATTTGAAATTTATCGGGCCTAGCCCCTAAGAGTTTAGCCCTCCCGGTTTTAGTTCCCATGTGTCCCAAGCGCAAAACCTCATGCCAGGAGGAGAAGGGGTTTAACAATAAACGTTTGCGGGCGCAATTGTAACCGTCCGATTAAAATCAATCGACGGCCCGCAATAAAACCATCCGTGGTGGCCCGCGCGCGCAGGAAACCGCTGGTTCTATTCCGCACCACCTCCACCGAGTCAACAGTTTTAAACCAAAGGCCAGCGATTCCATAGAAAACGCGCCGCGTGTCCCTGAGTATGGTTTCCGAAACCACTTTTTCGTGTGTTAAATGTTGAACAAGGGCCGGGCAGCGGAATTCGCCCGCGCCGTTGGATCTGTCGACCTCCATCCTACGGCGGAGATCCTCCAAAGATGCCTGTGCATTAACCTGTGTCCATTGTGTCCTGTGGCCCACCATTACGCCGCTCCATGCGCCTGTGATCTGTTGATCTGTTTTTAAATCCGACGGCCCAAAATCCAGTCTTCTATGTCTGTTGACTCCACCGCCACGTCATCCACCCACCTGTCCTTCGTACATCCATGCGTCGTATTCTCGTGTGTCCGTGTCATTTTCTCCTGCCATATATATATGTGTGTGCATTTTTATTAGTGTCCATCGTTTTCAGTCACCACGTTTAAAACTGTTTCACGTGGAAAATTTATGTTCCAAAGCCTCCATTGCATTTTCTCCACCACCCTGCACGTTTTTATCATCCAGCCATGTCCTCGCCGCCATTCTCGTCAACACCTCCTCGTCCATCCCACTTCTACCTGGTTTTTCTAATGTGTTGGTGGATTTTGCAGGGTTTCAACATACAGAGAAATGTTTTGATTCACAGCTTTGGTTGCAGCGATAGAGCACCCCAGACGGTAATTCAACTGAAGCTGCCATTTATGAAAAAGGGTCCTGAAAGTCACCATGATAAGACATTCATCGCAGGAGTTGGATTTAAAATCTTTCGAGCTCTCCAAGGACAATTTAAAGAGGCTTGTTAGCATATGAGGATATAAATGTTCCTGCAAAGAACATTAGTAAAGAATTAAAGATTTCAACTACCTCAGTAAAGATTATGAGCTCGTATCTGGCGTTAAAAGACCAGGGTATCAGACCAGAGATTTTCTAGATCAAGCCAAGGGTACAATACATTAAAAAAATACCCTGCAGATTATATTTCATCTGATCTTTTTCTCAGGAAAGTACAGAAGGTTCATGAAGATTTTCTCTTATGCCGTTTCTCTGGAGAGATCTTCTACCCAGTTCATTTATTCTTGCAAGCAACCTCGAGGTTTTATCGCAGCAGATTTTCCTCCTCCAGTCAAGTACATAAAGCATTTGTATATTTTATTATTTTTGTCTTGTTTATAAGGATATTTTCATTCCCCAACATTTATTTTTAGAGGCAGATTGTAAGGCACAGTCATTTATATTTAGTCATTCATAGAGTGTGCGCGAATGTTTTCCGCCATTTTGTTCAAATTAAGTCATTAAATGTGCTCCATCTACCTCCTTCTCTAGAGTTTTCTATCTCCTCTATAAAAACCCAGAAATAAGACATTAGAGGGGTTCCAGATTTCTATCAGCAGATTGTGCAGTGAAAAGGCTTTTGTATACATCTTGTAATGCTTCTGTATGAAGGTTCAGAGCCCGTAGGGTCTCAGTGAGGAGGAGTTATAGCTGTAATGAGGATTCTGGTCTTTGGTATCTCACAGTATGTAATTTTCTCTTATGTGTTAGTACAATATTTCACTTCATGCTATCTGTCTTCTTGTATCATGCTCTAGAATGCGAGTGGCTCACTAATCTTGAGTAAGGATTCATCCTAGTTGATGCCCATACTAGGGTTAGTCAAGTGCTTTAAATAGGCCTAGTCATGATATACTGTTCCATGTTCATCTTATCCATATTTTCTGCTATATTAGTTACTTGAGGAGGGTGCTTTTAAAACGCCATTGTCATGTATGGATTCTTAGTTGGATAAGCCCATATGTGATTCTGTTGTGTATCTAGGTATCAGTCTCATGTTAGCTAATATCTTCTTCATGTTTCTTCACTGCATCCACTTTCTGATATTAGATTTCTGTGATATATTATTTGAACTGGCCCTCTTTACAGTAAGCTGTCTCTTAACTGTCTGATGCCTTTGTATTGGATTTTTGCATGATGTTCCTACACTATTCTTATCTTTGTATCAGCTTCTGAGAGAGATTGGTCCCATTTAAACTAATTTCCTTGTTCAACAAGAGATAGTAAGAGAGCTTTTGGATTGACAACCCAAGCTATATGATGAGCTCCTTGCTATATTAAGATGTCCTAGGCACTGGTCTATGGCAACTCTAGACTGTCTCTAGGGGGTGACAAAATTGTCCACAACATCTTTCTGGCGCCGTTGCCGGGGACCGAATTCAAGAATATCAGTTTCCCTGGGCCTCGACAAATTGTTTTCACTCTCTAATCAGGTGAGCACAGAGAGTTGAAGAGTTGCGTATCTCTCACCTTGGCGACTCCACTGTTATTTATTTGATAAATTTATTGGTAGTCCTGGCTCCTCGTAAGCCACATTTGAGGTCAGATACATCTCAGTCAAAGACACCTTACGTGTCTGACCCAGAGAAGATCATTCATAAAAGAGTTTGGAAGGAGAGAAAATCAGTTCGTGCTGAAAACCCTGAATATTCCGTTGAAGATTATCCACCCTCTTCTTCTCAAGAGATCAGAACAGAACATCCCGATTCTACCAAGGAAAATCTCAAATTATACTCGAAGACTCCATGTAGAGGAAGTGCTTGGATTGAAGAGGATTTCCATCCTACTCCTGAGGCTGAGGAAATTAAAGAAGTTACAGAAGTAGCCCCTGTTAATCATGAGCTGTTTCCATCTACACCCCAGGCTTCTGTACAATATATTCCTATTGTTATTCATACTCCACTTCCTCCTACTCCCCTTCCTTCATTTGTATCTCAGACTGTTGCACAACCCCCACCTCCTCCAATGGCTAATGTTCCTGTTTTTCTATTGAACAAATATGCTCCACTGGCCTTACCTCAAGTGCTGAATGATATGCCACAGGATTACTTGAAGATTTTGCCTAGATTCAATGGTGAAAATGAAATTGATGCTCAGAAACATCTTGAGACTTTCTGCTCTTTTGCAGAAAAATTAAATGTTGAGCATTTGGATGTGGTCTTAAGATTATTTGTACAATCTTTGGAGGGTGAAGCCAGAAAATGGTTTAAAACATTGGGAAATCGTTCTGTGACCACCTGGGACGAGATGGAGAATACTTTCCCCAGGAAGTGGGGAGAAAAGAAAGATTATGGTCAGTGTATTACTGAATTTAATACTTTGAAGAAGAAGCATAATGAAGGAGTATCAGAGTTTATTAAAATATTCAACAAGTTATATTGGAGCCTGCCTCCTGAAATGAAGCCCCATGAAACAGCTGCCAAGATAGTTTTTATAGTAGCCTTTGATTTTGACTTTGGATTCTCATTGAGAGAAAGAAAACCTACCACTTTAGATGATGCTCAGTCAGATGCTCTGGAGCTGGATGCAAACTTTGCCTCCACTGGGAAACTGAAGGGAAAAATTGAACAAGATACTAGGAGGAGAGGTAAAGAAGAGGTTTCCACCTCTAATCAAGATAAGGATTTAGATAAAATGGATGAAATAAGCAAGATGATTAAGAAGATGGTCAAGCTTGAGTTGGAAGCTAAAAATGCAGCTCCCAAGAATTTCTATAATGCTCCAAACAGAGGATACAATCCCTAGTATAAAAGACCACCATTGCAGATATTGCCTAGGGAAGCAAAAGAGCAACAAGATCAGGTACCACATCCCTTGTACCTGGAAGGTCCAGTATATGACTCCACTGAAGATGCAGCTTATGGATTAGAAGATTCAAATCTTGCCTTTTCAAATAATGATGATATAGAATGCCCATTGCAAGAAGAAGAAGAAGAAGCAGAGATTGATCATTATTGTAAACAATTTGCTGATTTCATGCAAGCACAATTCAATGTAAAATATGATCTCAGGTCTTCAAGGAAGAGGACCCAAACTCAAGATCAAGAAGAGGAGCCACCTCGGAAAGAAGCACCTGCTCAGAAGGAATCAACAACAGAAAGAAACATAGAAAAAGGTAAGAGTCCTCTAAATGCTCCCTTGCAGCCTAATGATCAGATTCCTTCTTCTTCAAAAATAGTCAGTCCTCCTAATGCTGAATCTGTGTCAATAGAAATTAAATCTTCAGCTGAAAATAAAGAGTCAAAAGAAGTTGTGATAGAAAAGCCCCCACCTGCTTTCAATCTGCAAAAAGAACTTGAAAAAATTAAGATTCCAGTCCCCTTGACTGAATTATTAAAACAGCCTGTATATCAGTCTCAAGTTACTTCCTTCATGCTTCCTCCTGAAGTACCAATTGTGCCTGATAGTTTAAACCTTCAAGAAGAAAGACCCATGGTAGTCTTTGGCCCACATGTCGAGGAGATTGACCCTTCTACTCCCCCTTTTTATGTGTCTCTAGTTATTCATGACCTGCTGCTACACAACTGCATGCTAGATTCTGGAGCTTCCCATAATCTTATGCCTCTGTCTGTCATGGAACAACTAGGACTGAAAATTACAAGACCATACAAAGACCTATATTCATTTGATTCCAAAAGGGTTAAATGCTTGGGAATGATTAAAGATTTAGTGGTCAATTTGGCCCAAATTCTAGCAAAGAGTGTGGTCATGGACATTGTGGTTTCTGATATCCAGCCCGCTTTGGAATGCTGCTGTCAAGGTCCCGGGGTACAAAAATTGGTGGGTCAATCAAATTGGATTTGACATATGCTACTATCCCAGTCTTTGGAGGCCAGGAGAGGAGGTTATACAGGGAGACTAGATTTGTTAAAATGGTAACTAAGGTTGACTGCTCAGAGAATTCCCCAGTTTATAACAAAGAGGGAGACTTCTCATGTTTGATGTTAGAAGAAAATCTAAATTATGCCCATGAGCCCCTTTTTGGTCAAATCCAAACTGAGCAGCCTAAAGAAGATCAGGAATCAGAAATTTGGACTTTGCATTTTGATGGAGAAAATTCAAGAGAAGGCAATGGAGCTGGGGTGTTATTAATCTCTCCTACAGGCAAATGGGTCCCACTGTCCTTTAAATTGGAATATGAGGCTACCAATAATGTAGCTGAATATGAAGCACTTTTATTGGGACTGCAGACAGCTAGAAACATGGGCATCCAAAGTCTAAAAGTCATGGGAGACTCTGAGCTGGTGGTAAGGCAGATCAGAAATCAATGTCAAACCAAGCATCCTCGACTGAGAGCATATAGAAACGAAGTATGGGACATGGTAGAAAATTTCCCCTTGGCATTTAACATACAGTTCATGCCCCGAGAGCAGAACAGACTAGCAGATTCTCTTGCTGTAGCTGCTAGTACATTCCATCCTCCTCAGAATCCACTTTTAAGATATGAAGTGGAGGTACGTTACAGGCCATCTATCCCAGATAATATTAAGCACTGGAAGGTTTTTGAAGATGATGAACAGATGAAGAGATTCATGGAGATAGTGGGAGAATTCTCTAATATGGAGATTGATGATAATGAAGAAGAGGAAACTGAAAATATTGCAGAAAACAGATGGAAAGAGAAGATAGCAGGTAATAAAGTGCTGCAGCTAAAAGGAAATCTTATACCTAGAGGTCTGGTGCCTCTAGAAAGATTATTTAACAAAGATGATATTCCATTGCAGCCAAGCAAAGTGGTGGAAGAAAATCAAGTGGAAGATTTAAATCTGGGTACTTATGCTGATCCCAAAATTGTAAAATTATCCAAAAGGGTCCCAGAAGAATATAAAGAAAAATATTTGAAGTTGTTTCAATCATATAAAGATGTATTTGCATGGTCCTATCAGGACCTAAAAACTTTTGATGTTAATATAATGCAACATAAAATTCCTTTGAGGGAAGATGCAAAGCCTTATAAGCAGAAGCTCAGACAGATAAATCCTCTGCTGCTTCCCTCTATTGAAAAAGAAATCAAGAAGCTACTGAAGGCCAAAATAATTGTGCCATTGAGATACTCAGAATGGGTAGAAAACCTTGTTCCTGTTCGAAAGAAAAATGGAGAAATAAGGCTGTGTGTGGATTTCAAGAATTTAAATAGAGCATCTCTAAAGGATAATTATCCACTGCCTAAGATGGATCACATCCTGCAGAAAGTGGTGGGAGCATCCAGAATGTCAATGATGGATGGTTTTTCTGGTTATAATCAGGTAGCTGTGTTCCCAGAGGATCAGAAGAAAACTGCATTCACTACACCATGGGGAACATTTATGTATGCCAGGATGCCATTTGGATTAATCAATGCAGGAGCTACTTTTCAGAGGGCGATGGACATAGCCTTTGTTGGAGAGCAGGACAAGTTTTTGGTGGTGTATCTCGATGACATCACAGTATTTTCGAAGAATGATGATGAGCATATTGAGCATTTAAGAAGAACTTTTGAAAAATGCAGAAGGTATGGCCTATCCCTCAATCCTCAAAAATCTTTATTTGCATTAGAGGAAGGAAAACTCTTAGGGCATATTGTAACTAAAGATGGTGTGAAAATAGACCCTAAGAGAGTTGAAGTAATAAACAATATTCCTTTACCCAGGAATAAGAAGGAAGTACAAGTGTTTTTAGGACGAATTAATATTTTGAGAAGGTTTATTCCTAACTATGCTGAGATAGTTAGGCATATAACTGATATGTTGAAAAAGGATAATGAAGTGAAATGGTCCCAGGAGTCTAGAGATGCCTTCACCAGGATAAAACAGGCATTTGCTGAAGCTCCTGTGCTAGCTGGACCAGATTACAACAAGCCATTTATGATTTTTTCATTTGCTTCACCTCATACAATAGCCGGAGTATTATTGCAGAAAAATGAAGAAGGATATGAGCAGCCTATAGCTTTCTTCAGTCAAGTGCTTTATGATGCTGAATTAAAATATAATATATTGGAGAAGTAGGAATATGCCCTGGTAAAGTCCCTTAAAGCTTTTAGAATATATGTTTTGCAATCTCACATTACTGCATATGTTCCCACAGCAGCTATCAAAGACATCCTAGTTCAGGGGGATAGTGAAGGTAAAAGAGGAAGATGGATTACAAAAATACAGGAGTATGATTTGCACATAAGGCCTACTAAACTGATTAAAGGACAGGGACTTGCTAAAATGTTATCTGAATCAAATCATCAAGCCTTGGGCATAAATTTATCCATGATAGCAAATGAAGAATCTGAGAAAGGAGAAGAGCAGCAAGGACTAGAGATGGCCACTCAAAAGATACATATGAAATATCTAACTAGTCCTTGGTATAAAGAAATAGTTGAATATCTGTTAACACTTAGCTGTCCTCCGAGTTGTGATAAGATAAAATACAGAGCTGTAAGAATGAAATCTCAGAAATACATAATTGCTAATGGACAGCTATATTGGAGAGACCCTTCAGGTATATTACTATTATGCCTCACAGAAAATGAAGTGGAGAATATAATGACAGAATTCCATGAGGGAATCTGTGGAGGACATTACAGCTGGAGGGCTACAACTCATAAAATCCTGAAGGCTGGTTTTTACTAGCCAAAATTGTACACAGATGCTTTTGCTTGGGTCAGAGCATGTGACAAGTGCCAAAGATTTGCAGAAAGACAGAAATTAGCAGCTTTGCCCTTGATTCCTATTCATGTAAATGAACCATTTCAGAAATGGGGATTAGATTTCATAGGAGAAATACACCCCCCATCAAGTGGCCAATATAAATGGATACTAACAGCCACAGACTATTTCACGAAATGGGTGGAAGCCATACCTACCAGAAATGCTACAGATGCCGTGATAATGAAGTTTATGGAGGAAAATGTCATATCTAGGTTTGGCTGTCCTGCTAGAATTGTAACTGACAATGCACAGGCTTTCAAGTCTGCCAGGTTTGTAAATTTCTGCCAGAGGTATAACATCATATTAACTCATTCCACAGCTTACTATCCACAGGGAAATGGTTTAGCAGAGTCTTCTAATAAAACCCTGGTGAGGGCCTTGAAGAAAACGATAAATGAGAATCAGAAGAATTGGGACTCCCAATTAAAATTTGCTCTATGGGCGAATAGGATAACCAGCAAGAGAGCAACAGGGAAATCTCCCTATGAGTTGGTGTATGGGCGAGCAGCTGTGTTTCCTGTGCAATTGGCGTTGCCGGTAGCACGTTTTATGCAGGAAAGTCAGGAAGAACCAGATGACATGGTCAGGAGGATTAATCAATTGGTAGAGTTGGAGGAAACACGGAACCAGGTGAATCAGAGATTGATAGAATATCAAGAGAAAATGAAGAATGTATTTGATCAGCATGCGAAAGATAGGAAATTTCAAATTGGAGACCTGGTTCTTAGATGGGATGTTCGAAGAGCAGAAAAGGGAAAGCATGCTAAATTTGATCCGCTGTGGTTTGGTCCATTCAAAATCGTGAATCAAGGAAGAAATAATACTTTCATGTTAGAAAATATACAGGGTGATCTGCTGGACGCCCCTGTGAATGGCCAATTTCTCAAACCTTACTTTCAATTCTGATCCAGGCTGGGAGTGCCTATTGTATTATATTGTATATAAGTTGTTTTATTTTTTATTTTCATAAGGAAAGGGTGCTGGAAATTACCTGAAGAAGAAGCGCAGAGGAATTGAAAGATAGAATGTACATACAGAAATGTTTAGCGGCCTGCGTGTTCTCGACATGTCCAGGGACGAACATGCCATCCCCAGATGGAGCCGATGTTGTGCATATCCCCCTCTCCATTTACATTTTGACCACCAATTCCCTTTGGATCTGTTCAAAATATCTTTCGTAACCAAAAACCTCCATATTGCGCTCGTCACCAACTTTTCCGCCCAAAAATACATTGTGAAAAGGTTAAAACTCATCATTTGAAATTATCGGACCTAGCCCCTAAGAGTTTAGCCCTCCTGGTTTTGGTTCCCATGTGTCCCGAGCGCAAAACCTCATGCCAGGAGGAGAAGGGGTTTTATGATAAGCGTTCTGGTACAATTCGCCATTCGTCCATTCAAATGTTGACACTACAATAAAACCATCGTGGTAGCTCCATGTAGCGAAACAGCGGTTCTATTGCTGCCTCCGCAGGTGTGATTTTAAACAAACCCCGAAGCGATTCCATAAGAAAAAGTACGTGTCCCCGTACGGTTTCCGAAACCACTTTTTCATGCGTTAAATGTTGAACAAGGGCCGGGCAGCGGAATTCGGCCGCACCGTCGGATCTGTCGACCTCCATCCTACGACGGAGATCCTCCAAAGATGCCCGTGCATTAACCTGTGTCCGTTGTTTCCTGTGGCCCACCATTATGCCGCTCCATGCGCCTGTGATCCGTTGATCTATTTTTAAATCTGACGACCCAGAATCCAGTCTTCTATGTCTGTTGACTTCGCCGCCACGTCATCCACCCACCTGTCCTTCGTACATCCATGCGTCGTATTCTCGTGTGTCCGTGTCATTTTCTCCCGCCATATATATATATGTGTGCATTTTTATTAGTGTCCATCATTTTCAGTCACCACGTTTAAAACTGTTTCACGCGGAAAATTTACGTTCCAAAGTCTCCATTGCATTTTCTCCACCACCCTGCACGTTTTTATCATCCAGCCATGTCCTCACCGTCATTACCGTCGACACCTCCTCGTCCATCCCACTTCTACCTGGTTTTTCTAATGTGTTGATGGATTTTGCAGGGTTTCAACAAACGAAAAGATGTTTTAGTTCACAGTCTTGGCCGCAGCATTAGAGCATCTCAGAAGGCAATTCAATTGAAGCTGCCATTTATGAAGAAGGGTCCTGAAAGCTGCCATGATAAGACATCCACCGCAGGAGCAGGATTTAAAATCTTTCGAACTCTCCAAGGACAATTTAAAGAGGCCAGTTAGCGTATGGGGATATAAATGTTCCTGCAAAGAACATCAGCAAAGAATTAAAGATTTCAACAACCCCATTGAAGATTATGAGCTCGTATCTGGTGTTAAAAGACAAGGGTATCGGACCAGATATTTTCAAGATCAAGCCGAGGGTACAATACATTAAAAATCATACCCTACAGATTATATTTCGATTGATTTTCTTCTCTAGAAAGTACAGAAAGTTCATGAAGATTTTCTCTTATGCCGAGTCTCTGCAAAGATCTTCTTCCTAGTTCATTTATTCTTGCAAGCAACCTCAAGGCTCTATCGTAGCATATTTTCCTCCTCCAGCCAAGTACATAGCATTTGTATATTTTATTATTTGTGTCTTGTTTATAAGGAGATTTTCATCTCCCAGCATTCATTTCTAAAAGCAGATTGTAAAGTACAGTCATTTATATTTAGTCATTCATAGCGTGGGCGCGAAGGTTTTCCGCCATTTTGTTCAAATTAAGTCATTAAATGTGCTCCACCTACCTCCTTCTCGAGGATTCTCTATCTTTTCTATAAAGACCCAGAAATAAGACATTAGAAGGGTTCCAGATTTCTATCAGCAGACTGTGCAGCGAGAAGGCTTTGTATACATTTTGTAGCACTTCTGTATGAAGGTTCAGAGCCCATAGGGTCTCAGTGAAGAGGATTTATAGCTGTAATGACGATTCTGGTCTTTGGTATCTCACAGTATGTAATTTTCTCATATGTGTTAATACAATATCTCATTTCATGCTATTTATCTTCTTGTATCATGCTCTAGAATGCGAGTGGCTCACTAATCTTAAGTAAGGATTTATCCTAGTTGGTGCCCATACTGGGTTAGTCAAGCGCTTTAAATAGGCCTAGTCATGATATATTGTTCCATGTTCACTTCCTCCATGTTTTCTGCTATATCAGTTGTTTTAGGAGGGTGCTTTTAAAATTCCAGGATTGTGTATGGATTCTTGAATTGGCAAGCCCATACATGGTTTTGTTGTATATCTGGGTATCAGTCTAATCTCAACTAATATTCTCTTATTATTTCTTTCACTACATCCATTTTCTGATATTTGATTTCTGTGGCATATTATTTGAACTGGCCCTCTTTACAGTAAGTTGTCTCGTAACTGTCTGATGCCTTCGTATTGGATTTTTGCATGATATTTCTACATTTTTCTTATCTTTGTATCAGCTTCTGAGAGAGATTGGTCCCATTTAAACTAATTTCCTTGTTCAACAAGAGATAGTAAGTGAGCTTTTGGATTGACAACCCAAGCTATATGATGAGCTCCTTGCTATATTAAGATGTCCTAGGCACTGGTCTATGGCAACTCTAGACTGTCTCTAGGGGTGACAAAATTGTCCACAACAGAATCCCAATGACTTTATAATTTCACATGGACAATTTTGTATAAATACAACTGACAGTTATGTTCCCTTTAACCTCTGTCTCAACTGGGTCTTCCTCAGAACTGACATGCATGAAACTATTAATAGAAAATTATCACTTATCTGATTGATCACTCATTGTGAATTAAATCTAATTTAATTCAGTGGACCTCCCACTAGCTCGTCACTTAGTTAGAACTAGTTAAACTAGTTGTAACTCAATTAATTGAGTTAACTAATTCACACCTACACCCCACTAAAGAATCAACTGCAACTGGACCCCAAAAATATTAGAATCCCTCTACATGCCTCATCTTAGATGCTCATGATTTGAACATATGCATGAATGCAATAAAATACAGAAATAAACATAAACACAGAGATGCAATAGGAATAGCACTTGATTTCATTAATATCAAATACTGAAAAATGCTTACAGACATAATGGAAAACAAACTATCTCGGGCGATGGTAGCTTATCTTTGAGAAGAGATGTGGTGGCTACATGCCTCTGAACTATGTTACAATAAGGCTCAATGGCCTTTTTATTATTAAAAAATATGAAACAACCCTAACCTGAGGAGATGTAACACCAAGAGTTTATGGGTCCCGTTGGGGGTAGTTGGGTAGCCAACTTCCCAGGGCGTAAATTGGTCATATGATCTTCGTTTGACGCCCATGATACCTCGTTAGAAATATCTCTCTGAGGACTACAACTACCAACGTGATTTCTATGAATTCAAAAAACCTTTCATGCCCAAAAAACGTCGTTTGTGGCCTCAAAACTACTCTAGAAGTTCAGGACCCGAAAAAATGAGAAAAATAGTAAACTGTGCTATAATTAAGGAAACTAAAAAGCTATAAGAGACAACGGCGAGGGCCAAGGGCCCAAGTAGAATAGGCGGGTGGTCACCAATATCTACCTTCATCACCTCAACTCAAATTTATTGAGCTAACTCAATCATCATGACTTAGTTAACTGACCCAAGTTGTTATGAGATGAAATTACAATTTATTGTCCAATTTATTTAAGGGAAAAATAAATTAGACGCCTCACATTCCTCACTCCTAGTACATCAAAATTCCTCACCAGTGTGGGTGCATTTTTTTTGTCCTTTCTGGTTGCCAATTTCACTGTTTCTTTTTGCAACTTTCAACACTCCCTCTCAACAAGAAAGGAATTCAATCTATCTCAATTTGGTACCTTAGGAATTCTACATGCAACACTTCTCTAGTGTTTTTTGCACCTACAAATCCTGAACTGAATAGGCTCTGAACAACTGAATCAATATAATGCATTTGTCATCACATTCTTCTGACTGCTGCTAGCTACTGCACCTATCTACTGGACTCTTTATGCTACTATTGACATCTGCATCTCTGCCTTTTTCTCTATTGCCAAATCTAATTTGTGCTCCAGTATCTGACATCACCCCACCTTTCACTTGGAGGTATGGCTGCATGTGCTTCCTATGCCCATATGGCTCGAAATTCCCCCCCATGGAGGTCTATGCTTGAGTGGAGGCTTCCAATTGGTCTCCTCTCTGCTTCTCCAATTGTGGTTGCTCCACAACCTTCTAAGACTACTTCTAAGGCTGCATGTTGAGAGGTAATCTGTACTCCCTCTCAACAACCAAGTCTCTAACCTCTTCTTTACTCCTCAAAGCTTTGCATGCATCTGGTACCTCAAGTTCATATAGGTTCTTGACTCACACACATTGTAATATATAATTGTCCCACTATTACAAAAGTTTCTAAAAAAGAGTTGATTTTAAATAAATGATATCTCCCTCATCGAAGCTCTGAATTGATTTTCCATTTGGGTAGTTTTTCGCAAGGAATCCAAATATGTTATTTTTTTTTGAAAATTTTACACCAAAATATTCATATTTTCTCTACAAACTCACCACCCAAAAAATTCCTACTCTGATACCATGTAGAAAATCTAACCAACAATATTCAATCTGATCTTGTAATGTACTAAAACAAGATATTGAATCCTTCCTACAATTTTTGGAAATAAAACATGATCGCACAATCACATATAAGTAAGGGAAATAAATTGTCAATATCACAATAGAAGATGTATCTGGAGAAAGAAACTGCTTAAAACCTCTCTATATCTATTGTATATTAAGTCAAGGAATCATGAAACAATACAATGCTTAATCTCTCATGAGATTCTCCAACACTCTACCAATCATCTCCCACTGATCTAGGCAAACTCGGTCAAGTACTTAGCTAATTCTCAGCCTTCCTTCAGTCTGCCTTACTCATGCAATTCCTAGGGAATTAACTCCCTATTAATTAGGAAAATCATCTTCCTTGATTGCGCAATCCATCATGGCATCCCAATAACTTTATAATTTCACATGGGAAATTTTGTATAAATACAAATAATAGATATGTTCCCTTTAACCTATGTCTCAACTAGGTCTTCCTCGGTACTGACATGCATGCAACTATTAATAGTGAATTATCAGTTATCTGATTGATCACTCACTATGAATAAAATCTAATTTAATTCATTGGCCAACCTCTCACTAGCTCATCACTCAGTTATAGCTATTTAAACTGATTTTAACTAATGCATCAACTGCAACTCGACTCCAAAAATATTAGATTAGTACCTCTACATACCTCATATTATGCCCTCAACTTGAATTTCTTGAGCTAACTTAGCCATCATGACTTAGTTAACTGACACAAGTTGTTATGAGATGAAATTACAATTTATTAAAGGGAAAAAAAATTAGATGCCCCACATTCCTCACTCCTGGTGCATCAAAATTCCTCGCCAGTGTGGGTGCATTTTTTTTCTTCCTTTCTGGTTTCCAATTTCAATGTTTCTTGTTGCAAATTTCAACAATTCAGAATTTTATGCGGCCTCCACACAAAGACACCATTGAAATCACATGCCCAGATTCTCATGAGCAACCTCTCTTAAGCTTGATCTGCCATAAGAGAACCAAAAATATTCCATCCTACTTCCTAGCTCGAACTCACCATTAAGGTATGCAACATTCTTGTGAACCCTCACATGATGATCTTGCTCTTGAAGGATGATCATGGCCTCCCTTTATCAACTCTTACTCGATCCTCTTACTCGACCTAATTTAGGACTACATCACTCTTCACCCCCTTGATCAAATGAGCTCCTTATCACTTGATGTTCTTTCCTTCGTCATAAGGCCTCCTTAAATAGTTTTTCCTAGACCTATTAGGAACCCTCTAGAACTTATAGGTTTTATCCACTTAGAACTTAGGAAATATTAATTTTCCTTTTTAGTTTTCTTTTAGATTTTAAACCCCATATTGGGTCAAAAATCTCTTTGCTTGGCTTCTTTTCCCACAAATCCTTTTGTGACCAAACTCACACAAACCCATCTCACTAGGCTCGTGGAGTACCTCCCAAACTACATAATTCAACAACATATTCGAGTTGTAGTAACCGTAACTTGGTCAAGCGAGGGCTTGTTTGGGTTCCCAGGTTATAAACTAAGGGTAGTTGTGAGGGCATGATAGCTAGGGAGGGTCAAGGCATGCTCATTATGAATGAAAAGGAATGCTAACACATGTCATACAATGTTAGTGCATGTTGAAGAGTGTTAGGGAGTGTCGGGGAATATCAAGAGATAGCTAGGTCAAAATGCATGGAAAGGAAGGAATAAGAGTGTGTGTCAAGGAGTGTCAGCGAATTCATGTGTGCTAAGGACGAAGTGTGTTAGGAGAATTTCATAATAGGATTTACAGGAGGCAAGCCTTAGCCTATGGTTGTTATACAGGGCTCGACATAGTAGTTTTAGACAAAGGGAGATGACTTTATTCTAGGCACAATATTGTTTTGCGTTTAGCTATTTTTTTTATATGAGATGTGGCACACTTTGGCTACATGCCCATGTTTTAAAATATCCTACATAATTTCATATTGTACGTTGTTGTGTATAAATTTTGGGGCACTCAACTTGTGTCGTCTTATATCTTTTGTGCCTTGTGCATCTTGTGGTTATTGCAAACTCTCAGTTAATTTTCTATTTCTTATATGAATTGAACATACATGTGAAAATTTTCCTATGTAAGCTATGTTGCTTAGTTGTTTAATGGCCATGGCTAGATCATGTGATCCTTGTCTTGGTAACTAGTCAAGTGTGACAAGTTGAGCTTGGAAATGAGTGGCATAAGATGAGTTATAGCCAGTTCTTAGGTGAACAAGGCACAATATACTTGTAGTAGGTGCAATTGGTCAAGTTGTTGCGGTTGAAGCAAGCTAATATTTTCACATGAAATGCGGTAGCCAATGAATTGATTCGGTTCCCAAGTTGTGAAAAAATGTAAAGGCTAGTTGTGCAGACATGACTACCAAGGCGTGCTAGGTAATGCTAAGATGTGTTAGATAGTGTGAGGGCATGTCAAACATGCTAAGATGTGCCAAGTGATAAGGCATGCCAAGATGTTCAAGGGTGTGTCAATGTGTGCCAAGGACTGTAAAGGCAACAAAAGGGAGAAACAAATTAAACTATAAGGAAATGAACACATAAGAGGGTTAATAAGTCATCAATTTACCTTTTCCAAGAGAGGAATGCTAGGCACACCAACACTAGGCGCCAATAGGTGCCAAGTGAAAAGTATTAGTGCATTATAAGTGCCAAGTCTTCCTTTGTTGCTTATCACCTACTTTCCAACAGTTTATCCATGCCAAATTATACCAGGTCATGTCAACGTATTCCATACATGATAAGACTTTCCAACCACCAACACGTGCCAAGTGGGAATATGTGTGACAGAGTGTTATGCATGCTATGAAGTGGAAGGGCATGTTGAAGAGTGCTAAGGTGTGATAGAGAGTGCTAATGCATGTTGATGAGTATTAAGGAGTACTAGGAAAAAAAATTAAGGGATAACTAAGTCAAAATTCATGGAAGTTAATGAATATTAGGAACGTGTGGTAGGGACTAGTGTTAATGAGTGTTAGTTGTCATGCCAAGGAGTGAGTGACAAGGTATGATAAGGATTGGTAAGGCATGCTAGGTAATATCAAGGCATGTCAAGAAGTCTCAAAGTGTGCTTGGGATTTCCAAGGGATGCTAATTATATGTGCCAAATAGTGCCAAGATATGCCAATACATGCCAGGTGCTAAGGATGTGTAGGGTGCCATGGTATGTCAATATGTGTCAAGAAATTTCAAGGAAACAAAAGGAAGAACCAATAAGATGGTTAATTAGTCATAACTTTATCTTTTTCAAAAGGGGCATGCTAACCACAATAATAATAGGTCCCAATACATGCTAAGTGGCATTGTGTGCCAAGTGCTAATGTATGTCAATGCATTCAACCAAGGTGTTCCAGGGCATGTTAGGGACTACATGCAAGCCAACACATGCTAGGAGATTTCTATGTTGTGCTAGCGCATGCCACCATGTGCTTGGGCATTAGTGTCATGACACGATGTTCTAGGTACAAAGATGTTCCAAGAAATGTGAGGTGCTAAGGAATGTTAGTGTGTGCCAAAGCATTAATTCAAGGTGTGCTCGGATTGTTGAGGAGTGTTAGGTATTTCTCATCAATAATTTGACAGAGCTTGATTATGTATTAAATAATATATTTCCTACACACACTAGTGGGACTTTATCTAAAGGGAATTTTATAGATAATAAACTTAATAGATATGAATCATGTGTTGACTCATAGGAAAACTCTATTCGAGTAGTCATTACTTGAGGGAATTGATACACACTAATTACTTCTTAAAAATTTGACTGACTCTAACCACTATGGCATTGGACATATTATAAAAAAGACTCCACAATAATGATATTAAATCATTATTTTTGACAAAAAATATATTAACAAGCACATAAAGTCATAAAAAAATCATTGGAATGATCAATGGTAATGAACATTTTTTTATCGTCACTAAAAGTAACAAAAATAACATCGGTGAGGATCATTAAAAGTTCGTCAGTAGAAGTGTCACCAAAGAGAGAATTAGTGATGGGCCTTTAACAACCCTCACCAAAAGTTTCATTGAAAATGACTTTGGTGACTAACATTAAAGGACCATCACTATATGCACTTACAACGACACATTTTTAAGGACCATCACAGTATGTGATATTGGTGATGGACCTTAAAGGTCCGTCACAAGCATGACCCTCACCAATGTCCTTTTTTATTGTAGTTTTTGTTGTACAACTTCTAACATCCTCTGAGTTTTCTATTGTTGCTCTAATAAAAATTAGTTTGTTTGTTGTTGTTGACTGACTCCTAGTTGTACCCAGATTTCTAGGTTTACTTCTAATCCTGTTATGGACCAATTTCCCTTTGTATATCTTTATGGCATCTGACTTGCAGATCCTCTTCTCATTGCGACAGTTTCCTCACTTACTGCTTCTGCAACAATCTATGCATTCGTAGTGCCCACTCAAACCTTAGTGTAGTAACCTGGGGGCTCTAATAACACATGTAACATTGATAACCATTAGACAAAAATAAAATTCCTACATGCTATACACTATTCGTACAAATATGAAACATATTTATTTACTTTATTTAAAACTTATGCCTAATTGGAGAATGTGAATGCCACCATAATTTTGTTTATCAAACACCATAGGAGTTGTCACATCGAAACATATACATATATTCATTCAATTCTGTGTATATTTATCAAATCCACTTGGGACTATGATTATGGAGTAAAAGTGGATGCATTTCACTTACCAACAGGGTATTAGTTGTCAAAGGTTAAGGTATAACAAGTGATAGCTCTAAACTGTCATATCAACCATACGAACCAAATCCAAAGTACCTATCCATTAATTTTATCTGGCATAATATCATTAAAGCCAAACTTAGATATTACAAATATTTTAATGAATATTGGGATTCATGAATGGATTTTTAGAATCCGAGGTGGCCAGGTGTAGGGTTCTTCTCTTGAGATCTTGCTCCAAATCGACGATCAGTTTTGGTCGTGGGGTGGTTAGGGTAAGCTCCTACCCCCAAAACCTTGTCTTGCTTCTCATTCTACGTCACCTGGGTTGCTTTTTGGCTCTGAAACCCCTTGAGTTTAATACATTCTTTCGATTCCCTAGTGCTACACTTGGTAGCAGCTTCGCCATTGGCATGGTAGGAATTTCGTTTGCCCGGTCCTCTCCTAGCTACAGGTAGGCTCTTCGCACTGCGATGGAGTGCAACCTCTCAGCTTGGTAAGTCTTCATCCTTGTTGGATTAGTTTTACATTTGCAACGTTTTCGAGTGAGGAGTTTGGGTCTTAAGCCCTCATTTGTATTTTTTTATGCATAGGAATGGACCGCAACAACCCTCTGTTGCTCATGTGGATTTTTACTATGTTTTTGAATTTTTTTAAGTTTATCTGAATTTTGGTATTTTTTTAAAATCAAAGTGCTAACTTAATCCATCGATGGAATTTTCCAGGTACTCTTCTCACAGTCTATCCCCCACATTTTGCACCTTCTTTCTGCAGGATTCTAAGTTCACTCAATTTCCTCGAGGTGCTTTTTTCTCAGAGGTTCCCAATGGTTAAATTTTGCAAGGGTGTGCTAGACTTGCTTGATAATGATTGGAATAGTTTTCAATTTTAAAAATATTTCTAGGTTTCAATATTTTTGGTTAGTATTAAGGCAATTTGGCCCGAGGGTTTATACAAACCCTAAAAAATATGCTTAAATTATATAGAGTCTGTAATCTACAACTTTCAGAATGTTGACCCATGAACGTTGTTGCATAACAGGCATGTTTAATTTATATAGAGTCTTTCCCTTAAATGGGATTTGTTTTTCCTGGTTTTAATTTTCCTATGGAATCCTGCGCTATGCATGGACTATCTTTCGGTTTGGTTATTGACACTCATGCCATTTAAAATGTGTACTGACCATTATCAGTTGTGTAACAGATTCCTGTTGCTAAAATATGATGAATTTATCTCGTGAATTGCACATTACAACTTTGTTTTCCTCGTTTAATTCTTTTGTTTACTATTGGATTTATTTTCATGTACAATTTTCTCCATTTTCACAAGGATATATTCCAAATATGAGTAGTTATTTTATTAATGATAAATATCATCATGTGCCAGTTTATGAGTTGAGTTTTATCTTGTTTCTGCAATCAAAGTCACTTCAATGTACGTCTATCGAAATGGATAAAGTATTATCAGTGATATAGTTCTTCCCATACTGGTTACATGTTTTTATTAGCACCAGTTCCATATTTATATGATGTGTCTTTTCTCATTACTAGTATTCATATGTAGCAGATAATATCCTTTTGATTAATATTTGTAAACCAATCTCTTCATCTTGCTACTGTTTTACATTCTTTAATTGTTAAGTATGTTTATTGGTTTAATCTGTTATGCCCTAGGCTAGACAGGGTTGTTCAAACCATACGAATACATCCCTTCCCTTTTTCAGACTGTTTAATTTGGAATAACCTCCAAGTTAAACTAAGCAAATCCAAATATCTTATCTTGATATATCCTTCACCTCCTAAATCCTATCCAAACCCCTAGAGTTATGATTGAGTGATGAAAACCAGCATCTGGTTTGACAGTACTGAGTTTTATAATATTTTGTATGCATAACTACTCAGAACTTAATTTGGTTCCTCTTTCAGTACTAAGTTCATTAATAACAGGTTTAACTAAATTTAAGAAGAATACAAGGGTTTAAATCTATTGTAGCCAATTCACGTTACCAAACTTCACACTGCTAGATTACAGATTTTACATCTTCCATTTTCAACCATAATTTGTGTTACAGATTCCTATAACAATAATTCAATATTCACCTTCAGAAAACTAACTGAATACCCTACATTCTTTTAGAATTTCCATAAAATAAAATAACAAGAACAAATTTTTAACCTGTATTTTTAATAATATTATCTATCTGGAAACGTATGAGTAGAAATTATCAACATAAGGGTCCTCCACCCTACCAATGAGTTCGGTAATTACGTCCGCACTCACCCTGAGCCCCACTACCAAAAAGGATTTGACGTGTCGTTAATCTGTACTTTCTCTCTACACACCTTGGAACCTGTTTCCATATTCAATCTTGCTTGAGTCCAAAAGGGTTCCACTAGCTTATTTTTTTTCCAGCTTCGGAATCCTTGACAATCCCCATTGATTGTCTTTTACTAGTGTCCTTCTTGTCTTCCTCTTCTCCTAAGGGTGGAACGGTCCCTTGTTCTCCCACCTGAGATTAATTTTATCTCTAGGGATAAAGATCAAGAAGTCCAACTGATTAATTGTATAGTAGTTGGTAACTACTACAGACCTATCTTCCCAAGCTTTCCTCTAACCTTTTCCATTTAGAATTCATATAATCTTTATTAAAATCAAATACTAATTATTGATGTATCCACATACATTATTTTTACTCAAAATATAATTCATTTTTACTTAATCAGTTTCTTAAATTAACTACAAATTACCATAACATGCAGTAATTATTAAGCCATAGTTAAACCAAACATGTTGACTATACGAGGGGTTACAGGGTGTGATTTAATTTTTGAGGCATGGAAAATCATCCACAAAAATGAAATTTGGAATTGAATTACCAATGATAAAAAAACTTAGAAAAAAATAATTATCTTTAGTTAGATGGCTTTGGAAACCAATCTGCCTACCTAAACGTCAATATTATGAAAATAAATAAAAAATTAAAAAAGAAGTAAATAATAAAAATAAATTAATATAGATTTATTTTGATTTAAATTTAAATTGAATTTTTCCCTGACTGAGGTGTGAGTCGATGGTGTTACAACCTATATGCCAATGATTGTTCGAATCCCAACATGCCTCCTTGCCAACCTTCACATGCATGAAGCACATGGAGTGGTGGCTCCCTACACGCGTAGAGTAATTTTCATCCGCGAAGGTGGCAGGAGTATTAGGGAGACTGTCATTTCCTTGTTTTTTTACAATAGTGTGGGTAAGTTCATTGTTGTTACTCTTCAGCTCCACTGGCTTTGTCTCGCGTGTTTTGGTGGTCTAGAATAGGAAAATCCAGTGCATCCTCCCTAAGAAAAGGTTCAGTTTTGGCGAACTCCTTCTTTGGTTTATGGGTATGTAATTAGTTCTTCACTTTGAGTCTCTATGGTTTGATATGATTGTCTATTGGTGTCCAGGTTGGAAGGTCTCGTTCTTGAGTTTCCAATAAAGTTGGTTGTTATTGTGCTCTGTATGAAGGATACTGAATTGGATGTGGGGTATCATGTTTTTGGTCTGCCTCTGTCTATTATCTATGGTATTTATCTATCTCATATGGGAATATTTTGTGTATAGTTTTATCAATGCTCTTGGGTACTTGTTTTCTTCTTTCCCAATCTAAGGGGTTTCTTGTCTTGCTCCATTGCTAATGTATCAATTTCTAATGGGGTCAAGCCAGAACCTCCAAGGCTATGGTTTGTGGAGGGTTTGTTTCCTCCTCTAGTCCTCTGGCTTCTCAGAAGGATGTCACTATATGTTGGAATCTCAAAGTCTCTGTTTTTCTGGCTATCTACTTTTATCAGGTGTATGCAACGGGGGATGGTTTAGTTGTTGGGCTCTAACCTGTGTCCTATGGTAGGTTCCCATCTCAGCGGCAGCCCTGGAAGCTATGTGTTTCTAGGAATCTATCTCCACCGGGTTGGTTTACAAGCTCTTTGATTATCGGTACGGTAAATTGTAGGTATTGTGGTGTGACATCTGCATTAATGATAACTAGTTGTTAACTAGTTATAAGACATTTTTTTTTAATTATTTGTTTTAAGGAAAAGAATAGAGCTATTAATGTTTTGTTGAAAAGTTATTTTCAACAGTAATTAATTATGAATAATAAAAATTCAGTTATGGAAAGAGACTCCATAAAAAGTAAAAAGATAATGGTAATTGTTTTCCAAGCACTGGAAGGTGGTTTGGATAGTTGGAAACAGTTACCTGATCCTCTTGGGGATAAGAGACTGATCCCAGTGGGGACTAGGGGTTCTGTTCCTAGAATAAGGAGAGTGTAGATTTTCCAGAGCTGGCGGGGACCAGTGGAAAGCACTCAACAATCCTGATTTGATTTCTGGTGTTGAATGGACTTGGGGTCCTGAGGTCATTACAGAAGAAAACTGATAACCTGAACCTTCTAGTGGAAGCACGAGGGAAGAGAAGGACGTCATTTCCACTCTTGAAGGTTGGGTGGAACATCAACAGTAGTATTGATAATCAGATAAGTTTCTGATTATTTATTTTTGTTGTTAAGTTTAGTAAACTGGAATTATTGTTATGGAAGTTGAATACCGAAAAAGAATTTTAATTTCTTGGGTGATAAGTTGGAAAGACTTCAGGTTCAAAGAAAAGACTTACGGTTTTTATATTTCTGAACTTTAGATTAGCTGCTGTAAGACTTACTGCGTTTATATTTCTGAACTTTAGATTAGCTAATGTTTCTATAGTAGGGATTATGGAAAAAGAAAGGATTTACTATGCTTAGTTTATTAAGATGGAACATAATGGTCCAAGAAAAGCATTACTGTGTAGGGTTATACACTGATACAGTGACCTGTATAAGTAGGAATCTTTTAGGAATTTAATAGTGCATATGATTTCTATTTTCTTATAAATTATCCAAAAAGAGGTTTTCTATCTATAATAACCAACTGACGGACAAAACTGTCGATTATGGGTAATTTGAAGAAAAACCCATAATACATTGTTTATCCTTTCTCTAACTATACACGAATAGGAGTGGTCCAGATACTCAAATCTAAAATAATCTGAAAACTTGCATTGTACAGATTAGTTTTACAGCTTTTGATTAAGTAACTGCTGCTCAGATCTAAATATATAAACATATAGCAGTGAATATGTAAAACAAACATCCTTTCATCAAATGAGTATTTGTGCTAGAACAAATATTGAAAATATGAGTATTACAGGAAAGGAAGACTATTATTGTGAAATTACTTTCTTATAAACATGTTCAATGTTAAATAGAAACAGATAATACGTAACAGATAAAGTGAAATTATTTGTTCATGTTAAAAAAAAATTAACGATGCAACCGAAGTGTGCTGGCCCGAAGCTTGGTCACACCATTCGTAAACAGAGAATTCAGAGATATTAAATCCGAAGGTATAACAATAACCATATAAGCAGAAACTTAAACTAGGGTAAGGTAACGAGATAACTGGAATAAACCCATATATTGTTAACGCAAATGAAAATGCTTAAAATATATATAACATATTTAAAAAAACCATATTTCACAACGTATCAACATGGGGTAAATATACTTCTCACTTTTCGAATAAAATAAACCCTAAAAACCTCATAGCATGAGACAATACCAAAATTGAATACACAGTAAAATGTCCATTTTGGCCATTCATAAGTTATTATATAAACACAAGGATTAAATGTTGTCTTAGAATCTTAAACATTTATGAATTCAGACTAAAGGAAACCTCCTTAAAACTCAAAGAAATACCCAAAAATTCTTCGGTATTGATTCTTTAATGGGTACAAATAAACATAGTCAAAATCACAAAGAGGGTTCCACTGTTCACAAAAGACCAGTGTTGAAACCCTTGTGAAATGGTGTACCTGTTGAAATAAGAACCGAGAGGTCATACAAAATATGGTAGCCACACCCTGGAGGCTCAACAAGGAAAAAAATTATTGGAGCTAGCCTGGAAATGAGGAAAACACACCTGCGACAGTGCGAAAGAAACATTGTTAGCACAAGAACAAATATTCTCGCATTGGGTCCAAATTAAAATATATTCATATTGTAAGGAAATAAAACAAAAGGGAGCAGTATTGGTAGTGCTATCCCTGTAGGTAATCTAGCTGCCATAGAACCGTAACCGTGTCAGTTGTGGAAGAAAACAATGGAAAACACTTAATATACTTCAAGGTGTTGGGTAGCAGATTTCTCCCATATATTAGCAAATGGTAAGTTCATAACGTAATCCATAAATTGACCGGACAAGTTTTGTTTACCTAGGCATGACTGTAGCTTTGTGGAACGTCAGCGCTATGGAGCACAAACCAGTGTTTGACCATAATCTAGACCATCCAAAGGAGAAACCCTCTCTTTCTCACAAAATGGTCACCGAGAAAATGAGTAATGAGATAAGGTAGGAAAATTTTTCTTAGCTCCATTTTCCCGCCGAGTATGGTTATTGTAGATCTTCAGAGATCGGACGGTATGAAAAGGGGCAGGTGGTCCATGGAGAATCAAACCTGATCTAATGAGATCCGTAGTTGAGGATAGTAAATAACAACACATGTATGCTTAGTTGTATTCGGTACAGTCCCCATACCGAGGCAATAAATGAGATTGGTATCGGTGCTACCATAAAACTAATCCAAGGTCTAGATATTTGTATATTAAAAGTTTAAAAACAATTGTGTCGGGATAAGAATCTTATTACCACAGTGTATGTTAAAAGAAACTATATGTTAGATGGAAATTTGAGCAATATCTTTGAGATTGATCAGTATTGTAGCAGTAAGGTAAGGTTAATATTTAAGTAGTATGTAATCATTGTATTGGTAAAGGAAATATTAAAGTGGTAAGTGATTGTTGAAATGGTAAGGTAAGGTAAATATTAAAGTAACTTAATTTTTTTTTTATGAGTATGTGACATGTGGCCTCATGGCGCACTTTGCCTATGGGAATGGAAAGGCGACCTAGAGTTCGAGCGGTCAGGGTAGCATAGTTAAGGGAACCCCAAGCGATGCCCATCCTAGTTCCTCGTGGGGAGAATCTTGGGGATGAAAATCAGTTTTTAGAATAATCAATGAAGCATCAATCGCATACCATGAAGGCACCTCGCCCAAGGTCTGTTATTTTATTGAGGAATGGGAAGAAGAGGTAAATAAGAAAGTTGGGATAATGGATATTGACATAGAGGATTGGAAGACCTTAGTTCCGGATCTTGGAAATACTCGTGGTAGGACCACTCAATTTAAGCATACCCTTCCCCTGGTTGATGGAGAGCCTCCTAGCTAAAGCATTGGAATAGATCCTGACTGGGGTGGGAGCGACCACTAATGAATTTCCCGGTTAAAACAGAGAATTTGAAAAAAATCAATTTCAATTATAGAAACATAATGGGCGCCTCAACCGAATTGAAGAGCACATCCATTTCATTCCTCAGACCAAGCTTTCGGGCTCCAATGCAAGGAACATTGCTCTTGTCATCAAGTCTAAGGGAGAATAATAGTTTGATTTTGGTCCCTTTATTTACCTCATTTTTGCATGGAGCTATTTCATAGCGTTCAATATGTTTATGGTTGTAATAGTGTTTCTAGTTATTTATATTCTAGGCAGTGCAAATAAAATAAAACTTATCCAGCATGGTTGGATAGAATTATTATTTTTTGTTACTGGATGGCTTATCACACAGTTAGGTGGCCAACATATATAATTTTCCTTTGGGCAGGTTTAGGCCACCTAACGTGAAGGATATGGTTGTAATTTTCCAAATTTTGAAATGAATGAAAAATAAAGGTCCTACCAAGCTTACAAAAAGAAATTTAAATTGAATTTTTGTATTTCTATTTTTATAGAAATATATTTTATAATTTAATGTAGGTAAATTTTATCACATTAATATTACTAAAAAAAATAAGTTGATTTCAAATTAAATTTAGGTGTATGTTTTTGGCTTGGGAAAAAATAAAAAATAAAAACTATTGTTAGTTTAATTATTATTAATAATGAAGTTTTATGCAATTTAAAATAATGAGATGAGAGGCTCTAAGAGATGGGAAAAGCTTTAAAAACCTTTGTGGCAACTAGGGTTTTCCTTGGCCGACCGATCTATGCTTAGATCATGTGGATTTTTTTGCATATCTCTCCTGCAATCCAATCAATGGTGAATCTTGGTGATTCAACGATGAAAATAATTTATTTTGTAGGAATGGCTATTGGACAAGCAAGCTCTTCTTCAATTTCATACAGTCCCATTTTGAAATCTATATCTGGCCTCCTAGTAGTTCAATAAGTTCCTTCCCTCGTTGTTCCTTTGGATGAGGAAGCTTTCAGCTATAGGAATATTTTTTTGGAGCAAGGTTTGGTTTGTAGGTTTAATGAATTTTGGCCATGACTGACAGATCTTAAAAAATGTATCTCTGAGACATGGAAACCTTGTTTAACAACTCATTTGTATATTTATCCCATGCCTCAATTCCGAGTTTCATTTGGTGTAGTGATGGACTTCAATAAGGTTTTTACCGCTAAAATCAATTTGACAACCCCAAATCATGTATGGGTCTCAAAAATCAACTAAAACAATATTTCATTATGGTGTAAAGTGCGTTATGAAATAGGGCATGTAATTAAAAACCACCCCAAGTGTCAGAGAAAAAATGATTGAAAAAAATACCAAATGTCTAAATGGTGGAAAGGATCTCAAGGCGATCATTATATGATATTGAAAGAGGAAGAGTCACAGGATATGAAAGAACTAGAAGATGATACTACAAAAGAAAATGCATCAAAGGCAACAGAAATCAATAAGGAAAAAACACACACCAATGAGGATTCTAGGAATTCAGTGAAAGTTGAAAAGCATCAAACTCTCATGGAAAACGGACCCGCCCCCAAGAAAATGCAAGGAATAATGTGGGAAATGAAACTTATTGGGAAGATCAGGTGGATGGGGAGTACTTTAAGAACACAAACGTGCACTTTACGAAGAATGACCCATTGAAATTTACATAAAACACACTCAATTTTACAAGGAAGAAAAAAGTATTTCACCAAGAAAAACAAGAAATCAGACTAAATAAAAACAAAAATAGTGAAAAATGAAATGTAATTGTGTCTCGATATTGGAATTTTTTTGAAAAAATTTAGTTGAAAAGGGAATTAAATTTTGTGTCATAGGGAAATTGCTTGAGGGTTTGGATTGAGTCTTTGTCCTCAATCTCAAATTTGCAAGGAATATTGGAATGTGTAAAGGTTCTCGCCTCTTAATCAAGATTTTTTTTAGAATACAAAGCTCTCCACATTTCGTTAAAAAAATTCTATATATATATATATATATATATAGTGTGTGTGTGTGTGTGTGTGTGTGTATGCTTAATTGAAAAAGTAAATAATAATAATAATAATAATAATAAGTTTATTCAATTCAATTCTCGTTATATTGCACTTCTAGTTTTATAAATAAAATCACAATTAATATTTTCTAAAAGAAATTTAACATGTATATTATACTAAAAGAAATTTAAATAATATATAATGCATTCTAGTTACCTCGACTGCCAACAAACCCCAAGCTACTCCACTCACATCTATGTAATAATGTCAAATTCAACAATATTTCATCAAACATTAACATATGCAGTCAACTCAAGAATATGGATTTACTTTAATAAATTCCATGAGATATTTTCTCTCACCTTCTACTCTTTTTCTCACCAGATTTCATAAATCTAGTTACATATGCTTCACTTAAAAAATAGTGTAACAAGAAGACCAAACAAACATATTAAAACTGAACACCCAGTCTCGAAGTTTTTTTGTGTAGTTTCTACGAAATGATTTCATAGCGTCCGTTAAAATAGAGGAAGTGATAAGAAAAGATTTCGTAGTGCCCATTACAATTTTGCATTTTGGTTTTTGGGGAAGCTAAAATGACTTGAAATTGCTCTCAATCAACTCTCCAAAACCTTAAATTTCTCCTCAATACAATATGTGATTTTATTTCCTCTCTTCCCCAAGGATGCAATGTTGGTTCGAATTTGATAGTCAGAAAAGAATAAACACAAAGGGGTTTGAACTGTATAAAAAAATAGAATTCTCTATTTTTGTTGATGGTATTAATATCACAAAAAACCACATGCTCACTACCCTAGAATGCAAAGACACATTCCTTTGTATGATTTAATTTTGATAGAACAAAAATAAAAGCGAAAATGGGCAAAGAAAAACAAATGAAGCCACCGGGGTTTAATTTATTTATTTTATTTTATTTTTATTTTTATATAAATCAGTTCGACAAGCTACAAACTTTCAAAATGACTAGTTTACTATAAATACCTCACATTCCTACTCCTATTAACTATAGTACATTCCTAGGTGGTTTTTTAGACCATTTCAACAAGAACATACAAGATATATGAACAAATCCCAATGATTGGAGCTTCAATGCTCAGATTCTTAATGTAAATTGATTAAACAAGTACAATATTTTAAAGATAACAAAAAACACAGGAAAAAAATTCATTTAGCAATAATTCAAAGAATAAATCAATTTGCTTCAACATCAGGGTTTCAATACAATCTAAAAACACGTCAACTTATAGTCTCATTTTCCCGTTCAATTTTTGCCATTCACCAAGAAAAGACTTTCTGGCTCACACTGATTGAAAAGTAAAATGATTCACAACCTCAGAATTGTAGTTTCAATGAGAAACAAAAAGTTCATCTCTTCTCTCCCTCTCTCTTCTCCTTACTTTGGAGCTTCTCCTTTTCTCTCCTCCTTCTTCTCAAACATTTTTTTTTTATTGTTTCCCAAAAGTAAAGAACTATGAAAACCAAGAGTCACAAAGGGTGAATCATTTCCCCTTCTCCACAAAATAATGGAAACTAAAAAATATATTTACATTAGAAAATAAATTCTCCAACTTATTTCTAAAATTAAAAACTCACTTCTTAATGTAAATATTCACAATTTCTTACAAAAAATTTAAAAATTCCTCCCAGCGTTCCCATGTGACCATCCCATCACATTGGTAAGCTCTTGTCTATACTCTCACACCTTGTGCTCGACATATGCACCTGCTTCAGACTCCCAAGGTGAAGAAAGTATTCATGGTTTCCTAACCATGTGCTGATTAAGTGAATCTTCCTCGATCCCAAGCTTTATGTTTTAGCTAATCCTTCTCCTTGCCATGTCGTTCTTCTACTATTTTCTCTTGCTATAGTCTTCCTCCTTCATTTTTGATGAAAAATTGCTCTACCATCTGCAACATGTTGTCCTATGTTCTCCTCTGCCCTGCATACCTCTTTTATTGAGGCTTCTTCAACATCAATTTCCTTACATATGCAATCTCAATGTACAAATTCTCCTTGGGATGGGTTAAATCACTGCTTATGTGCTAAAATTTAGTCTTGCTATCCCTTACTAAAATCTTGGTGGTTGAAGCAAAGTCCTCCATTCATCAATATTCCTTGAATATGGTGTATCTATATTAGGGTTTATATTTTCCTCCCTCTACTAGTTGTTGTGTTTCCTTCATCGAAAATTTGGCTTTCATTCCTCCATAGTTGATTAAGACACTTGTATGTCTTTCCTCTTTCTTCTCTTTAGCAAATATATCATTATATTCTTGCTGAAACATCCTATTTTTTCCCTCTAAATACTGCATCTCTTCCTTCTTCTCATCCAAATTTGCATAATTTCTATGGTTTCCATATTCTATATTTCTTTCTAGCCATTTTTCTAAAAATTCAATTTCAAAATTGTATTGACAAAAGGAAATTGTTCATCAAATTCTACCACAATTTATTGAGGTTCAATACACATATATATGTTATTAGAAATGTATAAATTCTCTTCTCCATTTGTATCCTCTTCCAACAACTTTAGTTTAGCTTCACACCTTACAAGCTCTCATTTTTTCTCTAGAAGAAAAGTCAGGTTTTTCTTGTCCTTCCTCATCTCCATTTTCTAATCATGCCCATCTTCAATAATTTGTGCAAACATTTCTTCAACTTCTCCATTTCTAATAGAATTGAAATTATGTGCATTATTCTTCATCTTTGTAACAATATCCAAATATTTTCCACCATTCCTTGCTAAACTTGCATTCACACACAAATTGTTAGTTTCAAAATCATAAGGCTTTGCAACCTCATTTGATGCTTCTGGCACCATTTCTTCATGTTGACTTCCTTTATCCAAATAATCTGTGAGACTCCCAATGAGCCCCTCATCAACATATTCTTCATGACTGTCTTCCTCTCAAAGGATGGATCATTGTTACGATTTACAAATGTACATTTCCTATTTCTCACTTTCTCCAACCATCCTTTCCCCATCCAACACTAAAGCTTCCAAGATTCACATCAAATATTCATCTTCCTCATCCACTATAACATCATCCTCATTAACATTCAAACATGTGTTCATCTCCCTCAGTAATTTCTTCCACGACTACATTTTCCCATCACACATAGTATTAATCTTAACTATCCTCTCTCTTCCTTCCAGTTTGTATAAAAACACTTAGTGATTGTTCCTCCTGTCCGAATAGAAAAAAATCAATGCTCTTTCCTTCATTTGGAAAAACTCCTACATTCATACACCAATTGTTAAAATAAAAATCATCGTGGAATGTATCCTCCATTAACACCTTGACCATCATATCTTGATTGTCCACACGATTTTTGATACTCTCAACTAGTTTCTCATCAACATTTTATTCATGCTAGAACTTAGTTTCCAAGTGACCCATGAGAATTTCAACTAGTCTCCTTTCAACATTATCATTCTCTCTTTCTTCAAGGTTTACTCCTTGTTTAAGTTCACAAATAACTTATTCTTCAATAACTATCCTTTGCTGCAACTCAACTCCTTTGAGATTTTCCTCCAAATGAGCATTTATATTTTGTTCAAAAAGCTTGAGTTTCTCCATCAACTAATAATTTTATCTCTGTCTAAGCTTCACCTGCAAAAAATTCCATTTTACTTTCTTCTGGAGAGTCCATCTGTAACTTTGGTCTTCCTCATATTTCTATAAAAGTCCTCTCAAAATATCTAGTTGTAATTTTATTTCAGCTACTTCTCTATCATGTTTGTCCTGACTTGATCTACCATGGATTTTCTCTAAACTTTACTATGAATTCCAATAGTCACAAATATTCTCCTTCCATGAGCTTCTCCCTACTTGTAGTGAGCTTCACACAATCCACTGCAACAAACTTACTCCACCAACATGTTTGTAAATACTTGATCTGAAATTATAAACATGAAGGTTTCATAAAAAAATTGCAAGTTAAGTTTATGTCTTGTGGACAATGGAGCAAGTTGAAAATTCACATAAACTTAATGTTTTTAGTTAAGTTTTGCAGAAATAAAACAAATAATGAAACAATGAAAAACATCACACAAAAACAATTTGATGACAGAGTTCACCCCTCCTAGGTTACATCTCCGAGTCCATCTTCCAATGTTGGGCCTTTATATTATATTCTCACATATGAAATTACATTAGTTTACATAGATCAAATTATGAAAATGACACTTGATCCATTGAGTCCATAACACCCAAAATCCCATGTGTGGCTCTTCTTCGAATCAAAAAAACTGAAAAAATGACAAATTTAGGACTCAATCTCCATTTCCTTGCTATATGTCCTGCAAATTGAGAAAAATAGCTAATCGTTCTACATATTCTGCCTTTTTTCCAACCGCTGAGTGGAAAATTCGCCTGGCGCCAATGAGATTCGTACTGAATTAGGCACAAAATGTCGCCTACTTAATGTTCCCAATAACCCTTAGTGTTAGAACTTTAGCCCTTGAACACAGTCACGTGGAGCCATATGGCTAGGAACTAGGGCTAACTTCCCACCCCTTCTAATCCTCTCCCTTTGTCTCAGAATTTGGCTATGTTGTATCTCTTTCTTGAAGGCAGTTCATGGCTGAAAAACTACATTGAGAAACCAACTCGACCAGTATTTAGGTTATGAGGGATTTTTTTAATGTTGTTCATTATCACTAGACAATGGCCTGTGATGCACAATGGCCAGATCTATGATCTATTATGGGTGGTTGATGATGATTGTCAAATTACGCTTAGAAATAAATCCCTCTCTTGCAGAAACTTGATCAAAGTGCCAACATCCAGCTTTGAAAGAATGACATAACTTAAAAGAGTTTGGTATATGAATAGAAGATAATATATGATAATTAAGCAGTTATATTGAATACTCAGTCAACCAGATATAGGAGATCTGTGTAGAAAACTTCTGTAGCCCAACAAAACACATTCAAGAGATGACAAAAGGAAACAATTAAAAGATGTAAAGGAATTAACCAAAACAAACAGTTCAATTAATTAATCTCTTTAAATGATTATAACTTTGCAAGGGGCTTTCAGAGAGATTGATACTCAATCTATTCCTACCCAGATCTCCTATGTTACCTTGAACATGTGCAGAAGTAGATTATGAAATCACTGGAAAAACATACAGAATAAAACAAATTTTTTCATGAACTAGAGCCAAAATACTTTAATTAAAATTCATGTAATAAAAGTCTTTAGTCTTTAAAAAAATGGTAGGATTTTGGAATTAAAATCCAACCTTTTTTACAATAAAAATCATACAATGTATAGCATATTGCATCAAGCTACCTGTATCTAGCTTTCTCAAATAAAAATAATATCTGAAAATTACAGGGAATTTGGAACTGCTAGAAAATCTTCTGCCTCCAGATCTGGAAATTGGTTCATCGATGTTGGTCCCCTGCTTTGGAATCTGGAGTGGTTGGATTTTTTTCACAAAATGTATTATCTTTCCTTCAAACTTGGTTATCTCTAACACCTATATCAACTAGTTGTCCCTTTGAATACTATTTCTAAGTCCAAAATCTGAAAATAATCTCATGTTTGTTTATGTTTTCCATCTAGTTGATCAAGGAATTCTTTATATTTTGGAGTTAAACAAAACTATATGTTGACCTTTTTCCCATAGTCTTTGCCTTCATTATATTTTAAGTGCTTAACCATTGTCGCAAAATATTTGGGAAGAAAATATTTTGCTTAAACCTTGTAGATTCATATTTCTCTATTTTCATGAATTTCGTATATGAAATCTCAAAATATTTCCTCAAATTATTTTATCTGGTAAAATCATCCATTGATTAAAATCCATGTCTTGTTTTGAAATCCATGTCTTGTTTTTCCATGATTGGTAAAATATATTTTAGTTTCTCTTTTTCACTCTTGCAAAATCTTTGGATGAGAATTTATCCAGATTTTATGTTCATGTGAATTTCATCATCATAATTTCTTTCTTCCTTAAATTCATAGCATAAAAAATTATTTTTTTTCTCTGTAAACATTCGTTTTTACCTCTATAAAATTTTTCTACAAGGAAGAAACATCTCTTTCTAGTATTGCAAACTCCATTCTCATTTACCTTATTTTGCTCAGTCTCCTTTTACCTAAATCTTTCGCCCATAAGCTCATTTCATAAAAATATGACATACCTCGTAGACCTTCACTCCTCACATTAATAAATTCAAATCTATGTAAAAAAAAGTGGATTTACAATGTTCTTTCTGTGAGGGGGGGTGTAGATTAAAAGTTGAATAGGCAGCCCCCCCGCGCACAAACCATTGATTTAACATTTCACATATCTCGAGGAATTTTAAATTATGGTGGTTTAATGAAGTGTGGGGTGGGGACATAGGTTTGATTTAACTTTTTTATTCGACTTGTAAGTTGTTATTATTGGTTGAGGTATATAACATGGTAAAAAATGTGGTTCCCATACTTTAGAGATTGGGCTGACTTGATATTTTTAAATTAAGTTTAATATTTTAAATAAATAATTTTTATAAAAAATATTATTATATATATTTTATAAAATTAAATCTCATTTAAAATTAAAATATTAAAAACAACTCAGAGACATTTATAAAAAAACTCAAAGACAATTCATCCCTTAGCAATGGAAAGGGTTAGATGGAACTATATTTAAAGGAAGGCATTTTCCAAGGTAAGGATAAGATTAAAAGAAGGTCGCAAAATTTGGAAAATTTCAAAAACGATTTTGTAACTTTTAAAGGCGTCATAAAAAGTTACAACATAGGCTCCAACTGGGGACTACTTCCCCTTGTGGGATGCAAAGAACCTAGTAAACTAGTTGTCTTAAACTCATTGAGCATGGAGTCAGTTCATCGAACTGTAATATGAAAATATGAAACCATATTTCCTGCACTATTCCAGATACTGATTCACACCGAAATTTGAAAACTGAAAATTACTAAAATGAAACAACTAACATTGCAAGTGGAAATAAGCACAACAATTCCTAATTCATTGGGCTATGGAGTCAATCAATTAATCACCAATAAATTTACTCCTTTCAATATTTTTCAAGTCATTTCACTCAACCAAACAAAACTTCATACTGCAAACTTGAAACACAAGATAAAACAATTGATGAGCTACTGCATTAATCCATAAAATGGAAATTCACTAATCTACTACACTAATCCATAAACTGCAAACTCATTGATCTGATGCACACTGAATATGAAAATAACTAATTAAATATCGCATAGCCTTTACCTAACTAAAATGGAAATCTACAGTCTTAGGTGTAGTCATGTTTCCAGTGTAACCAGATGGGAATTGGATTGACTAGCAGACCACCTTATATGTCGTTGAAAACTTGAAAATATTTACAATGTGAAACTCAAATTCCATTCGAAATGGATACTTGCAACTGAAATTTGAAGACTGCATCCTTTCTTGATGTTTGAAATTTTTGGTCATCATCAAGAAGAAGAAAGATATTTTGTTGAATGCAACTGACATTTCGAACCAAGGGAATTAGTAACCTAGTGGAATCGCCATATAAACAAAGTGGAGACATCGGGTTAAGGAATTGCAACCAATATCAAATGATTACTCCTTATTCACCATCAAGGAATCAATATAGTAATTAGCCTTCTCCAGAGAAATATTTCTTCGTTACTTCGCTCCTCGACAATGACAAAAAATGTTGTATCTGTTTCTCAAAGGTAGTTCTTGGTTGCGAAACTACGTCGAGAAACCAACTTGACCAGTATTTAGGTCAAAGATGGCCATTGAACCAGATGGGGATCCCTCAAATGTTACAAGAAATTTTTTAACATTGTTCATTGTCACTGGACATCAGCATATGGAGAAAAATGGCCATATCTATGATTTATTATGGGTGGTTCACGATGATTGTCCAATTTATGCTAAGAAATAAATCCCTCTCTTTCATAAACTTGATTAAAGTGCTAACATCCAGCTTTGAAAAAATGACATAACTTAAACAAGTTTGGTATTTGAATAGAGGAAAATATATGAGAATTTAAAAGTCATACCGAATACTTAATCAACCAGATATGGTAGATGTGTGTAGAAAACTTCTACAACCTAAAAGAACACATTGAAAAGATGACATAAGGAAATAATTAAAAGATGTAGAGGAATTAACCAAGGCAAACAATTTAGTTAATTAATATCTTTAAATGACTATAAGCTTGGAAGGGGATTTTAGAGAGGCTGACACTCAATCTATTCTTACCCATATCTCTGATGTTACCTTGAACATGTGCAGAAGTAGATTATGAAATCCTTGAAAAAACATATAGAAGAATTTTTTTTTTCATGAACTGGAGCCATAATACTTTAATTAAAATTCCTGTAATAAAAGTATTTACAAAAATGGAAGATTTTTGGCATCAAAATCCAACCCCTTTTTACAATGAAAATCATACAATATATATAACATTACATCAAGCTAATTGTATCTATCTTTCTGGAATAAAACTCTAAACAATAAACTAAAGATAAAAAGAATCTCTAAAAAACTGCAGGGAATTTGGAACTACTAGAAAATCCTCTACCTCCAAATATGCAAATTGGTTCATTGATTTTGGTCCTCTGCCTTGGAATCTGGAGTGGTTGAATTTGTTTTCACAAAATCTGTTATCTTCCCTTCAAACTTGGTTATCTCTTCCACCTATATCAACTAGTTGTCCCTTTAATTGTTATTTCTAAGTCCAACATATGAAAATATTCTCTTGTCTATTTATATTTTCCATCTAGTTGATCAAGGAATTCTTTGCATTTTGGATTTAAACCAAACTATATGTTGAACTTTTTTTCCGATAGTATTTGCCTTCATTGTCTTTTAAGTTCTTAACCATTTTCACACAATATTTTCATGAATTTCATACATGAAATCTCAAAATATTTCCTCAAATAATTTTATCTCATAAAACCATCCATTGATTGAAATCCATGTCTTGTTTTGCCATGATTGGTAAAATATCTTTTAGTTTCATTTTCTCACGTGGCCTATAAAATATTTGGATAAGAATTTATCCAAATTCTATGTTCACGTGCATTTCCTCTTCATAGTTTCTTTCTTCCTTAAATTCATAGCATAAAGCATTGTTTTTCTTCTCTGTAAACTTTCATTTTTACCTCTGTAAAATTATTCTACAAGGAGGAAACATCTCTTTCTAGTAGTAGATGGTAAATGGTTTAAGAGGGGGGGTGCAATGAACAAGAGGATGTCAGCTGTAAAAAGTAGTAAAAGTGAAACAAATTTGTCCTGGGGGGAGGTTAAAATTCGAATAAGCAGCCCCCCGCAAACCATTGATTTAAAATTTCACATATCTCGAGGTATTTTAGATTATGGTGGTTTAATTAAGTGTGGGGTGGGGACATAGGTTTGATTTGACTTGTGAGTCGTTATTATTGGCTTACGTAAATAACATGGTAAAAAATGTGGTCCACATACTTTAGCCATTGGGATGAATTGATATTTTAACATTAAGTTTAATATTTTAAATAAATAATTTTATAAAAAATATAATTATATATATTTTATAAAATTAAATCTCATTTAAAATAAAAATTTTTAAAAATAACTCAGAGAAATTTATAAAAACCTTAGATACAATTCATCAGTTAGTAATGGAAAGGGTTAGATGGAATGATATTTAAAGGAAGACATTTTCCAAGGCAAGGATAAGATTGAAGGAAGGTAGAAAATTTTGGAAAATTTCAAAAAATATTTTGTAACTTTTAGTCAGAAAAGTTACAGCATGTCACAAAGTGGTCATGGGACTGGGGGCCAACGTGGGCTAGGTGCCACCCTCTCTACCCCTCCGTCATGCTATATGGTTACATGCCGTTGAAAAAATTGAGGGATGGGACCAAGCACCCTGCCTCTCCCTCTATTGTTCAAATAAATTTTACTCGTTATATAGATTAAAAAAATATACATGTTTTGTTGGTAATATGGTTGGTTGTTGTTTGATGGGTCATGGGTTCAACTCCAATAGGGTTAGCTGGTCTCCATAACAAAATTTTTTCCTCTCTCGGAGTGCCACATGGCACCCTAGGATTGGGCCACATTTCACTTCGTGATTGGCCCGTATCATAACCTTCAACCAATAAAAATGTCCCACCCAATCCTATACAATACTACCACATGGTGGCATGGGATTGTCTCGTACCACGCATTGTTATTTCCCAATCAGTTGCTAATGTAAGTTGTATGTTCTACCCAGTCCATGGCCCAATCAACCCTGCAAGTTAACTTTTAACTTTTGGGAAAAAACTTCAGAACATCATAACTTCTTCATACGACATCGGATTGAGGTGATTCAAGTGGCATTGGAATGATGATGAAGAACACTACGTTTTGGCACTCATTTCAAGCAAGTTTGAGCACTTTATTTTTTTTTAAGAATATTTTTCATCCTTTGGATCAATATCATACTAAGCTCTTCCATCCCTAGTCTTCTCTAAGTATTGTTGGGAATCACGATTACCTTTAGAGAAAAACCCATAGGTGTTAGTCAATGGTCACATCATCGGAGCTAAGGATCCATGAGAGGCAGTTAGTTCATGTCACGAAACACATGGGGAGGGTTGATTTATCTAATTTCCAACAACATCCCCCCCCAATGCAAGTGGGGTGTGTATCGAACTCGTGAAGTACACTCTGATACCACTTGTTGGGAATCATGATTGTTGTTAGACCAAAACCTGTAGGTGTTAGTCAACGATTGCATCTTCATAGTTAAGGATCCATGAGAGGCAGTTAGTCCATGTCAAAAAACACATGAGAAGCAGTTGTTTATCCAATGTCCAACAGGTATTTCTACTGACTCCTTCCTCTAGAATATTCATCTAAGAGCTCTCTACTCTTCTAGATTCTGCATGCAATTTACTCACCTTCTTCTTCTGAGAAATTTTTTGTTCTTCCTCACTTTCTACTACAAGGTTCCTTTCCATCATCTGCAACTGTAAACATTCATCACTGCTACTTGTGATAAAAAATTAATCCACAATTAACTTTAAAAAAAATATCATTACCTCCTTGTCCAATCTTCACTTGAACACACAACTGCTGCTAAAAAATTCTTCTTACTGTTGTCATCCCTTTGTTGTTGCACACTTTCTTTTTCTTTAAATCATCACCATTATTCCTCTTGATTGCTTCCTAAGTCAATCTATTCTACTTCAAGGTAGAGATCCTCCACTATGTTTTTACAACACCTCACAATAAACAAACCTCAATTGAACTTAATTTGAAAGCAAGCATTTACCTCAATTTTCTATAAAATTTGCTTACTATAAGGGTTTCCTGTATCTTTCTATAAGAGTTGTAAAGCTAAAAGAATTACATAGATCTGATACCACTTGATGGAATCTGGTTACCCCGACTACCAATAAACCCCAGGATACTCCACTCACATATCTATATTAACGTTAAATTCAATAGTATTTCATGAAAAACTAACATATGCGATCCACTCAAGAATATGGATTTACTTTGATAATATCCATGATATATTTTTCTCTCACCTTCCACTCTTTTTCTCACCTAATTTCATAAATCCAATTACATACGCTTCACTTAAAAAATAGTGTAATGGGAAGACCAAAACTAAACACGTAGTCCCAATTGTTTTTTGCACAGTCACTACGAAATGGTTTCATAATGCTCGTTAAAATCCGGTAGGCTCTACAAAAAGATTTCGTAGTTCCCATTAAATTATGCATTATGGTTTTCAAGGAAGCTAAAATGACTCGACCTTGTTCGTAATCAACTCTCCATGGAATTGACTTTCTCCTCAATACAATATACAATTTTCTTGCCTCTCTTCCCCAAGGATGCGATGTATGTTGGAATTTGATACTTAGAAAACACCAAACACAAAGGGGTTTGGATTGTATAAAAAAACAGAGAATTTTGTTTTTTCTTATGGTATTCAAGTCACATTAACCCATCCACTTAATACCCCAAAACATAGAGACACCTTCCTTCGTAGGATTTAAATTTTATACAACAAGAATAAAAATGCTAATGGGAAAAGCACAACAACTTAAGCCACCATGGTTTGAATTATATATATATATATATATATATATATATATATATATATATATATATATATATATATATATATATATATATATAAATAAGTTCAGTAAGCTACAGTCTTTAAAAATGACCATTTTACTTTAAATACCTCACATTCCTACTTCTGGACACCATGGTACATTCCTCGATGTGTTTTGATACCATTTCAACAAGAACACACAAGATACATGAAAAGATCACAACGATTGGAGCCCCAATGCTCCGATTCTTAATGTAAATTGATTGAACAAGTACAAATATTTAAAGATAACCAAACATAGAAGAAAAAAACTTCATTTAGCCACAAATCAAAGAATAAATCGATTTTATTCAACATTGTGGTTTCAATTCAATCTAACACCACATCTACTTACAGTCTCATTTGTCATCCAATTCTTCCATTCACCCAGAAAAAACTTTTTGGTTCACAAAAATTAGAAAGTAAAACTATTTGCAACGTCAGTATTGTAGTTGCACAACGAAGCAACAAGTTCCTCCCTTCTCTCTCTCTTTTCTCCTTACTCGAGAGTTTCTCATCTTCTCTCCTTCTTCTTCTCAAACACTAATTTTTTTTATTGTTCCCCACAAGGAATAGACTATGACAAACAAGAGTCATAAAGGGTGAATCATTTCCTCTTCTCCACAAACTATGTGAAACTAAAAAGTATATTTATAGTAGAAAATAAATTCTTCAACTTATTTCTAAAATAGAAAACTCACTTCCTAATGTAAATATTTACAATTTATTACAAAACATTTAAAAATTCCTCCCAAGATTACCATGTGACCATCCCATCACATTGGTAAGCTCTTGTCTAGAATCTCACATCTTGTGCTAAGTCTATGCACCTACACCAATATAGATCATACTTATAATCATGGTATTTCAAATATTCATGTTTAAATTTGAATGATATTCATATAAAATTTTAATACTTACAATAAAATCTCTCACTCACTCACACACCTATATATAACATTGCCAAACTCATCCATATGTAATTACGTCGTAAGGAATTCCTCTATTAAAACAACTCCCCTGTTTAACACTTGTCCTTCATCTGTGTCATTCGATATTTCATTAGACGGTTAGAATCTCCTCACTCGTTGATTTGAATTTTGTACTGATTGGCAAGGTGGAAATAGATCTTACCTTAGTTTCTAGGGCATGGATCCAACGACCCTCATTGAATAAGGTTAGTTAAGGGCTTAAGCAATCTTTCCTCACCTGCACTCACCCAACCCACTCACATTCACCACACGTATCTAGTAGAGCTCGACTCTAGTGATTCAATCCATCATTGAATTGCTATGGAATGATTGCAATCAGCCCTAAGGATTTAACCCCACTGGTAATTTCTCCTTAATTTTCTCTCTCTATAAGCAGGTTTTTGTAAAGGGACATTTGGTGTCAGAATAAGGTTGTTAAACTGTTAAACCAGTAACTCTAATGCCTACACCTTGTGAAGTGCAATGGGGTATTTGTTTTAATAATAATTTTTTTCATTCAGTGATTGTAGGGTTGAGGTCTTGTCTCGATTCATTTCTTTCCGCCCTCAACTTTCATCTTTTTGGATATTTAATCCCCTACATAAGGAGAAATCCTACAATCCTACATGTTTATATGCATTCTTAACTCCCATAGCAGAGAAAATGTGCATCTGAATTTCTCCTTTACTTCCTCTTTATTTCAACCTTAGAGATTTATGTGCTTTCGATCTCAAAGATTGGCAGATTTTGGCTTCTTTTAGCAAATAAAAAAAGTTTTCTGTGGTCCAACCAGTTTTAGGCTCAAGACGGTGATATCTAAATTATATCAGACAGAATTTGACACTGATCTGGCTTCTTTTAGTTTAGATTTTGGAGAATATATGATGTTTTGTTTTATTCTTTCTCCTACATTATTCATTTCAAAGACATTGGATCTTTATGTCTCGTTTGAAATTGTGTTCTGCTTATTTACTTTTCTGGTTGGATGATATGGTGCATGGAAGAATTATCTGTGAAAATTGTGTATTATCGGATTATATTTTCTTTGCAGTGTGTTTTCTTGCTCATTATTGATGTTTCATTTAAATGTTTTTTTTCCTTAAAATTTTCATTCAAAATGTAGATTTTTGTAGCTTGTGTAATGTCATTTTCAAAGAGACACTAAACTTTTAAATTGTGTGTTGTTGCAAGAATTTTCCTGCCTCACATCTACCCAAGTGACCATTGATTTTTGGTGTTCCTTTCTTTTCACTCTAGTCGCTACCGCAGGTTGCTTTTCTCGCACCTCAAAGGTGTAGGGATGAGCTGGGGTTTTGATTGCTCTAGTTTCTCACTCACAATAAAGGAGTTCACATGTTTGGAGATGGTGTCATATGGTACAAGGACTTTCACTTCATTATGGCTAATGCATTTTAAACTTGGATTGAATCAGCATCAAGTATTGTTGGGCCTTGAAATTGTCATTTACTTCCATTACATTTTCACTTATATTTCCATATTATCACCTTCACTCCACCTCCATTTCATTGCATTTACCTTACCATTAAAACTATTGAGTTACATTAATGTTATTCCAAACTGTATTTATTCCTAGTATTTTTAAGTGAATTTGTGGTTAAAAATTAGAAAATAATATGCACATACTTATACCAAACAAGTGGAATGACTTTGTTACCATGTGTAGGTAAAAAAGAAGCTTCCATAAGACCCTTTTGTGGCCTCCTGAGGTCAAATTCGATTTGAATGGAGAAGATCATGGGATCATGAGGATACATGTCTCATTTCCTATTTGTATTGTAACACTAGGAAGACATGTGCCCTATCACTTCCTATTTGGATTGTAACTCTAGAGATATAGGGGGAGATTCATGGACTCTGATTAATGAGATAGCTTCTCATCTATTGTATAAATAGGGGAAGTTTTCTCCTATAAAATCATATGTAAAATTGGAGTTATGCTCAAGCTTTGAATAAAAAATTAGATTGTGGCACCTTACTCATGAATGTTCCTTCATTTTGACTTAGTTTTTCTTACATATGGAGCATCTAGATTTACCATCTCTCATACTTTTGGACCAGCTATCTAAAATGTGTGAGATTTATTTTCTTTTATATATTAAAATTTATTTTCTTTCTTAGATTATATCTTCAATTATGTGTATGATTGAATGCTCCTAAAGATCATGTCAAGAGGGTGACGCTATCATACTTCCAACTTGCATGCTCGAGTATTTAGCCTATGCAATAATTGAGTTTTCCTTTTCATGTTCTGTTATTTACTTTCCTAGATCAAATCTTTAGGAATTGTATAATTGGGTATTCCTAAACATCATGCCAAGAAGGTAACTTGTCATACTTTACAATTGGGTGCTCGAATGTCTAACATATGCAATCATTGAGCTTTTATTTTACATGATTTTACATTATTTTCTAGATTAATATCCTCAATCAACTGTATAATTGGGTGTTCCTAAAGATCAGGCCAAGAAGGTGACTTGGCATACTTCACAATTGGGTGCTCGAATGTCTAACCTATGCAATTATTTAGTTTTCCCTTTGTATGCTTTAATTGCTTTCCTAGATTTAAAGACTAAAGTATAAACGATTGCTTGTACATCATCTCAAGAGGGTGATTCTATCATACTTCCATAATGGATACTGAAGTGATTGAATATACCTTAATTGTTTTTCTTTACATGGTTTGAAATGCTTTCTTAGATTAAAATTTCAATTCCTGCAAGTATGATTGCACACGCTATATTTTCTTTTGAATTTTTTTTCTTTCTTTTGTTACTTTATTTCATAGGTTAGTTGAATTTCATTTTTCATTATTTGATTTCATAGATAAGATAAATTGGTTTTTGTTATTTTGTAGTTAGATTGATCTAAACTGAAAGAAAATTTCTAGCACGTACAATGCACGCATGCTTCACAAGTTTACGAAACCCCGGGTTGACAAATTAAATGACATGCAATTATTTTGCCCCAACATTTTGGCACCGTTGTTGGGGAATTGTGCATAGGAACTAGCTTTCAGTCTAGAGTGTATTTTATTTTTGTTTTTACTAACCATATATGGAAAAAGGGCCTAGAATGCAGCCCAAAGACTACATTGAGTAATGGTATCAAAAAGCGATTGCGCCACAACATTCATCAATTCTTCGAGAGATCCTTGTGGCAAATCGAAAGGTCAATTCAATTTCTCATATCCTTACAAACAAGCGGGTACATTTTTCAAGTTTAGATATGAGCATTTCAAAAATTCTATTCCGTAAATGGCTTCATTGGAAGCATGAATATACTTAAAAATAAAAATAAAAGAATAGTTTTTAGATGGATAGGAAAATAAAAATAAAACCAAGCTTGGCTAGAATTTTAGAATTTTTAATTTTGTTTCGAAAAAAATAATAATAATCAACGTTGATTAATTCATTTTGAATAAATTTCAGTGACGCAGTAAGAATCATTTTAATCATAAATCTTCCAGGAAATCACATAAGGATTTTTTGGAAGATTATAAAATCAAATTAATCAATTTAAAAATTAAAATTAAAAAATTCGTTAAAAAATTTTGCTAGAAATTGATGTACAATTCTATTGAAAATCGTCGTTTGAGTCATGATCCTTTTTTTTATTGGTTCTAAAAATTTTAAAGTTTTGCACCCTGTCAATCTTTTTTTGATTTATTGAATTACATGTGCACAATTTTTCCTTTAAAAAAAAATTGTTTTATTTAAATTAAAAAATATATGTATATATTTTTTTAAATTAAAAAAAAATGTAACATATGTGATTTAAAAAAAAATTAAAACATTTTTATATGAAAAAAACATAATATATATATATATATATATATATATATATATATATATATATATATATATATATATATATATATATATATATATAAACAAACGATTAGTGCCCATTTTTGCCTGAAACACTGAAAGTGAGCAAAGTCCAAAGGATAGTCCAAGTCTACGTGATGCTGAGGCCAGCCTTTCACTAATCTCAGTGAAGGCCTCCAATCCACGCAGGCCATGCAACAATTCAAAACCATGGACAAGCTCTGGAAATTTTACCACAACAAGCACCATCCAATTTTCAATTTCTTCCGGTATGCTCGCCAAACGACGGTCTCCATTCACTGTGACCGCTCATCCGCACTACAAAACCAAAATTCCTTTCAAAATAGATCCTCCATGGTCGCTTTCTTATTAAATCCATTACACATCAAAAACTATAAATAAAAAATCAAACCACAAAAATTTTATTTTGTTGAAAAGTTAATTGCCAGAAAACGTAATTGTGAGAAATGCATAACTGTTAAAAAAAATGATTTTAAAACGCATTTTCTAAGCAAACCGAGGTGAATTAGGAAAAAATAAAACATGAGTTTTTTCGAAAACAGGGGAAATTAGGTAACTTGGGAGCGATTTTCTAGATTTCAAAACAGTTTGGGAGAAAATCAGGGTTCTTCAAAGCTTTGTTTTGCAGATTGCGTGGAGAAACGGTTAAAAAAAAAACAGATAGTGAACAGTTCAAAATGACATCCTTGAGGAAGAAGATTTCAAATTGAAATCAAAATATATTCAATCCACATGGCATGAAGAATCCACCCGTATGTGGCCACGAGATGAATTTAATCATTGCAAGAGCTGTAATATGTGATATGATGACAGTCTATGCTTGGGTTTCTTCCATGTTGATCCACACCCTGGCAATCTTGTGGCTATTAGAGAAGGATCCCTTGCATACCACGACTTTGGTATGATGGGAAATATCCCACGATATTATTGAGTAAGCCTCATTCAAATGCTTGTGCACTTTGTTAATCATGACTCTTTGGATTTGGAAAATGACTTTCTTTCACTTGGCTTTCTTCTTGAGGGGATGAAGATAAAGACATTGGATCTTGAATTTAGGGTGGTTGAAAGTGCATATCCTTTCATTATACGCAGATTACTTGTTGATCCAAATCCTGATATGAGAAAAATATTGAGGGAGCTTCTTATCCACAACAATGGATCAATTCGGTGGCATTGTCTTGAATGCCTTGTAATGGCGATTGCTGAGCAGACTTCGGTCATAGATAAAGATGCTCAAGGAATCTGGTTGCAAAATGATGTGGACACCACTGCATTAAAAGTATGGACATTATCTTTTGATATGTGGGCTATTGCTACATCAACAATAGATTTGTTTGATTTTATTTTCTCAGGGAAAGGTTTAAGAGTCCGAATTCAATTAGTTCATGATATTGTTAAAACACTAGATGCTTTTCTTCAGCAAGAAATTTTTGGTTATATTTATCTGGAGAGTGAGACCAATAAAATTAGAAGCTTCTCATTAACATAATAATATTTTTCTCATTAAGGTTATTTCTGGGCTGTGTGCTTTTGTCAGTGCAAATAAAGTACATTGGATTTTATTGAAGTCTCAACTGTTGCTGCATTATTAAAAGGCTAGTGATTTTTAATAAATTAAATTTTCAATGAAAAAATCTAAATATTTTATCATAACCTTAAATTTTTATTTTGTGCAAACAGTTCAAAATTCAAAATAGTTTAAGATTGGTTCAAAAAAAAATCCGCTAAAAAAAATAAAAATAAAAAAATTGCGATGATTATTTATTGAAGCAATTTATAAAGCGAAAAATACTTGCAAAATTTGATTGAAATAATTTTTCGTGCAAGTACTTTTTTTACCGCTTCAAATATTTTTTGACAACCTTCTTTTGCAGCACAGATGACGATTCAATTTGACAGTGACTTGTAGAACAATTGGAAGAATATTTAGATGATTTTTGAATATTTGGCATTAAAAATTATAATATTGTTGCTGTGTGTTTTTCTATAAAGCTTTAACTTGCAAGACACAATGAATATTTGTGATGCCAATCATATTACAGAGCACATTGCATGAAGTCATCCGACAATAGGGAGTTGATTTATTTTTCATGGATAGTTATCAATATCATGAATTGGACTAAATATAACACTTTTCATTTTCCTTAATCTGTTTCATTTGACATTCAAATTTTGCGTAAGTTTCAGAAAGGAATTGGCCATTTCTTTTTGAACGCACATATGTTCTTTATGTCAAGTTTTTTTGCAAGTTTGGGATGATTGATTGATCATTGAAGGAAACCAATTGTGCACAATTGGTCTTCGAAGGACCAATTTCATGAGAAAGATAAGAACAAGTCCATGTCCATATCCATCAAGACCATTACCTTTCCTCCCTTTTGAATTATAAATCCAACCAAGCAATTCAAAGAAAGCCACAATTATTTTCCAAGCAAGAGTCAGTTGTTCATTCACATACACTTTCCATTACTCTTTGTCTACTCTTAACCCACAAATAAAATCAAGAAGCTTAGTTACATGCTTATTTCCCATTGTCATTATTATTTTCCATTGTCATCTTCCATTTTCATTTTTCTTTTCATGTCCTTTTCATTTTGTAAATAAACCCTGCTTCAATACAAATTATTGAGTCCATAGTCCTTTGCGTCTAAAATCCTTGCAAAAAAACCTTGAGGCTTGCATGCCTTAATGGCAAGTCTTCTTGCTGACGAACAATGGGAATACATTAATGTCCTTTGTTCATCAGATCTTCTAGATACTTGATAACAATAAAATTATTTGTACCTAGCAAGATGTGTTTGGGAATCCTGACTCTCATTTTCATCAATGGTGAGAGTTCTCATGTTATCTAGTGGCATCCATTAATGGCCACTAAGTCAACAATTTTCTGCTATGTTCGACATCAGAACATCTATTCACATAGCAGGAATTATGCCAATGAGTTTTGAAGACATGAAGACTATCATTTTCAGAATTTTGGAGCAAATGAAGAATATATGCAGCTACAACATATCAGCACCATTTTGCAACTGCAGAATCAGATGACAACTGCAGAATCATATGACAGCTACAAAATCAGAGGGAAACAATAGAATAAACACCATTTTGTAGTTTCAAAATCAGATGGCAACTGCAGAATCAACATCATTTTGCAGCAAATTCATCAGTTTTAGTAGAAGCAATAAAAAGTCATCTTGAATCTTTTATCCATAACTTGTACAACCACTTGAAGAAGATTATGATCAGAATTTTGAAACCACCACAAATGCAGCTCATCCATTTCCAAAGGGTAAGTTAAGGTATATAATTTTCTAACTTTTTACCATAGAATTCCTTGAAAAGCTAGAATGATAAATTTTGGAAAAAGCACTTCTTTTCCTCATTTCATAAAATTTCCAATACCATGAGTTTGGGGGGGGGGGTTGTGCAGGTGTACATTCATATTCACATTTTTCCACATTCATATCACATTAAAAAACCCACATAATTTCAAAAGATATTAACTATTACATTATTATTATGAGCATACAATGGCTTTTCAAAAGTACTTAAAAGATAATTGGATACAAACACAATCATGGTTCTCACACAAGAACCAACCATGATGCAATCCATTAGAAATATATTTTGCAACAATAATCAAATTATCATTATGCAAAGTTCAAAGATCAAAAGACTTAATGAATAGATATCACATTTTTCCACATTCATATCACATTCAAAAGCCCACATACTTTCAAAAGATATTAACTATTACATTATTATTATGAGCATACAATGGCTTTTCAAAAGTACTTAACAGATAATTGGATACAAACACAATCATGGTTCTCACACAAGAACCAACCATGATGCAATCCATTAGAAATATATTTTGCAACAATAATCAAATTATCATTATGCAAAACTCAAAGATCAAAAGACTTAAGTTCAACTAAAATACTTTGCAGAAGTATGAAGTTATCAAATGATATAATGCAAATTTAAGCCAAATCTCAAATGATAAAAAAGAATTAATGTAAAAGATTGCATGAGGACATGCAATAGCTTCAATTGGGAGGTACGTTGGGCCTTGAAATTGTCATTTACTTCCATTACATTTTCACTTATATTTCCATATTATCACCTTCACTCCACCTCCATTTCATTACATTTACCTTACCATTACCACTATTGGGTTACATTTGTGTTTTTCCAAACTTCATTAATTCCTAGTATTTTTAAGTGAATTTGTGGTTAAAATTTAGAAAATAATATGCACATACTTATAGCTAACCAGTGGAATGAGTTTTTTGCCATGTGTAGGTAAAAAAGAAGCTTCCATAGGACCCTTATGTGGCCTCCTAAGGCCAAATTCGAATTTGAATGGAGAAGATCATGGGATCATGAGGATATGTGTCTCATTTCCTATTTGTATTGTAACTCTAGGAAGATATGTGCCCTATCACTTCCTATTTGGATTGTAACTCTAGAAATATAGGGAGAGATTCATGGACTCTTATTAATGAGATAGCTTCTCATATTTTGTATAAATAGGGGAAGCTTTCTCCTATAAAATCATGTGTAAAATTGGAGTTATGCTCAAGATTTGAATATAGAATTAGATTGTGGCACCTTACTCATGAATGTTCCTTCATTTTGACTTGGTTTTTTTTACATATGAAGCATCTCGATTTACCATCTCTCATACTTTTGGACCATCTATCTAAAATGTGTGAGATTTATTTTCTTTTATAGACTAAAATTTATTTGCTTTCTTAGATTAGATCCTCAATTATGTGTATAACTGAATGCTCCTAAATATCATGTCAAGAGGGTGACTCTGTCATACTTTTAAATTGCATGCTCGAGTATTTAACATATGCAATAATTGAGTTTTCCTTTTCATGTTCTGTTATTTACTTTCCTATATCAAATCTTCAGTCATTGTATAATTGTGTGTTCATAAAGATTAGGCCAAGAAGGTGACTTGTCATACTTCACAATTGGGTGCTCGAATTTCTAACCTATGCAATCTTTGAGCTTTACTTTTATATGATTTTACATTGTTTTCTAGATTAATATCCTCAGTCAATTATATAATTGGGTGTTCCTAAAGATCATGCTAAGAAGGTGACTTGTCATACTTCACAATTGGGTGCTCAAATGTATAACCTATGCAATTATTGAGTTTTCCCTTTGCATGCTTTAATTGTTTTCCTAGATTTAAAGACTAAAGAATAAACGGTTGCTTGTACATCTTCTGAAGTAGGTGATTCTATCATACTTCCATATTGGATGCTGGAGTGATTGAAACGTACCTTAGTTGTTTTTCTTTACATGCTTTGAAATTATTTCTTAGATTAAAATTTCAATTCCCGCAAGTTTGATTACGTGTGCTATATTTTCCTTTGAATTTTTTTTCTTTCTTTTTGTTACTAGATTTCATAGATTAGTTGAATTTCATTTTTCATTATTTGATTTCATAGATTAGATAAATTGGTTTTTGTTATTTTGTAGTTAGATTAATCTAAACTGAAAGACAATTTCTAGCACATACAGTGCACGTATGCTTCACAAGTTTACGAAACCCCTGGGTTGACAAATTAAATGAAAAGTAAATATTTTTTCCCAAAAGGTATCAATGTAGTAGTTATGGAGGAGTTATCGGGGATAATAAATTGTCATAGCCCAGTGTTATATGGGATGAAAGGATTTTACCATTCTGAAGGAAAATACTAAGTTGAAATCTTCAGGGATCTTGGTCTAATAATTTTTTATTTTACTATTTAAATGGCTATATTTTTTACAATGGGGAAGTTGAAATGTTTTTCAATATTTTCCAAGAAGAACAAGGTGAAGGTAATTATTTTCCTATGTTATTTCCATGTTGATTTCCATCATATGTCTAGAATTTCTAAGAGGCATATTCTACAAGGCATAGTTTTCTAACCCACTAAAACATTTTTTTGTGGTAACATATAGATTGGGAACTCATAAACTTATTTATTTCTTCTTTTGCGGTACAAAAGGCCCTTATCTGAGGAAACTAAGCATTGTATTGAGCCCTGCCAAAATGGTTTGGAGCATTACATTATGACTTGCAGAACTTATCCACATATTTTAAGGAAACAGTGGATCATAAGGATATGATGAAAATAAAACCTTTGAATACCTCAAATGATGTAATTGGTATAGGATCAACTAAGTCTATTGTTGATAAGCATTAGTCCAAATCTATGTTTGGTAGACAGTAAGGGAAATTCAATGGCACTGGGTCAGATTTTGACTTCATATTTGAACCAAAAAATCCATAATGTGAAATGCAACTCATTCATAGATTGCTTATTGTAACACCATTTTTTGGTCATCTAACTTATTACTATTAGATGGACCAAAGTACACCATGTAAGACCAATTTTACCCTAAGTAAAATTGCTTTCACTATGAAAAATAACTTAATCAACCACATTTATTAAGTTGTTTATAGTCTAAACAAGAAACTCCATGAGGAAATATTAAATAAATCTACATTTGTTTGATTTTTCTCAAGGAATAATTAGTTAAACAACAGTTTAATTAATATTTTTGGTCATATTTAACCCAAAACAGGAAAAGTTATTAGATAAATCATTATTTATCTTATTATTTTCTAGGAATAATTATTTAAACCTTATTTAAATAATATTCTTTGTTAAATTTGACTAAATCATTTATAAATAATTAAATAAATAATTATTTATTTGATTATTATTCAACCACATCCTTAAAATAATAAATAAATCATTTATTTATTTATTATTTACAAATAAAGGGATTTGACCAAAGTCAAATTCTTTTTCCCTTCCACAAATATAATAAAATATCCCATAAAAGTTGGATCTTGATTTGGTTAATAATATTTTAATTATGCACCAATATCTAGACTAACTCAATATTTTGTTATAAATATAAGGTTTTTTCCATTCACTCACTACCTTTTGTTGCCTAAAGATCATTCTGGATCTTTACTTTTGGTTTGACTTTGATCCACCATCACTGTGATATTTTTCTACCATTTTTTCTTGTAAGCTCCCTTTGAGTTCCATTTTTTGTCTGGGTTTTCTACACCATCAAGAGAGAGAAATTTTAGATCTAAAGTGCTGAGGACTTACAAGAACTCATCCAGTTGAGGGGGTCTGGTAGCATCTTTCTATGTTCCCTTCCCAGGTGTGAAATAATAAAAAAACTCTTTAAAACAATCTTGTCTTGTCTATTGGATGCATGGAGAAACTCTTGCTTTTATTTACTACTTAATGTCTTTTGATGCATAGATCTAGATTTTGTAGCATTTATCTTGGTTAACTAATTGCAGATCTAAAGATATTGGCAGCCATCTTTGCTATTAGGGATGTTTGTTATGCATGGCTAAAGTAAGCCTTTTTTGTACGCTTGCGATTAAGATTCATACTAACAATTGGTGAATCCACAAGGGTTTACGATTACGACCTCTATCGTTTTTCAGATCCCTGCATATCCAGTAGCTTCAAACCCTAGGGTTTCTCTTCATCTTCTTATTTTTCTTTTCTTGATGTTATTTTTAACCTATAAAACCCTAAAACATTGAAAATTCTAACTTCCATGTGTTTTCGGACCTATTGTATAGGTGATAGGCATTAGCCGCAGCTGAGACGACAAACTTTTCTGAAACCTACTCTGAGAGTGTGGGAAGTGCAAGTCACACTTTTTGGGCCTAAACCAGTGACCTGAACCTCCAGGGCGCAGAAAACAGGCCAAAACCTATGACCTCTGTAGAAAAAAGGTCAAAAAATGCGACCTGAACTTTTTGCAGGAATGTTTCTGAGATTTTTCTAGGTTTTTCTAGGCCCCTATTCAGGGTTGTTTGACCTATGTCTCTGCCCATTTTGGACCTATAATTGTTCTGTTTTAATCATCAAAGTGGGAACCTATCCCCCTAGGGCTTCAGTACCCTCCACCTTTCGTGGAAGAGTTTTAGCTGCTGTAGGTCGTCTGAAATTTCAGTGTGTTCAGCCATTTTTCAGATATGATTCCTTACCTTCAAATCCACTTCAGATTGGTTATTTATCCATCCAAAACACCTCTTTTCATTTTTTTTTGGGTTTTCCTCTAGGGTCCCCTCTGTTTCCCTCCAGATTATAGCTTTTCGCCACCTCATTTACAACAATTTTTCCTCTAATTTTTTGTTGTTTTTCTGCACCTATTTCCAGCAGATCTGACCTTTAGATCATTGTCCCTTCTGACTTTAAATCTATTGGTTATTTCGTTGTGTTTTGACTAGATTTTTTCCCACCTACAGACTAGTTGTTGAGAGGCCCACCTCCTTGGGTTTAGATTAATGCATAATTAGATGTTTATTTTCTATTATTTCAGTTTCATAAACTGTTATTTGCAGGTTTATTTAGAGTTATACCTCAAATTTTTTTTTTTTCTCTACAAATGTTTGGGTTTAAAATTAAAATTTACACCCTTAACACACACACCCTAAGCGAAGAAAAGACTGGTTAACACCGCTAGGAAAATACTTTAACATTGTAATCAATTGATCCTGCACCTCTCTGCCCTTGTTTCGACATTGTAATCAATTTATACTACACCTCCTTGCCCTTGTTGGTCTCTCTTCCCTTTGTGCCGTGTTTGTTCCTTCATCATTGCACCTCCAAGGTGTTTATCCCAGAGACTTTTTGGCCTTCATCCTCAGTTTCCGGTAGGAAGACTTACTCCTCCACGTAGGATTCGAGTTATTTCTCCACCGAGTCCGCACTCTGACTCCTCTTCTGGTTCATTGGCTTCCCCTTCTGGTTCTGCCCCCAGTTCTCCCCCTTGTCACCTTCACCATGTCTGGTTCAAGACATAATACTGGTGGTAGCCCCTACCCTAATGCTGGGAATACTAATAGTGGGATTGCAACAAGAACTACCCCGGATGCTCCCTTGCTCCACTATATGGCAGACCTCAGCCTTCCCGATTTTAACCAGTTGATAAATGACCCTATAAGCCATGATGCTAGGTGGCCTACTATGCCAACCAAGCTCCATTCCGACATCCCCAATTTTGAAGGTCTTGCTAGAGAACATCCTACAAGTCATGTTCAATCTTTCCACATGTGGTGTTCGTCTAACTCCATTACCGATGACTCTGTCTGTCTTTAGTTGTTCCAATGTACGCTTATTGGCGAAGCTTCTAAGTGGTATGTTGATTAGGCCTCATCCTCTCATACCACCTTTGCGACTCTTGCCCAAGTTTTTCTGTCTTATTTCTAGCTTCCCTTTCATTATGACACTGGTACCGAACTTTTGACTTCTTTTCATCAATCGTCTGCAGCCCACCTATCTGATCATGTCCAAGAATGGTAGAGAAGAAAGAGCCTATGTCGAGCCCCTACCTTCGAAGATCGTGTCTACATGGACTGGTTCCTTAGATCCATTTTTCCTGCTAAAGGCAAATATGTTGCATCGCATTTCCCTTAGACCAAAGAAGCTGCTCTCCAAATTGCATTAAAATATGACTTGATCTATGCTCAGTCTGTTTATGTTTATACTGTTCTACCTGATCTTCCTAACTTGGTGGTGCCAATGCACTGGGGTAATATCATGTCGATGACGTTATCGTTGGAGCTCTTTCTCACCCATATGCTCAGCCTCCCATGGGCTATGGTTTCCCTCAGGGAGGGGTCAACATCTCCAGCACTTTCCCCCCTCCCGGTAGCATGTATCCCGAATACGGCATGCCTCCTCCTTTTTCCCAACCTGTTTACCACAATGTTACCAAAACTCCTTATTATCTGTATCCACAACCTAGTGCTCCAACTCCTACAACATTATCACCCCCGCCTCCCTTGCCTTCTCAACCCCCGCAACATCAACCACCACCCCCTCATGGGAAGGTTTATGCACAACAGGGTGTGAATAATCCTCCTACTTCCAAAAGAAGAGGAAAGGCACTCAAAATCAATCTGCCCCTGGTAATCCTGGACCTAATCCTCAAAATAATGCACCTAACACTACTAACCAACAACAGGGCACTCAGCCCAAGCAGTACATGCCTATTCACATGAATAAGCCTTGTTCATGCTGTGGTATTTATGGTCATTACACTCATGATTGTCCCCTTTTACCACAGACGCGGCAGATGTGGGAGACTCAAGCAACCTCGAGAGGAAAGCAAGCCTCCCCTTCCAGCCCTCTGAATCTTTGCTTTTCTGTTGATCAATTTGGCATAAACATAATCCTTTCCCTTAGCAGAGTTTTGTGGCTACAACCACCAAGGTGGGCCCGGCCCTCAACCTCTCATTTCAGTGCCTCAGTTGCAGTTATTATGATGAACTACGCATTGAGGGAATTTTGAGGTCTAAAATGGGCCTCCTAAGAAAAATGTACAACAAAAATAAACTTTATAACAACCGATAGGATTCAAGATGATGATGTCAACCATGGGGGATGATTCACCATTTTTTAAATAAAAGGGTAAAAATATTAAAAAATAATAAAATAATAAAACTACTTTTTCAACTCGTATTTTCAACTTATCTCCAAAAATTTTTACTCAAATTTCGAGTGGGAGTACTCGTTGGATGCAAAATTTAATTCCTCATCCAAGGAGTACCCATGTTGCATACTTTCGATGAACTCTACTACACGAAAAATGAGAAATACATAAAAAACGTGATTGTAATAACGTTTTTTTATGTATTTCTCATTTTTCGTGTAGTAGGACCCATCGAAAGTATGCAACATGGGTACTCCTTGGATGGGGAATTAAATTCCGCATCCAACGAGTACTCCCGCTCGAAATTTGAGTAAAAACTTTGGGAGATAAGTTGAAAATATGAATTGAAAAAGTAGCTTTTTCATTTTTCCCTCTAAAATTTGATGATGTCATCAAATCTTATTAGATTTTTTCCACTATTATTTTATAATTTCATTAGGAGGCCCATTTTAGACCTCAAATTCTAATATCAATAGACAACCTGTACCATTCAACTCAACCTTGATTGATTGTCCAATTGCAACAAAGCCTCACCTCGTGCTAGGCCTTCTTTAGGTTCACGAGGAGCTGCTTTTGACAACTAATGGTCTTCTGAATCCCCATAGTGAGTGAGGTTTACAGATCCACAGGGACCATTACGCCGAAATGCTGCTTCTGGAAAAGATGTCCATTTGTATAGTATAATAGATGATTTTGCACAATCTCCTACTTCCATCTCAATGCTGGAACTCCTCCAGTCGTTCCCTTCAAAACGAAAGCTCTACTATATTCCATGGGTGTTGTAGATCCTTAAGATGATTGATTGATCGTCCTCGATGTTGACCGGTCAGAACATCCTCCCCTTCTTGCTTCCGTCGCCTTCCAAATCCCAGTCAAGATTCGGAACACCAAAGTTTCTCGTTGTATCATTGATGAGGGGGGCATCCACCTGTGTGATGTCCGCTTCGGTTTGGAAGCAACTTGGATCACCTGAGTTGGACCCTTCCGCTATCACCCTCCTAGTGTGGGACGACCACTCCTCTAAACCCATTGGTATGTTCCGTAATTTTCCTATCACTCTTGCAGGCAAGACTGTTTGCGTTGACACAGAATTCATTGATTCACCCTTAGATTACAACATTCTATTAGGTCATAGCTACACCTATGCGATGTTTTTTTTCCCATTTGTGGTTCACCACAAGATTTCCTTTCCCCATAATGGAAAGATAGTCACCATTGACCAGTTGACATATTACGAACCGAAGTCTCAAACCTCCCCTGAGTCCATCATATTTTCGATGGCCAATAAGCAAACCATCGATCCCTTCACCAGTGTCTCACCTGGAGTCTAAAAAGACTCCTCTTTGCTTGGTACATTCCCTGGTCTTCCTCCTCCTATCTCTGATCCTAGCTCATCAAATGTTTGCATGATGCAATCTTCTCGGGATTCCCTCAAGTGGCCCGCTTCGGTTAGTCAGCAGCCCCGCCCTCCGCAACCTACTCCTAGCACTTTGATTCAGCCTTTTGGACCCCCTCCTCCTAGTCGTTCACCTACAGCTGGTATCCATGAGCCTCTCTACCCTCCTGGAATGGTTCCTCCAAGCCTTAACCATCTTGGAGCCGTCCTGCCTGGCCATTACCCCTTCGGTCAGATACTGTTCCTAGCTCCCCCTCCTAGAGTGTTCTCGGTACCTGTCATGGCTACCTTATCCCTTCCTAACTTGAACCTGGGGATTCCCATCTAGTACATCAATCCCCCAGCTACTACCCTGCCTGGTCAACCCAAACCTTATCTTTCTTTGACCCCGGTTCAACCAGTCCCCATGACTCCTCTTGCTACTACCGTGCCTCAGCCACCTCAACAGGAACCTTATCCTGTTCCAACAAATTTGGGTAAAAAGGTCAAAGCTCACAAGAAGGCACCAAAAGACAAGGCTGCCTTGACTGACTCTGCCCCTCCTTAGCCTCCAAAGCCTTGTGCTTTGTGTGATGTCGTCGGCCATGCCACCCATACCTGTCCTGATTTGCCTTGTATCAAGCCCATGGTTAATGTTGCATTCCCTGAGTCTACGGTCCCTCAAGTCTTTGTTTCTTCCTTGACTGCAACCAATAACCCTAAGACCATTCACACCAACCAACCTTGTGCTTTGTGTGATCTCCATGGCCATTATTCCCACCATTTTCCCAGCCTCACACATTATTGCACCTCTTTGGAGGTATTTTAGGAATACAATATTGAACAGAACCAATCCGCCTCTCCCTTCCTTGAACAGTATGCTTTGGGCCAGCTTGAGGATTTACCCACTCCCATTGACATTCCCCCTCCTGATGTCGAGATGAAGGAGCTTGCGGTGACCATCCCCTACCTATCATCATCCATGAGACCCTCGGTGGAAGCTCCCTTTGAGACTTCCCCTGATGTTTCGTCTGACCTCGCTTTAGCGATCACCCTGGGCTCAACATCGGTAGATCCTTTATTTGCTTGTTCTTCCTTCATCCCCCGCGACGATGCGCATATGAACCTTTCTTCTCATGATGATGAGTCAGGTAGCTTCGCCGTGTCATGTGGTCTCCCTTCCTCCAGTCACTCCATCTTCTATTATGATGATGACATCATGGAAGCCTTGTCCACCCGTGACCTCATCTTTCCTGCCCATAAGCGGAATGGCACCATCCATGTCTATGGTGACTTTCGCGACTTGAGCGCAAGCCGCCCACAAGGTAGCTCTCACACACCACCTTCCCAATGGTGTGTGGGTGGTAGACATCCTACCCAGATCACTCCCTCTTGTAGTGTTTGTTCGATTTCTACTTTGTGCTCAAGTTGCCAGCATTGTTCATCATCCTCCCATTTGTTGTCTTATGGCACCTTTCTGATGGACCCTCCGTCCACACCTTAGATCGGTTATGCCGATGGTGCAAGTTGCTACTCCCAGAATCTAGCCTCGGCAGGTTGGGCCATTTTTACCCCCTTGCATTTGCTTGTTCTCTCAAATGGTGTATGCGTTGGTACTGCCACCAATAATCAGGCTGAATATGATGTAGTGCGAGGTTTATTAGCCGATGCCCTTTCCCATCGCATCCTCCACCTTCATGTTCGTTTAGATTCCCTGCTTCTTGTCATGCAATTGAATGGTGTCTATCGTGTGCATAATCCTATCCTTTTTAGAAGATATTTATGAGTGAAGCTTTTGATGCGTGAATTTGAAATCATTACATTTAGTCATGTACCTAGAGCAAAAAATCACTATGTAGATAGCATTGCAAACAATTTTATAGATTGGCATTTAGCACATGAATTTAACACAAGACAATAATATAACATAAAACCATCAAAACGATACATATCCATAATATGTGTCGTATAAAATGTTCTAGAGTCCATTAACTTTGATACATATGACATGCCCATAGCACGTTACAAAACCTCAAAACTGGGGGCACCACCTGCCCCTACACCTAATCACTATTTGGAGGATCTCGAGCCAATGGCTCTGCTCATGCAGCTCGTAGATCATGCATCCCCTGTCCGACCATCGCCATGTACCACATGACCCCTCGCCACTCTGAGGGTAGACCAATACATGGCTCTATGTACTGGTCATCTAAGTCTTGCTATCCATGCTCTAAAACACCGGTCATAAGCCTTTCACATCTAAAACGGATGTCCTCCAGGAGGGACATTGCATCCTCATTTTTCGGCACCCTTGATCCACTAGGTCCTGCAACTCCTGATACTACATGTTGTCCCATATACCTGGCCAGTTTTACCGGTGTTCTATCTGCATACCAAAAGTAAAAGAATCAATACCATATACAATATTACAAACTTTACAATGCACATTAAATATTAGCAACTTGCCACTTACCATCGGGCCCCCAGACTCAACCAGGAGGCAATGGCAAGTCCAGGTCCCCATGATAAATCACCCCACTATATGGATAGTAGTCTATGTATAGTGGCATTTGATCCCAATGAGCAAAAAACTCGGGTCGGAACACTCATCCGATTGCCCAATATCCTCCTCTACATAGTAGTCGCCCCCACCGGTGCATCATGGGCTCCCTTGGGCCCCCATCCTGGAGTTGTATGTGAGGTAAAAGAGTTAGGATCTTCTCAAAGAAGAGTGAGCACAACACTGTCCCATATGCACATTCATGGTTCACTTGCCGCTTGCATAGCGACAAATTTCATTTTAGCGACGACAACATCATCTGGGCCCAACCATAGTAGGTATCACTCAACACACTCTCCAAAGGCATCATATTCCCTCCAGTGATGTGGTGGAGTGCCTGGTTACCCAAGATCCACAACACTGCTACGGCACAGCATGGGTCTCTAACCTCTCTAGATCCCCAATGGGTATCTGTGTCCCCTTGACATGGAGACCTGGTCGACAATGGCACTTTACAAACTCAATGATGTTCTGCCCTCACGGTAACACTGGTTGAGTATTCCCTACCATCCCAACTGGTGGGAGACTAGTCAGAAAATATATATTCTGGACCGTCAACTAGATCTAGTGCCCCTGCATTATAAAGACTTCATGGTCTAGATCCCAATAACTGACAATCCGACCCAACAAGGGCTCTCTAGCTCTCATCAAAGGGTTCTCCACAAACTTCAGAACCCCAAATCTGGTCAATGCACTGCGGACACCTTGATCCTCTTGGATCTCTGACCATAATGTGTCCATGTCTCTCTCTCTCTCTAGCTGATCTATAATTCTGCAATATCTGCACAAAACCATCATACTTATCAGTGTACAAAAAGGAAAGACTGCATTTAACCACAAAAACCTAGCTCTCAGCCAAAAGATAGCACAGAAAAACCCCTCTCTGCTAGGTCGCACTTTTCTGCCCAAAACCTACTACCTAGGTCACAGATATTGCCCAAAAAAGTGTGACCCAACTGTGAAAAGGAGCAGGGGTCTGTTCCTAAGCTCTAGGCACCTAAACTGAACTTTCAATCCACTGAAATGAAAGAGTAGGGTTAGGCCTCTTACCTACAACTGATGGATCTCGATTCCAACGGTTGGTTTGTCTGCTATGCTCGCCGCAAGATTTACGGCCTTCTCTCCTCTCTACATTCACCACAGCTACACATGAAAATGAGTGAATTTGGTGGGAAAATGCCCTATTAAAAGAGAAACCCCTGATTTTTCTTTCACCTACTGCAACCAAACCGTAGCTCCATTTACCAAACCGTCTGTACCGTTGGAAAGTTCTCACTGAGGCCTAAAATGGGTATATGTTAGTTTTTAGTGATTTGATACTTCACCACGACACATTTTTTCCAAGAAGCATCACTTCACCCCTCCTCAAAACCAAATTTCAATTGCAACACTTGTACTGGGCACCACTTTGCCTCCATACTTGTCCATGCTCGTGTCGATTTTCAAGCTGTGAGTTACCATCTTGTACTCATGTATTTATGGTCCCCATTCGACCTTTTCTCTGTGGCAGCATCATCAAGTTGACCTTATTTAGAGCATTTGAGTTGAGTCATCATCACATTCATGGAGCCTATCCTGAGTCCCTTTGTATCCTGCTATAGTCCTCCATCCTTCATTGTTTGGTTCCTCTCTCATGTCGCACATTATGGCCTTCAGTCCTACTGTCCCCTATCCCTTTTTTTATTGTGTCAGTTGCTACTAGGTCATCCATGAACTTTATGCTCTAACAAGGGAAGTCATCCATCTGCTACTTAGTACCCCCCATTTCATCATCATCCCTGGCGTCATTCTGTCAGTCGTTCTATTATTTTCTCTCATGCCATAGTTGAGGATCCCTTATTGCCTCACCTATGGTAGACCGCCTTCTATCGACATCGAATCATTCAACTAGAAGAGAAGTCTAGAGGGCAGTGTACCTTGGTTCCAGCTTTCACTCTTGTTCGGTGCCTTGGATCAGGAAAAGGGACTCCTTATTTCCTTTTGAATTGATTGTTTCTCAGCTCCAACTCCTTACAACATGATCGAGATCCATATAATTGATGGTTCAGTGATGCAACAGATGTTACCAGTGATTCTCGGGTGTGTGTGAGATGTTTCAGACCTCATGAGGGGATGGCCCTTTAGGTAGCCCCCCACATTACCGGATGACCTCCTGATTACATCCTTTGATGCAACTCCATAGATTTTATGATGTCGGCCTCAGCCACTTGCAACACCTTTTATTTTTCATGTATTAGTCATATTTTCAGAGCCCTTTTCTATTTACAGGGGCACTTTGGTTGTACTTATATCTAATGTACTTAGATATTATTGTATAAGTCCTAGTTGTTATCCCAGGCATAGTATGTTGTTATCCCAAGCATAGTATGTATGTGGGATTCATTATCATGTTTTTATCTGGCTCATGTTTATGCTAGCATGTACTATATAGTTCAGTCCCTTGTTTATTGGACGCATTATTCTTTGTACTTTGTCCCTGGGTACAGGCATGCCTCCCCCACCGCCCATGACAAGTACTCACCATAAAAGAGACTTGTCGCACTTTGTAAGTCTGTCCTCTCGTGTCTAGTCCTTTAGCGCTTTGGTCTATCTTATACATCTCTCTCTCTCTCTCACTTCCTCTTCGGTGTCTAGTGATTGCGTTCTTACAATGTTTTTCAGTCATACGATTAGCTCCTAATGTTTGCATGCTGGGGGGAAATCTATTACACCAATTTTTGGTCATCTAACCTATTACTATTAGATGGACCTAAGTACACTATGTAAGACCAATTTTACACTTAGTAAAATTGCTTTCACTATTAAAAATAACTTATTAAACCACCTTTAATAAGTTGTTTATGGTCTAAATAGGAAACCCCATGAGGAAACATTGAATAAATATACATTTTTTTGGTTTTCCTCAAAGAATAATTAGTTAAACAACAGTTTCATTAATATTCTTGGTCATATTTAACCCAAAATAGGAAAATTGATTAGATAAATCACTATTTATCTTATTATTTTCTAGGAATAATTATTTAAACCTTATTTAAATAATATTCCTTATTAAATTTGACTAAATCATTCATAAATAATTAAATAAATCATTATTTATTTGATTATTACTCAACCACATCCTTAAAATAATAAATAAATCATTTATTTATTTATTATTTACAAATAAAGGGATTTGGCCCAAGTCAAATTCTTTTTCCCTCCAACAAATATAATAAAATATTCCATAAAAGTTGGATCTTGATTTGGTTAATAATATTTTAATTATGCACCAATATCTAGACTAACTCAATATTTTGTTATAAATAGAAGGGCTTTTCCATTCACTCACTACCTTTTGTTGCCTAAAGATCACTCTGGATCTATACTTTTGGTCTGACTTTGATCCACCATCATTGTCATATTTTGCTACCATTTTTTCTTGTGAACTCCCTTTGAGTTCCATTTTTTGTTTGGGTTTCTTCACCATCAAGAGAAAGAGATTTTAGATCTGAAGCGCTGAGGACTTACAAGAACCCATCCCGTTGAGGGGGACTGGTAAGATCTTTCTATGTTCCCTTCCCAGGTGTCAAAAAATACAAAAATTATGTAAAACAATCTTGTCTTGTCTATTGGATGCATGGAGAAACTCTTGCTTTTATTTAATGCTTAATGTCTTTTGATGCATAGATCTATATTTTGCAGCATTTATCTTAGTCAACTAATTGCAGATCTAAAGATATTGGCAACCATCTTTGCTGTTAGGGTTGTTTGTTATGCACGACTAAAGTGAGCCTTTTTTGTATGCTTGCGATTAAGATTCATACTAGCACTTAAAGGTGAGGATGAGGAGGAAAATCATTCATCTTCTAGAAAGTTGTCTAACCATGAAAGTCAAAAAAATATTGACAATGTTATAAATTCTAAGTTCCTACATATGTAAAGACTAATACTTCTGGCACACTTGCCTTATGTGACTACTCTACTGAAATTACCTTTGTTATTGATTGTAAGTGTGATGGAGACCAACATAATGAGAAAATGGATAGTGGTCACTGCAGTGACCCTGGAGTTTATAAAATGAGGGATTTTGACTCTAGATTTACTTCACCTATTCTTTATCGATCTAGCTCAAGATAAAATCTCGAAATGTCAAAGTTATAAAATTTTGAATGTGGTGGAAGAAATCCAAATAACCACTCTACTTAGTTTCCACCATCTAATTCACATTATTTTGAATATTTGCAACATTTAGCTAGCGTTCAAAGTTGGATTCAAGGAAGCCGTCATTCTAAATTGACATACTATAGTGCTGACAAGGTAATGATCAAGCGGGGATCTTCAAGAAAAGTTATTCCTTCAAGAAGGAACAAAGATTCGTGGAAGATATTTTTATGGAGCCACAAGAATTCACACAGGGGGATTCAGAGTGAACAAATTCCGTGTCTGCATACAAGTGAAACACCAAGAAATATGAATCAGACTAAGCAAGAAGATCTAGAAAAGTTGACATCTTTTGAGGACAATAACACAAAAAATGATCTTAGTAAAAAACAAAATATTCTGAGCTTACAAAGTAGACACAAGGATTGGGATCATCTATCCAGAGATCCTAGTTCTCAGTCTTACAACCAATGGATGTATTTTTCATCAGAACAATCCAATATAATATGGATGGAGTGGATTATCTACATAGATACATGGTTTCTCTCTCTCTTGAAAATGGGGATTATTTCTAAGAAAATGACTTTTCTACTCTTGGAGGTACAATAGCTGGTAATTTTGATGCTAAAATTTCAAAGGTACTTTTGGAGACTAGTTTCTAGGATGGTAATTTTCTAAAGAAATGCATCTAGCCAATAATGCCATTCGGTCGCTAAATTATTTTTCAACCTTGGCACACATTTCTGGTATTGGTTTGAGAGTGATACCACCTCTTGCACCCTTTACCAACCTTCAGATCATAAAATTTTTAGGAAACTCCATAGGATGCTATTTAGTTACTTATCATGTAGTTGGTTACATTTTACCTGTGTCTAGAAGTATGTAAATAAGTCATAGTTTGACATTTATTTCTACTTGCAGTGCATATTGCCTTAGGATCTATTCCAAAAAGTATTCACATATTGGATTTATATAGGAACAAAATTACTGCGATTGAAGGACTTAGGGAACTATGTTGGCTTTGTATTCTTGACCTCAGCCACAATAAGATATCCCAAGTTGGTCATGGTAAGTAATTCCACCTCAATAGAACCCATTATCTACTATTCTCCATATATGATATGTTTTGAGTTTGGTTTTTACCTTTTAATATCTCTCTTGTAGGTTTGGTTGATTATACATTGATAAAAGAGTTATACCTCACTGGTATCAAGATAAGTGATGTTGAAGGTCTTCATTGATTATTGAAGTTGCAGTTTTAGAGTTGAGCTTCAACACAGTAACCACAATGAAAGCTCTTGGTCATCTTGCAGCCAATTATAATTATTTCCAAGAAAATGGCTTTTCTAATCCAGGAGGTACAATAGCTGGTAATTCAACTGCTGAAATTTCAAATGTGCTTTTGGAAAACAATTTCCACGATGGTAATTTACCTGAAGAAATGCGGTTAGCCAATAATTCTATTTGGTTGCTAAATGTTTTTCAACAGTGGCACACATTTATGGTATTGGTTTGAGAGTGATACCAACTCTTGCACCCTTTACCAGCCTTCAGACCATAAAATTTTCATGAAACTCCATAGGTTGGTATTTAGTTACTTATCAAGTAGTTGGTCAAATTCTTCCTGCGTCTAGCAGTATGTAAATAAGTCACAGTTTGGAATTTATTTCTACTTGCACCGGTGCATAAAAATTGGTAATAATACACACACTTAATGTTTTGGTCTCCTATTGAATTTGATTAAACCTTGATATTCTTGTTCTTATTTCTTAAATAACACTTTTCTTATGAGAAACCTTGAGAAAATAGCTAAATTAAAACTTCCTGGTTGATTAGATAATACATATGGCATACTTCTTCAGTCAGTTATCCCTCAGTATGAAATGCTCAAGTATCCACCATATGTTCTTAATGTGCCATCTATAAGGTTCCAAAATGGAACAAAGATCTCCAATTTTATACAGGTTACAATGAAATTTTATTTCATATGGTGATGCATTTCTTTGGAAATAGGGCTTTGACAACCTATTTTTATTACTTACCTATGTATTTTTTCAATTTTCATGGATGTGCCAGTTTAATGGCCAATCTCCGAAAACATTCAAGGAGAACATTACTAGGTCTTTATGCTAAGTTTCAAAGAAAAAGAATTAGTTGGGTAGCAATTAAGGCACCTGCCACGATACCTGAGTGATTATAGATTACATTGTATTTTTTTGTGTTGTGCTTGTCATTTTGTTGATTATGATTTTGGATGCTTTATTCCATATCTGAGTTTTGATGCTACCTCATTTGAGTACAATTCAAATTTAAACAATGGAGGTAGCAAATTTCTATAGACAGAGTCCTAACATCATGTTTTCTTAAGGATAATTTTGTAATTGAAGTCGCATTATATTTTAATTATTCAGTTTGTTTATTCAATTTCAGTGTAGTCCAGTGCAATTGAACACTAATCCAATCAAAATAGATTCATTATTTCAAAATGTACCATCAATTAATAAAATTTGGGAGAATTTAAAAGCATAATAAAAGGATAAACAGGGAGGGTAGCAAATGTGTTCCTAGCTTTGGCAGATGCCCATCTACCACGTTTAGAACTTGGAAATGTATTTTTGCATGAAAGGAATGTGTTAATATTGGTACAACGCATTACATTTAAGGCCTATTGGATCTATTTTATCATCTCTCAGAACATCTTACCTCTTGTGTATGTTCTCTTCCCTGCGACAATATTTCTGCTCCTATTGTTTCAATGTATTTTTTCTCAATCATTATTAGGATATATGTTGTTATTTCCCAGATAAATACGAATTTTCAATGCATTTTTTTAAATCATTATTAGTTTAGATATTGTTATTTCCCAGATAAATGTGAATTGTATTATGGAATATTGGCTTGGTTGGAATCACCTTGAAACATAACATATGATAAAAAAGAAACTCCAGTAAAGAAAGAAATCTCTTACTCCTTAGGATACTACTTATGCTACTGGTGAGTTATTTTATCTCTTACTAGTTAGAATAATACTTTTTCTAAGTCGAATAAGGTCTATATATACAGGCTGAACTTCATTCAAGGACAAGTAAATATGTATCTAATCAGTTTGAACCAAGGCTCATTATCTATTTCATTCCTTTTGTTACAACTATGGAAATGAGTTTTGAACCCAGTAAAACAAGTTTGCCATTCCATTCAGATTGAAAATTATTAGTTTTTATTGTTGGAGTAAAGACCGACGATAAAGTAGGAGAGGGTTTATTTCACTATGCTTTTAGAGAGTTTGGATTTGAGTCTTGAATTGAATTCAATAAGATGCCCTACCTCCTTACTCGAAAAAAAAAGTGGGAAGTGGCATGAATATATTGGAATGACTAGATTATCGGGTACTCCTCTAAGCAATAAAGCATCTCAAATGAGCCATGTGTTCTCATAGCCATGGGTCCTCTACCCATTTCAAAATTTTCTCTCTTCTTCCAACATTCATAGCTGCTACTCAAACTCACAACATGATTGAGGTGTAGATGAGAGTGCCTTCCATCTATAGCCTGTGATTGATGTACCCCGATTGAATTCAGCACAAGGGAAGGGTTGGTCACCTAGACAAAGGAAAGTGATTATTTTACTGACATATAATATTGCGTGGCTATGCAGGAATAATATATGAAGATTATAATGGTGATTATAAAGTCAATTCCATTCTAACTCCCCTCTCCCTAAGGCATTCTTAATAAGTTTCTTAACAAAAATATTATTTTATTGTCCTTCCAATCCTCATCTTGCTTAATTCTTTATGGGTACCATTGTTGTGAACATGAGTTTAATTTGTTGTCTTTAGAGGCCAATTTTGCGAACGAGTCTGCCACTTAATTAGCTCCCCTATTATCTAACTAAACTCTTTAATTTTTACAAAAATAACATATTCAAGTATACAATTTTATCATAACAACATATATCAAAGCACCATTGAGAATTGAATGAAGTTAGGAAACCAAAATGGGCAAAGTTAAATCTATCCTATGTCAAGAGTCAAATGTGATATCTTATGAAAAAATATTATAAGACCTAATAATTATATCAACCTAGGAATTAATGTTGTTCATTACCTTTCTTCATTGGTTTCTCCAACCACATTAATTCAAACCTTAGAAATTATGGCTCAATAGTCACACAATATTTATGAGTATTTTCCATGTCAATGATGGTTTAGTCTGCTACCTGATATGTGAAATGAGTTAGAAATCAAGTTTTAACTATAAAACCTACCCGGGTTTTTATAGAACTGATTTGATCAACTTCTGTGTGACTAGTTACATGGTCTCCATGGGCGAGGAGTGGGGAATGAAATTTGGGTTTTATGGCTTTCACTCAATATGCTTATATTAAGTTCTCAACCCATTTTGTTGGAGCTTTCCAAATACCGGTGAAATGGAACTTATTGAAGTGGCACAAACTTGTCCAAAATTCATGCCAACAGATATTGATACTTTTTTACTATTTTTGCCAAATATCTACAATGCATAATTAGGAAAGCATAAGGTAAATTATAGAAAACTTTATAGATGCACATGAAATCAACAAACATGATGTTTGGAGCCAACCCTGACTATTTAACTCCTTTCAACCAAATAGATATATAATTTGTGAAATATTAGATACTAAAATCACAATTGGTAAGCATATTGAACTCATCTAGGAATTCTAATCAATCAGTGGCATCCTTGGTCCTCTTGTGCTAAGCTTGGAAATGACTATGCATCAAAATATCCAATAAATATCAGTCAGTAGATGATGATCATTGGTTGAATGAATGGTGCATGTGTTACATCTATGGGTAATAAACTATTTTCACACCCCTTAAATGTGACAATGTTTTGTTTATATCCTGATCATGAAGCTGAACTAAAATTATCTTTTTTTTCATATCCACATTTCTTGAAAACCATGTTGTGCCATGAAAATGTAGCTCCATTAATTATTTGATCAATTTGCCCTTGCTTTTTGGTCTCTCAACATTACTATTATCATAGAATCTAAGAGTTTCCATTGACATGTAAATTGATTTCATGCAACAAGAATTTATTTCACCAACAATAGCAATAGCTAGAACCAATGAAATATCTGATCCAAGTAATTATAAAATACTTTCTCCGCTACCTCATTTTGGGTGACAAAGCTAAATAAATTTAGACCCTGCTTTACATGGCACCGAGAGCTAGAACCAACGATATATATGATCCAAGTAATTATCAAATACTTTATCCGCTGCCTCATTTTGGGTGACAAAGCTAAATAAATTTAGAACCTACTTTACATGGCACCCAAGTTAGTACATTCTATGCATGAAATCGAAGACTTGATTCACTATTTTAGTATAACCATCTGATTGTGGATGAAACGTTGTATTTAGGCTACTTGAAATACTAAGTTAAATAATGTTTGTAGCTACAATTGTTATCTCAAATGAAATCCCAAGTAGATTAGGCCCTCCTCAAATAAATCAATTGTTATTTGTTATTTGTCCTAAAAGATTTTGTATTATTTGTTAATCCACAAATATATAATAATATGCTTATATCTACTCAAATACCATTGATTCCAAGGAATGATTTTTTAATTTTCATAAAAAAATGCCATGATATCTACATTGTCTTCTTTGTAATTTGACAATTTTTTTCAACAAAATATGGGCAACTATAGTTCATTGAATCTGAATGAAGGTTCATTTCAAATTTTTTATCTATTCATTTCAACTCTTTAAAACTTCGAAAAAATTAATAAATAAATTTGAATATTTATAAAATATATATTCTCTATTTTTCCAGCATAAGATTTTAGATAGTAAAATCTTCTGCCCATCTACTTGAATTCAATTTTGAATTTAGTAGCTTTAATTCATCCCTCCTGAAATGCCACACCCAAAATTAATATGTAATAAATCCGGAAGAAAAAAATAAACTTAGTAATACATTTGACTCTGCCAACAAAATTGCTGTAGTATACAACAAAATTGACGTGAAAACATGTTTGGATGGAAAGCAAAATCTCGAACGTCAGGTTGAAACTACGCATAATTCACAGATAATTCTTTGACCTGCCCAAGTTGGCCCACTGGTGATTCCCGACTGAAAAATGCACTTTAGAATATGAAAATCCCTCAACAAAATGAAAACCTGGTGCAACATTCAAATTTTTCCCATTGTCACTGCAACAGTTGTTCCTCTCGGAAAAGGACCTCAGGCAAGACTCTAAAAGGGTTGAATGTCTCGTACTTTTGAGCAATAAATTTCACATTTTAAACATTTTTCGACAAGTTCTTGAGTTCCTCACTGAACTGATATTGTTGATTTAAACATGTCACAGTATGCATCATCTTCAAAATTGACATAGTATTTACACAAAATCCTCTGTTCATGAAGTCTCTTTCCATAAATCAATTTAAATGTGTAAAATCCTCTGTTTTATAGTTCTCTTTGCATAAATTAATATAACTACAATCCTTTGTTTTTTATTTCTCTTTGAATAAATCAATTTCATTGTGTAAAAAACCTCAGTTTTTGAGTTGTCTTTGCATAAATCAATTTAACACCTTCAAAAGGAAAGGAAAAATGTTGCCCTTCTCCATGAGACATGTGCCTTACATTGGGAGCCACATGTCCCGATTTTTCTCATGTTATGTATGTCATTCTACTTTCTTCATTAATGTGCATATGCTTAAATGTCGTTGCACACTAAGTACTGCTAATTGGATTGCTTATTACGCGATCTTCGCTTAAGTCAATTAGGGGTTGGCCCCTGATGCATTTTCCATCTTATCAATTCTCACATGGCCTGGTCTGGGGTTACTGTGGTTTGGTGGTTTATTTATTGCTTTAATGTTGTGAATGATAATGACAAACCATATTTCTTTCAACTTTAATCAAACCTTCTGTATCTGTGAACCTTCATTTTCCAACAGTTATGCTATTTGATCATGATTTTTTTGTTATGCGGCTACAAGCTGTCAAGATTCCTATATTTTTCTCCAATTAAGAATATTTCACAACAAACAACCATAACCCCATACACGAGCTTTGCTTCTTGTGATCAAGGTTTGCCCTTGTCTCTTCCAATGTTTTAGCTAAGACAAAAACATTATGTCAAGTTGTTTGATGGTCCAGGTTCTTTGAATTCCCTCTCATGTCTCAAACAACCCTAAAAATATGGTTCCTTCTCTTTTCATCAGTTTTTGCCTTGCCTTCTCCATCATGTGCCTGCATCTGAGAATCCATACGTTCGCATGCATTTACCTTGCACAATAATGACAATAATGGAGTCTGTGAATGAATGAGATCTTATATAAACATCAGGTTATAAAGATCCTTATTTTAATATAAGAAGAGCCTAACCAATATTATGTATATGAATGAATGAGATATTATATAAACATCATGTTACAGAGATCCTTATTTTAATATAAGAATAGCCTTTTTTTTTAATATATAAAGCTATCCATTGGAGGGTGCCTTATACATAATATTCAAGTTCATAATTCAAAAGTGAGATTTCCTAGACAGTTCAAGCCATCTTCACTAAGAGTTCCTTCAAACTGAAATGAAAACTAGAAACAGGCTTATACAGATGCACTTGCATATTATATTGAGGAATATAGGGTATTATAGTGAGCATAAACATACAACAATTAGAGCACATCACGACTTTGATGGAAGCAATTTATTCTAAACTATGTGGTCCTAGCATAGTTGATGGCTTGGCATTTGCCTGTTAAGGCTCCTGCTCCACATCGACAGACTGCCAATCTTTCAGTGTTGAGGCTTCTAAGCAGATATTCTTCAACAGGCGAATAACCTTCTCTTCAATCATACACATAGAATGTTGGACCTCAGTCTGCCCCTCCCTGTCCATCAGCCACTTGCTGAAATTGATCATGGTTTACTAAATATTCTTAGCATTAATCCTTCTCTACTTCTGCTTTTTGGAGTTGGACAAAATGACCTCCTACTTGTGCATAGGGAGGTCCTACTGAGCCATAGAGATCAGTAACTAGTGTTATATTTTTTGCATTATGGATAATTTTATTTTAACATTACCATGTTTGTTTAAAATTATAGTTATGAAGTTTGAATTAGAATTGAAGTTTGGATTTAATACTAAAACAATTAGAAATATATGTTTTAAGAATATTCAAATATATATAATTTTAAAATTTAATATTATGATTTTTTTAACATTCATCTTTTTTAAAAGATACAAAAATATTCAATTTCCCATCACACAGGTAACTTCATCTTCATTCACTCCAAATTCATTATAACATAATTCACATTCAAACTCATTATAGTCAATTTCAATAGTTTATTTCTATATTTTAAAAAATAACAAAATTCTGAACAAAATATTCTTTTGCAGGTTCCTTATTGCTTCTTTGACTCCCCGATATCTTCGACAAGTTGTATCGTAATCATTTTGTTCATGACTTAAATTTAAAGATGAAGATGCTATGTCAATTACAAACATTATAAAAATTGTATATGTTACATAATATAAATCATTTACCTTCATCTTCTATATTTGCATTAAACCTTGTAACTATTCAAACAATATAATTATGTATTTAAGTCGTACAATGACTTTGGAATATAAATAGACAGTCACATCAAATTATAATTACACATTGATTGATCATCTAGGCACTTAGAGTTGACTTCTTCCTACACTACTTCCTTAGGGCGTTTCTTTTGCTAGTTATATGTAAAATTAACAAAAAAAAAAAAATTATCTCGAGAGACACATGGTCAATTCAAACACTTCATTTACACGACCATCACCAATTGAGCTACCCCTTGAAGGCTAAAATAAGAATAGTTTATGAAATGTTCACATTTTTTTCTTAGTTACCCTGCTCTCTCTATCTATCTATCTATGCATACACACTATGCATATCACATTTAAAAAAATTCAGTCTAACTTAGAGATGAAACAACCCTTTTATGGAAACATTTTCTAGTGAATTTTGCCTAGATTTTTAAGATCATAATTTTAAGTTGTTTAATTTGAAAATTTCTAGTGCCCCAACAATTTTCAAGGTGTTCAATCCATTATTGATTTAAATGTGCATTTTAAACAATAGGAAATCACATTCTTCTTAGAAATTATATTTCTTAATTTCGGCCAAAAATGTCATTTCATATATTAGTTAGACTATGCATTAAAAAATAAATAATAAAACATGTCAAAGAAAAATTACATGTGCATAGGTATGAGTTGTATGTGTTACAATGATTTCAATATACCTAAAATTAAGAATATTTTTTAATATATAGATGTGGAATTTATATATAATATCAACTTGATCCATTTAAATTTGGATCCATCTTGTGACGTGAGGGATCAAATCTCTCCACGCTCAAACCTTCTTGAGAATTTTTTTGCACATTGTAGGATTTGATCCCTCGATGTGCATGATAGATATAAAAGTAAATAGATCTAGGCTAGTTTCAATTGCGGACAATAATGTCACATTTTGTGATTATCATTAATATGTATATGTTTGAGATGAACATATACTTCGAAATTTACATGTTTATTCTAACATATACGTTTGACGATTTAAAGCAATGAGGTGTCAATACAATCTTGAATGGACTTGGATTGAGATTGGTAAGTTCATAAATTTGAATATGGCCATTAAACACAAATCTTGTAGGAAGATTTTCTACATTATACCATTGTTAAAAATCTTGGCAATGAGCATGTGGTTTTAAATCATGTTAAATCATGTTTTGACTTTTCTGCATTTGGTCATTTTTAAAATGATCAGTGGTGTTTTACATGATGTTTTATTTTCCTTTCTTTTGGCCATTGTTAAAAAATATTTGAGGTGTATTTACATTATGCTTTCTTTGCCTAAGCTAACCTTATCACTCTTCAATAATCTATTCTATATGTTCGATGTTATTAGTGATTTGTGTGTCTATGATTGGATGATTTGAGTGGCTTGTGTGTTTGTCTCTCTAGGTTTTGATGGGTATTTCTATCTGTCAATTAGTAATTAATTGCCGATGAAGAAGGGAAATGATCATGTAAATAATTAATTTTCAGTTTACTTTATACATTTATTGCATCTAATTCCAGATATGTGAACCTTGAAAACTAATTAATTCTTAATGGTGTCCTATAGGTATTAGTAAATATATCTTAAAGATTGTTTTTATAATTTACTTCCTCAATGTTACTTTTGAAATAATTTGTTTCTTTGTAAATTTTGGAATAATTTATTTCTTCAATAATAATTTTGATCCAAGTGGATATTGGTGGCCATCCACCTATTCCATTTGGACCTGCACCATCAGTTCTTTCAGTTTTTCAGTTTCATCACAACTTACTATTTTTAGCAGGTTTTCGAGTCTGAAACTTTTGGAGCCGTTTGGAGGCCTTAATGATCCAGGTGGATATTGGTGGTCACCCACCTATTCCATTTGAACCCCCACCATCGGTTCTTTCAGTTTTTCAGTTTCGGCACAACTTACTATTTTTAGTAGTTTTTCAGGTCCTGAACTTTCGGAGCCGTTTTGAGGCCCCAAACGACGTTTTTTGGCAAACTCAAGAGCAACATGTGTCCATGGACCGATGTTTATCGCATCAAAAGTTTTTTCCTCGGATAGATATTTCTAATGAGGTATGGTACGTGTAAAACAAATATCGTATGCCAAAGCTACATCCCCGGAAAGTTGAAACACCAATTTACCCAAACGGAGCCCATAGTTTTGGTGCTTCATCTCCTACGGTTAGGTTTTTGGATGTTTAGGGTTTTCTATTGTTTCTCAACAATAGATAGGCCTTTGAGCCTCATTGTAACACAGTTCAGAGGCCTATATCTGACACATCTCTTCTCAGAGATACGTTACCAACACCCTAGCTAGTTTATTTCCATTATATCTGTAAGCATGTTTATGTTATTTGATATTAATGAAATGAAGTATTATTTCCGCTGCATCTTTGTGTTTATGTCTATTTCTGTATTTTATTGTGTTCTTTCAGAAATATGGATCAGTGGTATCAGAGCGGTCTGCTCTTTCTCTGTTTTTCTTTGCATGTCCCCAACGCGGTTAGGGTATAAGGATTTAGGGCTTGATCTAGTTGAACCCTTGCAAGACTAGCCTCGCAAACCCTGGCGACCTCCCATGGCAGAAGAAAATAAATATGCGGGAGCAGGAGATCTTATCAAAATATTTCTCAAGGAGGCCCTCGAGAAACAAAGGAATGCGATGATGGATAACTTTGCTTAGATCCTTCAACGACTGCCTACCTATGGTGCATCTGCATCCAACAATCACTCTGGAGGTGCCACTCCCTTCAAGGTACAGGTAAACTTTGACATTGTTGTTTTTGAAGGCCAGATAGATGCAGACGTCATTGATAGATGGTTGAATTTTCTAGAAGGGTATTTCTCGGTCCATGATTTCTCCGATTGAGAAAAGATTATTTTTTCACTTCTTAAAGCCGCCACTCGTGTCAAGGATTGGTGGGAAACCTACTGTGAGAAAAAGGACTAGGGGGAACCCTCTCTATTATCGGCTGCACCCACTTGGAATTCATTCTGAGATGGCATCAAGAAGCAATATTACCCCGTGGGGAGCTATGAGGACAAGTACATCCAATGGACCATGCTGCGACAACAAAGGGATCAAGATGTGCATGAATTGACAAATTTGTTCCATACCTTGTGCATAAAGTTGGGTATTAAAGATTCAAAGAGACATTTGGTGCTCAAGTACTGCAACTGTTCGCACAGATACATTTTGGAGGAAATGGAGTTCCTCAACATTACATCGCTTGACACGACATATTGCTATGTTGCCAAGATCAAGTAGAAATTTAAGCAGAAGAAGCGAGACTTTGGATCTGCGAATCCAAAGCCAGGGAAAGGCACCCCCGAACCACAGAACAAGGGGTAAGGCCAAAGTAGGGCGACTTAGAACAACACCAAAAATCCAAATAAGGACATGAGGAAGTGGTGTGAAATTAATAATAGCCCCACTCACAACACAAACGAGTGTCGGGCCAAACATTTGTTGGTGGCCGAACTAAAGGCATCCGAATCAGATGCATGTTTTGATCCTGAGTCAGAACCAAACAAAGGAAATGAAAAAGGGAAGAAGATCATTGATGTGGATCCCATTGCCATTGTTTCTACCACCAAGCTCCAGAAGGAGGATCCCGAGGATCCAAAGGAGGGGGAGTGCCTCTTCCATTCGCAGATGTGGGTGAAGGGTTCCCCACTGCAATTTCTTGTCGATAGCGAAAGCCAAAAGAACCTCATTTCAATATAGGTAGTGAAGCGGCTAGGCCTACCGACTATAGCAAACCTGCAACCGTATACCATTGGGTGGCTTCACCCAGGGAGAGATCTTCGTGTCTGCCAACAATGCCGCCTTCCTTACATCATCAAGCCATTGACGAATGAGGTATTGTGTGATGTTGCTCCTCTTTATGTAGCTGATGTATTATTGGGCCAACCATACTTGTGGAGGCGACATGTTGTGTATGATTCTAGGCCTCGTTATTTTGTTATTTTTTTGGGAAATAAATTGTATAGGATACCAGAGGTAGTACTGCCTCCTACCGTCTCCTTGACTATTTCAAAACAATGCAGTAAGATTGTTTCCCAAACCAGGAAATTTATTTTCCTTACAACTCACTCACATGGAAAGAATAATATTGTTCCCACAACCTCAAAATAGGGCTCCCCTGCACGACTGCAGCAGATGGACAAAGTCATGGAGAAATACAAGGACAGAGGTTCCTATACACTATCAGGACAAGCACTCCATCGATCTAACCCTCGGCGCACCACTGCCTGATATTTCCATGCCTCATTAGATTACACAGACATAATCCACACATGTACTGTCTGAGGAAACTAAATTTATTGAAAGAATTCAACACGTCTGCTAGCACATCCGCTAGCAGGTCCACAACATCTTGGACAAATCCAATACCCAATTCAACAGAATTTGCCTCTCATGGAGGAACTTAACAAAACGGGGACCATTTCTTCCAAAGGAGGCAGGAATAATCCAAGTGGATATTGGTGGCCACCCACCTATTCCATTTGGACCCGCACCATCAATTCTTTTAGTTTTTTCAGTGTCATCACAACTTACTATTTTTAGCAGGTTTTTGGGTCCTGAACTTCTAGAGCCGTTTGGAGGCCCTAATGATCTAGGTGGATATTGGTGGTCACCCAGCTATTCCATTTGAACCCCCACCATCAATTCTTTCAGTTTTTCAGTTTCGGCACAACTTACTATTTTTAGCATTTTTTCGATTCCTGAACTTCCGGAGCTGTTTTGAGGCCCCAAACGACATTTTTTGGGAAAACCAGGAGAAACATGGGTCCATGGACAGATGTTTCTCATATAAAAAATTGTTTTCCTGGGATATATATTTCTAATGAGGTATGGTGCGTGTCAAACAAAGACCGTATGCCAAAGATACCTCCCCGGGAAGTTGAAACACCAATTTACCCAAACAGGGCCCATGGTTTTGGCGCTTCATCTCATATAGTTAGGTTTTTGGATGTTTAGGGTTTTCTATTGTTTCTCAACAATAAATAGGCCTTCAAGCATCATTGTAACACAGTTCAGAGGCTTGTATCTACCACGTTTCTTCTCAGAGATACGCTACCAGTGCCCTAGCTAGTTTATTTCCATTATGTCTATAAGCATTTTTATGCTATTTGATATTAATGAAATGAACTATTATTTTTGTTTCATCTCTGTGTCTATGTCTATTTCTGTATTTTATTGCGTTCCTGCATAAGTCTGGATCAAATTTGATGATTTTTTTTATTGATAGTTCATTTTGTAAAATAAAAAAATAATGTATTTATGATTTTTTTAATCAGTAGCTTAGTTTACACAATTTGTAAAGTTCCTACTTCTTCAAACAATTATAATAGAGTTGAAGGGTCTCTAACTCTTACAAACAAGTTTTTAGCATGAAAAATATACATGTTTGTTGAAATTTTGATACATAATTAGTGCCAGGGAAAATTTTAGGGGTTAATATTTACAGGAGGGATAATTTTTCATGTTTTTTCCAAAAAAAAGGATTTGCCAATTTCCATTTTTTTGAAAATTGATTCACCCAAATTTTATAGTATAAAATTATTTTACCCTAAAAATCGCCAAAATTTTATATATACTAATATAAAATAATTAGAAACCTAAATATTTTACAAAAATATCATAATTTTTTTACAATTTACATATAATTGGGGAGGGGAGTAGTAATATTTGCCAAGGTTTCTAAACTTTAAGATAAACTTCCATCCTTTAAAATTTTCTCTCATTAGTGCATGAATTTCTTATGAAAATTATTTTCATGTTAGGATTTCTTATGGAGACATTTTTGTAAAATAAATTAATCCATATTTTTTATTTTATCACATTTGTATTTTTTTAGTCTCTTAAAAATGGATCTTGAATAGTACTTTGATAAACATAATTGAGAAATGGTTTGTTTTGAATGTTTATAAATCTATCTTTTCATCTCATAAATATTTGGAATATATTGTTGTATGCAACAATGTGTTTCAATTTTTTATATTGATCAAATTTTAAATTTTAAATTTTGGGTTAAGGTCTTAAAAAAAATGATAAATAAAAAATCATGTTAAAATAATTTGGATTCAAATGATAAATCGTAAAATATTAACTTTCATTTATGTAAATACTTTTTTCTTATTAATATTTGATCTTTCATCTTTATTGGTATGAAGAATTAATTTAATTGATTATTTTATGTGAAAATAAAACTATAAAATGGAATGATGTAGTTTAGGGGCATTTTAATACACCAATTTGTGTATTTAAATTAAACAAATTTCCAATAAAGATTCATTCATTTTTATAAAATTTGATCATGTAAATTTTATTATATTATATTTGCAAAAGATTAATTTATTTCTTAAATTGTTAAGTAGATGCATATAATTTTGTAAAATTTTAAAATTTATGTGAAATATGGGCATAATAGTTACTCACATATTGGATAATAGTTGTTGTTGTGGCAAGTAATGAATGAAAAATAACTCTAAGTATCGTTGCTTGTCTCTGAATCCAGGAATAAAAGAACTACTTGACATGATGAAACAAGGCATGGTGGTTATACTGAAAATATTGAACTAAGGCTCCTCTCCCTCACCATATGAATAGTGAGTCCCTACCATGCCTTTGGTCGAGCGGTTTTCATTCCTCTCCTTTACAGTTCTTCGCAAGAAATGCCTCTCCCTAACAGTCAAGCCTTCTCTCAACCAAAGAAGGGACACAGTCACTCACTATTCATATGGTGAGGGCCACCATTGGCCCCAAGAAAAGAGAGGGGTAGAAGGATTATAGAGATAAGAAGAACGTGAAAACATATGGTAACTAAAGTTATAAGTGTGCAATTATTACTAAAGTTATAAGTGTGCAATTATTTAAATTAGTTAACTACCTGCTCTTTCATTCCTTACATCACTACTACACCAAGGGCATTTTAAGACATTTGCTTAAGAAAAAAGAAATCTTTTGTCTTAAAAAGTCACTTTTTATTTTATATTAAAATTTAATATCAATTGAATTGTCTTAAATATAAAATTTAAGACAAAAATAGTGTGAGACAAAAATAATTTGAGACAAAATTTTATATTTAAGACAAAAAAAATTGAGACAAAAATATTTAAGATAAAAAAATTTGAGACAAAAAATTTAAGACAAAATTTTATATTTAAGACAAAACAAATTTGAGACAAAAATATTTTAAGACAAAAATTTATATTTAAGACAAAAGCAGTTTGAGACAAATATATTTTAAGACAAAAGCAATTTGAGACAAAAATATTTTAAGACAAAATTTTAGATTTAAGACAAAAGCACTTTGAGACAAAAATATTTAAGACAAAGCTTTATATTTAAGACAATGGTGACTTAAGACAATGCCAATTAAGACGAAACCCATTTAAGATAGTTAGCAACTAAGATAAAATCATTAGCATTGGGAAGTTTGCATTGGAATATCCATGAGTGGATAGTGGATAAAATTATATTTTTTATTTTTGAAAATCAATATTCAAATCACATGAAATTTAATCATGTCATATTTATTTCTTTTATATTATATTTTTCCCTTTTCATTAAACCACATTCTAAAAATTTAATAAATAAATAGATAAAAAAATATTATTTTTTGGTTGGCAACTCAAGGGGATTTGAACTTTGAATATCATGTTTTAACCATAACTGCTCCAACACTAATATTCTTGGGCATATTATGTTTTTTCCTGCTAACCACTCCAAATACAACCTCTAAGAACTAGTAGGGTCCAAGGAAAAGAGCTACAAGTTCCCCAAATCCGATCTGCATTTCATGGACAATCACATTTCCTCCAAATGTCCTCCACATATTTTCCTTGGTGTATTGGAGTTTGAAAAATACATAGGATGCTACAAGTAATCCTAATCATAAGACTCAACTTTCCTAATGACTAGGAGGCCTTAAAAATTAAAAAACATCTTAACTTATGCCTAAAATTACTAAAATTTCCTATCCCAAATATGAAATTATAAATTCTACAAAATTATAGGGCAAAAAGGAAACCAAATTCCTCTTCCAAAAATATCTAAGACCTTATGGAGGACAAATACAAATTTTGAAATAAATTGTTGAAATTATTCTCTTGCATCAATAGCTACCAATGTATCCTTGTAGGCCACCCCCTTTAACAATAGTAATACCAATGTCCTTTACCAGCTAGAAGGAACTCCTTACATAATTCTCTCTTAGATCCCCTTAACCCATTGCAATGATTGTCTTTGATGCCAACCTAGTTGCAAGCACATTAAGAAGCAATGTAGCATATTGTTGGTTGAGGATTTCGATATGTGATTTTGTTGACATCTTGTGACTGTCCCGTATGTGAATATATAAAATCTTGGATGCATGTCACCCTGACACTATAACATGACTTAGTATTGCCTATCATATTGTGTCGCTCCCTCCTCGAGACACCTAGAACTCGCTAACACTCCCTGTCACACACTCTTATTCATTCATTTATGAATTTTGACCTAGTGCGCCTCTGTTATGTTTTATTGGCACTCCCTAACACTCCTTAGCACACATTGGCACACCTAGGCACTTGGAACAACTTTGTATGCTTCCCTAGCACTCTAACATGCCTTGGCACTTCCTAGAATACCATGTCACTCCCTTCTTAACACACCTGGAACTGGCTTATACTTCATTTCCATGCATTTTAAACTAGTGCCCCCTTGTGTTTCCCTGACACTTGGCCCTCACACTCCCTACCATGTGTTCATGCCACACCCTGGCACCTACCACATCTTAGCATGCCTATCATGCCTTGGAACTGCTTAACATGTCTTAGTACTTCTAGGAATTCCATGAAACACCTTGGTATTCCTTAGCTTTCATGTCATCATAGATAACCTTGTTTTTTTTGTGACTTGGGAACCCAACCAAGTCATTGGAAAATCGATGTTGTGCCCAACCCAAAGTTTCCCTTTGTCTGAAACTACTTTGTCCAACCCTTTATGTAAAAATAGGCTTACCTCCTACAAGTCTTATTCTGACCTTCTCCTAACACACTTTATCCTTGAGACACTTGGAATTCGTTGACACTACTTGGCACACACTCTTATTCGTTCATTTCCATGCATTTTGACCTAGTTCTCCCTTGCAATGTCCTAGCACTCCCTGATATAACTCAACATCCATTGACACTTTATGGCATGTGTTAGCATGCCTTTTCATTCCTTGGCACACATTGACACTCCTTAGTTATCATGCCCTCACAATTACCCTTACTTTTTCGGAACTTGGGAACCCAACCAAGTCTTGCCTTGAATATAACAACTTTACCAAGTTACGGTTACTAAAAATAGATTGTTCCTTGTTCAAATAAGAAATGAATATAACTCCTCACTCATTTAACCCTCTAAACACTAAACCCCTAACCCATTTAACCCCCTAAACCCCTAAAACCCTAACCCATTTAACCCACAAACCCTAACCCCTAACCCCTAACCCCTAAAATACTTAACTGCTAAATCCCCTAACCCCCTAAGCCTCTAAACCCCTAACCCATTTAACCCCCTAAACCTCTAACCCCTTAACCCCTTAACCCCTAACCCCTAACCCCTAAAATCCTTAACTGCTAAATCCCCTAACCCCCTAAACCTCTAAACCCCGTAAACCCTAAACGTCTAACCCTTAACCCCTAACCCCTTAAGCCCCTATTCCCAACCCCTAACCCATTTAACCCCCTAAACCCCTAAAACCCTAACCCATTTAACCCCTAAACCCTAAACCTATAAACCCTTAAACCCCTAAACCACTAACACCTAAACCCCTAATCCCTTAACCCCTAAACCCCTAAACCGTTAACGCTTAACCATTAACCGACTAACCCCTCAACCCTAACCCCTAAAATCCTTAACTACTAAATCCACTAAGCCCTAAGCCCCTAATCCCTAATCCCTTAACCACTAGCTCATTACTCACCTAACCCCTAATTGCACCTAAATCCCCTAACACATAAGCCCCCAATCCCTAATCCCTTAACCAATAACTCATTATTCCTCTAACCCCTAAATGCGCCTAAATCCCCTAACCCTTAAACCCCCAATCCATAACCCCTTAACCACTAACTCATTATTCCCCTAACCCCAATCCCTAATCCCTTAAATACTAATTCATTATGCCCCTAACCCTTAAGCCCCCAATCCCTAACCCTTAACAACTAACGAGAATATACCACAGTGGGCATGCACAAAAGGAAGAACCAAAGAAATCAAATTCAATAAAGGAAGCACAACCACCACTCCAAACTCGCTTCTCTAAAACACATACAACTGCAATAAATCCCATTGAAGCTTACAAATTTATCAAGCCCTAATTAACTTACTAACAAATTCAACAAGCCAACATGCTATAATTTGTTGAGTCACCCCCAAATAAATTAGTAATTATTGCATGAATGTACATTTGTTTGTAGTTTTATTTAAAAGGTTGAAATTCTCTCAAGAGCATATAGAATATATCCAAAAGTTAAAAAATGGAAATTTTTCTTACCTCCACAAGGTATCATCACACCGTGATAGGTGAAAACATACAAGTCTAAATCTTCTACCTCTAAGTCTCAATGGCACTTCAACATGTCAATAACATACTTGCAACAATTCTTAATGAGTTTTGTCTATTGGCTAAAGATATGTACATCCATCCATCCAAAAATAAACATCTCAATCAATCCAACACCATAAATTGTGCTAAATAGTTCATCATGTTGTTTCAAATATTACAATATTTTCTTATATTAGCTCACATATTCCTTGAATATTTGAAAGCCAAACTACCTTCACACAATATACCAGAAAGATTTGTACTCTAAAAGACAAAAAAAGACAACAAACTAAAATAGGAACTTTAACTCTAATCCAAACACTTCTTTCTTAGCAACATAATATCTAATGAAGATGATATCTGGAAAAAAAGGCTTCATATATTGTCTATCACATGTCAAACTGAGTGAACAAACACATGCATAGAAAACATCAGAAATAGGGTTCATAGATCGACTTGTATTATATGGTTTCAAACCATTCTTGTCTCCTTCAAGGGGGTTTCTGGAGGTCTTAAAAAAGACTTCCTTTTGCTAACTAAATGGATTTTTTCTTTCACACATGCATGGAAACATACTTTCCAAATCATATTGTAATAGATTCATAAGGTGATATTATTGGTATTAACTACACCTTATTTGGAGACATCATTTTTATTGTAGGGGTTGGTACCTTTCTATTGGATGTGGTTGGTGATGTGAAGACTACTCAAACTCTAGTAAAGATTCATACTAACTCTAACAAGCTTATGGATGCTTTTTTACAAAGGGAGACCCCTCTAAGCTTAACTCATTGGATTCTTTGTTTGTTCATGCTAATTATTGTTCTCAAATTTCCTTCTCCAAGGGGTTGAGACTATTTGCTTCATTTATTTTACATGGCCTGCTGAAAGAAGAAGAATGGAGATTGTCTCCACATCTTTTCCATTTCGCTAAGTTACAAAAAAAGAGTCAAATTATATAGCCAATAGACTAATAATCTCTTGATACACCTTTAGTGAGCTATGCATAGCTCTCACCTATCACTGTAGCTCAATTAAATGACATCTAATAGCTCTAAGACACCATTATAAATGGAGTAGTTGTGAAGTTGTTGTTAAATGATCGCCTCCAAATGTTCAATTCTCATGAATTTTGGGGGAGGGGGGTCTTTTGGTGTATCGAGCGGGGCAAGGGGACATAAGGGTAGCATGGATGGGTAGAAGTGAGAGTTTCAAGCATGGTCTAATGAGATCTATAATCCTAACATTAGAGAACGAGAAGGAGCTTTAGGGCCTTATGGCATAGGGGATAGGGGACCTATAGGTAAGGAAATGAGAGAAATTGAGAGGGGAACCCCTAATAGTTGTGACAAGGGGATTAGGGGCCACACTATCACAACCCATACGCACTTAACCCATAACCACTAAAGTCCCTATCCCTTTAACCCCAAAGTCACAATCCCTTAATCCCTACACCCATAAATCATATCAAATTAACCCCTTGATCCCTTAAACCCAAAGCCATTAACCCCTTAACCCCTAACCACTAACTTAGAATCCTTGAACCCCATAAACCCTAATCCCATATCCTCTTAAAACTTGACCCTTAACCCATAACCCATAACCCCTAAACTGACTAACCCCTAACCCCTTAACCTTCTGACACCTAAATAACATAACCCTTAGGCACTTAACCCATAAATCCCCTGACATGTAAGCCCTTGATGGTTAATATTAACCCCTAAATCCCTTAACCACTAAGCCATTAACCTCTAACCCTTAAACCCCCTAACCTCTAAATCCCATAAGCCCTAACCCTTTACCCTTTACCCTTAACCCCTTGCTCCTAAACCCTTAAACCCTTAAACCCATTAACTCCTAGAACCCCTTATCCTTTATCCCAAACCATAGGTGCTCCAATGCTAATATTCTTGGGCATATTATGCTTTTTCCTACTAACCACTCCAAATACAACCTCGAAGAACTAGTAGGGTCCAAGGAAAAGAGCTACAATTTCCCCAAATCCGATCTACATTTGATGGGCAATCAAATTTCCCCCAAATGTCCTCCACATATTTGCCTTGGTGTATTGGAGTTCGAAAAATACATAGGATGCCACAAGTAATCCTAATCATAAGACTCAACTTTCCTAATGACTAGGAGGCCTTAAAAATAAAAATAAAAACATCTTAACTTATGCCTAAAATTACTAAAATTTCCTATCCTAAATATGAAGTTAGAAATTCTACAAAATTATAGGGCAACAAGGAAACCAAATTCCTCTTCTATAAATCTCTAAGACCTTATGGAGGACAAATACAAATTTTGAAAAAAATTATTCAAATTATGCTCTTGCATCAGTAGCTACCAATGTATCCTTGTAGGCCACCCCCTTTAACAATAGTAATACCAATGGCCTTTACCTAGAAGGAACTCCTTACATAATTCTCTCTTAGATCCCCTTAACCCATTGTAATGATTGTCATTGATGCCTACCTAGTTGAAAGAACATTAAGAAGCAATGTAGCATACTCCTGGTTGAGGATTTTGATAAGTATGTGATTTTTTTGACATCTTGTGACTGTCCCGTATGTGAATATATAAAATCATTTTTTTTGTACCAGTTTAAGGATTGATACCATCAAGTGTTTGCGCTAACATGGATGGAACACTAACTGCATGTTGTATATATTGTAATGTAAATGAATAATATCTTTTAGAAAAGGCTCCACTCATAATGCCATTTCGCAAATGCTTGCACTCAGTAATCGTGGTCATATTTTAAGGTGCCATGTTCTCGTAAGGGTAAACCTACCTATATTTCAATTTAAACACACACATCACACATGTTGGCTTGATCTTGTGCTTGTTGTGGGGAAAATGTTGTTGCAGTGGAACCCCCAAATCAGATTTATTTGGGTTGACCCTGATTTGAATAGCTCTAAATGACTTCAAATTACCCTTGCCTTGATTGCACAATCCTCATTGGAATCTCCAATGGATGTGTGATGCATTGGATGCATCAACATAGTCACAACTAATAGTCACACTGCCCTTTCACCTATCTCTCCACTAAGTCTCCAGTGGAACTCCCATGCAAGTAGTTAACTGTTGTCTCTATTTAGTTGATTAATGAGTTATTATTTGTGAATTAATTTAACTAATTAATTCACTCCACTCCCACTAATGTATCAATCAGTTAGAAATAGACACAATTAGTTCAATTGAGTTTAACTCCAAGGATGTAGTTAAACTGAAACAAACTCCATGAGCTACTTCACCAACTCCATCATAACTCTGCCACTTGAGTCTTGACTTGAGTCCTCCATACATGAACACCAGTAAACCCTAGGAATTGCGTAATTCCTTCACCTAGCTGATCTACCAAACCTGTTAACTGAAATTAAGTGCTCCAAGAGAATAAGTTGTTATTTAGGGTCTAATTATTATTAAGAGCTAATAATAATCGACACTTCTATTTTTAGATTAGCGATATATAAATAGACGTCACCCAATATTTCTAAAAATAGAAATCCATCTATTTTCAAACTTGACCAACCATCCACAAATAGCATCCTGCAACTTCTGAAATATGGTCTCCATGTCTAAAAATAGACATAGTCTAAAAATAGACTTGCGCCAAAAATAGCCTGCGGGCCCACTTAGTGAAGGCGACTCTTTTCACTAAGCTCATCATCTTGTTGAATTTCAACACCTAGAACTCGCTAACACTCCCTGTCACACACTCTTATTCATTCATTTATTAAATTTGACCTAGTTCTATGTTATGTTTTCCTGGCACTCCCTAACACTCCTTAGCATGCATTGGCACACCTTGGCACTTGGAACATATTTGTATGCTTCCCTAGCACTCTAACATGCCTTGGCACCTCCTATAATACTATGTCACTCCCTTCTTAGCACACCTGGAACTGGCTAATACTTCATTTCCATGAATTTTAAACTAGTGCTCCCTTGTGTTTCCTTGACACTTGGCCCTCACACTCCCTAGCATGTATTCATGCCACACCCTGGCACCTGCCACATCTTGGCATGCCTATCATGCCTTGGAACTACCTAACATGTGTTAGTACTTTTAGGAATTCCCTGACACACCTTGGTATTACTTAGCTTTCATGCTGTCATAGATAACCTTACTTTTTTTGCGACTTGGGAACCCAACCAGGTCATTGGAAAGTAAATGTTGTGCCCAACCCAAAGTTTCCCTTTGTCTGAAACTACTTTGTGCAACCCTTTATGTAACCATAGGCTTACCTCCTACAAGTCTTATTCTGGCCTTCCCCTAACACACTTTATCCTTGAGACACTTGGATTTCGTTGACACTACTTGGCACACACTCTTATTCGTTCATTTCCATGCATTCTGACCTAGTTCTCCCTTACAATGTCCTGGCACTCCCTAACACTCAACAACATCCCTTGACACTTTCTAGCATGTGTTAGCATGCCTTTTCATTCCTTGGCACACAGTGACACTCCTTAGTTCTCATGCCCTCACAATTACCCTTACTTTTTTGGAACTTGGGAACCCAACCAAGTCTTGCCTTGACTATAACAACTTGACCAAGTTATGGTTACTACAACTAGATTATGCCTTGTTCACCTAATAAATGGCTATAATCCCTCACCCATTTAACCCCCTAAACCCTAAACCCCTAACCCATTTAACCCCCTAAACCCTAAACCTCTAAACCTTTAACCCCTAACCCCTTAAACCCTAATTACTGACCCTAACCCATTTAACCCCTTAAACCCATAAAAACCTAACCCATTTAACTCCCAAAACCTAACCCCTAACCCCTTTAACCACTAAAATCCTTAACTGCTAAATCCCCTAACCCCCTAAACCTTTAAACCCCTAACCCATTTAACAACCTAAACATATAACCCCTTAACCTTTAACCCCTTAACCCCTTAACCCCTAACCCCTAAAATCCTTAACTGCTAAATCCCCTAACCCCCTAAACCTATAAACCCCTAAACCCATTTAACCCTGTAAACCCTAAACGTCTAACCCTTAACCCCTTAAGCCCTAATTCCCAACCCCTAACCCATTTAACCCCCTAAACCCCTAAAACCCTAACCCATTTAACCCCCAAAACCCTAAACCTCTAAACCCTTAAACCCCTAACCCACTAACACCTAAACCCTTAACCCCTTAACCCCTAAACTGTTAATGCTTAACCATTAACCCATTAACCCCTCACCCCTAACCCCTAAAATCCTTAACTTATAAATCCCCTAAGTCCCTAATCCCTAATCCCTTAACCACTAGCTCATTATTCACCTAACCCTTAACTGCGCCTAAATCCCCTAACCCTAAGCCCCCAATCCCTAATCCCTTAACCACTAACTCATTATTCCCCTAACCCCTAAATGTGCCTAAATCCCCTAACCCCTAACCCCCCAATCCATAACCCCTTAACCACTAACTTATTATTCCCCTAACTCGAATCCTTAATCCCTTAAATACTAACTCATTATGCCCCTAACCCCTAAATGCGCCTAAATCCCCTAACCCTTAAGCCCCCAATCCCTAACCCCTTAACCACTAACACATTATTCCCCTAAACCCTAAACCTATAACACCTACGCCCCTATTCCCCTAACCCTTTATTATACCAGGCTCATGGTGCTTTCTTGAGGCCATACAAGGATTTTACCGCTTGCATGCTTTATGTTCCTAACCCTTCACAAAAAATCCTTCTAGTTGGGACACAAAAACATTCTCTTTCATATCTCCATTCAAGAAAGTAGTTTTTACATCCATTTGATGGAATTTCCAACTTTTTGAGTTTCTAGGGCAAAGAATGTCCATATGGTATCCCATTTTGCTATGGGGGAAAAAATATTCTCATAATATACCCCTTCTTTTTGTGTAAAACCTTTTGCCACAAGCCTAGATTTATTCTTTTCAAGTGAGCCATCTACTTTATACTTATTTTTGAAAAATGTTAGCACTTAATTTAGCAAGGGTCCTAGGAGGGGTTTCAAAGGGACTACTACTAGATCAAGTGGAAACAATGGGACAAGGACCCATTGTCACCTCATTCAATTTCCCCTGCTCTTTATGAACTTTCACTGATGAGAGGAGTCTCGGTATAGAGAAATTAATACAATGATGAGACCAATAATGATGCACAATGTGATTTCCAATGCCCATTCAAAGAAGAGGATTAGATAATAGGTTCCCTACTTTAGAAGCAAAAGAAGGACTCTCCAAGAAAGGCTTGAGGGAAAGATGACCTCGGGTTTAGGAATATTAAAAAATGATGAATGCCTAAGATCAAAACTTCCAAAATACCTCTCTTGTGATTAACGTGTTTATACTAGGCTTCAAAGTGAGACAAGTAAAAATTCAATTCAAGTATGAGCTTTGGGAGAATCTAGGGTGACTTTCCATGAATTGTTTTTTGAGAGAAATACTATAAGAGACTAAGGTTTGGGAGATATAATGTGGTAAAGGCTCGTCCAATGATCATTTATAGTTAAGATAATAGGTTTTGAATGATGAACTACAAAGTGAAAACCTTCAAGAAATCCTCAAGTCAAAGGAGCATCAAGGGTTCCCTCTTGGTGTGATAGTTAGGGCATCAATTTATTTGAAATTCCACCACCATATTTTGTTCAAAATTGGAGGATGCCTAGAGCTCTAATCTAGCATAGGAAGCAATGCCTTGCTTGAGGGCCTTTTGCTATTTTTATACACCTTATCCTTTTTTATTTTAGCCTCTCTAACATCATACTATTTTAGAGAAAATAAACCTTTATTCCCACACCTTGCATGTGAGCCTCTTCTTGGAAACTCCAGATGATGCAATTCAACCTAGCCATATATGCATGGTTTCTTTTCTTCATGAAGTCAAATTAGACCTATTTTCATCCACACATGTTAATTATTACAATGATAAAGGTAAATATTGAGAGGTGATGTAGTCAAAAGGGATTATTATTGGCATATTTCGTGTTTCAACCATGCAAATGGTGAACAATCTTGGAGAGGGTGTGCTCAAGGAGGATCATTCTAGGAAATGTTTTTATTTCACCCCTTCAAACAAAAATCAATAGATATATATGGTTACTAAACGAAAAGAACAAGTTATTACAAAAGGGGCACCATACTGAACTATTTCTAGTAGGTTGGAACTTCATAATAAGAAAAAAATAGATATCATGGAGAAGTAGTGCCATAGTGTTGTGGACTTGTTACTCATACATTTACTGCACTATTCTGAGTTTTACGTGCTAAAATAAAACATATTTTAGAAGACATGTGCCTCACTAAAGATACATTAAACACAATTGTCAATTAAAGGGAAAACATTAGCTACAAAGTGTTTTGAGGAGATGTGTGCTTTCAACAAACCTAGTTTTGAATGAGAGAAAATTCACTAGAGAGATCGATGCTATTTAATGAAAATTCACTAGACTGGAAATTTAGTATTGATTTCAAGGTAGATCAATGCTATTTAATGAAAGTGCCCTAGATTTCGATTGAGGTATAAAGCGCCTGAGTATATTGTGAAAATGGAATGTTGGAGAGGTTTTAATTATGCATTTTATTGTGTAATTACAGTACAATAATATGAGCAGTGGTTTTACATATCCATGACTTGTAGCTGACCATTTATGGTTTTATTGGATAAAAACCATAGAAGCTTAGAAGTAGAAGTCCATTCTTGCGTTGATGAATGAACAGGGGGTTTTGATGCCTGTTTGAAACATTAAAATGTATCACAATGGAAGACCAAGAAAAGGCACAACACCATTGAAATATTGTAGTGAAGAATTGAAGGAAGAATACCCACAGCAAAAATGCTGTGAAAAGGAGAAGTGACCGGTCAAACAATGACATGGTGGAACTTTGGTCACAACGCAATGAACCAAGAGGTGGCATTAGATATAAGCCAATAGCTGTGTGGTGGATTTGTTTGATAGAACTGGACTGTTCGAATGGTCGAACGAAGGAGTAGCAGTGAATTTATGAGAATGGAATGGAATCCATTCTCTGCGTAATGGTGGTTTAAGCCTGTGGACCTGAGGCGTTATTAATTGCATTATGGATCAAAGTATAGTGTCAAAGGATTGGATGGGAACCTGGCCCTATTTGGTCGATTGTGCAGAGAGTGAAGGTTTAATGAAACCATAAGTCAAGCGATGGACCGAATGAGGAATCGATGAACAAAAAGCGAGGACGCAGTGAAGTATGAGTCAAGACTCATTCAATGGCAGAGAATTGATCCGTGCAAATCGAAGGCATAGAATTGAAGGCGAAATTTTGAAGTGAAGTAGTTTGGTAAAACCACATATGGTTTTTGTGTGGCTTCCAAATGGTAAGCAGTTTCTTTGAAATGGAACGCGATATCACCCGTTGCTCGACACGTGGTGATAGGTGGTTTTAGAATCCCACTTATGTCATGTAATTTTTGGAAAATAAAGGACGTTCATGTTAGTCGCGTGATTTCCATCCGATCTTAACCATCAGAGATCGACGATGTTTGCGTTGTCAAGTTACACAAGGGTTAACAAAGGGTCCAAATGTATGGTTGAGGCATGAGTGAAGTGTACATTTATGAATATTGGTGCGTGGTTAATTAACCAAGGTCGAAGACTTGGGTAATTGAAATGTTATGTGAGCACATTGAATAAAGAGCATATTTGGATTTCAAACATAAGAGTTTGTATCAATTAAAACGATATTTTTGTGGGAACTGGGTATAATCCTGTTGGTCGGGCTAATGTATGTTTTGACTTGCTGGTGATTTGGTCTCATTTTAAAACCAAAGCTAAATTTTCCCATATGATGCGAAGGTTCAATTGAGGATTGAATATGGACCAGAGTGAAGAGCATGCCGAGTAAATACTTTGATTACATGGTGCTTGTCTTCCCCACAAATAAACTTTGATTACATGGTGCTTTGTCAAATAAAATTTGATTAACTATAAAGGGAATAAGTTGTTTGCATAATACACATGAAGCTCCAAGCTTATTTATTAAAACATATTTTTATGTATAAGTGATAGATTTGATTTGTACAATTTTTATATGTGTGGTTGCATGTTTTGGGCACATTGTTGGAGGTTTTATCTCTAGGATTTTGGATGACAAAGGAAAAAAGGGGGTATATAAAGGTACAATTTCCTTATTGGAGAAGATTAAAGTTGCAAGTTCCTTCCCTACATTTTAATTTCTTTTTTATATTCTTACCTTCAAGATTAATACATTAGATACTAGATCTCTAGCACGGTTCTTTGCTTTTGTAATCTAATCTTTGGTAAGAACCACCATAAACATTTCCTTATGCTCTAAGATCATTAAAGTGACTTGGTTTGTTAAATTGTTCAGGTGTGAATAAAATTAAATTAAAATTGCGGAATTATGGAAAAATTTTAATATTTAAAATCATTGTGGGTTGATAGATCTGGGGTCAAACCCAAGGGTTATCGACTATATTTGTATGGCAATCTCTTGCAACTATTTTACAACTCAAAACTATAGGCCTGCTAGCCTATTAACACATTATGTTAAATTGTACACAGTTTTAATATTATAATGTTGATTACAATCGACCCTCTTTCCAATCAAATCCAAAAAAAATTATTACGTGGCAGAGTTGGTTTAATATTGAAAAAGGCAAGTTAAATAAATTGCTTATAATTATAGTTATCTGGTCTTAAAATTTGGGAATGTATATCTCACTATTTAAAAATTTGATTCGAAACAAAATCATGGTAGGTTTGGAATCCAAAACTTCCATTACCTTTTTCAACATGAAGTATTCGTGAGGGCATGTTGATCATTTGTTCAAAGAGGCAGCAAAATGCTGAAAAAAAGGGGAAGTAAACAAATTCATTTGTTTCATTTATTGCCGCCAAGTCTTAATCCAACCTAAAAGAGGTCACATGTATAACACTCCCATGAGGCCGTAAGTCATCTGGATGAAGGCGGTAGAGAGCACTCAGGCCTAGCGCATGTTCATTTGTCCCCCCAGCCGCTTTGAAACATTTTGTTTCTCCTTCACTGTTTTAACCAATCCCTCGCTTTACACTCGATCCCTTCACTTTCTCTGCAACAAATATTTTCCTAGTGGACAGAAGCCTTTGGGGGAAAAGGAGGCGAACGGGTGAACGATTCTACAGTTGAAGCTTCCTGCTCATAGACATGGGGGTAAGTTCCCACGTTCCCTTTCTTGCTTTCATGCCGATTTTCTAAAGTTAACAACACCCCTTTTGATCCCCATTTTGCAGTACTGGACTTGCATCAGGGACAAGGTTTTACAATTAAGGGTTAGGGTTTATAGTTTGTTTTGTGCTTTGATGTAGACTGAAAGGTTATTTAAAGACGATGCTAGGGATGAGAAGGGTGAACAGGCCAGGATGGTAAGTATCTCCTCCAATTTCCCATTTTGTTCTTATTTTGGGTATGCGTCCTTAACCAAATACAGAGTGGCCCTGAAACCTCTTACATATGGATATGCATCCTTAACCAAAAGAGAGTGAATTTTTGGGCTTATAAAAGTACGTGTCCAAGGAATCATATACTCCTACAAGGTTTATGCTAATCGACAGGCTAACACCATGGAAAAAGCCACATACTTCCTCTAATATGCCTATTGCTTCTTCAAAAATTTTACTTGCATCCTATATTGCATTGAGGCCTACACAAGAAAGTCCCATCTGATTGAAAAGAATTCCCAAGAACCAGGTATTCTTCTGAACCCCACATCTGAACTTGCAAACGACACTCTTGAATGCCATATAAGCCTCCTTATATTTTCCAATTATGTGGAACAAAACTCCCATATAAGTCTCAATCCCAGCAATTTCACTCTACTATCCAGGTAATTTCTCCAGAATCTTCAGGGCTCGTCCGAATAGCCTAATTTCAAATTGATATTCACCCATAGATTCAAACAATCCGACAACCTCTGTCAAACCAGTTGCAATCTCATCAGGGGGATCGCCTGCTTGTTGTCTTCCAAAAATCCTCAATGCATTTTCACAGTAACTTTTTGACTCCCTGAGTTTTCCCATTTTCATATAGAGTTCAGCAAGGCTTACAAATAATATCCCTACTCATGTATGGTCTTCCCCATGTATCCATTCAAATATTGGAAGAGATTTTCGATAGGTAGTTAGTGCTTCATCATAGTGACCCAGAGCGAGATATGTGTCTTCAGTGATGACATCTATATATGCCACCTCAACATCTTTTTTGTTTGCTAAAATAACTACTCTTGCTAGAGCCAAATTTTTCAATGCCTTCTCATGGTCACCATTTCCACTAAGAATAATAGCCATTAAATTTCTGTCTAAACCTACTTCTTCTGAACCTGCACCACATTGTTCAGAATGAATATTTTGGGCATGTTTACATAGCTCCTCTGCCTCTGTGATCTGCATGACATGTTCAACCCAGACATTGTTCAAGTTAATTAATACATAGAAAACACATCTAAAGCTATAAATTTCTCATCCAGATACAGTAATTACATTGTTATGGGACATCAATTGAGTGCAAAAAAATTCAATCGCCATTTTTCTTTTCCAAGGAAAAGACAAGTATATCAACAAAAGTTGCTACATACATAAAGTTGTAAATGACACGTCAAATAGGCAAGATGTCGTTACAAGAGAGCGTGCTTATTGAGCTTTTTTCATGGAACTTTATATGTATACTTCTCCTCTCGGGAAATTGGCACTTAGTACTTGTCCAACAACTGTAGGGCTAGTTCACAGTTAGTAAAGGCCAGAAAAATAGGAAATATGGCCTATTTGTAATAATAGTAGTTGGCAAAGAAATGTTAATGAGTTGAAGAAATAGGTTACAGATACCCTTGTCAAAACAATTTAGAATTTATATAAAAAATTTTCGGTGATAATCACATCTAATCAAATTTTGTCGACTCCTTTCAAACCAGCCAGTGTGGTTCATCATCAGGACAAGATGATGATGAACCACACTGGATGGTTTGAAACGCGTCGACAAAATTTGATTAGATGTGTTTATCACCGAAAGATTTTGATATAAATTCTATGGATTGCAGAAGCCAAATTCCTAATTTAGAATTTTTTATCTGATTTTCTTGAAGATAAATGTCCTAGATACAACAATAGGGCTATGTGAAGATAGTGTCCAGTGAATTTGATTCATAATATTTTTCCAAGGTCTTTGTTTTTGGGTCATAGAAATACATGGAATTAGTTCAATTTATCTCAATGACTGGAGGTTAAAACCTGGAGACCAAGGAGTCTTGGAAACCTCCAAGGGAGGGGCAGATAAAGATCAATTTCAATGGGATAACAAAAGAAAACCCCAGAAAGCATGTTGTGGAAGAGACTTCCTTCTAGATCACGGGGGTTAGTTCACAAAAATCTCAACGAAAGGATTAGGGGGTTACACAAATAAGCAAGACAAATTCAATGCCTTCATTGTAGAGATAAGAGATTACAAATGCTTGGTTTCCAAGATATTTCAGTAAAAGGGGACTCTTAGATAATCATAAACACCATAAAGGCAAGGGTTATCCTAAAAACTAGGAGCATTTAAAACAACTAAAATGGTTAAAATAGGTTAGCCATTCATTCATAATATTGAATTTTATCATATTAGAAGCACTACCATAAGAATATTGTGTGGAAAATCAGGCACTCAAGCTAGAAGATAGAGATCTGAGAGTGTTTAAAACTCCAGAGATGAACAAGGAAAAAAGCTGGGAGGGAATTTTATAGATCTTAGGAGAGAATCTGAATCAAAACATATTAACTCATAGAAAATAAGAAGGAAATGAGGAATACTCACCTTCGTGTTGACTAGTTTTGATAACCTTAGCATCCCCTTGGCAATATGAAATATTATCTTGCCCCCCTTGAAAGAGTGCTAACTTTCAAATTAAACACAATTGCAATAATCATTAAGGTGGCACAAGGTTTGGCCCAAATTTGAGGATATGGAGCATTCACCTGTATCATTGACTGTACCAAATTGGACTTAAACATAATAGGAGAATGAAATCATTTGTCCCAACAATCCATCAGCTGTTTCCTGCACTCTATATTTCTGCACGAAGATTTACCCCACATCTAGCCCACAAAATTAAGGATTTATGTGAGATTAATGTGAGATTGAGCAGAAGGTTGGTGACATGAATGGAAAGCTTTAAAAGTAGTCAACATACCAGTCTGATTTCACAAGCTTTGAGGAAGGATGTTTGTGAGCTGCTGGAAAGGTGTTGCAGGTGCATAGTTCTCAAGCTTCCAACTTGTTGATAAAACCTAGGGGCTTGACATTTACCAAGCGAGTGGGTTCTGTCAATGTCACTAAGGGCTAACTGAATAAGGAGTAGATTACCAAGAAACTCTTTCCAGTGGTTAAGATAGCCTTGATTAGGATGTTCGTAGCATGGATAGCACCATGGGATTCAAGATAGAAAAAATGGATGTATAAATAAGATTCTTGCATGGAAATATCAAAGGAGAAATTTATATGGAGCAATCGACATGTTCTATTACAAAGGGAAAGGAAAACATGGTGTGCAAGTTAAAGAAGTTCTTATATGGACTTAGGTAGTTTCCAAGGGAATGGTATAAAAAATATGACAAATATTTGATTGACCAAGGCTAATCATTGAATCAACATCAACAATAAAGGTGACAATCATATTTTTCTTTTGCTATACGTAGATGACATTTGTCTTTTAGTAATAGCAAAGAGCTTGTTAACATCACCAAGGGCTAACTTAATAAGAATTTGATATGATAGACTTGTGAGTTATTCATTATATGCTTGGCATCAAAGTGAAAAGTGACTGTCAAAGTAGAAAAATTTGGTGGGGCCAAAAGAAGTATATTCATGGGATACTTCAAGAGTTTGGGATGATGCGCTGTAAGTTTATGGGGACTCCTTATTTAGTGGGAGTCAAGTTTTGAAAAGACATGTTTCCCAAGACAAGGAAAGACGAGGAAGAGATGGAAAGTAAACTATTTTTCAATGCAGGAGGATCACTTATGTATGTTATGGTATAAACTAGATTGGATGTTGTTGCACAAGTGGTGGGAGTGGTAATAGGTTCATGGCCAATCATGGGAAGCAACATAGGATTGTTGTAAATACCTATGTGGCACCATGTATTTGGGCCTATACTGTAAGGGAAGAAGTTTCTTGAAATAAAAGTCCCAGTTTGCATGGATATGCGGATGTAGACTGGTCAGGAGATGTAGGTGAAAGAAAATATATTGGTGCCTATCTCTTTACTTTGTCCAGAGCAGAAATTAGCTAGATGAGCAAAAAAAAGAACATTGTTTTTTCTAGTACCAAGGCACAATATATATCCACCATTGAGGTTTCGAAGGAAGTGAATTGGTTGAGGAGGTTATGTGAAGATATTGGACTCAAGCAAGGAGAACCATTTTAAAAGTTCTCTATTTTGTGAGAGAAATGGCAGATTTAAGCATAGTTATCGTGAGGAAATGTAGGATAGATGAAAATGCTGCAGATGTATTGACAAAACCAGTCAATGGAGATAAATTTACTTGGTGTAGCAATTCCATTCGAGCATTACCATGGAAAAGATAATTGCTGAATGGGAAAATGTCTTCTACAGTGTAGTGGTTTTGGTACATGGTTTCGACATAGTTTTGGCACATGGTTTTGGGTTCATGGATTTGTAGCCCATGGTTTATGCCATGCGACCTCTCTCTATATTTTATTATCTTCATCTCATGGTTGTAGTGTGAGCGTGCATGAGAGATATGTGAGATCCCAATGAGTAAGATATTTGGTGAAGGTATCTCAGAGTTTACAGAATGATCGACATTAGTATACATGTTAGTTCGGCCGAACTTTTAGTCCAAGTTCAGCCGAACTATGTTTTCCACTTAAGGCTCGTTAAATCTAACGTCTTAATGGTTCGGCCGAACTTTTGACCAGAAGTTCGGCCGAACTATTGTATAACTCTTCATCGGACGGAAAATTTTGCGAAGCCCTCTACTAAAACACATTTCGCGTCAATATAAATTGCCGTGAAATGATTCACAATTTTCGCACATTTCATACACTTCATCTCATTTTACAAATATTTTGGTTTGGGTTCAAAAACTTTTCTTCAAAGTTTGGGTTTAAGAACATTTCTTGGAAGCAAATTGATTTTTTGGAAGACATTTCTTGGAGGTTTCTTCAAAGTTTGGGTTTAAGAACATTTCTTGGAAGAAAATTGATTTTTTGGAAGACATTTCTTGGAGGTATGTACGTGTTTTGAGTTGAAGTAAATATTTTGAGCTTCGTTTCATTTTTATAAAACATTTTTCTCTCGAATTTTTTAAAGTGTTTGTTTTGGATTGGAGTATGTATTTTTTACAAAAAATTTACACTGAATTTTTTAAAATTAAATCTTTTGTGATATTTTTTGTAATTGAGTTATTGTCTAATTTTTTGAAAGATTTTTTTTGAACTTCATACCCTATTAACATGGGAAATCGAAGAACTTGTGCGAGAAAATATGATAAAAAAAGAGACCCTGAGGCACGTAGAGAAGAAACGAGACAATCTCGCAAAAGAAAGTTAGAAGCCCTCTCAAATATTGAAGAGGAAAATCAACCTCACGCAGAAATTGAAGCAGGTATGTAAATGTAAATATTATGATCTATTGATATATTTTTAAAATTTTCCCAATGTAAAATGTGAAGCTTAATTTTTATTTGATGAACTAGTTTGAAAAATATTTTGTTTAATGTAAACATATAGAGATACTCCTCAAAATATTGAAGAAGAAAATCAACCTCAAGAAGAAATTGAAGCAGGTATCTAATGTAAATATTATGATCTATTGATATATTTAAAATTTTCCTAATGTAAAATGTGAAGCTTAATTTTTATTTGATGAACTAGTTTGAAAAATATTTTGTTTAATGTAAACAGACAGAGATACTCCTCAAAATATTGAAGAAGAAAATCAACCTCAAGCAGAAATTGAAGTGGGTATGTAAATGTAAATATTATGATCTATTGATATATTTAAAATTTTCCTAATATTTATTGACATAGTTATTAATTTAGTGATTTATTGAATATGTACTATTTTTTCGAATATGTATAGATGAAATCACTATCGATAATGAGATGTTAGAAAATGTTGACACTCACACATACGGAGATAAAAAACCTGAACATGTTATACGATATCGTGTCAAGCGCATTTTTGAAGAGTATTTCTTAAATGAGCAAGTGACAGTTCATGCTCAAATGTTGAAAGGTCTTCTATCATTAAAGAAATTAAAAGAAGCGACGACACTATTGGGTATTCGAAAATCAACCAAAGATAAAAAAATGAACGAAGAGGTGATAAAAAAATATGAGTAGTGTTATAAAGTCAATTAAGAGATCTAGAGATAAAGATGTTTCAAATATACGTAGAGGAATACAGATGGCAATAGTTTCACCAAATACTCAAGAGAATCGTTTGATAACATCTATGGCACGAGCACTCGGAACCTCACGAAAAACTCTGCACAAACATCGAAAATTTCGACTACAAATAGAAATAAATGATGAACTCGCTTGTTGGAGAGCTATTTGTAGGCAACCATACAAAGATAGACTTGGAGAAAATGTTAAAAAAATAATATATGAATATTGGAAGAACAATTCACGTGTTTCACCAACTGCAAGACATGTGATGCGAATAAGAATAGCACGAAATCAGTACGAAGAACATGAAAAACATCTCTTGGAAACCACTCAGATAGAGTTATTCAACAAGTTCAAAAAAGAGAATCGTCAAATTCATATTTCACTCAGTGCTTTTGTTCAACAAAAACCATGGTATGTAAAACCTATCACCGTACGCGACACTTGTTGTTGCCGTTATCATGTGGAATTTGAGTTATATTATGACACATTCATTGATTTCGGTAGAACATTATGGAAGGATTCACCTCCTCCTTCCACTATCCGTGAATTCATATCTCAAATTCTATGTGAAAGAGAAAGTGATGAACTATTTTACAAAAAAAAATGTGTTGGTGGTAAAAAATGCGATGATTGTGGAAATTTGACTAAATTTCAAAAAAAATATCGTATTGATATAAATGATCAATCATTGTCCAACATGAAAGTGAAATGGAAGAGATATGAATATATCGGTACATCGATTCAAGGTGCAAATAGTGTTAAAAGAATCGAATTACGAGAAGATGAAATTTTTCTGATAGACTTTTTGAGAAAGTTTGAGGCAGAAATTTACAAATACACCAAGCATTTCCATAGAGCTCGATGGAAAGACTTGCAATTCAAAAAATCTCGTGAAGTTTTTCCACCAGGGACCATTTTGTCAGTGATTGATTTTGCAGAAAACTACACATTTGTTCCACAAAAAGAAATTCAGAGTGAATACTATCACTCTGACCAAGTCTCCATGCTTGTCCATATTCTATATAGACATGCTGAACAAAATGTCGATCATATAGAAAGCACGAGTGAAAATCGACATATAATTAAAGAATATCACTTTTATATCAGTGACGATCGTACACATGATACATGTTTTGTACAACATTGTTTTGGAAAAATTTATGATTCATTGAAAGATCGTGGAATAACATTCAATGAACATTGGATATGGTCAGACGGATGCACAGGTCAATTCAAATCTGCACAATCATTCTTTTGGTTGTGTTGTCTTCATAATAAAACATGCATTAAACACTGTTGGAATTTCTTTGAGACTGGCCATGGAAAAGGAGAACATGAAGGTGCAGGAGCATGCATAAAACGAGTACTTCGAAGATATCAAATGAACCACTCTGCACGCCGACTTGTGAACGTTGAAGAAGTTGTTGAATGGTGCATCGCTGCTCTAAGCCATGAGAACAACCCATCAAGAGAAGTGCGAAGGTACATTCAATTTAATTTATATTGGAAATCTAATTTTAAACATTGTACATTTATCATGCAATGATTATTTTTAATTGTATTTTGATATCATATTTACAAATTCTTTTCTAATTTTCCATATAAAGGTTTTTCTGGCATATTGGAATCGGAGACGTAAATAGATCAATTGGAAATGAAGTTGGAACAATAAAAGAGACTCGAAAATTGCATTCAATTCAAACAAAATTGTCCACAAATGTGTTTGCATTGGATAAAAGAAAATATTCTTGTTTTTGTGATGTTTGCATAGACAACACAAAATCCAATGACGTCTGTGAAAACAAAATGTATGTGAACAATTGGAAACATACAGAGCTAAATACAAAGGGAAAAATGTCTGTTGCAATGTTTGAAGAAATGCAATAAGAGGAAACTACAATATCGTCCGATGGTGATCGAGTTTCTGATCTTGTTAGAGAAGGTAACATTTGAATTACTTTCTAATGATTTAAAGATCTACAAATAAATTTAAATATGCATAATTAAATGTTAAATTTATTTTTTTGTGCAGGAGATGTTTTTGCTGTAATTGCACCTATTGACAACGATGAAAATGTGAAGTATTATTTGATGCATTGCACTGAACGAAAAATGAAATTATTACAAGACTATAATGATCACGGATTTCAGTATGACAAAGGGTCTATTATACTGAAAGGTTATTTTTTCAAACAAACTCGTCAAAGTGGAGACTTTTTTTACTTTGAAGACTATGAACCTGATTCCATAAGTTGTCAATATAGTCACTTGGTGTGTGCAGCACGCATAAAGTTGATAGAAGTTCAATCAAAGAAGAAATCTAAAATTAAGAAATGGAAAATGTCAAAATCCGATCATGAACGGATTATTGAGGATGGAATTCCATTAGAATTTTTTTGAGTGAAGTGTCCCACAATTTTTTATCTTTGGATTAAATATGTTTTAGACCTTTCAGTACTCAACTAAAAATTGAGCTGCTTATGTTATTTGTGGTTTGCAGATGTTACAAATTGTTTGGATACAAGCACGTGCTCTAGTATCAACTAAAAGTAGTTTTTCTATACATGTGCATTGATTAAAAATGTTAAATATATATATATATATATATATATATATATATTTTAGAATGAAATTAATTGTTCTTGTATATTAATTGTTCTTGTATATGTTTTCCGACCATATGGTACAAATTATTTCACTTTATTTTGTAAGGTCTGATTTGGTCCCCATATGGCCTAGCCTCCAAGGGACGAGATAACAAGTGGTTGTCCCCACTTGCCCGAATCTCAACTTTTAAGTACAATTTTACTGTTTATGGCAGGCATCTTACATGATGTCCTAGCCAAGGATAGATTCTCTTTGTTTCAAGTTTTCGGTAAAAGTTGTCACCGAATGACCTACTAGGATATTATAAATACTAGCTTTGTAAGATCATTTGGCATTCGGAAAAATTCGAAAGTCTTAGACTTTCAATCAATTTAAAGTATCATTCACCCTAGGGAGTGTAAAATATTCAATGTAGGTTGGTGACGATGCTCACTCCTAGCTTGAAGCAGCTCCAATGACCAATTCTTTAATGAATTCCAATGCACTAGACCAAAGTTGGTGACCCACTTGGTTTTCACCCAAGAAATTCCAAGGTACTCTTCTTACCTTTGGCCCCCAAAGCTACAATGGAGTTATAGGAAGGTGAAGAATTTTTTTTTCACTGATAGGAATTTGGTCACATCCCTAATCTCCCCTTATCAAAAAGTTCCTATCTACTACATTATCTAGCGTGTACTCAAGATCACTATTTCGTAATTAGAATATCACAATATCATAAGTTCTCACAAAAATACATGGAATGCCATTACGAAACTCATCTAAAAATGGGGAGCTCAAAACCTAGAAAGCTCCTCGTCCCCTTAATAATAATGTGTTTAATTTAGTCTTTTAGGTGAGGATTAGGTGTGAATCTTGTTTTCACATACAAAAATAATTAATTGTTTAATTCCATAAATTTTATTATTCACCAAAATACATGTCATATCCACTATTTGTCTCTCCTACAAATTCCCATTATTTTATTAAAATATGATTTTATCTCACCCAACTATCACATGTTCCTAAATTTACTCCTAATTGTTCCCTATGCCCTAAATCTACTCCTAATTGTTCCCTATGCTGATTTTCCCTTACTTATTTTTAGAAAGTTATTTTCCTAGATCCATCATAACTATGGATCTATCAAGCGCCGAGAGGGATCAAATATCTAGAGGTGCAAACCTCTTTTTTGAGTGCAAAAATTGAGGAAAGGTTTGCACCTCGAGAGATTTGATCCCTCTCGGCACTTGATAGATCCGTAGTTAAGATGGATCTAGGTTGGTTTCAGTCGTGTGCAACCAAGGAAAAACTATCGATAAACCATTTTAAATATGCTAAATATGTTTGAGATTTATCAAGTCATTTTAATTTTAAATTTTCTTAGTTACCTCAATTTGTTGAGATGATAAATATTGTAGAATAACTTTAATAATGGAAAATGATCAAATAAAATTTTTGAATGCGAAGTGACAATGTAATAATATTGAATAATAGAATGTGAATAATTAGAATGTAATCACTTACAAATAGCATTTATTGTGATCAATCTTAAACTATTTTCTTCTTCTATTCTTATTGTCACCCTTACTAGTTTTGTCATCTTTCCGTATTGATTATATTAAAAAGAAAGTAAAAATCATAAATCATAAACCATTTAAATATTTAGCTCGAACTCTTGTAGTGAACACCATACCTTATCTCTCTTGCTCTCCAATATTATTAGGTTTAATTATTATAACACAAAAATCGTTCTACATTGTCAATAATTTTTTGCGCTTACACTGAAATCAATGAACACTATTAATCCAATGACTTTACAAGTAATGTACCATCATACATGCAATTATATCAATTCAGAAATCAACATATACAATGAAATCAATGGGGATTGTCTTGTTACAAGTAACATAATTTCAATTTACCACATGTGCAAATGTAGGTTGAAACCATCCAAAACATTAAGTTGTAGATTGAAACCATCCAAAACTTTAAGTTTTAAAACCCTTTTGATTATATATTGTGCAACATTAAAACATTAAACATTTAAATTTCATTAAATATCACATGCAAAATGTATATTGAAACCATCCAAAACTTGAGTTTTAAAAACTTCACATGCCATGCCAATTATAATTCAACTATCCAACAAAAACATTTAACATTAAATATCACATGCCAAATGTAGTTCAAATGACAACATTACTTCACATTCACATGCCAAAAGTACTAAAACTATCCAAAAATTAAATAAAACAAATTATATAATAACAATGTAATAAAATATGTCCAAAAATTGTAAATCTCACAAGTATCAAACTGTATCAAGTTTAAAATTTTTTAAAACCATCTAAATTTTGAAATCAAATCTACTGTAAATCATGTCCATCAAATGGAGAATCTAGCGTCTTCCCTACTAGGGTCTCAATCCGTGCCCTATCTTGTGAATAGGAAACCTACATACACAATGCACATGTACTTGAACATTAAAATTTGAAGTTTTAAAAATGAATGAGAATATATATATCTAGAACTTCATGTAAAAAACAAAATATAACAAAAAAATCATGCAATACCTTGTAAGGTTCCCTCTCCATTTGATGAACAGGTTCTCCCATAGAAACATCTGCAGTGGTAAACTGTACAATATACATGTACAGTTAAATGTAAATATATATATAATTTATATAAATTAAAAACTTTCAAATGAAAATGCACGTGTACATATATAAACTTATTTTCAATAATATTAAAAAAAAGAACTAAAGACAACTTGTTCAAATGCTGTGGATGTTCCTATCTTCATCGCTAGAGTCCTCGGATTAAAGAAATCTTCTATAGGAACCTAAATTCAAAAAATTTTAAATAACTCAAAATATAGATCTCTCTCTCTCTCTCTCTCTCTCTCTCTCTATATATATATATATATATATCTCAATTTTTAATGGAACTTTTTGACGTAGAATATATATATATAACTTTTAAACATAAATTTTAAACTTGTGAAAAATTTTCCATACTCGTGGCTCATCTCCCAATGAAGTAGAAGGTACATCTCCTAAGGAAGAAGAAGGTACCACCATCCCAAAAACATCAGACGAAATAGGTACCTGTTTAAACATTTTATCAAATTATATATATATACATACATGTACATGTGTGGCAACAATTATTTATTTTAGAGTCACTTAAAAAACACTAACATACATGTGCCAACATATCATGATGGTCAGACCCATCTGCATCGTTTGAACCGGAGGTCCCGAACGTAATATTAACATTTTCATCACGCATCATGCCTGAGAACTGCAAATGGTGTTTTAACATATAATCATATATTTTTGTTAGATTAATGTACACATACAAATAAATGTATACATGTGTACATACACATGTATTTATTACAAATTGTACACATGTATATGTAAATATAATTTCAAACCCTAAGGTCACTAACACATACCGTTCCGGTGCCCTCTTCCTCACGAAAAATTAGGTCTTGCAGACCATTGTGACAATTTATTGCATATGTTCGGAGATCTTCAACATTCATGTTGTAAATCTCCTCATCTGTACGATAAACAAAATTGGCACGTGCATTTTCACGTGCTCTTTGTCGATTTAAACAAAGATCGACTCCACTCAATCCGCTCTGAACATTGTCGATCATAACATCTCTTGCTTCTCGACTTATTTGAGAAGTCACATCCAACTCTGATCGCAGAGTTTCGACTCGAAACGGTCGACTCACCAATGGCGGCTCAGGGCAAGGCAACTCCACATCTCGCTTAGCGCCCTTACGTTGATATAATCGACCTCTCCCCGGGCCAAAAAATTCTGAACGACGGTCATTATAGTCGGGTTTCATACCCAAAAAATATTCTGCATAAAACATTTGTGCAAAATAAACAGGAACCTCATCGTTCCATGGAAGCCTTCCAAAGGCTGCAAGATGTCGATCATACAAATAACCAGCTTTGTCTGGGTGCTTGAAAGACTGCACCTTCAACATTTTTCTTTTTGGCCCTTCCTTATAATTAAACATTGACTTGGCCTCTGCTCTTGTAACTTTTTGTTTTATGTCTTGCCATTTATCGGGACCTACCACTATTTCTTTTCTCTTTCTCATCAGTTCTACAAACAAATCAGTCGTTGGCCCCAAATTTCTGTACACATTTACCATTTCACCCAATGAATGTGTAACTATTTCAAGGCTTTGTCTACTCTCATTAGGTAGAGACAAAGCCACGAGATCTCTTTGCAATTTTGCATGAAGGCTTTCACACCTTTGTAAGGTGCATTCCGCAATGTTGGTTTCCCATAGTATATCAGTAATCTCAGCCGGATAAGTTGTGCCGGGTTGACAGCCTTCTTCTTGAATGTAGCGCACTACCCTGCGTCTATTTTGACCATTGGCTCGAACATTTTTGGCCTCTGCATCAATATATATAAAATTTTGTATATTAGAAAAAACACATGTAAAAAAAGTTGTACAAATTTAATGAAAAAATATTGAAATTGATGGCAACCTTGATGTTGTTGGTTAACATCTTCTCCAACACGACCCTGCTGAGAACTGGCCCCAGAATGACGCTGCTGAGAACCAACAGCGGTTGATTGGCCTCCAGGGGAATAAATATCACCCCCTTCCCGCAACCTGCTACCACTCATACCTCGACCGATTGAACCTTGGCCACGCTCCATGGATGGAGTTGAAACCCTTCTCCTCTTACCTCCTAAAAATTAAAATATGAAACTTATTAACAACTAAATTAACTCACAAAGTTAATAAAAAAATCAATTCCATATGTACACACATGTATGGAGATTTAAGATTATATTTAAATACCGTGAACATTCCCCGATCCCTGAACCTCCATATGGGATTCGGCTGATCTTCGTTGTTCATCCTCCATGATATATATCTATTAGTCGACATTTACACAAAATAGATTTCAAAAAATCAATTTGTAATTTAGTGTACACAAATTATGTAGAACACAACTTTCAAATAAATAATTGATCATGTGTGAAACTAAATTTAATCGAAAAAGATATTATAAAAATGATAAGTTCACCAAATTGCGCTTTACATGGTGGGAGCACACTTGGTATAAAATTTACTACTTATACACTTTAGTTTGTGGGAGAAATGACACATGTACATAGTTTACCTTAAAGTTGTTGCATTTTACGGATATTAAAATGAATAACTTCTATTTAGATCCATTCCAGAGATTGACTGTAGGGGCATTTACTAGATATGTCACCTTTCATAAAAGATGAGATCTAGAGGCTACCTGGCCCTTTACAGACTCTGCCTATAGAACTTGTAGAAGTAAACACTAGAGGCATTAACAATATCAAAGAATGTTTTCATGCTCAGACATGGGAATGTGTCTCTTTCCCTATGCAAAAAAATAGTTCAAGGTAGTTAATCTTCATAGACATGTCATCAAGAAAGTCAATGTGATCATCCCCAACTTACTTTTTATGAAATTAGGCTTGGAATCTCATTTTAGAGCTCAAATAAACCTCTAGTTTATTTTTGTTTAGACAAGGTCTGGAATTTGAAAAGTGAATTCCCTCTTTCTTCCTCTTACATGTCTAATGATCAGAATTTGGATTGAGGGAAAAGATTCTCCTAGAAATAAAAATTTTGCATTTTATAAATGTGTAAACATGAGTTTTTAAATAAATGAGGCAAAAAGTCAAAGGCCCATTGGACAAGGAAAATGATGTTGAAAATAAGATGCAATTGGTTTGCTAACAGATGGTTAGATTTCTTATCCAATTAAGGCCTTGTATGTATTTTGATGTTTCATGAATTTCTTTACAAATTCAATGGTGCATGAATTTGATGCACCATTGATGACTCCATTAATGACCTTGCTGAGGAATTTGATGCACACAATATTGACTTTGAAGATGGTTTAGAAGATGTTGAAGAAGTTGTAGATTTTTGTGTTGTCACTGAATGTTTCTTTGTTGTTGGACTTGATCAAGACATGTAAATTAACTTTACGAGCAGATTGAAGACCTTGAAGAGGTTTTAGATTTTGTTGTTCTATTGGAAAAAAATCAATATGTAGTTCAATATTCACTTGGTTTTTATAATTGGATAGAAGAATGACTTAAAATGACCTTGTATGTCTTCTCATTTTAGAGCTCAAATTTTTAGGAAGGATTTAAGTATCCACCTTTCAAGAATCACTAGAAGAGGTTGATAAAGAATATAGGAAGACAAAAAACTCACCAATGGTGTACTAAATGGATTTCTTGGGAGGTAGATTGGCATATGGAATTTTGGTAGCTAGAACTTTTCCAAATAAGTGAATGTATTTGAAAACCAAACCTCTAGTTTATTTTGGTTTAGACAAGGTCTAGAATTTGAAAAGTGAATTCCCTCTTTCTTCCTCTTACATGTCCAATGATCAAAATTTGGATTGAGGGAAAATATTTTCCTAGAAATAAAAATTTTGCATTTTATAAATGTGTAAACATGAGTTTTTAAAATCTAATTAACTCATAAATTTCTCACAAAATACACTTAAATCTTGACACATAAACCCCTTCCCCAACAAAACTAGTTTGTCCATATTCAAATCAAGTTGGTATCAAAATACAATATAGCTCATTTTAGTCAAGGTTAGTTAGAAGAATTAGTTATTGGTTTTTGTCTTCAATTTCCTCTGAAAATGAATGTGTATGTGCTTTTGAGAGACGCTAGAGGAATAAGGTCCAAATTTTTGATGAAAATGTGCTATGAAAGTAAAGGGTTTTAAAGGCAAGCATGTACAAGGCATAGTTGAGCCAAATGTTCTTCAGGAAGGGCCTAATTATTTGGGTCTTGGTTATGGAAAACATGGAGAATGCTCCAAAGCCAAGGAGGCACATGAAGTTGTTCCAAGAAGGAATTTTATTTCGTGTTCATTACCTCAAGCTTGTGAAGTTTGTGTTCATGATGAATGGAAAAGTTTGACACCCACTTTGCAAGAAGATGTTAATAATCATGCAGCTAATGAGAATGTAAAAGAAGAAGATGTTGAAAGCTCTAGAGTCATTGAATTCATTGCTAGTATTCAAAGGAGAGCCACTACCTCATGTCAAATTCACCTCCTCAAGAAGGCGACAACGGTGAATGTTCAAGGTATAAATTTGCCTCTAATCAAATTGCTTTTGATTATGATAAACATGGTAAATATTCAAATAAGATATAGAAAAGAGCTTGCATGTTCCTTTTGCGGTTTGAATTTAATCATAATGTTTATAGATGTTGGAAGAAGATATCCATGCACATGAAACTTTCTAAATAAATGAGGCAAAAAGTCAAAGGCCTATTGGACAAGGAAAATGATGTTGAAAATAAGTTGAAATTGTTTATTACTCATTGCCATGAGAAAGGTCACCTTGTAGAATATTTTGCTACATACAACACTGAACATTTTTAAAACATAAACTAACTTCTAGCAAACAATAATATTAAATTAGATTTAATTGTTTGTGCAGTTGAATTGATGTGCATAGAAAAACTGGGAATAGATATCTTTGATACATACAACACACAAATGCAAAATCTTAAAAGATAAATCAATTTTGCAAACAGAAGGGTATTTAACTAGACAGAAATGTCCATATAGATTCAGCCAGAAACCCAGACCTAGTCAAAGAAAACATGAACCAATGGTTTATTTCAGCTCTACATCAACGTTGAAAAATCGAACTATTATGATGTGTTACAAATCAGCCTAGATGGCAAAGTGTTGGTCGGCCTAAAAGGAAGTAATTCTATCTATATTTATATACCTTTTCTATGGCTCTTTTAATAAGGAATAACTCGACAATCTCTGAAAACAGTTTACAGATTCTTGTAAGATTTAGTACGAATATGTTGATGGGCTTTCAGTGTGAAGTTTAAAGAGTTTGAAAATAGTGTGGATCTATTGTTCGGTCATCTTTGAAGTAGATTGCGGATAGTATAGTATGAAGAAGATTACATATAGTGTGAAGCAAATTGCGGATAGTCTAAGGAAGATTACAAATGCCTGAAACAAATCTGTGGATATATGTTACAGGATGCAGCACCAACTAATGTTGTTGATAAGACTGTTAAAATAGAGACATACCACGAACCCAAGGGTTTATCTGACCCTGCTGTGTCAAAGGTTAATGTTGTGGATAAGACTGTTAAAATAGAGACAGAGATCAAACCCAAGGGTTTATCTGACCCTGTTGTGTTAAAGGTTGATCAAAATAATAAGAAAAAACAAGGCAGCAAGGAAGCAAACAATGAAGATGGCAATGGCAAAGATAAGTTTGCCGGCTTGATTTTTATGTGTAATTCTCAAACAAAGCAAGAGTGTTTCTGATACAAAGTGTTTGGGTTGCCACCAACCAAAAAGGAGCTTGTAGAAAAGGTGAAGCCCGGAATGAAGCTCTTCTTGTATGATTTTAACCTTAGACAAATGTATGGTATCTACAAGACAACGTCTGCCGGAGGAATGAATGTGGAACCAAATGCTTTCCGAAGTTGTAAAAGGCCACTCCCAACACACGTAATCTTTTTATACATGAAAGGGGTGCATCAAGCTTGTGAAGTTTGTATTCATGTTGAATGGAAAATTTTGACACCCACTTTGCAAGAAGATGTTAATAATCATGCAGCTAATGAGAATGTAAAAGAAGAGGATGTTGAAAGCTCTAGAGTCATTGAATTCATTGCTAGTATTCATAGGAGAGCCACTACCTCATCAAATTAACCTCCTCAAGAAGGCGACAACGATGAATGTTCAAGGTATAAATTTGCCTCTAATCAAATTGCTTTTGATTATGATAAATATGGTAAATATTCACATAAGATTTGGAAAAGAACTTGCATGTTCCTTTTGTGGTTTGAATAATCATAATGTTTATAGATGTTGGAAGAAGATATCCATGCATGCATGAAACTTTCTAAATAAATGAGGCAAAAGGTCCAAGGCCCATTGGACAAAGAAAATGATGTTGAAAATAAGTTGCAATTGTTTATTACTCATTGCCATAAGAAAAGTCACCTTGTCGACAAGTGTTGGACTTTGTATCTCTCTAATTAAAAAGAAAAGGCATCTTCACTAATCATTAATTATTACCGGAGAAAACTCCTCATGTATATCAATATGGTTGACAATATGTAATTTTTGTTTGTGGATGATCATTTAGAGTTACATTGATTTATTTTTTAATACACTTATTGGAAGATTTGGGTCCCAAGTGCAGATATGTGATGAAGTTATAGTGAATAAAATTAAAGCAATGGGTTGGACTAGAATTTCCTAGAGAGTTCCTTTATGAAGTAACTCTTAAGAATGGATTTTTTGAATTTTCCTTATTTAACATTTGTGACATCATCATCATCATCATGAAACTTAGGTACTAATGTAGAGAACTGTGTCTAAATTTTAGCATTTAGGAAATTTGAATATTTACATATTTTACTATTGGATACATTTAATTATGCAATCCTTATGGTATGAACTAAAGTTTTCGGCCCCTGATTCTCACAAAAGTGTTACCCAGCTTCACGTTTCCACCCTAGTGTTAATCTTCTTCATCGGCACGAGGGAAGAACTGACTACTCGTGCCAAGGCAAAAACAAGGGTTTTTGAATCTCTGCTCGGGGAATTGTCAACAGAAGGAATATTTCTCTCATGTAAAGGGATGCAATGATGGTATTTGAAAGGCATGCCAATACTTATTGATCACAGAAATGACCCTCCAATGGGCGAGGTGGGGATTGCAGGGACAGTGACAAAATGTTGTGTAACAGTGGTTCATAGTGGAATGACATACTTAAATTTGGCTTGGCATTTAATTTTTTTATCATGACTTTCTAACCATAGACTAATATTTTTTTCCAAAATAAATTCATACAACTTAGCTAAAATGTGGCTAATCATAATGTTCACACAATTAGAAGGAATTTTTTTATCCCCACTTTTAAATATAGCTGTAATGAAGCTTTGTGTCTAGGGTTAAGAAAGCCTTGCTTCACTACCAAGTTGAAGTGTTTATGTATGTGAGGGATGAAAATAGATCCTCTTTAATAAAATTCAAGTTGATAGCATTTAATGTATTTATATTTCCCATTTACAAATCACTTAATCCAAAACCTAATGTCTTCCAGATGAAATATTTTGACTTCTATTGGAGCATTCTAAACATAGTGTCCATGGTGTTTGGATATTCATTCAATTTTTTAAGTTAGGAATGTAAATGCTTGAAGGAAATCAAATTATTTCCTTTAGTATTACAAATTAGAACTTTCCTCCAAAGTTACTCGGGATTTGGCTTAGATAGGTGCAACAATTTCTCTTGCATTTTATTTATATAGTACATTTTCTTCTTTTTAATACGAGCTTTGTATGTATTTATTTTATCAATATTTAAAGTTTGTTAATGGCATCCCTTATTTCTTTTCTAGCAATTTTACAATCATTATCATAGCAAGGTTCATTGCTTCTTTTTTCATTTACATGAGACTTCAATAGAGAACTTGTTCATGAAAGTAGATATGGTTGTAGTAAATTTATGATAAAGTTTTTTCTATTATCCTTATAGGTTAGGAGATGTAAATCTCTATTTAAATCCTTTTAGAAAATATCAATTTGAATTTTATCGAAAAGTAGGTGCCTTCCATTCACACAATTCTCTTGCATGGGGTTTTTTTGCATAACAAAGTTTAGAGTTAAGGTTGATGATATATGATCAAAGTTAGGCCATGGCCATTTAAGAGGTAAAAATTTACTATTTGGTTAGAAATAGGGGTTTCGGATATGACATAATCCACAAAACTACTAGGCCCATGGCACAAGTCATTTGGAAAAGAAAATGACATTATACCTAATTATGGGAGGCAAGATAGTAAAAAAATGGCATTATAGTGAGCATTAGTTTCAAAAAACTATAGTATGTAATTAAATGGTATGTCAATTACCATATTGCCAAGAATTAACAATACACATAACATATGAATTCATGTAGAAATTTACAAAAAACAAGATATCTAAACTTTGAGAAGTTTCAATCAAACATCACATAAAATAACATGTGAATTCCATGAATGAGCATGATGACAAGAATTAATATGGTTCTCTTTAGGAATCTAACATTGTTTTTAAGTGTGGAGATATTTACGGCTAGAAATAAGCAATAAAACTTGAATAAATTGCAAACATCAAGGACAAGTATAAGTTCCAAGAACCTAGAGCTATGTTGAATACAAAGAATATTAGCATGCAATCAAGATCAAGAAAAAGGAGATTAAGAGTTGAAGTTTCTGGACAAGAAAGGTGGAGATGAAGCTTCACTAACAAATGAACAAGCATGGACCCTTTAGCAAGAAGACAAAATGAAAGCTTAGTTATCAAGTTATTTTATATACCATTATAAGTGTAGCTAAGACTGAGACCAACAGAGGTATCTTATTCATGTTGTGCTTCGATTCATTTCTCCTTTAAGAGAGGAACTTGAACTTGGAATTAATGAAGAAATATAGAGTATTGTAGAATGTATTATTAGATGTTTTTTGAGATTATGGTGTCTCACTCAAGTTGTGAGATTTATTTAAGATGCAAATCTTATTTATGAGGAAGTTGTTCCAACTCCTAAATATATTTGTAATACCTTAAATGTATGCGCTTTCTTGCTAATAAATGTTCATTTTCTCCATTTTCCGTCTCTCCTAAATTTTAGTTTTTTCATTTTCTCCATTTTTTGTCTCCTAAATTTTAGTTTTTTTCTCCATTTTGTGTCTCTCCTAAATTTTAGTTTTTTCTCCATTTTTTGTCTATCCTAAATTTTAGTTTTTTTATCCATTTTGTGTCTGTCCTAAATTTTTAGTTTTTTCTCCATTTTCTGTCTGTTCTAAATTTTAGTTTTTTTCTCCATTTTGTGTCTCTCCTAAATTTTAGTTTTTTCATTTTCTCCATTTTCTCTCTCCTAAATTTTGTTTTTTTTAATGATTTAAATGAATTTTCAAATACATAAATAGATCTAGAAAACCTTTTAAATACTTAAACTTTACAAATTAAACTATTTAAACTTTAATTTATGATTATTATAAATCTCTACTAAATTTTGATAAAATCTACTAAATTTTAAAATTTAAGCAGAATTCACCAATTTTAAACTTTAAACAAAATTCACCAAAGAAAAATCCTTTTCCTTTTTGCTGATTTTAAACTTTAAACAAAATTCAACAAGGAAAAATTCGTTTTCCTTTCCTTTTCCTTTTGCTGCTAGAGATATTGAACAAACTCACTTAGGAAAAAAAAAACATTTTTATTTTTTTCTTTTCCTTTTTGCTGTGAGAGATATTGAAAAAATCCACTGAGGAAAAAATCATTTTCTTTTCCTTTTTTATGTGAAAGATATTCAACAAACTCCAGTTAAGAAAAAATCATTTTGTTTTCCTTTTTGCTGTGAGAGATATTAAACAAAATCCACTGAGGAAAATTTCATTTTCTTTTCCTCTTTGCTGTGAGAGACATTTCATTGAAATTCACCTCACACTATCCATGCAATGTTGAATTTACCTGCTACTAAAAGCAGAAAAAAGCTTTGCAAAGTGAATTGTCGGTGACAGATGTTAATGAAAAACTCAAAAACACCTAACAAGGTCAGCAATGCTGTTGTAATACGCGTGAATAATGACAGTGATATCTATAGAAACAATAGATATTATGGAACACTCAACTGTATGGAAATTTTGATAAACAAATATGGAAGTAAAAAAATATCCTGTAATAGGATTCGTATTATGCTCGTTTGCAGATGCAATTCAATCTCACACTGTGGCCATAAAATCCTAACTCCAACAGAAACCAGGAAACAAAAAGGGCGGGCCATTTTCTTTTCCTCTTTTCTGTGAGAGACATTTCATTGAAATTCACCTCACACTGTCCATGCAATGTCGAAGTTACCTGCTACTAAAAGCAGAAAAAAGCTTTGCAAAGCGAATTGTCGGTGACAGATGTTAATGAAAAACTCAAAAACACCTAACAAGGTCAGCAATGCTACTGTAATACGCGTGAATAATGACAGTGATATATATATATATATATATATATATATATAAACAATAGACATTATGGAACACTCAACTGTATGGAAATTTTGATAAACAAATATGTAAGTTAAAAAATATCCTGTAATAGGATTCGTATTATGCTCGTTTGCAGATGCAATTCAATCTCACACTGTGGCCATAAAATCCTAACTCCAACAGAAACCAGGAAACAAAAAGGAAGGTCCATTTTCTTTTCCTCTTTGCTGTGAGAGACATTTCATTGAAATTCACCTCACACTGTCCATGCAATGTCGAAGTTACCTGCTACTAAAAGCAGAAAAAAGCTTTGCAAAGTGAATTGTCGGTGACAGATGTTAATGAAAAACTCAAAAACACCTAACAAGGTCAGCAATGATGTTGTAATACGCGTGAATAATGACAGTGATATCTATAAAAAAAATAGACATTATGGAACACTCAACTGTATGAAAATTTTGATAAACAAATATGGAAGTAAAAAAATATCCTGTAATAGGATTCGTATTATGCTCGTTTGCAGATGCAATTCAATCTCACACTGTGGCCATAAAATCCTAACTCCAACAGAAACCAGGAAACAAAAAGGAAGGGCCATCCTTTACCATCTTGAAAGCACTGCTTTACATATACATAAGTCAAGATTACAAAACAAAATCCTAAATTAAAACTTAACTTTTGACTGCTCAATTTATGAAAACATATATACTCTATACATATCCTTGTTATTCATTATGCAATCACAGTGATTTTCGTGGTTTTCATAGAACATACCCGATGAATTAGTTCGGCCGACGAGAGGAGCAGCAGCGCTGAAGGGAGCAGCCGGAATGCGCGAACAACAGTAGCGCTGAAGGGAGCAGCCACATATCACATAAGTCAAGATTACAAAACAAAATCCTAAATTAAAACTAACTTTTGACTGCTCAATTTATGAAAACATATATACTCTATACATATCCTTGTTATTCATTATGCAATCACAGTGATTTTCGTGGTTTTCATAGAACATACCTGATGAATTAGTTCGGCCGACGAGACGAGTAGTAGCGCTGAACGGAGCAGCCGGAACGCACGAACAGCAGTAGCGCTGAAGGGAGCAGCTGGAAACACAAATTCGCGAGTATAATGAAACAGGTAAAAGAACAGTCCTCGCAGGCGATTTATTTATAGGAATTAGTTCGGCCGAACTATTTTAAAAGTAAAAGTTCGGCCGAACTTTTGTTGTCAGTTTTTCAATCTTTGGCAAAAATTCTGTTTGCCCGCACCGTCTGTGTGTCGTCAATCTTAACGGAATCAATAGTTCGGCTGAACTTTAGAATAAGTTTGGCCGAACTATTGCCGAAATTTTTTTTCGACCCCCAATTCTCACAAAAGTGTAACCCAGCTTCACGTTTCCGCCCATGTACTACCTTCTATCATTGATGTATAATGCGACATAAATGATAACATTTATTGCAGTCATATATATGACCTGACAAATCTGTAGTGTCCATTGGTAAATGCTTTCTTTATTTTTTGTCTTTTATGCTGATATTTTTATATGTTATGATTTTTATTTCAGTGCTTTTCATTAATTCACCATTGGGATGTTTTCTTCTGTTTCTGTAATATTTCCTGCTTTAGCTCTCAAAGTTAACATAATTTGGGTGAAATATTTTGTAATGAAAGTATGCTTCTCTGTTCAAAAGAGAATGATAAGTTTGTATCCCAGGTGAAATGATAAGTGGCAGGCTGAAGTTGAACATATCCATTCTTTGTAAATTCCAAAGATGTATTTTGTTTCTGGGATGGATCAATAACTTATTCTTACGTTGGACTTGTACCAGTCACCTATAAGCAGAGTGATATCACCATTAGGAGGAGGGAATGGAACAGGGATGAGGGGCCTACTAGCAACAGTTAGTCCTTCAAATCCCCCTGCCGCTTTCTGCATATACAACGATAGAAAGTAGTAGTAGCTTCATGTTTGATCCTTCACCTATAACTTTTATGTAAATTTCTTTCCTAGTGGAATAAGCAGTTTTCTCCAAAAACTCCATCTTCCCATGGTTTCCTCCGTTGCTGGACACCACTCCTGTAGCAGAACGTGTGTAAGGACCTCCATGCATTAAAAACACCCCGTGAATTTCAATCAGCCAATACACAGAGAGAACATGAAGAACTTACCAAGATATTAAGAAAGCCTAATCCAAGTTGTTAAACACATTCACAACAATGTTATCATTGGTAACACTGTAAATCTGGGGTCCCAGGAATTGACAATTGATTAGAAAATTCCACTTCTGGGAATTCTGGGAATTTCTATAGTGGAAAATGCCGCTTGTAGAAATAATAGGAGTGATGAAATGAGTAGATGCAACCATGTAATAGTCTTGAGGTGGTTGGTCTGCAGTGACAAAAACAGAGTACGTTTTGCCAACATGAATGTCAAGAGAATCATAGGGATTTTGAACGGTGTGAGATCCTTCCACCCCCACAAGCTTCAGTTTGTGACCTTGAATCCTGAAGTTCAAAGATGATGGCAATCCCACATTTGAAATGCGGAGCCGGTATGGTTTTCCTGCAGATAAACAGATAGGTCATTATATATATATATATATATATATATCAGAAAACAAGTAAACGAATTGATAATAAATATATAAAAACTGGATCTTGTGAAACTTTCATTCCCTAGCAACACCTATACTAGATCTAGTAGACTAGCTTGTTATAGAGATTAGCAATCTGATACCTTGATCCACTGTAATTGATGCTTGGTATGGTAGCCCGTTCCCATTAATGAGAACAACATCAGGATTACCAAGAGATATGCCCACATCAAGTGTTCTTCTAAGGAACTTCCCAAAGGTACAAAATGGTCAGACATTGATGCAGTGCAAGAGAAAATTTCAGTGGTAGGCTGAAGTTGAACATATCCATTCTTTGTAAATTCCAAAGATGTATTTTGTTTCTGGGATGGATCAATAACTTAATGTTACGTTGGACTTGTACCAATCATCTATAAGCAGAGTGATGTCACCATCAGGAGGATGGAATGGAATAGGGATGAGGGGCCTACTAGCAACAGTTAGTCCTCCAAATCCCCCTGCCATTTTCTGCATATACAACGATGGAAAGTATTAGTAGCTTCCTATCTGATCCTTCACCTATAACTTTTATGTAAAGTTCTTTCCTAGTGGAATAGGGTAGTTTTCTCCAAAAACTCCATCTTCCCATGATTTCCTCTGTTTTTGGACACCACTCCTGTAGCAGAACGTGTGTAAGGAACTCCGTGCATTAAAAAAACCCCATGAATTTCAATAAACCAATACACAGAGAGAATAGGAAGAACTTACCAAGATATTAAGAAAGCCTGATCCAAGTTTTTAAACACATTCACAACAATGTTATCATTGGTAACACTTTCAATCTAGGGTCCTGGGAATTGACCATTGATTAGAAGTCCCTGCAACAACACATAATTCATCTCACACAAATACTGGAAAATCATAGGTGAGCTATATATGTTGTCATTGAAATAGGTCAGAGATTCTTGAAATTATGCTCATTGAGGGATACCAAGAGGCCATATTGTACCCCATCACTAAAGTTCAAGAGGGAATACTATACTTTTGTGAAATAACCATGTTCTAAATTTAAGGGTAGGTTCATTTCTTTTTAGGACATACTGTTAAACCAATCCCTAAGAAAAACTCCAACATATGAATAAATTCATAGCCCTCAAAGAAAATTTCGGAGGGACCATCCTCAACCCTCATTGTTTTTGGATAGAACAATCCACAATTCTCAGAACATTTTTGGAAATTTAGAGTTCAACATTTTGGTATATTGGGCTACATATTATAAGGAATATCACCAATGCACAATGTACATGAGAGGAAACTCTGAATTTTTTGATTGATATTGAGTTGGTTTCACTCAAGAGTTCAATTGTGACAAACCAAGCACTCCAACTCTGGAACTTCTCTAGGAGAAGAAGAGGTCATGTTACAAGCGTTTTTCAAACTCCATGATAGAAATGCTTTACCTACCTGAGCTAGTTCTGCTTTGATAGTTCCCTGGGGTGCTGAATTCAACTTAGCTCCCCATATTCAGCTAAGCAATCAGGGTTCTCTCCATAATTTATTTCCTTCAACCTTGTATGGTAAGAAAGTGGGGCAACCTTGGATGGAAAAAATGTGGGGTTACCTTGCTCCCACACTTCCCCAGTATCAACAGCTAGGCCCCCTCAGCCCCAGTTAGCCCCCAGATGACATCATCAACCATTTTACAATGGTAAGCACCCCTGCCTCGACCATCAAGACTAGTAGGCCCTAACATCCTCTCTCCCTCTATCAACACCAATATCTCTAGTCTTTGGCCTCCCTACTGTATTAGTGCTCTTAAATTCTGTATTCTAGATAGACTACTAGGATATACCTTAGCTAGACATTTAGTTATGCTTATTTCTTTTTCTACCTTTTGTGGTTTTCAATATTGTTATAGGACTTATTTTAGTACTTTGACATTGTATTCACTCTTTGTTGTCTCATACAAGGCTACAAAGCCAAATAACTGCCATAGTGACTACTCCTTATGTATGCAAATATGTCCAATAGAATAACATAAACTCAGCACCCTCATTTGCTAGTTTAAATAATGTATTTAGGCTTCATATGCAGTGTATAGCATACTCAAACCAATCCTCCAAACAGGGGATCCTTGCTGCTGAGAATACACTACAGGACCAAAAATCGACCTCTAATGAGGACAACATCCTCATTATATGAATAGGTGCCTTGTACATTAGTAGTATGCCATAGAAATAGCATTTAACCTCATGCAGATGAAACTCCAAAAGGCTACAGTTTGGAAATAAGATACATGGACAACCTAGAACTGATAACATCTCTCTTCAGCTACAAGATGAGAACATCCATAACACTTCATTTGTCAACTATCAATCTGATTAGTCTGGCATGATTTCTATACATATTTCCTTCCATAGCAATGATCTTCCAAGCATACTAGTGACAAATAGTTGAGTTAAACTGAAGTACAAGGATCCATTCCATATTCACCAATTGCATAAGATCTTAATCTCAGATCCTTGCAAACATCAACAGAAAATGATTTTAGCTTTGTTGAAAGCTTTAGTTTGAAACAAAAATGATAATCTTTGTACATTCTTCAAATCAAATTCTGCTAATGCAAGACAACATGCATTAATTTCAATCTAAATGCCCTGTATAGTCTTCGTGGCTGCCAATGCTGCCAAGGTATTGATCTACATTGATGTATGGTTTAGTTATGTTGTTCAATTTGTTTTTCATGTCATTGTAGTTTTTTCTCTCTAATTCTGTTATAAGGTCTTAATAATGAATTTATTCATCTGGGAACAAGGCATATTGATTAGGTTCTCCCTTTTTCTTTATTATTAGTTTTATTTCTGCACTTGTTCTTCTTCCTTTGATGAAATAAGTTGCAGATTTGGAAACATATTACAGCCATGAAACAACACTTTTATAATTTTATTAAAACAATAAATGTTTTTGGGAAAGTGAGTCAAATTATTGCTTTCATAATCAACATTAAGTAACAGGTGGTTTGGAGGAGCAGCATGAGCGTCAGAAGCTTTTGTGGGGGTCTTACAGGTTTCAGTGGTGTGCCTGATGTACATTAGCTATTGATATTAACTTCATATTGGGCATTGTGTGTTTTTGAACTTGTAATTATGAATGGCTAGATGTTTTATGGGATGTAGATTTATAGGTTATATGCGTCAAGAGTAGTGAACAATGTGAGAGCTGGTTCGGAATGAAAAGGGCAGGGTTGTATTGGAGTGAAAGTATTTGAATTATGGGGGCATAGAGACTTGTAAGTGATGCCCAACAAGGAGAAATAAATTCAATCTAAATTCCAGCCACGAAGACTGTACAGGGCATTTAGATACAGTCTTTGTGGCTACCATTTGCTGATACATCTCCTCATGGCAGCACTGGATTTAATTTCATTATGAAATTTCACTCTTAAAATCAGCAGCATATACATGCAGGATCTGATCAAAATCACCTTTTGTTCTTAGAACAAAAAATGGTGTCATTTTAAGCACTCAAGATAGTTCTCCTTTGTTTGTAAATATGCATGTTAAGTTCAGTGCTAAACCAAGCAAGGGACAACACCCCACAGCTGCACCCTACTGTAATGATACATGTAGGAAATTAGGACCCCAAAATAATACGTCAGGAGTGTGCCCTCATGTGTTGGTGAGAATGCACAAAATTTATATTCAGAGTTGTCCCTTATCTCTCTTTGCATGCTAGGTTAAAACACAGCATGAGCACACTGTGTCTTCAATAGAAGTGCTCCTTATGTATGCAAATATGTCCAATATAATAACATAAACTTAGCACCCTCATCTGCTAGTTTAAATAATGTATTTAGGCTTCATATGCAGTGTCTACCTTCTTTATTGCAAACCCCAATGCTTAAATTGTCACAATATTTAAAGAGGTATCGAGTATTCTCCCCATTCTACAACTATTCTTGAACCCAAGGGCATCTGCAGATGTGTTCCTGTATGTGTTCTTAAACAATTCCAAAAGGGATGGATAGTCAATCACCCACCCACATTCTGTCTTAGAGTCATGTGCGGCTGTCTCGTCAATCCTGTTTTCTCATCAATAATAGCTGGCAATGGTAATTGGATGTTGCTGACTGCTAATAAGAACCTTATTTTCATTGGCTTATCATGAAGTGAATGACTGTAATGTCTGAACTTCAATTTCTATGAAAAATTACGAGTTATCACATAAGAATGATCAATAATGCTTCAAATGATTAAATTATTCTTTGGTCAATTACTATTCTGGGTTGAAGCATATCCATATAGAACATTCAGTTTTCACCTCTAGTCAACAAGTTAAATGAAGGTTTTATTCTTCCAATTGAGTTCCAGTTAGCTTCCTGGAGTGAGTTTTTAATGGAGTGGTTATTTTTAAGTTTTAACATTGTACATTTAATGTGGGATTTCTAGGAATGGTTTCCATTTTTTGCTGGGTTTACTATATTGTTCATTTGGATGTAGTGGCAGAAACATTTAAAAAAATCACACTTACTATATTAAATCATTATTTCTTTAAATAACTGCTTCTAGCCCTTGTATATGGCTACAAAATCATAGTTACAATTGGAATTTCCCATGTTCAACATCTCAGTGGAGTTTGCCCTCAGTTAAATTTCTTTGGCACAAATGTTAAAAGAGATAGGATGCATTCACTTCTCAATGTGTCGTGTATTCAAAATTTTGTTCTTCCATATATGTCTTTCTGGTACCATAAATGAACTGTGCAATTTGACATTTTATGGGAAGACCTGTCATCTCAAGAACATCTCTCTTTGCCAACATCAAGAACATACTTTCAGCTGCATTCAAAGAGGTATGTTCTAAATGATTTTGAAATCCACTGATGTTTATAGCATAGTGTCTTTCATATCTTCGATTAGTTTATTTCTGAACATGTTGTCCATTTTATATTTTTGTCAAATCATTTACCATACACCGTGGAAAAGTGTTTTGCTTTGAACGTAGGATGTAGAAAACTTGTAAGGTAAGCTTACATGTGCCTCCAATATCCAGGCTGGTAGCTATAGTGGAGGAATGAAGTGTTGCCTTAGTTGGGAAGTAGGCCTTTATGGGGAATCCCAAACTTATCTTCCTTGATGAGCCACTATCTTGTGCTTTACTTCTTCCATTGTAGTTACAGATTATCAATTTCTATTTCTGGGAATTTTACTTTACTGATTACTTGAAAACTATAAATATATGTTTTTGGCGCCTTGCTTTCTTTTGATATCATTGCATGTGTCAAATTAACAACTTCATAAGAGAGGATCCTTTCTAGGATGAGATCCATAAAAGATTGAAGTCTCATGTCCTGTGTTTGTGTAATGTCAGGGCCTATATTATATGCTGATGTGTGCAGTTCTTATGAAATTCCATAGGAACCTGTTGGAAATTCCACCCACTTCATTGTATTGTGTCAATTCTAGCTTTAAGATACTGCATACTTGTTTGATAGCTTTCAACTGAGTGGCAGATAGATCGAAACCCAAGTTATCTTGCATTATGACAATCTCTCACATGAAACTTGCTCGGTTCTTAATGCAACAATGCCTATATGAAGATTAATAGGTTAGTTTTACTTTCAACTCCTCTCAATGATGCACTATTTTCTATTATAGAAGTTGACTATTGAAAATTTTGGACTTGTGATTATATCTCACCTGTCTAATATTTTCAACAAGTCTTTTCATGTCATTCTTTTGCCTTCACTGTTGTTTCCCCAGTGAGCTCCATTTTTTATAAATTTTTAGCAGTCTTCTTCACCGTCTTTTCTTTTGACTAGATTTTTTCTCTCTTTGCGGGCAAATTCATGGGGATCCCCTCCAAAACAGGCTCCTATCCAAGCCAAATATAACCCATCAAACACAAGAAATCTCCTATCCAAGCCAAATATAACCCATCAAACACAAGCAAGATCCTATCCAAGCGAAATATAACCTATCAAACACAAGCAAGATTCACTCCAAACAGAGCACGATACCTAGGTTAAAGAATAGCAAGGATAAGTCTCCATAAATTCTCTAAGAACACCCTTCCTCAACCAGTGATAGCATGTTTTATGTATCATTGATGCAACAACGTTGATGAGGAAGAAAAATGTTTGATGAGACGCACACTAGCTGCTCATGTGGACTACATCTACACTCAGGAAAACAACCCATGAGGTTCAAATAACACTAACCTATATACATCCCTAAACAATACTTGCGGTTTGGATGGAACAATAAGGTATTGGATCAGTTCAATATGCGGAAGCTACAAGAAACCCACTAATTTCTTTTTTGCATGTTCAGATACTGGGACTGCAATTTATGTAACATGTGTCGAATATGGTTAGACCAGTACAAATATGGTTAGAGCCTCCTATTTCACAAATTTGTAAAACAAACCAATTATACAATAAAACATGCTATCAATGATACATAAAAACATGTTATCACTGGTTTTATAAATAATACACCTAGGTTCACTCGACATATACTTATAAGGTAGACAAAGAGGAGCATAATCGCGTAGTGTGCCTGTAATGAACTTGTGATGTGCATATATGGTGGTAGAGCATAGAGCTTAAGAATAATACCCTCTAATATTATACATACCACAGGTAGGATACAAGAAATTTATTTATAGGATTCCATTAACAGAAAGGAGAGAGTAATTACCAAGCTCATAAATGCTTACATACTCTTACAGAGTGGAGTGATTTATTTTATAATTTTTTTCTGTATTTTTCTATGATTTTGTGTGGGAACATGGGTTAGTAGGTAATTATAATGGATGCCAACATGCATGCAAAAGGAAATTTCCTGTGGCTACGCCACATATCAAGATGTCTCTCTTGTGATTGCAAAGGGAGAACCGATAAAATCTGAAATCACTCGTGTGATTGAGATTCCGCACTTTAGGGGCCCAAAATAGGCAGATCCACCAGAAATACAACCCCACCAATTATACAGCCAACACAACTTTATACTGTTACTACTAAAAATTCTTTTTACCAATCAGGATGGTATATTGTAGTGCTTCCAAGTTCTTCAAGTAGAAGTATCTTATTGGAGTTGACAATTCTTTTTTACCAATCAGGACGGTATGCTTCCAAGTTCTTCAAGTAGAAGTATCTTATTGGAGTTGACAATTCAAAATATTATCAGGTCCCTTTATTTTTCTTCTTGTCTTAACACAATATTGCGGATATATCCTGAAGAACTTAAGGCTAGTTGGCAATGGACTTACTTTTCAAGTCATTGAAATATATCAATGCTATCAATAGAGACTTATAAAAATGTGAACTGCTTATGTATGAATTTGTCAGCAATAGTCCTTTTGGCTTTTGGTTTAGATTTTCTAGTAGCATGGGAATATATTCCTGTTGTTTATGCCTACCAAACACGATATTCTGAGTTTCTGATTTTCTTTCCCCCAAATCTAAGCATTTTTCTAACACAATTTATTTTCTATGTGAAATATTATGTTTTTTATAAAACTCCAGGTATTGCAAGGCTTCCTGAAACAAGGATATGGCTCCTTTAATGAAGGAGGAAATTGATACACTTTTGGTGTACCTTTACAGAGTTCTTGGACTTACAGAAGAAATGAAGCAAGTTGCATCTCTGAAAATAGTTGTGTTGTGGTATGTAACTTTCATTGTAATGTATTATGCTACTTTAAACGTAATATTTTTCAGGTAAAACTGTGTATTCATTTGCACATTGTCAACAGAGGTCAATGTATGTTATTTTTCATTCTAGTTCCATAGTCCAACTTAGTGACTAGATGTCTTAAGATCATGTGTCCTTTGCATACATTGTAACAGAGTGGGGTTCTAGAATTTAGAAACCATGCATGCTTCAAAGGAATGGATACTATTATAAGAAGGCTGCAAGAAGGATGGCCCTGTGGCTTGAGTGGACAGTGCATGAGAAACTAGAAGCTTTGCTAGAAGAGTCTGGGCATTTACGAACACTTTCATTCTTGTATGCAAGTAAAGGATTACAACAATGAGCACAAATAAATTTGAAAATACCTTTGCAAGGGTCTCTTGTTATGTGGAAAAGAGGAAAGGAGTCAACTGGTATGACACATGATCAGCTGGCAACTGTTGTAGAGGAAACACGATTTCTAGAAGAATCATCTAATCACAAGCTTGTCTTAAAACATTTTACTTGGGTTTGTCATATAATCCCAATCACCTTTATTATAATTCATTGGAATTTGGTTGGCTTCGTTGCCTTCTGTGTCTATACTTGTGGTTTTGTATTGAGATTATGTGGGCTTGCTGTGAGTGTTTTTCACTTCTGAGAATGCTTTGTTTTTGTTTTGCTCTAATTATGTGTGGAACATTTTTTAAAAATCAATGCTTATTATATAATTTCAAGGACTGTACCAATTAGACCTGAGAATATTTGTTTGGATTTATCTATCGCTTAATGTATGGATAAAGGAGTTTGTCATCAGTAATTGCGAATTAATTTTTTGTCATTTCAAAGTCGCCTTGAGTTACTGTGTTATATGGTTATTAGTGTAGTCTAGATATCTCCAATGATGAAAACCTAGGTTGGACTTCCCTTATGTGTTCTGCTTGACGTAATTCATTAGAATCTAGTTGGCTTCATTGCCTTCTGTGTCTATACTTATGGTTTTGTATTGAGATTGTTTGGGCTTGCTGTCAGTGTTTTTCACTTCTGAGAATGCTTTGGTTTTGTTTTTCTCTAATTATGTGTTGAACATTTTTTAAAAATCAATGCTTATTATACAATTTCAAGGACTGTCATAACTCCTCACATAATTCTTTAAAGGGTGCTAGCTCATTGGAAGAGCACCTACCATGCAAGAGGTTGGTGGTTCGATTCCATCGCACCCTAACATGAATTATTCAATGATATTGTTGATTTTTTTAATTAGATATTTTTATATTGATTTATTTTAATGGTGAGATATTTTTCTGGAGTCATTGTTTTATATTGTCTCTAGAAAGACAATAGATAGGATTAAAGACATTGTCTCCATAAAGACAATATGTCTTTAATTCCAACTATTGTCTTTGGAGAGACAAAATGAAATTGTCTCAAGTTAATACAATTTATCCAAAAATTGTCTTAAAACCCCCCTTTGTGTTGTAGTGCAACTATTGTCTCTGGAGAGACAAAAATGAAATTGTCTCTGGAGAGACAAAAATGCTTGTGTTATATATTGTCTTTATAGAGACAATATTTTAAGACAATTTAATTTTAAGACGATTTAATTTGAGACACCCGCTTAAAGACAATATTTAAGACAATACACAAGTTTTCTTTTGTCTCAAATTAAGACAATTTACTCAAAAATTATCTTAAATATTGTCTTAAAACCCCCCTTTATGTTGTAGTGCATAAATTCAATGCCTTGAAAATCTCATTTAGCAACTAAATTATATAAAGCTTAAATTTATAATTCCAAAAAAAATTCTTTGTGGAATCCTAATTCTTATTTTCCTCTAAACTATAAGATGGAATTGAAATCTCATCAGAATTTCTAAGTGTGGTTATGAGAAATTTGACCCAAGAAAATATTATTAGAGTAGTTTTAAAGTGTGATTTTTTGGAGTTTGTGACTGATTTCTCCCTAGAATCATGGAAAAAAAATTGTGGTCAAATCTTGACTTGTGTTGTTTAAACTGGTTTTTTGACTGAATATATGGATTCAACACCCTAAAAAACAATGAGAAAAAAGGGTAGTTTAACTTATTTTTAACAAAAATCCCTAAGAAAATTTTGAAAACTTGAGTTTTAAGTTGTTTAATATGTAGAATTCAAGTACTCTAGAGGCTTGTGAGGTAACTTAATCCATTTGTGCATTCAAAAATGTTTTTTGAATAACAAAAAAGCACATTCTTGTTTGATATTGTATCTCCAAATTTTCATTAAAAAAAGTCATTTATTTTATAAATTTTGTGAAAGTTTCAAATTGCAACAGAGATCCATCTTCAAAACAAAATCTTAATAAATATATATATATCTATATATATATAAAGTCTGCTCTTCTTTATTAATTTCTCTTTCACTATTATTTATCTATGATTTGATTTATCTATGATTTGGTGCTTTTTTCTTGCTTTCCTTCAAAATTTTGTCGTAACGATAGATCCTACAATATTTGTATAATACTATGAATAATTCTAATAACTCTTTTTCCAATTGATAACCATACAAGCTTTAAAACCATAATCATACTTGTGTCAATGATGAACTTGAATTTTTCAATTTGATACCATAACTGGACCGGTTTTTCAGAGTTACCAAAATTAGGTCAAGGTTCACCTATAGATGTGCGCCAACTTCGTTGGTTTTACGGTTGCCGTGAATGGACAAAAGCGATGTGGTTCATGGGATTAGATATTTTGCCTTTAACCTAGATTATTGAATCTTTTCGAAAACAGAAATTAAGAAAATTGGCGTCGGTGAAGAAAATCAAATCCACTTCCAAATTTTTTCTTTTGGAGAGAACTGTCCATGTTGCTTTCCATGGATATGAAACAGTGACATCTTTAAAATCAATTTAATATACGTCAATACATATGATAGAGTGACCATCTTTAAAACTGATTTAATATATGTTGTTTTCAATATTAAAGAAAGGGCCACATATTTGTAAATATCCCCGCACAAAGGAAATATCCTTGTACACGCTCCAATAGTTACGCGTTAAATCAATGGATGTAAATAGACTGATAGACTGTTTGGACTCAAAGATAGACTGTTTGGACTCAGAGAAAGACTTTCACATTACAATTATTTATATAATTATAAATGGCAATATGGATTAGATCGTGACTAAATAGATTATACTTGGAAGGAAGTTTAAAACTAAAAATGCCATATTAAAAATTATGATGTTTTTTAAAGTCAGTTTAGTATATGCTGTTTTAATGGTAAAGAAAGCACCATTGATCCGTATATATCCACAACGCGCACTGAAATACACCGAATTTTTTTTGGCTTGGAGAGCAGTGCTCATGGAGTGAATGGCTGCTGATGGTACATATATTCTTTGTTTAGTGGAGGTTGTTTATTTATTACCTAATTAATTATTACTTTTATAAAGGATATATGTCAAAATCATATTGAGTAATTTAGGAAGTGTAGTTTAATTGGATGATAGTTTTGATAGTTTGTTATGAAATCATATGTAAAGTAAGAAATTTAAAGTTCAAATTTTTTAAAGTTGGACTAACAAAAAAGATTCACATTGAAAAATGACAAAATCATATATCACTTTCATATTTTGCATTCATGGAAGCAAGTTGTGGAGGATTCAAAGATATTGATAATAGAATAGGAAAGAGTAGCCTAAAATAAATAAGATGTCGCAGAGAAGGAGCCATTGTGAAGGAATGAAAGGAAAATTTTGCATCCATGGAAGCAGGTCGTGGAGGTTTCAAAGATATTGATGATAAGAGTTATCAACTAGAAAGATTCAATTCTTAAACTATGAAGCCTCTTCTTGTTGAAAAAATACTAAACCGATAAGATATAGCAAACTTCTTGGCACAATATGTCAGCTTGCAACAAGTCCAAATAAAACAAATGAAGTAAATACTATCAGATGGTTTTCAATACATTTATGTAATTAAAATAGAGCTAGGAACTTTTGAAAAAATACTAAACTGATAAGATATAGCAAACTTCTTAGCAGAATATGTCAGCTTGCAATAAGTCCAAATAAAACAACTGAAGCAAATACTATCAGATGGTTTTCAATGCATTTGTGTATTTAAAATAGAGCTAGGAACTTTTGAAGACTACTTCATTGAAAATTAGAAGCATCTTCATGTCTGTTGGCATCAACATAAATGATTAGCATATATCATTGCAAAAATGGTTACAATTTTTCATGGGTTAGGTGGTATGTATCAGCAAGAAAGGATATTAAATTATGTTATAAATATTAAAGTATGATATAAGTAATGCAACTGCTACACGAACTATTCATAGTCCTTAATGATATACTCAAATTTCTTTCACAATACTAATCAAGTGTCTAAAGAAGCCATCATCACTTCCAAAATTACATGTATAAACATAAAAGTTGTAAAAATTGAATTTGTTTCATAAATTTTAATAGAATCATGTGCTCAGATCTAATATATAGTGCTTAAACTCTGAAGCCTCTTCTTGATTCAAAACATTCTAAACTCATAAGATATAGATGAAGAGAATATATATATGTGTGTGTATGTTTTAATTTAATTTAAAAATAAAAAATTAAGTTGAGGTTAAGTTAAAGACCTTATCTAATCATGCCAACATGAATGCCTCATGAATAAAGAAATAGATTGTGATTTTCTACCTTCAAAATCAAAGGTTTTTTTGGTGCAGTTCCTCCATATTTAATAGATCACTTCCTATTGAGTCACCTATGTATTGGTTTCTTCATGATCTTTGAAAATATTCAAAAGATCACATTGTTCTTTACTAGTGATCTCTCTGGTGTCTACCATGTTCTTGTTTTTTCAGTATCACTAATATGAATTTGGTTTCTTTTGTTCTTTGTGAATATAGTAAAATGGAGATGTGGCTTTCATTACTTAAAGAGAAGTAAAAATAAGGCTATTGAGAAAATAACTCTAACACCAGAGATTCGGTAGTATTTATGGAATTGGCGAACATGGATTGTTCTCTGGTGTTGGCTACTTAACATAGTTTTCTTGATGTTGTGTAGAAGAAATGAATTTGTATTTAGCTTATTTTACATTAACAATGAAATTGCCAAAATTCATGGCAGGCTTTCCATCACATCTGTAGAGAAAATTATAACACACTATCACACTTTTCTTATCAGAGCTAAATGCTCCTATATGGCTCAAGGATGGATTTCATCAATTAAGAGCAGTAAAAACAAGTTTTGGCTCTTGGTAGATCCAGAGTTAAGATTTATCTAGGCCATCTTAATTTCTTTTTTCCTTTTTTTATAGTGTTTTTTATCCATGCAATTTAAATTAATTGGTTTTTGTGTAGTTTAATTTTATGATACAAATTATATTTAAATCTAACAAATTTTTAATAACATCGTTTTAACTTAAAAATTCACCAAAAACTAAATAGTTATCTTAATTGCCCCCTTTAAATAAACTACATTTCACATGAATACCATGGGTCAATACCATGGGCCAATACCATGGGCTGTTTTTATAGTTTATTATTATTTTATTTTATTATTTTTATTTCATTATTTTTATTTTTTTATTTTATTTTGACCTAGTTAAAGTGTTCATTACATTATGCCATTCTTTTTATTTAATTTACTTTTATTTTTATTTTTGTGTAATTTGACATAGTCAAAATGTTAAACATGACATAACAACATTTCTATCATACTTTTTTGGAGAGCATCGTGCCACAAAAATGTAATATTTAAATACATAAATAGTTATTTTCCTTTTTAATAGTGTTTTTTATCCATTTAATTTAAATTCATTGGCTTGTGTGGAGTTTAATTTTATGATATAAATTTTATTTAAATCTAACAAATTTTTAATGACATCGGTTTAACTTAAAAGTCACCAAAACCTAGTATTATGGAATTGGAGAACATGGCTTGTTCTCTGGTGTTGGCTACTCAACATAGTTTTCTTGATCTTGTGTAAAAGAAATGAATTGGTATTTAGCTTATATTACATTAACAATGAAATTGCCAAAATTCATGGCAGGCTTTCAATCACATTTGTAGAGAAAATTATAACACACTATCACACTTTTCTTATCAGAGCTAAATGCTCCTATATGACTCAAGGATGGATTTCATCAGTTAAGAGCAGTAAAAACGAGTTTTGGCTCTTGGTAGATCTAGAGTTAAGATTTATCTAGGCCATCTTAATTTCCTTCTTCCTTTTTCTATAGTGTTTTTTTATCCATGCAATTTAAATTAATTGGTTTTTGTGGAGTTTAATTTTATGATATAAATTTTATTTAAATCTAACAAATTTTTAATAACATCGTTTTAACTTAAAAGTCACCAAAACCTAAATAGTTATCTTAATTTCCCCCTTTAAATAAACTACATTTCACATGAATACCATGGGTCAATACCATGGGCTGTTTTTATAGCTTATTATTAAATTTTTTTATTATTTTTATTATTTTTATTGTATTTTGACCTAGTTAAAATGTTCATTACATTATGCCATTCTTTTTATTTAATTTACTTTTATTTTTATTTTTGTGTAATTTGACGTAGTCAAAATGTTAAACATGACATAACAACATTTCTATCATACTTTGTTGGAGAGCATCGTGCCACAAAAATGTAATATTTAAATACATAAATAGTTATTTTCCTTTTTAATAGTGTTTTTTATCCATTTAATTTAAATTCATTGGCTTGTGTGCAGTTTAATTTTATGATATAAATTTTATTTAAATCTAACAAATTTTTAATGACATCGGTTTAACTTAAAAGTCACCAAAACCTAAATACTTATCTTAATTTTCAGCTTTAAATAAACTACATTCCTCATAAATACCATGGGCTATTTTTATAGTTTATTATTTTTATTTTAAATAATTATTTTCCTTGTTAATAGTTTTTTTTATCCATTTAATTTAAATTAATTGGCTTTTGTGGAGTTTAATTTTACGATATAAATTTTATTTAAATCTAATTTTTTTTTAATAACATCATTTTAACTTAAAAGTTACCAAAACCTAAATAGCTATCTTAATTCCCCCCTTTAAATAAACTACATTCCACATGAATACCATAGGTCAATACCATGGGCTGTTTTTATAGTTTATTATTATTTTATTTTATTATTTTTATTGTATTTTGATCTAGTTAAAGTGTTCATTACATTATGTCATTCTTTTTATTTAATTTAATTTAATTTTTATTTTTGTGTAATTTGACGTAGTCAAAATGTTAAACATGACATAACAATATTTCTATCATACTTATTACTTATTAAAAAATAAAAATAAAAACTAAAATTATAAAAAACATATATAAAACTATTTACTTATGGATCTAATGGTCTAAAACGTTTCAGTCGTCTAACATTGAAACATTGGCACCTAGGGGAGTTGTTATTTGAAAGCCTTAAGGCGTAATTAATTTTGATTTAATTATGTTCAATTTAATGTTATTATGTTTAATTTTTATTTAATTATGTTTAAATTATACAAATTGATGGGAGAGATTGAATTCAGTTTTGATGAAGTAAAAATAATCCAAAGTTAGATTGATAAAGTTAGTTTTATAAAAAAAAAAGTGTGATATTTGACTAATTTTTATTGAATAAAAAAGCATTTTTATATAGTTTTTATACTCAAAAATTAAGAAAAGAAAAATTCTATAACTTCAACAAAATAGAAGGCAAAGGTTCTCCAAGTTCAACAAAATAGGACCAATAGGCTAATTAACTAGCAATTGCACCATATGTTGCAAAGGAAACGTTGTAAAGCAGTAACATAGGAAATAGTAATATAGAGGAAAAAACCATAATGCCAGACAATTCTGGAAGTTTTCTGGGTTATTTCCAGGGCCTAATAAACGGAAATATTTTCTGTTGTTTTAAAGATGACAAAAATTGGAGAAAAGGAAAAATTAATTTGAAATAAAAAATGGAAAAAATCATTAGAATGTTTACCACAAAGCATGGTCACAATTTTTGTACCACTATGCATGCACCATAATTTGGGGCAGTGTTCTCTAGTGTGAAGAAGTGTGTGCCCTAGTGTGAAGAAGTCAAGTCATTTGCAATTACAATCAACTTCACAAATAAGGCTAACCATCTCATTAATCAATTAGTCGAAGTTTTCTGGGTTATTTCCAGGGCCGTCTCAAAACAGTTAAAAACCAATCTGAAATATATTTGATTGTGAATGTACTTCTGCAGGAATCGACCTGCACATGTGGTTCTATCTATCTAATCCAAGATAGAACTGATGGTTTGTTGATTAAATAAAGTAACTGGATAGTCTTTCAAGAAAATTAAAGGAAAAGTTTAGGTACTTTTCTGCAGGATGCTCTTCTGTTATTGCAGGACATGAAACAGAGCTGCATGGACATTAGAAAAATAAAGAACACTTTAAGTAACAGAGTACGATCCATTAGAAAAATAATTTAGAGCGTATCAAGTCAATACTTGGAAAAGTATCCATGTTTGGTTTGCAGAAATTCTTAATCCACTGGGATTGCTGGGACTAAATAGAGGAGCCTAAATGTCAGATCTGCCTCATTCAAGCTAATTCATGAATTTCAGCCATGAGTCTTGCCAGTTGAAAATGACGAGAACAATTTTCTGTGAGAGTTATAGGGCAGATCTCTTTAGGTGAATATGCAGGTATGTTTCCACCAGACACACTGAAAAAAGTAAATAATTCTCAGGTCATTGGGATCACCAAGGCTAAATAGAGAACTTCAAATCATTGGCACTATCCTCACCAGTATGATGCCGTTGTTACACAGCATAGCCCAAGTAGGCCTCCCAAGTCACCGAGAGAACATGAAAACTTGTTGAATCTGGGCCTGAGTCAAAATCAGAATCCAACCAATCTAGAATGTGGGAACCTAATAAGTTCAGAGTGTACATTTGAAGAATTTTCGGGTCATTAGGATCAGCAGGGCTCAATAGAGGACTTTTAGCAGGTGGCATAGAATGTAATCACCATGCCCTTGTAAGTTGGGCATGCGGACCTCCCAAGTGGGGACCATCTGTTGAATTTGAGCCTCAAATCTCACTAACTCAAAATCAAAATCAAATCAATCCAGAATGTGGGGAGCTAGTAAATTCAGGGTGTATATTTGAAATCTAAAACTGGGCATGCATCCATCAGATACATGTTAAGAGGTATTTACGCAATTCAAAGACTTTTCTGTTCATTATGTAGCAGAGCTAAATAAAAGACCTTTCAACAGCTGGTATGCATCCTCCAATTCATTCTAGAATGTCGTCACCAGGATGGTGCCCTTGTTATACAGAACGGCCTATATAGACCCTCCCAAGGGGCCACTTGTTACATTTGAGCCCTTAGTCTCGCCAACCCAAACTGACAATGGAACCAGTCCGAATGTGGGAGCATAATAAGTTCAGGGTGTACATTGGGATCAGAACTTTTACCAGGCACGCATCCTTCAGATACATATTGAAAGGTTTAAAGAGTTTTCAGTTCGTTAGGATCAGTAGGGATGAATTGACTTTTAATAACTTGCATGAATCCTCCAATCCATTCCAGAATGTGATCAGGACGGTAACGTTGTCACACAGCACGGCCCACGAAAACCTCCCACGGGGGTAGCTGTTGTTGTATTCAGTCCGGGCATATCACCAACTCAAAATCAAAATAAAACAAATCCAGAGCGTGGGAACCTAAGTCGTCCGGGATGCACATGTGAACCCTAAGTCTGACCGACTCACAGTAAAAATGAAATAGCCTTCGCCGCTTTCCCCTTCCTGTTTCCTGCCTTCTTCGTCCTGTTCCAAAGCAGAACTTCCTGGCTGCGCGTTTCGAAGACAGTATTCTAAAACACGCAGCCAAAAAGAAATGAGCGAGAAAGATAAGCGCAGAATTATAAAATAAAACCTAGATAGCATACATCTTGAAATGTGTCAATCTTGTAGTTATTGAACTAACAGAGGGTATTGATTATTGCACAAGTGCGAATAATACAAATTATATGTCCTCTTCATCTAAATCTTTCAATTTACGAGAATGGTAAACAAGCTGTCTGTGTACACGGTAAACACTAAAGAAATTTTTAGATGCTCGGGAGAAGTAATTCAGATAGTGAGTATAAATATGTGAAGTGAATCAGAAGACATCTTGAAATATATTTCCAATGCAAACTGAGGCAAGTATCGATGAATTTACCTTTCACCTTCTCCTCATAAGCATTCTTGTCACTCTCCATTAAGGCCCCAGCACCGAAATTTAAAGGCTCCTCTGTATTCGGATATAATAGAACTTGGGGAAGAAATATTTCAAATACATCCACGAGATCTGCAAATTCAAGAAGTGAGCAATAGAGATTGAGCATAATAAATTCGCTGTAAAAGGGGTTGAAAAATCGAGAGGCTTTTTTCTTAGGAATCACAAAACCAAACTCAGTTCTGGAACAAATAATCAAGCAAAGTTGTGTGGTTAATCTGATTATTTCTTCCTTACCAAATGTTGGAGACCATTCATGTTCAAGAATGTCAAGACAAACTCTGCCAAATCTGAATTGCCAAGAAAATTAATCCTAGTTAGAAAAATAGCAAATCATCATGTTTGAAATGATACATCAATGATCAAATGGAAGAATTAGGGTGACCCAGCACCGCCAGTCTTGAGTCTCACAAAAAATTTCTGTTGTTAAGTGGATTCTGCACAGCTAGCTCTTTCATGTATATTAGATAGCAACACAAAGCGAGCCTACCCAAGTGTAACATTTTTCCCTATGCAGTTAAGTTATATTGTTAGTATCTCACCAGCTTCTTGCAAACGACATGCCAAACTTCACACTGCATGCACCAAATATCAGAGTTCAAGGGATATGCATGCCTTGCATACCCAGGACAGAGAATCCTCTGCATTTGGCCATACATTGGGAATTCCCCTTGTGGGGGTGGCCCGTTTGAGACTAAATGAACATCACTTGAAGTTCTTCTCATGGCAAATCAGGGGAAGACAAATTGGAGAAACAAGATTGGTGGAAACTCATGCCCATCTAAAATGTGACCAAAAACTCAAAAGATCCTTTCCACTTACAATAACCTCTTCTTCAATATGTGACCAAAAAATTAAGAAGCACAAAATTATAACCAGAACAAATGAAATTATTGACTAAATTATATATGAAGTGGGAAAATACTAAAACATTTTGCGAGTTTGAAATGGGTACTTACATCTCAGCAACGTTGGGATGGTAGATCCTATTCATAAAACGAATAATTGGTGGTTTGAAAGGATAATCAACTGGTACTTGATGAACAGTCCATACTCCATCTTGGTAAAGACCTAACATCATGACAAACGGTTAATTCTGTTTAGCATCCCAACAATATTTTCAAGAAGAGCTGATGTCACAACACCGTTTGACAACGCAAAATAAACTAATAACACAGCAGGTAAAAACCCATCATCAAATATAATATTGCTATTCCAATAACACACGACATTGGATCAGTCAAAGAATCCTTCAAATTTGCAAAACAGCTTCTCATAAAGCAATCTTGAGATATATTAAAATTTAACCAAGCTAAACCTTAAAGAGGCACAAGTTTAGGTCGAGACTTGAGGATTCAAAGGGTTCAACAATAAGTAAATTCATAGATGATCTCAGAAAATGAGACAAAAGCAGAAGCAAATAACCTACATGCAAAATGGCAATGAGTTGTGCCAGCTCTAATTGTTCTATTCCTAGGAAATAGAATCCAGAAGCACCAAACCATCTAATTATTTATTTTTTATGAGATGTACAAATTTTCCTATCTTTTGTACTTGAGAAAACTTTATCAATGTAACTTTTTCTTGAAATAACTCTGTTTATCACCGAAAATTATTCGAGAGAAAAGGAAACTAGTTAGCTCTCATAGAGTTCATTCTAGCTTCAATACAGTGTAACCTAATTTACTAAATTATTTTCCCTGTCATGGGGCATTTCCTATTATAACTAACAGAATCTAACTTACTGTTTGGAGATCCCTTGAACTCCACATAAACCCAAAAGAAAATAAAATAATGGATGTCTAACTTACTGTTTGGAGGTCCCTTGAACTCCACATAGAAATCAGTGTTTGAATCCTTTACATTCTTCACTTTAAAGCCTTTCATCATACTACCCATTGACAGACACTTTCCAGTTAGCCAAAGCACAACCAACTTCGTATGATATCATGCAAAAAAATGTTATCAAGGAGAAGGGAGAAACTTACAGCTTCATGATATCTCTATTCCTGCGCTTTCTTGGTCCGCTAGACATGTTATTCAATTGAATTCAAAAACTATTGAATGCAAAAACCCAACTGTGCCTTTCGTTAATTTCTCTCATCTTTCATCCTCCGAGGTTCTGAGAGCTCACGAATAAATTCTGGGGGTGGTGGGTAATGTGGGGTGGTCGGTAGTGCTGTAAGAGGAAGAGGGAAATGAAATTCCAAATTTCAAGAGAAGAGATGAGATGTGAACACAATGTGATTCAAACTGTAATAATACGTTATGAAAATGTGGTCGACAAATAAATATAAATATTTTTAAACATAAATATAAACGTATTTAGTCTCGCCAACCCAAACTGACAATGAAACCAGTCCGAATGTGGGAGCATAATAAGTTCAGGGTGTACATTGGGATCAAAAATTTTACCAGGCACGCATCCTTCAGATACATATTGAAAGGTTTAAAGCGTTTTCAGTTCGTTAGGATCAGTAGGGATGAATTGACTTTTAACAACTTGCATGAATCCTCCAATCCATTCCAGAATGTGATCAGGACGGTAACGTTGTCACACAGCATGGCCCACGGAAACCTCCCACGGGGGTAGCTGTTGTTGTATTCAGTCCGGGCATATCACCAACTCAAAATCAAAATAAAACAAATCCAGAGCGTGGGAACCTAACTCGTCCGGGATGCACATGTGAACCCTAAGTCTGACCGACTCACAGTAAAAATGAAATAGCAAATTTTCAGGAACACCTCGCTAAAGCATAGAACAGTGCAGATAAGCATCCAAGGAACTTATCTTGTAAACAGAGTTTGAGGAGAAACATGTCTGGAAAAGCATGCAAAGGGCCATTTTAGAAAGGGAAAATTCAAAAATCTGCTCATATAGAAATGCAGAGCACATAAAATTGGAACAAACTTAACCCATAACCCATAGTACTACCTATTGCATTTTATCGCACAGAAAAGAGAGGTACACAACAGTGCAGGTGGGATGGGGAAGCCATCAACACTTTGTATTTGTAACAGGTGTATGTAACAGTACACTGAATCTAGACAATGTATTGGGCACAACAAAATAGACACCAGAACATACCCATGGAAAGCTGGGTGTCTGATATGCATCTGCAGTTTACAAAGGCCAATGACGCATATTAGACAAATAGTGGAATTTAAGACATGCAACATGGGTCTAGATGGAAAACAATAACCACCAAACAATGCAGCATTAATTGACAGATGTCCTGTATATACACAGGCAGATCAGAGGTATTCCACATCCAACAATGTCTAATGTTGTACTGCTCATTGGTTATTGTTTGCCGATCTAGATAGTTCTGTGCTAATCTTATCCATTTCTGTCATGGATCATGGGGGCATTCGGGGTTAATTGCAGGATGCTCCAAGTCACAAGGACCTGATAAATTAAAATTTGGAGAGGAGCCAGGATGGAGCTTCCAAGATAAGGTGAGAAGATGGTTTCCCAATAAGCAGAGTTAATGTTTGATCTTTGAAAGAAGGTGAGAATGAGGATGCAAAGTTTAAATCCCAACCATGGGACATGGCAGCCTTATGTCAGATGTGAACACAGAAGAGAAACTACAGAGCATTCAAAATCTTTCACTAGTGGCCTATAGAGTAGGCCCTTTCTTACCTGCTTATCATCACCAAGTATATTTGTAGTCACGTTGTGGGTGTCTTCCATTACTTCCTTCCGACCCTTTTTACAGTAAAAACCATAGTGGTCGCCTTCAAGACTATTGCTTTCGTCCACAATAGCTTTCTCCTTGAGGCTGATCATCTTAAGCTCTCTGGGAGACTTTGGGATATGAAGCTTGAGGGGGCGTTTTCTCTTGAGTGAAGGAGAAACTGCACCGAAACTGCCATTGATCTCTGTTATAATTCTCTCAGCCTGCTCTTCCTTCATCTTTATTCTGCCCTGAAACCTCTGTTTACCTCGCTGACAAAACACTAAACTCTGCCCCAAAACATCCACATGATGATGATCTCCCCCATGCTTCCCTGGACTGTTATCATTCCACTGTAGCACTGGTGGTCGATTCTCATCACGATTAGAACGAAGCCGAGATGTCTGTATAGAGCTCCTTGAAAGTGAAAGACCATGGCTAACACTGCTAAAGCCCAGATTCTCCTGAACTTGCTGCCTGAGAGACAGGCTTGGAGAAACTGCTCCTGAATGAATTAAGTTCCAATTCCCTAGGTGAGGAGTGTGCCATGTCTAATCAAGAGTATGTAATCACAGGTGGGGAAAGGCAAGCACGCAGCGGAAGTAAGGTCAGAAGGAAACCAAATAACTCCGACCATGCTCCAGGCAGCAGAGAACGAAGTTCCTGCCATTGGAAACCAAGAAGTTGCGAAAAGGCAAGCTGTGCTCCGCTCAGAAAATGAGTACTTCATTAACGCCTGTGCTACCGGGGAAGCCACCATACACAAGACAAGTGGAACATGCAGATCTGCAGATATGGATTTTACCTTTAAACTCTCACTGAGTTTCCTCACGGACATCTGATATAAGTTATGCTGTATAACTGATTAAAATAACAGAATTTAATCTTAGGTTTGAGATGGTTTGAATCGTCTAACATTCAAATCAAAGGTGCATAATGGTACACGTACTCATTTAGCAAAGTTGTTTTCAAATAAAAACGCTTTACAACGTAATAAGTAATAAATTGAGAAAAGATTTCAACCATACTCATAAAAGATTTGAAAAAGCCCTAAATACTAGAAAAATAGTCCCTAAAAATTTCAATCATCTTTTGATACTACAAAACTATAATGCTTTGTAACACCACAAAATATTATTTTCCTCCATCATAATATAAATAAAAAATGCAATTACATATAATGTTCAAAATATAAACAATGGCTTGTTATATAAATCTCTAGGTGTTACCATAACTTAACTGTTCTTGTTCTATAAATTGTCATGAATATTTAGCTAGAATAAGTTGCCACAAAAACTTGAATAGAATACTAAAATCTTGATTATGAAGGTTAATCTCCATTAAATCTTAGATATTTTAATTATTAGTTTTTATTAAATCTTAGATCTTTTAATTGTAGTTTTTTTTTTGCCCAAATATATGAAATAGTTGAAATTCTAAAACACAATCTATAATAAAGCATAATCTTTATTTTAGTAAAGCATCATGGGAGATAACTCACTTAGAACATGACAACACATTTGTTTATTTTTCTCTTATCACAAAAAAGGTGGTACTTTCTATGAGGTTACTTGAGCCGATGTAGCCTATAAAGTAGTTGCATAATCTTATCACCCTTTATCATATTTTTCAACTTACCCCTCCTAGTTTCTTTGCTAGATTATCTTACCCCTCCTAGTTGCTTTGCTAGACTATGGAAAAAATACAATGACATAGAATGGGACTCCTTATCATCGTAGCAACTTGGGATTTAACATAGTCTAATAATTTTGACTTCCAAAACCATCTAGAGTGATAAAGGTTTTAGATATTATACAAGTTTCTTGAAAGTAGACATATATAGCCTTAAAAATGGGAGTAATGGGGTTGACATGGCATCCAATCATATTATATTAGCTAAAAAGGTAAGCCAACTTCTAAGAGAGCATAAATTTCACATAAAAGCTCCAATTGAGGCAATTTTTGTGAGAGTAGAAAGGTCTTGGCATGCAAATCAGTCTTACAATTGTGTGCATAATATTAAAGCTGTGAAAATAAAAAAGCATCATTTGATTCCTTAAAATGGGTCTGAAAGTTTTTGGACCTCAATTTTCCAAATTTGAACTTGTAGTTAAAATTTCCCTCCGTTTTGATTTATCCAATTTTTCTACATACAAAGTATAGAGACAAATGAAAAATAATAAGACGATCCAAATAATAAATCAATTATTTTCTTTATATTTTTATATTATCATGGTTAATGTTTTGGTATATTTGGAACTAAAGAGTTTATCTCTTAATTTTTATGGCTTATTCTCTCTTATATCCATCCTAGACTTACTACAAGTGGTATCAGATCCTTTGCTGAAAAATAAGTAGCGTAATCTTTTGAAAAATATCATTAGTGTCATAATTTTTTGATCAAATGTCATTAGAAATATTCAAGATTGAGGTTTTCCCTTCTTAACATGAAGCATCATTTTGAAATTCAATGTCAAAGCACATGAACAATATCAAAAACATCACTTTATGGTTAATTGAATGATAGTTTAGATTTAGATAAAAAAAAATAAACAACAAATCATTTAAAAATTATTATTATATGGTAAATTGCAAATATACTTTTATTACGTGTAATAATTGTAAATTTCAAATATGTTTTCCTATTTTTAATTTTAACTTTAAAATTCATACCCATAAATATACATAATGCGTAAACACCTAAGAAGTACACAACAAATAGTGTGGAAGAAATAATGGTAAGAATACTTACTTGAAGGTTCCTTTACTAAAGTGTTTAGAGGAGGTCAGATACAAGTGTAAGAAATAAAGGAAATCTAGCTAAATGTAGGGTGATGTATGTTATAATTGTAATAATCATGATTTTTTAATTGATTCTTTCATTAAGGACTATTTAATGACATTATCGTATTTTTCAACATTATTTAATGACATTATTTTACTTTCATATATTTCTTAACATTCTCATGTTTATTTTTATTTTTTCTATTTATGGTGTAGAATTAGTAAGTTATTGTCAAGTGAATTCTTATTTTGTTTTCTCAAATATATTGAATTATACTATACAATGCTTAAAATGTCTAAAATTAAAATGAATTTAGTATTATTATGTGTTGATAGAAAATAATCAAGTTACATATTATATATGTTATTCTATCTAGTAATGATTTTTAATAGTATTAGCATTATTATTACATTATTATTAGTTTTATATATGAATTGGGTTTATAGACCAACCTTCTCAGCAAAATATTTATTAGTTATTTTAAATATCATAAAAAAATTGAATTTTGTAAAATAAGAAAACAATTATTAACATTTTATGAAATATTTTTATATTTAAATAAATATTACAAAGATTATAACATTATAATATAGTATTAAATTATAAATTAATTAATTATTATTTTATTACTAATAAATTAGTTATTACAATAAACTTATTTTATGAATTAAAAAAGAGTCCCTGATGGGGTGTTATAAATGTTGGACAAATGGAAGAGGAGGCATCGAAGAAGCATATCCAGCCTCCATGCGCACCTGCACACCATGTTAATTAGATGTGATATCATAGGGAAACGTGGGAGGCTGTCACCTGAGGCGATGGATATTAAACCTCGTCCTTGGAGTGTAGTTTTTTGCAGTGCTGTAAGGGTTGTGGAGCTCCTGGGTGCCTCGTCGAGGTCTAGGCATTGGGGGAGAGGCTGAGAAGAAAACAAAGGGTGTGCAGTATGGGGAGTGGTGGTGACGTCATTTGGCCCTTGGGACCCTAGAACGCTTAGGGAGAATGAACTGGTCTACATTCTCGTCGATTCAATTCCTTTGTATGGTGCAGTGTAGGTGAGCGGTGAGGAGCCAAGGCTCTCAAGCATTGGAAAATTATCGAAGAATTGTCTTTTTCTGGTTTGTGTGTGATGGGTAATTTGGCCGGGTGGCCTGTGGTTTTGTATTGTCCGAAACTGGTGGCAAGGCCTTTGGTTCTTTGAGTCCTAAAGAAGAACTGTTGCTGTGAAGGGATTGATATGCTAGAGGATGCATGCTGAGGAAATTGTTGAAGAGGTAGTTGGACGACGTGAACTGCTTCAGAGGCATCGAGTCAAGGACTCCTCGTCCCATTCCTCCTGGGTGTGGGGAGTAACTTTTAGTTACAACAGGTGTTGGAGATACCCTCAATTCTCCTTGGGGGTAGTGGTAAAGGTTACATTGCTTTCTATTGCAGTGTTTGGTTGAGAGGTCACAAATTTTCGACGAAATTATGGGATTTTTGGGTACGCTAGGATGCCACGCCACCGAGGGAGGCCACGTCATGCGGGTGGCAATCCGAGGCATCTAGACTAGCCAAAGCAGGACAATGGAGCCTCGTCGAACTCATTGGGTAGCTGCAAGACAGCGAAGGGTGTTGTGGTTGCTACAACGACATAGGAGTCCATCACCGCTCACATAGGAACATCCAAGTGAACATGGACATCCTCGGGAATCACAAGTATGATGACAACAACAAGTTGGTTGCTTACATCAATGATATTCAATTCACCAAAGTGAAATCATGGAACAATTGGGCAACCTACGACACCAGCAAAGGCGCACCAGCGACCACCTTCACAGTTTGGATACGAGGATGGAGCAAAATGATTTTCATATGCATGAATATGCTGGCCACTTCAGAGCTCCCCTTGTAATTCCTCCCAACCCCGCTCCTTAATATGTTTCTTTGAGTTTCATTTTTTTTTCACTGTATGTATGCCGTGGCCTCTAGGCCACCCAAGAGTAATGCATGGAGTTGTTTTCTCATGTTATCCTCGAGGTCTTAGTCTCAAAAAAGTCTAGTCAAACTTAGAAAAAAAGGCATGTCAAGACAAATTTTATACTATGCACTTTGATAATAATCTAATAATTGATTTTTTACTAAAAAAATAAATTAAAAAAAGTTGATTATTAATGCAAACATATCACTCTTTGATAAAACATGTGCTCTATGATGGAGCCAAATCCACCTTACATTTTATTTTATTTGGGAAGCTGCATACATAATATGTATTCTCATAAGCCCTTAGTTCCATCAATTTTGTTATTTTGTTGGATAATATTGGTTTATGTCACGTTCAAGAGATTTCTGGTTAGCTTTCCTATCCTACACATTTTATTGTTACCTCTCAGTTCCATGAAATTGTTTCATAATACAATTATCCTTGTTACTTTTCCAATATATCTATTAAAATAATTAGACAAAGATTTCCGAGAGAACTTTTTCACATTGATCGCATGGAATTTCTCTCCGGGTCATGGATTGTGCATTTTGATTATGATAGAATTAGAAGTTATAACAACTGTTTCATCTCGATCCCCCTTGTCATTAGAAAGCATGTCCATGTGATAAAGACCTTAAAGACCTCGGCCTAATGACCAATCTTCTTTTCTTGCTGGCAGAGAAATTTCAAAGATATCGAGAAAATCTCCATCTGAGATTCCTCTATTAGAGATCGGACCTCATTTTCACAGGGTTCTCCAGGCAGCAGATTCACTTCTGAGATAAAACGACAGCTCCGTTGGACTCTGAACTTGCCCATATTCACGCCCAATGTTGCTATCCATTGTTGCTATCAAATGTTGTTATTATTATTATTATTGATTTCAAAAAATAATTTTTTTTTTTGGAGATATAGTTTAACAATAGACTAAATAATAATCTAAATATAATAGTTCATTATATCATAAAGAGATTTGATTCGACCAAATAACGCACTCAAAATAACATCTCCATTAACATATTTAATTTTCCGTATATTTTAAAATTAAGGAAAATTGTCAAATTGAATGATGAAAATACAAACTTAATCGTGATGTTCCTTTTTAATCTCCACAGTTGAACCTTACATTTTTATGCAAATTAATAGGATGCAGTATCTGCTTTCTCTTGCTTCGCGTGTATGAGGCAATATCTCCGTTTAATTTGCGGCAAGAGCAACAGTGTTGTTAAAAATAGATTGGCCACTGTCCTAGAAAGCAGCCTCACCTTTGGTAGCCACCTTTGGTGGCCGGTGGCTAGGCTAGTACAGTATGATGGCTAGCCTAGTATGGTATGATGTTAGTTTTTTGTTTTTTTTATTAATCGATTTTTGAAGATTATTACTAACTATGTTTTAATTATAAATATTTAATACAATATCGTTATTAAATTAGAAATAGGATGAGTTTGGAATATATTTTAAAATTGTTTTTAGTTGTTTATGAGTTTATTTTTCTTAGATTTAGGAAAATAAACCTAAATATATCTGGCAGCAGTGTAGTTCTAAGCGACATGATTTTGTTTGAACAAGAGTGATGAGTAACCTTGTATTCACTAATAGCACGCAGTGATAATCGGCTCCACTATTGATTTGGCAACAGAATTATGATAGATTCTTCCATAGTATAGAAAAAAAAAATAGAAAAATATATGTTTAAATAGATAAAAATACAAATTAAAAGGCAATAAAATTAAAATACATAAAAGAAAAACATAAAATTAAAAAAACATATGAATAATAGAAAACCATTTTTTAATTGTTTCTTTGAAAGTCGTAAACTTTTATATATATATATATATATATATATGTTTAGATATTTTATCCAATCAAATTTATTTACAAGATTTATTGAAATGATGAGTTCTATTTGTGATGTTTATTTAATTAGAGTGTTTTAAGGGTTGGTATTGAATTCATTTATATATTCAAAAGAACATTTTAAATAAAAGAATATAATAACTTTGCCAATAAATATATGAGAGAAAAAAAACCAAAACATAGAATAAATAGACTAAATCATTTACAATTGATAACCATTCATATAAAATTACCTTTAAAAATATTTAATTTTCTTTTACTTTTTCTTTAAAAAATTTATAAATAATTATTGGTTTTATTATTTTAATAATCTTTTAATAAAAAACAAAAAATTTATATAATTTTTCATATTAAATTCACTATTCATTATATAATTTTCAATTTCTTTCATAAAAATTAACCTAATTTTCAATTTATTTCATAAGAATTAACCTACAATACAACACTGGTTAATTATTTTATTTCTATCTCTATTATATTAAAACCATATGCATCTTATTCTTTTTACTATTTATATCAGAAGAATTTCTATGATGTAAGAGGTAAACCATATGCATCTTATTCTTTTTACTATTTATATTACAAGAATTTCTATAATGCAAGAGGTAAACCATATGCATCTTATTCTTTTTACTATTTATATTACCAGAATTTCTATAATGTAGGAGGTATTTACCTCCGTCCATATCAACATTTAAAAGACTTTTAAATGTGATGGGTTTGAAATTTGGAAGTTTTAAATTTTTATTATTGTAAATACATTTTTATTATAATGATTAAAAGTTATTATTGTATTTGAAATATGCAATAATAATCATTAATATTTGTAATTTTAACATTTTTATTTAAATTTTAAAAATTTTGGTTTAATTTTAAATAAAAATGTTTGAAAAAATATAATTAAAAAATGTTTAAATCATATTTTTCTAGTAAGATTTAAATGTTTTTTAACAACATTTTTTAAGGATTTTTTTCTTTAAATTTAAAAGATTTTGGAGATTATTGATGATGATGATGATGATGGTGAATGCCCACTAAGACCAATTTTTGGTCTATCCGACCTAAAGAAAAGAGTTATTTAGTTTGATTTAACATTTATTCCTATGTTCAAAAAGCTTGGAGAGAAGCCTCCCGAGTTCACTATAATTTTGACATCTTAAAAGGCTATGAAATTGAGCTCTAATGTGGTTGTACGTGGGGCACTCTAAGAAGAAGTGATTTTCATCCCCGATGTTCATATTCTCACAGAGATGGCAGATCCTTTCCATCCATGGTGTTTTAGGAACTGTCTAACGACTTGCTTCACTATGGAGCTCATGAGAGTTCGTTCTAATCTTGGATATATTAATTTTCTTCTTTGAGCTAGTTAAAACAGAGAGATACTTTTGATCTTCTACGGTGGGGTTGATGACCTCCTTATAATATCTTAATTTTCTTTTAGCTGCTAGATCTTTCTCACACCACATTTATTCTTTGAACTTAGAAGTAACAATTTTTTTAATGTTATTAATGTTTTGCAATGCAACATTCTCGTCGATCTCCCAATGGTTTAACTAGGCCCTGGTGTCTTTATACCAACCTCGTTTAAGCCTTAGGTGGTTTTGGCAGGAATTTAAAGCTATCTTTGGAAGTCTATGGTCTCCTATGTTATTGAGCTTGTGCTTGTACATCAGAAGCCTAGTCATAGCTAGGCTCTCCATAGGGGAAAGACCCACTTCTATAAGGAGAATAGGATAGGGTTTTAATTTTAAGGTTATACATTATAAAACCTTCTGGATTTGCTTAATCTTTCTCCAAGATTCTCTAGAGATGCTACAACCCAAAACCTCACATCCATATAAGATAACAGGAGTGACTAAAGTTTCAAAGAGGAACTTCTTTCTATCCCACATTAGGAGGTTTGCCATTTTACAATTATTTTCAAGACCAAAATAAGTTTTCCACCCCCATTAATCCTTTTCTGAATGTTATAGTTCCATTTGAGCTTGTGATGAATATCAATTCCTAGGTACTTGTAAGAAGACACTTCCTCCAAGTTACTATTGTCATACATAAAATTAGGGTAAGTGTCCTTCTTGGATTTGATAATCATAAGTTTTGTTTTGTCAGTGTTAATAGACATACCCATGGTAAAGTAGAAATCCTTAAAAAGTCTAAATTGCTTAATGGTTGAAATCACATTATCCAAATAAAATATGAGTTTTTAAGTGAATTGAATCTATTTATGCATTAAAAATACATTTTTTTAATAAAAATTACAAATTAACCAAAAACTACACAACCAAATTTCTTTCCAAAAAATTATAATCCTATATAGTATATATATATTTTTATTGTAAACTAATATAATTAAATACAAGATCAATATACATCATTTTCATATTTAAACTAATAGTTAAACTAACCAAAAAAATACTATTTGACCCAAAAATAAAATAAAATAGTAATAATAATAATAATAATTAAACTAACCAAAAACACACTTAAAAAATGTTGTACTACTAAAGATATTAAAAATTAACTATTTATAATTATTTACAATTTATTATAAATTACGATAGAAAAAATATGTATCATTCACAATTTCATGTGATGAACTCAAAAAAAAATCTTTTTAAAATAGTTAATGTGTATCAAGTTAGAAGTTGTAATTATCAAGAAAAATGTTATAATTACGTCGTAAGACGTTCTTATTTGAAAACAACTCCCCTAGGTGTCATTGTGTCAATGTCTGAGCCATTGGATCAAATGTTAGATGATTGGAATGTTTTAGGCCATTAGATTCACAAATAAAAGTTTTATATATGTTTTTTATAATGTTAGTTTTTTTTTAAATAAGTGATTGAATTTACATTTTGGTGACTTTGTCAAATTACACAAAAATAAAAATAAAAGTAAATTAAATAAAAAAATTGACATATTGTAATGAACATTTTAACTAGGTCAAATAAAAAATAAAAAATAAAAATAATACTAAACTATAAAAACAACCCATGGTATTGACTCATGGTATTCATGTGGAATGTGGTTTATGTAAAGGAGGAAATTAAGATTGCCTAACTGTGGATCTACCAAGAGCCAAGAGGGATCAAATGTCTTGATATGCAAACCTCATTGATCCCTCTCATCAATAATATAGCTCTAAATTAATTATTTAATAAAATTATTTACTAAACTATAAAAACAACTCATGGTATTGACTCATGGTATTCATGTGGAATGTGGTTTATCTAAAGGGGGAAATTAAGATGGCCTAACTCTGGATCGACCAAGAGTCAAGAGGGATCAAATGTCTTGATATGCAAACCTCATTGATCAAACTAATTATTTAATAAAATTATCTTTAAATGTTTATAACCATTATTCTTTTAAAATTTCACTTAATAAAATGTATCTAAATTTTCATACATCCAAATATACATAGTTTTTCTTGTTCTATATTATTTTTGTTACAACTATTTTATTATTCCAAAAATACATGCTTTTTTTTGTTATATATTATTTATGTTACAATTATTTTATTATTCATGAGTAGTATTTCTTAATATATAAAAAATTAAATTAATAATGAAATTTTTAAAAATATGTGATCTTTTTAAATTTGCAAATTATTTCACACGACATGATTTACCTTGAGCAATAATGATGAATGTCCATAATTCTCATTTCTTAAATAACACTAAATTTACCTTTTACTTAATTTTAATAGTTTGTAACTACAGACATACTCTTATAACTTAAATTAAACTGACTTCTCTTATCTTTTACAATTACCTAATTTAGCTAAAAAATCTTACATGTTTTACTTTATAATCATAAACAATTTCATATTATATGATATCCAAGCTTATATTTTGATACGAAATTTTAAACAATCTTTTACTACATAATTTTAGATTTATAATTTTATTTATTTATTTTCAATTTCAAACAAAACTTACAAAGCCCATCTTGGGAATCCACCTCTAAAATCTAATGTTCCTCTGGTTTTGAGGGTTCATAAACAAAGCAGACGACAAGAGAGTCAATCTTTTGTGTGGTATTATAATTGATTTGAATCGATATGACAATCAAAACATAACATTTAGCTCCACATAGTATATAAATGCTATAGGGATCTAAGATGATAACAAATTTTTGGGAATGATAACTGGAGTGAAAACTAGAACTAGAACATAGCCACAAGCAAAAAACTCAACAACTCACAGAATATATCCAAGGTTGCAATGAACCTCATACATTGTGATGGACCTCATGGGAATTTTAGTGCACATAGAACACCACCCTAATAATTCTATACTCTTGATCAATTTAGAATAACATAGGATGTGTAAAATATTTTAATAAGATAAACAAAACAAACAACAAGAAAGTCAATATTGTGGTATAATAACTGATTTTTGAATCATTGTGACAAATAGAACATCACATTAGCTCACATCATATATATAATGCTATAAGGATCTAAGATGATAACAAAGTTTTGAATCATGATAACTAGGTGAAAACCAAAACTAAGTTGTAGCCACAAGCAAAAAATCACAACTCACAGAATATATCCAAGGTTGCAATGAACCTCATACATTGTGATGGACCTCATGGGAATTTTAGTGCACATAGAACACCACCCTAATAATTCTGTACTCTTGATCAATTTAGAATAACCTAGGATGTGTAAAATATTTTAATAAGAAACTAGATTTGTAATAATGAAATATAAAACTATAACTTAAATTTCTGAATCTACTTTGTATTTTTTTTTATTATGTATATAGAGAAAGAATAAACCAAGTTTGGAGTTAAGAAAATGAAGCATAACGCAAAACAATATCTCCTTCAAAAAATGTACCATATTAAAATGACATTCACTTTCTTGTATACGAGACTATTGTTCTTCTGTAAAATTTGCGATAAGCATGCAATTGGCTCCTAGATTAACAGATGAACTTTAAGTAAACTCTATTTTTGATATTAATCCTTTATTTACATCTATACTGAATGGACCACTTACACGATATATTTGAAATATTACACTTGAGCAATAATAATGGATATCCATAATTCTCATTTCTTAAATAACACTAAAATTTACCTTTTACTTAATTTTAATAGTTTGTAACTAGGACATACTCTTTCTTAATTAAAATGAACAAACTATATACATATCTTTAATTACCTAATTTTAGCTAAAAAATCTTACATGTTTTTTACTTTATAATCATAAACAATTTTCATATTATATGATGTCAAACTTACTCAACTTTTTATTCTGAAATTTTAAACAATCTTTCCCACTACATAATTTTAGATTTTATAATTTTATTTATTTATTTTTCAATTCCAAACAAAACTTACAAAAGAAAAAGCCCATGCTGGGGAGATCACACTCTAAAAATCTAATGTTCCTCTGGTTTTTTTAAGGGGTTCATAAACAAAACAGACAACAAGAAAGTCAATATTGTGGTATTATAATTGATTTTGAATCATTGTGACAAACAAAACATAACATTAGCTCACATAGTATATATAATGCTATAAGGATCTAAGATGATAACAAATTTTGAATCATGATAACTAGGTGAAAACCAAAACTAAGTTGTAGCCACAAGCAAAAAACTCAACAACTCACAGAATATATCCAAGGTTGCAATGAACCTCATACATTGTGATGGACCTCATGGGAATTTTAGTGCACATAGAACACCACCCTAATAATTCTATACTCTTGATCAATTTAGAATAACCTAGGATGTACTTACAAAAATGTTTTAATAGATAAACAAAGCAGTTGTGAGAAATCGATACTGTGGTATAATAAACGATTTTTGAATCATTGTGACAAATGAACATCACATAGCTCCTGCATATATAATATAGGGATCTAAGATGATAACAAAGTTTTGAATCATGATAACTAGAGTGAAAATAAAACTAAGTTGAAGCCAGCCAAAATCACAACATTTCGGAGAATATATCAAAGGTTGACTGAACCCCATACATGTGATGGACCTCATGGGAATTTTAGTGCATGAAGACACCGCCCTAATAATTCTATACTCTTTATCAATTTAGAACAACCTAGGATGTGTAAAATATTTTAATAAATTTAGATTTGTAATTATGAAATATAAATATAACTTAAATTTGTGAATTTATTTTATATTTTTTTCTTATGTATATATAGAAGAAAAAGAATAAACGATTTGGGTTAAGAAAATGAACCATAACATGAAAAACAATATCTCCTTCCAAAAATGTCTCCATATTAAAATGACATTCACTTTCTTGTATACCAAGACTATTGTTCTTCATATAAAATTTCTGATAAGCATGCAATTGGCTCTCAGATATGTAGATGAACTTTAAGTAAACTCTATTTTTGTTAATAAAAAATCCCTTTATTTACATCTATGCTAGATAGACTATACTTGAATGTATTTAAAATATTACCTTGAGCAATAATGATGAATGTCCATAATTCTCATTTCTTAAATAACACTAAATTTACCTTTTACTTAATTTTAATAGTTTGTAACTACAGACATACTCTTTCTTCCGTTAAAAACAAACTATATACATATCTTTAATTACCTAATTTTAGCTAAAAAATCTTACATGTTTTTTACTTTATAATCATAAACAATTTTCATATTGTATGATGTCAAACTTACTCAACTTTTTATTCTGAAATTTTAAACAATCTTTCCCACTACATAATTTTAGATTTTATAATTTTATTTATTTATTTTTCAATTCCAAACAAAACTTACAAAAGAAAAAGCCCATGCTGGGGAGATCACACTCTAAAATCTAATGTTCCTCTGGTTTTTTTAAGGGGTTCATAAACAAAACAGACAACAAGAAAGTCAATACTGTGGTATTATAATTGATTTTGAATCATTGTGACAAACAAAACATAACATTAGCTCACATAGTATATATAATGCTATAAGGATCTAAGATGATAACAAATTTTGAATCATGATAACTAGGTGAAAACCAAAACTAAGTTGTAGCCACAAGCAAAAAACCTCAACAACTCACAGAATATATCTAAGGTTGCAATGAACCCCATACATTGTGATGGACCTCATGGAAATTTTAGTGCACGTAGAACACCACCCTAATAATTTTATACTCTTGATCAATTTAGAATAACCTAGGATGTGTAAAATATTTTAATAAGATAAACAAAATAGACAACAAGAAAGTCAATATTGTGGTATAATAACTGATTTTTGAATCATTGTGACAAAAAAAACATCACATTAGCTCACATAATATATATAATGCTATAAGGATCTAAGATGATAACAAAGTTTTGAATCATGATAAGTAGGCGAAAATAAAAACTAAGTTGTAGCCACAAGCAAAAAATCAAAAAATTCACTGAATATATCCAAGGTTGCAATGAGCCCCATACATTGTGATGGACCTCATGGGAATTTCAGTGCACATAGAACACCACTCTAATAATTCTATACCCTTGATCAATTTAGAATAACCTAGGATCTGTAAAAAAAATTAATAAGAAACTAGATTTGTAATTATGAAATATAAAACTATAACTTAAATTTGTGAATTTACTTTGTATTTTTTTTTCTTATGTACACAGAGAAACAATAAACCAAGTTTGGAGTTAAGAAAATAAACCATAACATAAAGAACAATATCTCCTTCCAAAAATGTCTCCATATTAAAATGACATTCACTTTCTTGTATACCAAGACTATTGTTCTTCATATACAATTTCTGATAAGCATGCAATTGGCTCTTAGATATATAGATGAACTTGAAGTAAACTCTATTTTTGTTAATAAAAAATCTCTTTATTTACATCTATGCTAGATAGATTGTACTTGAATGTATTTAAAATATTACCTTGAACCAATAATGATGAATGTCTGTTCTAAATTTCTTAAATAACTTTCTAATTCCTTTTACTTAATTTTAATAGTTTGTAACCTGAGACACATACTCTTTCTTAATTAAAAACAAACTATATACATCTTTAATTACCTAATTTTAGCTAAAAATCTTACAGCTATTTTTGCTATAATCATAAAACAATTTTCATATTATATGATATCGAAGACTTACTCAACTTTTTATTAAAATTTTAACAATCCACCCTACGCAATTTTACGATTTATAATTTTATTTATTTATTTTCAATTAATAAAACTTACAAAGAAAAGCTTACATCTTGAGAATCCTCTAAAATCACTAATCTAGTATTTCTCTGGTTTTTTTTTTTAAAGGGTTCATAAACAAAACAGAAAACAAGAAAGTCAATATTGTGGTATAATAACTGATTTTTGAATCATTATGACAAACAAAACATAACATTATCTCACACAGTATATCTAATGCTATAATAATCTAAGATTATAACAAATTTTTGAATCATGATAACTAGGTGAAAACCAAAACTAAGTTGTAGCCACAAGCAAAAAATCACAACAACTCACAGAATATATCCAAGGTTGCAATGAACCCCATACATAGTGATGAATCTCATGAGAACTTTAGTGTACATAGAACACCACCCTAAAAATTATATACTCTTGATATATTTAGAATAACCTAAGATGTGTAAAATATTTTAATAATAAACAAAACGAGATAGCAGAAAGTCAATATTGTGGTATAATAAATGGATTTTTGAATCATTGACATTGTTAGAATTTCACATTAGCTCATCATATATGCTATAAGGATCTATGATGATAACAAAGTTTTGAATCATGATAACTGGGTGAAAACCAAAACTAAGTTGTGGCACAGCAAAAAATCACAGCAATTCCACAGAATATATCCAAAGGTTGCAATAGACCCATACATTTATGAGTGGACATCATGAATTATGGTGCATGAACTTCTTAGCCCTAATAGTTTATGCTCTTTATCAGTGGGAGCAACCTAGAAGATGTGTTAAATATTTTAATAAGAAACTAGATTTGTAATTATAAAATATAAAACTATAACTTAAATTTGTGATTTTATTTTGTATTTTTTTCTTATGTATATAGAGAAATATTAAACCAAGTTTGGAGTTAAGAAAATAAACCATAACATAAAGAACAATATCTCCTTCCAAAAATGTCTCCATATTAAAATGACATTCACTTTCTTGTATACCAAGACTATTGTTCTTCATATACAGTTTCTGATAACCATGCAATTGACGCTCTGATATGTAGATGAACTTGGAGTAAACTCTATTTTTGTTAATAAAAATTATCTTTATTTACATCTATGCTGAATGGAAATTTCCCATGCCAGATAATTTAAATGTACCTTAAACAATAATGATGAATGTCCATAATTCTCATTTCTTAATTAACACTAAATTTACCTTTAATTACTTAATTGTAATAATTTGTGCATTATAGGTTTGTAACCTCTGGACACACTCTTAAATTAAAAACAAACTATATACATATCTTTAATTACCTAATTTATTAAAAATGCACATGTTTTTTACTTTATAATCATAAACTGATTTCCTTATTATGATGTCAAACTTACTCAACTTTATTAGAGTTTCCAACAATCACTTGCTGTAATTTTGAATTTATAAATTTTATTTATTTATTTTTGTTTAAACAAAACTTACAAAAGAAAAAGCCCATGCTGGGGAGATCACACTCTAAAAATCTAATGTTCCTCTGGTTTTTTTAAGGGGTTCATAAACAAAATAGACAACAAGAAAGTCAATATTGTGGAATAATAACTGATTTTTGAATCATTGTGACAAAAAAAACATCACATTAACTCACATAATATATATAATGCTATAAGGATCTAAGATTATAACAAAGTTTTGAATCATGATAACTAGGTGAAAACCAAAATTAATTTGTAGCCACAAGCAAAAAATCACAACAACTCACAAAATATATCCAAGGTTGCAATGAACCCCATACATTGTGATGGACCTCACGGGAATTTTAGTGCACATATAACACCACCCTAATAATTCTATAATCTTGGTCAATTTAGAATAACCTAGGGTGTGTAAAATATTTTAATAAGATAAACAAAACAGACAACAAGAAAGTCAATATTGTGGTATAATAAATGATTTTTGAATCATTGTGACAAATAGAACATCACATTAGCTCACATCATATATATAATGCTATAAGGATCTAAGATGATAACAAAGTTTTGAATCATGATAACTAGGTGAAAACCAAAACTAAGTTGTAGCCACAAGCAAAAAATCACAACAATTCACAGCATTATATCCAAGGTTGCAATGAACCCCATACATTGTGATGGACATCATGGGAATTTTAGTGCACATAGAACACCGCCCTAATAATTATATACTCTTTATCAATTTAGAACAACCTAGGATGTGTAAAATATTTTAATAAGAAACTAGATTTGTAATTATGAAATATAAAGCTATAACTTAAATTTGTGAATCTCATTTCTTGTATTTTTTTTTCTTATGTATATATAGAAAGAATAAACCAAGTTTGGAGTTAAGAAAAATGAACTAAGTAAATATAAAAGAACAATATCTCCTTCCAAAATGTTCCATATTAAAATGACATTCACTTTCTTGTATACCAAGACTATTGTTCTTCATATAAAATTTCCTCCGATAAGTACGTAATCGTTTCGTATATGTAGATGAACTTTAAGTAAACTCTATTTTTGTTAATAAAAAAATCCTTTATTTACATCTATGCTAGATAGACTATACTTGAATGTATTTAAAATATTACCTCGAGCAATAATGATGAATGTCCATAATTCTCATTTCTTAAATAACACTAAATTTACCTTACTTAATTTTAATAGTTTGTAACTACGTACATACTCTTTCTTCCATTAAAAACAAACTATATACATATCTTTAATTACCTAATTTTAGCTAAAAATCTTACATGTTTTTTAATTTATAATCATAAACAATTTTCATATTATATGATGTCAAACTTACTCAACTTTTTATTCCGAAATTTTAAACAATCTTTCCCACTACATAATTTTAGATTTTATAATTTTATTTATTTATTTTTCAATTCCAAACAAAACTTACAAAGAAAAAGCCCATACCGGGAGATCACACTCTAAAAATTCAATGTTTCTTCCTCGGGTTTTTTTAAGGGTTCATAAAGAAACAGACAAATTACAAAGTCAATATTGTGGTATTATAATTGATTTTGAATCATTGTGACAAGCAAAAACATAACATTAGCTCACATAGTATATATAATGCTATAAGGATCTAAGATGATAACAAATTTTGAATCATGATAACTAGGTGAAAAACCAAAACTAAGTTGTAGCCACAAGCAAAAAACTCAACAACTCACGTATCATATCCAAGGTTGCAATGAACCTCATACATTGTGATGGACCTCATGGGAATTAGTGTACATAGAACACCACCCTAATAATTCTATACTTGATCAATTTAGAATAACCTAGGATAAAATATTTTAATAAGATAAAACAAAACAGACAACAAGAAAGTCAATATTGTATAATAACTGATTTTTGAATCATTGTGACAAATAGAACATCACATTAGCTCACATCATATATATAATGCCATAAGGATCTAAGATGATAACAAAGTTTTGAATCATGATAACTAGGTGAAAAACCAAAACTAAGTTAGAAAGCTACAAGCAAAAAATCACAAATAACTACGTAATATATCCAAGGTTGCAATGAACCCCATACATTGTGATGGACATCATGGGAATTTTAGTGCACATAGAACACCGCCCTAATAATTCTATACTCTTTATCAATTTAGAACAACCTAGGATGTGTAAAATATTTTAATAAGAAACTAGATTTGTAATTATGAAATATAAAGCTATAACTTAAATTTGTGAATTTACTTTGTATTTTTTTTTCTTATGTATATATAGAAAGAATAAACCAAGTTTGGAGTTAAGAAAATGAACCATAACATAAAGAACAATATCTCCTTCCAAAAATGTCTCCATATTAAAATGACATTCACTTTCTTGTATACCAAGACTATTGTTCTTCATATAAAATTTCCGATAAGCATGCAATTGGCTCGTATATGTAGATGAACTTTAAGTAAACTATACTTTTTGTTAATAAAAATCCCTTTATTTACATCTATGCTAGATAGACCGTACTTGAATGTATTTAAAATATTACCTTGAGCAATAATGGATATTTCTGTCCTATAATTCTCATTTCTTAAATAACACTAAATTTACCTTTTACTTAATTTTAATAGTTTGTAACTACATAATAAATAGAATTCACAGACATACTCTTTCTTCCTAAAAAATAAAAACAAACTATATACATATCTTTAATTACCTAATTTTAGCTAAAAATCTTACATGTTTTTTACTTTTATAATCATAAACAATTTATATTATATGATGTCAAACTTACTCAACTTTTTATTCCTTTGTAAATTTTAAACAATCTTTCCCACTACATAATTTTAGATTTTTATAATTTTATTTATTTATTTTTTCAATTCCAAACAAAACTTACAAAAGAAAAAGCCCATGCCGGGAGATCACACTCTAAAATCTAATGTTCCTCTGGTTTTTTTAAGGGGGTTCATAAACAAAAACAAGACAACAAGAAAGTTTACTGACTGTGGTATTATAATTGATTTTGAATCATCATGGACAAACAAAACATAACATTAGCTCACATAGTATATATAATGCTATATGATCTAAGATGATAACAAATTTGAATCATGATAACTAGGTGAAAACCAAAACTAAGTTGTAGCCACAAGCAAAAAACTCAACAACTCATTTAATATATCCAAGGTTGCAATGAACCTCATACATTGTGATGGACCCTATGGGAATTTTAGTGCACATAGAACACCACCCTAATAATTCTATACTCTTGATCAATTTAGAATAACATGTAGATGTGTAAAATATTTTAATAAGATAAACAAAACAAACAACAAGAAAGTCAATATTGTGGTAAGCAATAACTCCATTTTTGAATCATTGTGACAAATAGAACATCACATTAGCTCACATCATATATATAATGCTATAAGGATCTAAGATGATAACAAAGTTTTGAATCATGATAACTAGGTGAAACTAAACTGCTAAGTTGTAGCCACAAGCAAAAAATCACAACAATTCACAGCATTATATCCAAGGTTGCAATGAACTCTACATACAGATGGACATCATGGGAATTTTAGTGCACATAGAACACCGCCCCTAATAATTCTATACTTTAATGACTTAGAACAACCTAGATGTGTAAAATATTTTAATAAGAAACTAGATTTGTAATTATGAAATATAAAGCTATAACTTAAATTTGTGAATTTACTTTGTATTTTTTTCTGTGTATATATAGAAAGAATAAACCAAGTTTGGAGTTAAGAAAATGAACCATAATGATAAAGAAACAATATCTCCTTCCAAAAATGTCTCCATATTAAAATGACATTCACTTTCTTGTATACCAAGACTATTGTTCTTCATATAAAATTTCCGATAAGCATGCAATTGGCTCTCGTATATGTAGATAACTTTTAAGTAAACTCTATTTTTGTTAATAAAAAATCCCTTTATTTACATCTATGCTAGATAGACTATACTTGAATGTATTTAAAATATTACCTTGAGCAATAATGATGAATGTCCATAATTCTCATTTCTTAAATAACACTAAATTTTACCTTTTACTTAATTTTAATAGTTTGTAACTGGCGTACATACTTTTCTTCCGCTAAAAAACAAACTATATACATATCTTTAATTACCTAATTTTAGCTAAAAAATTCATGTTTTTTACTTTATAATCATAAACAATTTTCATATTATATGATGTCAAACTTACTCTAATCTTTATTCTAAATTTTAAACAATCTTTCCCACTACATAATTTTAGATTTTTATAATTTTATTTATTTATTTTTCAATTCCAAACAAAATCCTATAAAAGAAAAAGCCCATGGCCGGGGAGATCACACTTAAAAATCTAATGTTCCTCCTGGTTTTTTTAGTTCATAAACAAAACAGACAACAAGAAAGTCAATATTGTGGTATTATAATTGATTTTGAATCATTGTGACAAACAAAACATAACATTAGCTCACATAGTATATATAATGCTATAAGGATCTAAGATGATAACAAATTTTAATCATGATAACTAGGTGAAAACCAAAACTAAGTGCCAGCCACAAGCAAAAACTCAACAACTCACGTAATATATCCAAGGTTGCAATGAACCTCATACATTGTGATGGACCTCATGGAATTTTAGTGCACATAGAACACCACCCTAATAATTCTATACTCTTGATCAATTTAGAATAACTCTAGGATGGTAAAATATTTTAATAAGATAAACAAACATAACAAGAAAGTCAACATTGTGTATAATAACTGATTTTTGAATCATTGTGACAAATAGAACATCACATTAGCTCACATCATATATATAATGCTATAAGGATCTAAGATGATAAACAAAGTTTTGAATCATGATAACTAGTGAAACCAAAAACTAAGTTGTAGCCACAAGCAAAAATCACAACAATTCACGTAATATATCCAAGGTTGCAATGAACCCCATACATTGTGATGGACATCATGGGAATTTTAGGCACATAGAACACCGCCCCTAATAATTCTATACTCTTTATCAATTTAGAACAACTTCTAGGATGTGTAAAATATTTTAATAAGAAACTAGATTTGTAATTATGAAATATAAATATAATCAAATTTGTGTAATTTCACTTTGTATTTTTTTTTCTTATGTATATATAGAAAGAATAAACCAAGTTTGAGTTAAGAAATGAACCATAACATAAAGAACAATATCTCCTTCCAAAAATGTCTCCACATTAAAAATGACATCTACTTTCTTGTATACCAAGACTATTGTTCTTCATATAAAATTTACAAGCATGCAATTGGCTCTCGTATATGTAGATGAACTTTAAGTAAACTCTATTTTTGTTAATAAAAAATCCCTTTTATTTACATCTATGCTAGATAGACTCGTACTTGAATGTATTTAAAATATTACCTTGAGCAATAATGATGAATGTCCATAATTCTCATTTCTTAAATAAACACTAAATTTACCTTTTACTTAATTTTAATAGTTTGTAACTACATACGCCTTGTAACCACGTACATACTTTCTTCCGTTAAAAACAAACTATATACATATCTTTAATTACCTAATTTTAGCTAAAAAATCTTACATGTTTTTTACTTTATAATCATAAACAATTTTCATATTATATGATGTCAAATCCTACTCAACTTTTTATTCCTAAATTTTTAACAATCTTTCCCACTACATAATTTTATATTTTATAATTTTATTTATTTATTTTTCAATTCCAAACAAAACTTTACAAAAAGAAAAAAGCTCATGCCGGGGAGATCACACTCTAAAATCTAATGTTCTCCTGGGTTTTTTAAGGGGTTCATAAACAAACAGACAACAAGAAAGCTTAACACTGGCTATAATTGATTTTGAATCATTGTGACAAACAAAACATAACATTAGCTCACATAGTATATATAATTCTATAAGGATCTAAGATGATAACAAATTTTGAATCATGATAACTAGGTGAAAACCAAAACTAAGTTGTAGCCACAAGCAAAAAACTCAACAACTCACATTGTGGGATATATCCAAGGTTGCAATGAACCTCATACATTGTGATGGACTCCTATGGGAATTTTAGTGCACATAGAACACCACCCTAATAATTCTATACTCTTGATCAATTTAGAATAACCTAGGATGTGTAAAATATTTAATAAGATAAACAAAAATTTGCATAACAAGAAAGTCAATATTGTGTGTATAATAACCCATTTTTGAATCATTGTGACAAACAACATCACATTAGCTCACATCATATATATAATGCTACAAGGATCTAAGATGATAACAAAGTTTTGAATCATGATAACTAGGTGAAAACTAAAACTAAGTTAAAGCATACAAAAAATCGCCAACAATTCATGTATATATCCAAGTGCTGCAATGAACTCATACATTGTGATGGATACTCATGGGAATTTTAGTACAGAACACCGCCCTAATAATTCTATACTTTTTATCAATTTAGAAATAACCTAAGATGTGTAAAATATTTTAATAATAAACTAGATTTGTAATTATGAAATATAAAGCTATAACTTAAATTTGTGAATTTAATTTGTATTTTTTTCTCTTATGTATATATGTAAAGAATAAACCAAGTTTGGAGTTAAGAAAATGAACCATAACATAAAGAACAATATCTCCTTCCAAAATGTCTCCATATTAAAATGACATTCTACTTGTATACCAAGACTATTGTTCTTCATATAAAATTTCGATAAGCATGCAATTGGCTCTCTCGTATGTAGATGAACTTTAAGTAAAACTCTATTTTTGTTAATAAAAAATCCTCATTTACATCTGCTAGATAGATCCAGATATTTGAATGTATTTAAATATTCATTTGAGTTAATGTGGTTGGATTATTAATCACCAAAGGATTTTCACCCCCAATTTCCTATTTCAATATCTATAACAAAATTTTTATATATGTGAACATATTATGTTGGTTTACATATATGTTTTCACCCCCAATTGCCTATTTCAAAATCTATAACAAAAAATTTTGATTGATAACTCTTATCATCAATATCTTTGAAACCTCCATGACTTGCTTCCATGGATTTTCCTTTCATTCCTTCACGATGACTTGTTCTCTACAACATCTTATTTCTTCTAGGCTACTCTTTCCTATGCTATTGCCTTCTTATTTATTATAGGCTACTCTTTCCTATGTTATTTCATTATGACGTTTCTTTTGCAACATATGGTGCAATTGCTAGTTATATATTTAGTGAAAAAGAATATGACAAAAATGATTTTATATATAAAGTTGGCTCTTTTACCAAATGAGTTTGGAGAAAATCA
>CM076584.1:355165934-355595934 GCA_034641835.2 Pinus albicaulis
ATGGAATAGCAAAGCAAATAAAGGATTGAACAACAATTCTGAAATAGAACAGCAAGTCTAAAATGGAACAGCAATTGAATAACTAAGTCCCGCAGGTTGTAACCAAACTTAATCTATTAACTCAAATGCATTCTTTGCAATCAAATAACATTCTTTCACTCTAAAAGCAATTCACACAAATCACACTAATGGAACAGCAATAACTATTAATGAATTATGGAACAGTACTGATAAATCAGAAACGCGCACAACACGAACGTTTAGTATAACAGCTCTGTAACAAAACAGTAAGAACATGCAATTAACTCTTGAAAGGATTAATAACTTGATGCGGAGTCAACACACGATTCTATCTGTAAAAAACCTCAATGATTCAATCTTTAACAAAGCATGTAATATGAACTTATAAAGCATATCAAATTACCAAATAACAATGATAAACAAACCACACAAAAGTCAAGTCGTAATGGTACAGAAGCAAGTGTCCTTCGGGGCCGGGCCCTTAGCCTCCAAGGATACACCGCTTTAAGTTAATCCAGACGCAGAGATGAAATAATCACCAAGCTTTTATTAATGCATCGGTCAAAAATACATTGAACCAGTTCTCAACGAGACTCAATAATCAAAGTTGATGTTTTACAGAAAATTACATAAAAGCGTATCCTATCTATCAAGCTAACAGTGTTGTCCCTTTATATAAAGGTGATGGCGGAGATGTCCAAGTAACATGATAAATAAAGCAGCGATCCCTCAGGATCGAAGATCCTGAGGGATTCGCCAAACTGTTAATTCTTCATCCTTTCCTTTCTTTGGCGCCGAGCTGGTGTCTTCTCCTTCTTTTCCGAGCCGATTTGCTGTAATCTATTTAGCCTTGTTTGCATTCGGTTCTCGTTCAGAGGGACAGCAGTTATCTCGACTTTGTCCTTTCCTTTGGAACGGAAATTCCTCGTTTTCTCCTTTTCCTGTACAGAAAATAACCATTATCAGTGGCTAAGTCTTGCATATCAATTCTCACATGTTTTGTTATGGTTCCTTATTACTTTCCAAATTCATGATACAAAAAGGTTCACAAATTCTATTAAAAAGCCACTGAAATAGTCATCAAAAGCATACCTTACCGACAAGTGACCCCCGGCTCCTCGACAATGGTCTATCCGAGGTTTACCGTTTTTAATACGTGTATATCTTCTATCGTTCCCAATGAGGAAGGATTGATTACCCCACTGGTTCAGATATGATCTCGTGCTTAACTCCTTTAAGAGGAGATTCCCAGAGCATACATGCAACAACTGGAATTCTTCCTACCGCAAGATATATCTACTTGTTTGTTTTATCTACCTTGGAGAGTTAATTACTCCCTACTCCAAGATACTCGCCTAAGCTATGTTGGTGATGAGAGCCCTAAAAATAAAAAGATTACTAGATGAATTTTATTTAAGCGTTACTTTTAAGAGCTGTTTCTTAAGTCAAATGGGCGCGGAAATGAAACTTTGTATGATGTGAAGACTCGACCTCCAAAAAACACTAAAATGCACCTATGATGATATTCAATTCTTTTTTCTTTCAATGAATTTTCTATCTAAAGAAGAGTTAGAGAATGCAACTTTCAAATTTCTTCTTCAAACATGAAAACTAAGTGAAAGAAACTATTTTGTCTTTTCGTTAAAGTATCAAAGCTCACAAGAAAAACTATTTTCTTTTCCAAACAAGAAACTACAAAACAATTCTCTTTCGAAAGAAATCTACAAAAATTAAAACTATTCAAAACTATGAAGACTAATCTTAAAAAACTAATCTAAATTGAGTAAAAGCTTTTTAGGGTTTTTTTTTTATGAATGTTTCTCTTAGTTATTCAGCAAACTAAGAATCTATCAAACAGATCAAAAACACTCAAAATATGTTTTTCAAAACACTCAAAGAATAAATGAAATTCAAAACTTTTCAAACAAGTTCTTTTCGAAGATTTGCAAAGAAATAAAAAAGGCTTAATTTCTCAAACTAGGATGTTTTCACAATGAGGTCGGATTCAATAGACAAAAAGAGATCTTATGTGATCTGAGATACTACAGATTGTCAAAAATTTGAATCACTACAAAGACCAAACAGGAAAAATAATCCAATCGGCAAAAACTTCTAGAAAATCATTCAAAACACTAACACTGTTGGAGTTCACAAACAATGAATTCTTGATAGACACAATAACCAGTCTGGGCAGAACCAAAGATCTAAAAATTAACCAGAAAAAGAAACCTAGAGATTTTTCAAAATTTTTACAGGGTCCGCATGTAAGCAGTGTTGACAGGTGCGGTCCCGCACTGTATTCTATAAAGAACGTGCGAAACTGCCCGCACTGTAACAGTTATGCAGAGTGCGGTCCTAGCAAAAATGATAGAAAAATCCAAAATACTTCTAAATTTTCAAAAACAGAAAAAATTTAAAGCACCCAGACAGATGTGAATCAATCAAAAACCAGAAAAAGAAACCTTTTCTCAAGTCAAAAATCAAAGAGAACCAAGAACAAACAAAAGTTCTTCCCCAGTATGGTCGCCATTTTGTTGTGTATATTAATCCGTCTTGCGGACAAGACCGATCTCTCTAGTACAAAAGGTAACTAGCAACAAACAGCCAATTATACTAATCTCTCTCTAAGCATATGCAATTTATAAAAACACTTATACGGGTGCAAGGCCTACCTTATGTCCAACGCTTTGCTTGCTTACTTGATTTTGTTGAAGTCCTTCCCGTGCACTGAAAGAACGTCCTTCGTATATCTGCAATCACAAACAAGGAAAAAGATTAAGCAGCACCTGTATAGACATTATCATAAATCATGCTTATCATAATGATCAAGGAAATTATGAAATAAACCACAAATTGACAGTTTAATGAGAGAAATGAGTATATTTGTATTAACTTTAAAGATAGAAAACCTTTACAACCTGTGCCTTGATGTTGTGCGGGTCCTCCCGGGGTCCGAAGCAGGAATCTCCTTTACTCTGACAAGCATTGCACTCTTTGAACTAAGACAAATGAGGATAAGTGATTTAACCTCACAGAAAGTCTTAAGTTACTCAAGTCTAGAACTCAACAGCATTTAACTTCAAATCTCATAAGCTTGAACTCCCTTTGAGGCTACCCAAGGCCTCTTTTTATAGTGAAAGAGAGGAGGTTTCTAGTTCCAAACATGAAGGGATAGAATCCTCCTTCAAAGGGATAAGCTCCTTACATCAAGGGGTTAGCTCCATTAAGAGAGGGATGCATGAACCAGCTTCAAAGCGTATCCATTCCGAAAATTCCCGTCTAGAATCTTCTAGAATTCACCTGGAATTCACTTTTTAATCTTCATTTTCTCGCCTTTTTTATGTTTTACAGAGGTCCGCACCCATTACACAAAGAACGTGCGGTATGGTTCCGCATGCAGGCTGAGATTTAGGTGCGGGACCGCAGGGAATGCATAGAGAAAGTGCGATACCAATTCTTTAGGGGATTTTAAGGATTTTCTTCTGATTTTGAAGCTTGATATGAGGAGCTGGTATATTAGACTTGGAAAAGGAGGAAGTATGAGTAATAATGAGCTCATACGGTCAGCAGAATGTCAAGGTGACAGTTTTCAGTGTAACAAAAAGTACTTTATCTGATCTTAAGTTACACTTTGTTTTTCTTATGTGTTTTCATACTTTCTGAAGGTAATTATGTGGATTACTGGATTGTTTGTCAATTAAGCTGCTTTAATAAAAACTTGCCCAAGAAGTCTATGGTTAGCCCTATCCTTGGTTGGTTTTAAAACAGTTACTTAAGAGGCTTTTCTTGTTTGGACTGACTATAAATCCTCTGAGAAATTATTATCAGTTTCCACCCCTCCAACATTTTAATGTTTCCATTTCATCATTTTAATCTCAATAATCTCGTGGTATAGATGACTTGCCCCTTGGATCACACTTGATGTTGTTGTTCAATTAAAGCCCAGATATGACTCCATAGCCCAATGGACTAAAAACCAGCGTTATATCTATCTATCTGCCAAAACTATTCTATTTGCTTGCAACTTCTCACTTTTGAAAATTTTGCACTTAGGACTTTCCCCTCAAGTAACATTTCATGGTCAACCATCCAAAACAAAACAAAACCCTTGGCCTTCATAACTAGCCTAATATCATTACCTTAAGCTTTTCAAAGACAATATCCATCTTTTTACATATTGGAGAGATCCCTCTCCGGATTTAGGAGGGCTAGATCCTAGAATCCCAAAGTTGGTTGAAATGATGTTAACTCTGTGATTGGACTCTCCCAATCTTGCTAATAAATTACAGAGACCTAACATTTCTGGCGACTCCACTGGGGAACACTATTTTTGAGTTCATAGTTGCTTTGCCAGCTTTTATAGACTCTTTAGTTTTCCATACAACCACAAAAACTCAGAAAAACCCAAAAATATTTCAAGATTGGTATGCAATAAACATGGTGGTGGACCATAAAACCTTTTACCTCCTTAGGAGATAAAAATTTTCCACCTGGCGACTCCACACTCTGAAACTCCCAGAAGACCAAATGACTCCACTGGTAGAAGACCCTGAACTAATTGAACAGACACAGTGACCTCTTTCCTAATTTACAAACATGGATTTAGATATAGATCCGGAAGACAAACATATGCTCATGATGGAAAAATTAATGTACATGCTTGGGAAAAGAATGGATAGGTTGATGGCTAATATGAATGTTGATGATCTAGAGCAAGCCAGCCTTTCCCTTGATCAAACACAAGCCCAATCACCTCAAAACCAAGACCCTGACCAAGGCATGTATTATGATCAACACTTTATAAAAAATGATGAGCAAACTGACAAAGAAAGCAACGAAGAAGGTTGTCAAGAGAAACTTGATTGCCTGCCTATGTCTTGTACCATGCCGATAATGGAACTCCATGACCTAAGTGCAAAAAATTTTAGGGACACAAGTGAAGTTCCGCTAGAAGAGGCTCAAGAAGACATAAGGCCTCAAAATCAGCCAACACAAGACAAAGAGGATTGCTATATCTCTGTTTTAAGCAAAAAGGAAACTCCTTCTCTCTTCACAGAGAAAGAGATTGATCTAGTATTGAACAGACAACCAGCATCCAAACCTTCATTTGAACCAAACGCTTCTGCTCATCTACCTACTCCATCTGTTGTCTTAATACAAGAAATAAACTTGTAGATTAGTTAGAAGAAAGGCAAATTGACAACCCAATATGTTCAACTGATGAAATTGTTTATTCAGATGATTTTCCGAATTCCGATCAGTCTGATGATGATGATGATGAGTTCCAAGAAAAAACTAATCATGCAGGGCAACCAGCGTTTGATTGGTGTTATCATTTTCACCATCACCAGCTTCAAAGCCAAAAACATCCGTTTCGATCCATCATAAATGGCTTTCACATGATTGGGAATCAACAACCTTTCAACTCAAAAGGTGAAGAGAAGAGCAATGAAGAAATTTTTGAGCAAGAGGGAACCATTGAATACACCCCTACTCAAGAATATAACAACCTCTTCACAGAATTCAGCCCACTAAATACGAGCGCATCAGGGCTACAAGAGGAAAACACTGTGATATATGATGATTCCTCCAGTTCAGATGACGAAGAAGATGAAGGAGAAAAACAAATAGAAGACTATCCTGCTATGGATATATCATCTTCTCAAGAAGAAAATTTTCCCTTCACTGATATTAGTCTGCCATTCCAAGAACCTAAAATTATATCTAAAGCAAGCATATGTTTTGAAAAAGAGAATATTTCACAGTTTTCTATTGTGCAGGTTAAGAATGATAATACTTCCAAGAAAATTTCTAAAGACATAACACTTAAAGCTGAAGTCTTGGGAGCAGATGATCTACCAACTGTGGAGGACCATAAAGAAGAGAATCCTCATCTTTTCTTTGTTGATCCTATGGAAGAGTGTGTGGAAATCTCGACTGGCTCAAATCATCAAGAATTGACCCTTTGCAAGAGCCAGAGACATGAAAAGTTGTCACCTTCTATGATAGCCTTGACATTGAAGGTTAACCTTCAATATGCTCTATGGATACCTCTGACAAGCAGCCAGAGTTATTACTTCTTCTTGACATTACTCAGCTGGCTGCATTGGAACTTTTGTATCATATGATTATGTAAATACTCCATGTTTAGAATAGGTTAGATAGGAATGTCAATAAAGCTCACTTCTGAGCATCTAGTTAGTTTTTGTTTTTTGCTTTGAAGAAAAATCAAGAATTCAAAAATACAAAAACAAAGAAAAGAAAGAAAAGAGGGTAGAAATGAAAACAAGAAAGGCACAGCCCCATGCCAAAAAGAGAAACAAATCTGAAAGTGTGCAAGCTTAAATGCCACTCCTGCAAAAAACACTTCTAGTTAGTCAAACTGTTTAATCTTGACTAATTAGCTTTCAATTTTCTGCTGATAAGGTAGTGAATTTGATTTGCCAAACCGTTTAATCTTGGCTTATCAGAAGATAGATTAGGATAGAAATTAAGGTTCAAACAAACTCAAAATCTGAACCAAAGTTTCCAAAGAGAGATGACTCAAAATTGTTTTATTTTCTGAGTCATAAAAGAGGAAAAACTGGTTCTAATTTGCTCAAAATCTGAATCAGATATCAAGGAAGAGATAGCTCACAGAAAAAAGAAAAATCATAGCTATGAAAAGAAGAGAGAAGGCCATACTAAGAAGCTTTTAGATATTAAGCCTTAAATTTTTGATGTTCAATTTCCGCAAATAATAATCTATGTGCAGCTTGTTTTTATGCCATAGATCATAGCAAGTCGAACAGCTCAATCTTGACTTGACTATTTTTAAATTTCTGTCGTAGAATTTAGAGAATGAAAGTTTATTGGACTGTTTAATCCCAACAGATAGTAGACTAGGTAGAGAAATATCTGAGCTCAACTATTTAATCTGAGTTCAGGCAGAAATAAGGATTAGAAATAGATTAGATTTCCTGCTTTCAAAAGAATAAAATGTTGTGAATAGAGTTTGCCAATCCAAGTGCACTCTCATGAAGAAAAAATGTTAGATCATTAGGATTGGAGTAGGTAGAAGTTGTATTGATGAAATTCATTTTTCTTTCATGACTGATATTTTTATCAAAGAAAAGCAAGAGCAAGCAGTGGGTCAGGCACCAGTCAACATCCCAGAGAAATCAAGTCTGAATTCTTGATGCCTTCAAGAAGGCACCATCCCCAAGTGGAGCCACTGTTAGCCACATATAATATTTTGTTATACCAAAAGGTCGCTAAGATATTTTTTGAGCCTCCAAGGAACAAATTTTATCACTAAAAATTGTTGGCTCTTGAAGACTCCTTGTAGGCCTCATGCCTCGGTCCAAAATCCTCATTTGCTGTCCCATTTTATACTCAGGAATTTCTGTTGATTCCAACTGAAAGACTGCTGAAAGATCGTCATTTCTCCTCTTCTCAAAACCTTTCATCTACTCCCCTTTTTCTCCATCAAAACTACCTTGTTTTCATAAATCCTCTTCTTTCCATTTATGAAAAAATTCCCCTTTCATAGTTAAAAACTCACTTTTTAACTATTTCGGAACCCCCCGATCATATTATTTCCTCATATAACCATAGAGCCCGCAATCGGGCGATAAACCATTGAAAAATCCCTCTCCGATCAATATTTTCCTTTGTAAACCCAAAAACCCACTTTCCGAAAGTTTTAAGTTAAAAACTTAAAACCACGTGATAAATATAAATGGGTTGATTGAAAAGAGCCGATCATGCAATCGCAATCGGAAACAACACAAATGGGTTGATCGGAAAGACCAGGCTCAATGGCCCGATTGCGATTGGCCCTTGTCTTTATACTCCCGGGCATATTACATTCCGTGAAAACCACCAACCCCGCAATCGGGCGCCTTTTTCCTTTACTTATATATTTTCCACCCGATCCATTATAACTTGTGTTTATTGCAAAAACTTTGGTTTTCATATGTTTAAAGGTTTTTCCGCCGGTGCGTAGGTCGAAGCAATCCTGACCGTTGATCTAGTTCTTCGATCCAACGGTCTGCGCACAATCGCAAATTTTCCTTATTGCGCAAACGCATGCCCATCTCTGCGACCTCCGATTGCCGATCCCTGATTCAATCCCGACCATTGATCTTGTTCTCAGATCGACGGTCTGCGCTCAATCGCAAGTTCCCTCCGATCACAATCGCAAGCCTTCCCGTCTCACTCCCGATTGCAATCCGCCGGTTCCATCGCATCCGTCCATCTGTTTCGCAATCCGACGGCCATCGCACACCCTTGCGATCCCTCCAATTACATCCTATCCTTTCATTTCCCGCTGATCCAACGGTCATCGCTTGATCGCACTGGTCGCCCGAATGCTAATCGCAAGCTCGTTCCACAGTCCTCCGATTTAATCCTAGCCGTCCATCTCCCTGATGATCGGACGGACATCGCTTAATCGCATCACTGCGTTTCAATCACATCCCCTTCTCTGCCCTCCCCGATCGCGATCCTCCGATTAAATCTGAGTCGTCCATCCTCCCGAGGATCCAACGGTCCTTATTCCCTCCGATCACAAGTCTTGCCCCATTTCAAAAACCCTCCGATTCACCTTCTGCCATCGATCTGATCTGCAGATCAACGGCCAGCGCTCAATCGCATCGGAAATTTACATCGCATGCACTTGCCTGCCACCCCCGATTGAGATCCTCCGATTAGATCAGGACCGTCCACGTGTCCAGATTGGACGGTCCAAAACCACCCCGCCTTATTTCTTCTCCCCGCTCTCATTTTTTCTGTTTTGGGCCGATCTCCACCGTTAGATATTTTTATCCGACGGCTACGCCCCTCTCCCGCCATCTGAAGCAGTTTAAACCTATTTTTCGCAGGATTTCTTAAATTGTTTTGTGTTTGATGCAGGTGTTCTAAATGGTTTTCCATTGTATAACGAAGAAATGCCAAGGGCTGGGAATGACGATTCTCATGCCCTCGTTTCATTACAGAGAAGCCATTCACGGGGCTCTATTCCATGTTTCGTCAGTACTCTATGAGTATTGATGCCGTAAAGCCCAGTGCGGGTCTGCACATCGACAAGACACTGTTTTAATTCAAAAAAAGTTAAAGAGTATCAGTTTTGAAGACAAAGCACAGCAGATGAAGATTGAAGACAGTTTTTATGGGGACTACGGCTAAGACGGTTATCAAAATCCTAATCCCCAATCTAAAACACAGTTTAAAATAAAACCTAAAGTGTTTCATCAGGCATATTGCCTCCACCGCCATACTTTGAGGCAAATTGATTCCTCAGCTACCACCGAGCCACCTGTTGCCTCAAAGCATTCAAATAGAGGCCGAAGTTATTGAAGAAAATCTGATATTCGCCTCCAGCACAGCCAAGAAATTACTCCACACAGCGTACAGAGCATCAAAGTCAAATAAAGCTCCCACCGAGTTTTGATATTTATTGTAAACAGTTAATACAGTGTTCCACCTGTGAATTTCTTCATCGAGCCCCTCAAAAGGCCACGAAGTCTTGAAACTGTATTAATTATCCCGAGAGATCTTTTCTCAGATCACCTCCTCATCCTTCTATAAATACCTCAGAAGAGGATGAGAAATTGTTGGTTGCAGAACTTTGAAATACACTTGAGCTCGAGACTTCTATTTGTACATAGTGTTCACTGGCCCTTGAAGCTCTGTTTGTGCTAGAGTAGTTAGGTTGAATAGTGAAGATGATTGTTGAACTGAAACATTGGACTTGAAGATTGTAACTGGTTTGACATCAATATAAAAGTTGTTTTTTGGGATCCTGGTATTTATCACTGGTGAAGTGCTTCTTTCTTTGTTAATCGTTTTCCTTCTATGTATGCCATATTGTTCATTTTCCCTCTGTAAAGAACAGTTTAAACAGGGTTAGGATTTTCTGTATAGCAGTAACCTTCTTTGGCTGAGAAATATTTATCTTAATGTTTTCTTCAGATTTGTTTATTTAAGAATGATTCAATACAGTTTAAACAGTTAGGAATGTTGGCGTTCCCTCGTCCTTCTGTTTGCTCAAACATTGTTCTCGAATTTTATTTCCATTATTTGCTATTAAAGTTAGACTAGAGAAGATATGGTTTGCCCTGATTCCTAGATTCTTTTCTCCAAAGTCAGATTCTGAAAGTTTCCCTTGGTGTTGACTGAAAGCAGACTAGGTTTAAAAGTACTTTATCTGATCTTAAGTTACACTCTGTTTTTCTTATGTGTTTTCATACTTTCTGAAGGTAATTATGTGGATTACTGGATTGCTTGTCAATTAAGCTGCTTTAATAAGAACTTGCCCAAGAAGTCTATGGTTAGCCCTGTCCTTGGTTGGTTTTAAAACAGTTACTTAAGAGGCTTTTCTTGTTTGGACTGACTATAAATCCTCTGAGAAATTATTATCAGTTTCCACCCCTCTGACATTTTAATGTTTCCATTTCATCATTTTAATCTCAATAATCTTGTGGTATAGATGACTTGCCCCTTGGATCACACTTGATGTTTTTGTTCAATTAAAGCCCAGATATGACTCCATAGCCCAATGGACTAAAAACCAGCGTTATATCTATCTATCTGCCAAAACTGTTCTATTTGCTTGCAACTTCTCACTTTTGAAACTTTTTTCACTTAGGACTTTCCCCTCAAGTAACATTTCATGCTCAACCATCCAAAACAAAACCCTTGGCCTTCATAACTAGCCTAATATCATTACCTTAAGCTTTTCAAAGACAATATCCATCTTTGTACATATTGGAGAGATCCCTCTCCGGATTCAGGAGGGCTAGATCCTAGAATCCCAAAGTTGGTTGAAATGATGTTAACTCTATGATTGGACTCTCCCAATCTTGCTAATAAATTACAGAGACCTAACAAGAGTCATATCAGAATAATCCCCAGTCTAAATAAGATCATTCGTTCACCCAAAAAACACCAGAGATTAATGCACAAGATTTATACAGAATGGGCTCCGGCCCTCTTTCTATTCAGAAGTTTAATACTGCATTTAGTTCTCCACCTACCTCCTCTGCTCCTCCGGAGCTATCAATTCATGAAGAACTCATTGTAATGTTGTTGATCAGTTATTAGAGAACTGCAAGTAGTTTCTTTGAGACACAATCTCTGTGTAAATATTGTAAGATAGGTTGAAGGGGATGCTTTCAGACTGAGTATTCAGCTATTGGCAATAGTGTACTTGATTGGTATTGTTATTTAATATGACAAGCACATTTCTTTGGATCCTGATCTGAAGCAGCGGTGATGTTTTCCTATCTCTGTGTTTACATTCATTTCATTTCGTGTCTACTGGCTTGCATCAGAATATTGGCAGAGGATTTACCCTTGTTAGGTACCCTATGTTTCTTCTCTCCTTGCCATTTATGTTTCTCTTCTGAATGTATTATCTAAGAAATGCTTTCACTTGGTTTAACTAGTGTAGTGGATGATATTGCCTGCTCTCTGATGTATGAATTAAATGAATTCAGTTCTTAGATGCTTCTTGTTATAGATTTAGTTGGAATATTTGGAAACACTGGGGATTAGTGTTAGCCATGTCCACTAGGATCCTTGTACGACCTGTTGATCTGTAATTTTGTGCTCTGAATCTGTGTTATCTCTTCTCCTCTTACTCTCCCCATCATAATCATCTTGAAAGATCCTAAGTTTCAGATGACTAGCCCAATTGAAAGCCTGCCTATTGATTAGCAAGTAAATCCTTTCCTGACTCCATTTCCCAATGGTTTTTAATATTTCCTGGAATTTTTCACCTCTACCTTATCCCTCTTTGCTCATCCTGGTCTTACATTTAACCTGTTATCCCCCCTATGAAATTTTTGACAAGCAAAACAGGGGGCTAAGTTTGTTGTTGAGTCTTCAAGGAATGCATTTCCTCTGAAACATAGTCTCCTTGAAGCCTCCATGTGTCTTTTATCCTTTGAAAAATCCCCTTTGCTGGTGTCCATCATAAGGCCTCTCTGCTGGTGAAGAAATGCCCAAAGGCCTCCTTTCCCCTTTAATTTACCCTCATTTAGCCTCTTTTTATTCCCCCTTGTCTCCCTTTCTATTTCCCCATTTAACCCTCAAATCCTCCCAAAATCCCCGTAAAATCTCCCCCTTACCCTTTTTTGGTCATAACTCCCCTTTACCCCTCTATCGTTTCCCTTTAAAACCCTTAAAATCCATTAAAAGGGTTACAAAACCCACTTTCCGACCTTATTATAAGGCCTAGCCCCTTTACCGCAAGCCCCTTGAGCCACTTTCCCCCCATGTGTCCGAGCGCCAGGACCAAGCACTTAGGTCTTGAGCGCTAATCGCAATCGGAATAGTCGGAGGGGCGAATTCCTTTGTAACATTGAGAAAAAAGCCGATGCGATTGTTTTATTACAATACGCCCGCGACACATTTCACACCATTGATCTGTCCCCCCGATCCAACGGTTGAGCGCTGATCGCACTCCCCGCCCAATCGCAATCGGAACTTTGGAGCAGTGCCACTCTTGTTTCCCCCCGATTGCGATCTCCCGATCACATTCTCCACCGTCGATTCTTCTCGCTAATCCAATGGCTCAGCGCTAATCGCATCGTCGTTCCGCCGCCCCTCTTCTCTCCCTCCGATTGAACGTGAACCGTTGATCTGATCCCCGATCCAACGGTCAGCACTCAATCGCGCTCCGACCTCCGATCGCAATCGCATGTCCTATCTTCCCGTCCCCGTTTGCGATTGCTCCGATTTGATCTCGTCCGTCCGTTTCCTCCCAGATCCAACGGTCATCACTACTCCCGATCGCAAGTCCTCTCCTGATCCCCCCGATCACACTGCCCCTCCGATTACATCCCCGCCGTTCATTCCTCCCCCAGATCGACGGTCCTCGCTCAATCGCGTCTCCCCCCTCAATCGCAATCGGAACTTCTGTGTTGTGCGTTGCGATTGCCGATCGCTCCGACCTCTGATTGCGATGGTGCGATTGGATCGTGATCGTCCGTTTCCTCCCAGATCTGACGGCTCGGATCTAATCGCCCTCTACCGCCGCTGGGTCCCACTCTTGCATTTGTCTCCGTCATATTTCACGTGTTTTGTATGTTTCTCCCGTTGCAAATGTTATCCCGTCGCCCAATCGCCACCGTTGATTTTTGTTCCCAGACCCTGATCTGACGGTCTGCGCTGCACTCCACCACAAAACGTATTGTTCTTAAGATTCACCCCTCCGTTTGCATCTCCACTGTTTTCACCATTCCGCCACTGTGCCTCCGGGTTTTCACTGCAATTCTCCACCACTGCCCGGGCTCCGTAATAAGTTTATTTCATTATGCAGAGGTCACAGAGAGGCCAATTCAGCGGCCAAACGAGACAGCAAAGCCGGATTAGAAGGGATCTGAGCCGGTAATAGCAGATTAATGGTTGTAATCCCGCATTCGAAGGCTTAAGGCATTGTTGGAAGACTAAGAGCGCACCAGCAAGCCATTACTGCGCTACCTAACAGCAGGACATGTTTCCTCCAGAAGTACACCTTCCCGCAGTGTACTCCATGTTTCTCGAGCCCAGGAAAGTCAAGAATACTGACAGAGCTTCTTAAAAGATAGTCAGGCAGCATTAAAGAAGCATGGAGGGCCTGCAGATCTTTCAACCAGTTCATTTATTCTGGAGTGGCAGCACAAAGCTCCAGACACCGTAAGGATTCAAAGAATGTATCAGAGGTCAAAATCGACCTGACAGAGATCTCCGAACCAGTCTTAGAGTACCTACAACATTGCAGATAGCCATTAAGTAGTGTGGGCGTGGACACTTCCGCCATTCTGTCTTAATGAGTCTCATTTAATTGTCTATCTGCCTCTGTCTCTTCCTCTTCTCCTATATAAAATCCCTGAGAACGAATTGTAAATTTTGTTGTTCAGTTGTTGGGAAATTTGTTGTTAGGGGATTCATTCCGACTGTTAGAACAGTCGTGGGAGGGAGTAGCGGAGTAGTTGTATGTAATAGGCTGGGAGGAGAAAGTCTGGGCTGCAACAGCCATTGAGCCATATTGTACATGACTGGTTTTTCATCAACTAATCAAAGCACATTTCACAGGATCCTGGTCTATTACTATTGGTGATGTGTTTTCTTACTCCGTTTATTACATTTTCACATTGTTTCATGTTCTTCTGGTAGGCATCAGAATAATGGTATAGGATTCACCCTTGTTAGGTGCCCTATGCTGTCTGCTCTCCCTACCCTTATGTTTTCTGCTCTATGTGCTATCTAGGAGCTGGTTTCAGTCGATTTAACCAGTGCAGCGGATGTTATTACCTGATGGCTGATGTATGAATTGGTTGAATTAGTTCTTAGAAGTTCTTGTTCGGTTTTAAACTGGAAGGTTTGGAAACACTGGGGATAAGTGTTAGCCCTGTCCACTGGAATCCTTGCATGACCAGTTTACCTTTATGAGATCCCTTTGTTTATCTTATCTCTGTTTTCCCCTTGGAGTTGCTAAAGCAGACCTGGAGTTAAATGACCTCTGGTCTGGTCTATAAGCTGCCCCTTTGTCTCTTTGAGAGCCGTCTTTGAGTACGTCCAAGCAGGTCTGAAGTTAAATGACCTCTGACCTGATCTATAGACAGAAATTGGGTTGTTCTCCTTCTGTCACTTTCCTCCTTAATGTTCCATCCCATCATCTATCTAAAAAGATCCTCTAGTTTTAGATGACTTGCCCTTTGGAAGCCTTGGCTAGTGGATGCAAGTAATTTTCCTATCATGACTCCATAGCCCAATGGATGGCACTGTCTTGGCTCATCCTCTCTGCTGAAACAGCCTGCTGTTTTGTTCCTTTCCTCCCACTTCTTTCTCAGTCCATGATCTCGTGACCAACCCAGCAACCCTCCAACCAAACCATTTAAAACCCCCCTATGTGCTTCATAACTAGCCTAACATCTCATCTTGAGCCTCAAAGATATATCATTCTTTGCTCTATTTGGAGAGATCCCTCTCCGGGTCCAGGAGGGCTAGATCCTAGGGCCCCAAAGTGGTTTGATGTTGTCTCATCTTTTGGTATTGCCAAATCTGCCAAAACATGGGAACCCCAACATAACCCTTCTTTCCTGATAACCAGCAACCAAAACAAACAATCAAACAAACAAACTCGTGCCTATAACTAGCCTAACATCTTAAACTTTGAGCTTCATAGATATAAACCTTTGTTCATACAGAGAGATCCCTCTCTAGACCCAAGAGGGCTAGATCCTGAGGTCCAAAAGTGGTTCTGATGTTGTCTCATCTTTTGGTCTTGCCAATCTGGCCAAAACATGGGAACCCCAATAGGTCGAAAGTACAGTTACGGTCACTCTAGAGCTTCACCCAAACCTCAGACGATAGGTGTAAGCACTCTCGTGAAGATGAGTACCCTCCTAAAGACCGAAGACAGAGTGGGTCCATCCCGTCCCAGTCACCTTGTGTAAGTCCCTAAAAAGTATGGCCACTAGAGATACCTCAAATCACAGACATCATCAGGGGGGTCCACGGTCAAGGACAGTATGCTATATGGGCAAAATACCTAGATCCCAGATCTAGTTTCGACATCCCCGAAGGGAAACCCAATATATAACACACCCACCGGATGCAGCCAAAGGCGGGCTACCTTCTTGTGCAACCAAGTGTTGTCTCGCGCTGAGCTCTGGTAAAGGAACGGTCCCGATAATATGAGTGCAGTAGGATTTCGCTCGTTAATGACTCTAGTTTCAAGTTTTGAGATCTTGGGTGATTTTCTCACTTTTCCTAACCCAAGATCCTAGCCTGAACTACTATTTGTGTGAGCTCAAAAAGAGTAATGTGATTGATTTTATTATCGCTTGATTCTTAGTGTACTTGATTATTAGTCTTGTGGAGGGGGAGTGGACGTATGAAATGTAATGAGATTCTAACTCAAGAAACCATGCAAAACATGCTCTAAATATTCAATTCGATGAAGAGTATTTCTACAAGGAGAGGTTTCTTTTCAACATCCATGCACTAACATTCAAATAACACAGTTCAAATTTTAAATATTTAGACTTCTATCTACATCTTCTTAACAGTCTATGAACTGAAATTTTCATAATTAACTCAGCTAGATGCAGAAAAAACTTATTAAAAAAAATGTCTTCGCTAAAAAGTAAATGATTTTGACACTAACTTTTCAAACAAGAGAAAACAAAAAGAAATGCTAGCTTAGTAAACAAGCACAGGGATTTAGTCAAGGAGATATACTGATGGCCAAAAAACTTTGCAACTAAAACACAATCACAACAGTGAACAACAAGTTTTGGCTAAGTAACGCACTGTCTCAGAGTAAATACAGTGTCAATATAGAGACTAACACACTGTATTTAAGCAGAGCCCGCATTATAGCGCACTGAAAAACCTACAGGGTTAGCGTTAGCCAGGGTAAAGTTCTTCAGATGGTCAAACAGAAACAGGATTGAACTCTGCGAGCTTTTGAAATGTCTATTGGGCATAAATACTGGTCAGAAGGATCTGTGAATAGAGGAAAGAAGAAAGGAGGAAATAAATAGTCCGGAAACTATGGGGAAACTCCCCAGCGGAGTCACCAATTCTGCTATAGGGTAAAATTCTTGGGTTGTTGGTTATCGTATATCCCTCTCAGGGCTTTCTGGTGCCCGAGGCAGACAGTAAGATTAGTTGTATAGTTCACAAAGATGGCATATACATGTTCATATTAACTTAAAACCACTTGATGGAAAAAAATAGAAGATTACCTCTTTAATGATTACCTCTTTAACCACTAGGTAACAAAGCAACGTTTCTCCTTCACCAGCTCCAAATCTAGGTCCTGCAATCAATTAAAGCACCCGTGTAATTTCTAACATAACATGCATTTCCTATCAATTAATTCAATATATAATAAACATTTAAAGTGTGCACATCTAAGCCATTCATCTCATGCTATATAAGTGATTAAATATTAACGAAAATATCAACGCATAGAATGGACAAAACAGATACAGTTCTATTGATTTATAAAAAAGGAGGATTACAACCGTCGGTTGCACCAAGCCCTCCTTAGCCTTCCAATATCTCTATTTCTCAAAGTGGTGATGTCTTGATCAACAAGTTCTCAATGAACTTCTTTGACCTTTGACCTTCACACTACAACATTGATCTCTAATTCACAAGTATTCAAAAACTTGACAATCCTTTGACCTTGAACTAAGAGCCTTCAACTCCATTTTATAGGAGATGGAGAGAGCAATCATTTCCCTTCTCCTTCCACCAGTTCTGAATAGAAAAAACCAAGATGTTTCCCCAACCTCCATGCTTTTTCCTTCTTTGAGAGTTCAGTTGTTTATGGCAATGCCCAATAAGAGATTAGTGCTTTGTAGTTTCCTTTTCATACTGACTCTCTTGTGAGAAAAAGTTGGAGATTCAAATCATTCTCTGCGGGTTTTTCCCATTACAAACTTAAAACATAGGTAACGCTTCCCTCTAGTGTAAACAGATCATTTCCATAGCCACTAACGTAGCCCATTCACTGATCAGCTGCGTTATAACGCTCTTGTGTTGTTATAGAGAGGTGTTACCTTGGCAGAAATAGGTTTAATTTAGGTCTTTGTATTCCTTCCATATTTGTCTTCTCCTCTGAGCTGATGAGGAGGTATTTTGACCTATAACAGTTGTTCAACGAGCAAAGGCTCGGACCTGTCGGGCCTTTGTGCAGTGTGAGAGGGTAGCGCATAGGGCCCGAGCCAGTCGGGACTCTACACGCTTTCGGGTTCTGCTGAACGTGTAGGCGCGTAGCGCCCATGTCTGCTCTGAACGTTTTTCTGTGCACAGGTCCTCTGTCTGGTCTGCACGTTGTTAAACGTGTAGCACTCATTCACAGGTGCACAACACAGCGTTATATCTTCTAAAGAATGTACACACATGCATGTAGCACAAATTTTCAGGAGTGTAGCAGAAGGCTTCTCTTGCCCAACGTTTGCCCGAATGTAGGAATTTTCTCTTGAAGGATTTCCCTCCTTGTTAAGTGATAAGTGATTTGGAAAAGGGAAACATAGGTGCTTTTATACCCTTTGAAAATAAATCAAATTTTTACAACCCCACTTTGCTATGTTTGCCTTTGGTCACTTTATAATTTTCACTGATATTTCTTTGAATCTTTTTGCAGGTGGCTTATAACTTTCCCAAGTGATTTTCTTTGGTGATGGTGTACTGAAAGGATGAACAGGTCCCATTTTTATTCTTGAAAATCTGTGCACTATTCAAACTATCTCTTCTGATAAATTAAAACCATTGTTCTTACCCTTTTTGGAATTCTTGAGTGTAATTTACCTAAAACATGTGTTTTCACCTTCTTACTGATTGTGACAGTAACATGTTCACTTTGAAAAATTTTAGAAAAGTATACCATGTTATGTCATCCCCTTGGCCACTTCTGATTTCTGCAGGTGCCTGTAACACATTTTCCTTTGATCCTTTTGTCATGTGTTTGGATTTTTACAACCTTTAGTCACCCAACAGGGATTTCATGGTTAACATGATTTTCCATTTTTAAACTTTACCTCATGCTTTCCTTATGATCTTGACCATTTTGAAGACCTTTTACTACACTTGAAGGCTTAGACTCCCTCATATTGATACTTTTTAAAATTTCTCCCTTTGGTGTAGTGAAGCAATGTTGCCTTAACACACCATATAAGTCACCTTCTGATATCATTTTTCAACCTTCTGCCTCCTATCATCATGGAGATTTATGGTCTTCATTTCACTTCTTTTCCTACCTTCTCAAAATTTAAGCTTTAGGGATTTTTTCCTTTCCCTATTTATCATTTCTAGAAATCTTCAATTCGTGCTCAATGGTATTGATGTACCTTTGTCCTTGTGATCCTTTGCATTGGCTCCTTGCTGGGCAACACTTTTTATCCAATCAGTCATAAAAACCCTGATTTTCTTTGTTCATAGGCCTATTGCCTGTCCTTTGTTGTGGCTACCCTTAGGGATGATTTTCCCTCTTACCTTACCTCTTTTTCTACTGATGTCCATCTCATTCATTCCTGCAGAAATGTCTAAGATGGGCAACTATCTTTTGCAAAAGTTGTGCTTTGACCAAGGAGGCCCTTTTCTTGAAGGATTTTTTATACCTTTTGGAAAATCAATAGATAACCCTCCTTTTCATTTGATTTCATCTTTGGGCACATGTAAAACAGTGATTTTAGAAAACCAAAACAATGAATAACCTATGAAACCCTACATGACCTAGTGGGAGGCCTTTTGGACTTGACCTTTGGCTGAAAACTAGACTTAGGGTTTTTAGGTGTAAAACAAAGTTTTGACAAACCTTATGCATTTCAAACCTAAAAACTGATGACTTTGATTTATCTAAAGTGCCTAGAAAGGTAGCTTGAAACTACCAATGCTTGAGGCACTTGGTGAATAGGGGAAAAGTTTAAGCTACTTGGCAATCCAAGGTGGAAGTAAAAAGGTTAGGAAGGTCAAAATAGAGTGATAAGGTCAGAGGTGGAAACAACATAGTGAGAATGAGTGGCATAAGCCTGTGATTGGTCTTCTGGGAGTGATAGGCTGGCCATGACTTGATAAAGTAGTAAAATAGTGAAAACATTATCCTGAGGATAATGAAGGCAGTGAGATTTCTAGAACTCACAATATTCATGAATTTTTTTTCTAGAAATCTGGGATAGACATTTAGTCATCTATAGAAAGAAAAAAATTATTGATGACTAATAGGATGGATCTTAAATAATAGAGTAATTATGGGCAACCTTGGCATTAGGATTGATATTTGAACGTTTTGTAGATGTTGTGAAACCAACTCCAAAAAGAGAAGAAAAGAGATATCAACGCCTTAGAAATAAGCCACATCGAGGGGGAAACCTCCAATACATTACATGAATGAACAATTCTTGGATGAAAAAAACTCCTTTCTATATATAGGAGTCCATAGGGCCACAATTTAATCCTAGCCGACCTAACAATAATAATGTAAGGGCACAATAATAACAATATGGGGGTTACATGGGTACAACAATAACAATAAGGGGGGCTACACTAACATAATAAGGGACTATACTATTAATATAGGGACTTAACATGCCCCTCTCTTTCAAAAAAGTGTTTTCCCAACGCTTGACATTGATGTCAGGCATAAAATTATCATCCTCCCATGTGGAATATTATACAGGAAAGTTCTTCCACTTGCTGAGATACTCTGAAATTGATCGTACTTGTCGAGTTCTTGTTTCTATGACTGCTTCAGAACTTCTTTCGATGTGATGTTGGTCTTCCTATTGTTTCATTAGATTATGCACCAAAGTTAGGTTATCCTTTGAGAGTTGGAGAACTTGTTGTTGATGCTCGATGTGATCTTCCAGTGATTTATCATCCATATTAGATATTATTTGATCCTTCAAACCATCCAACTTAACCTCCATTTCTGCTTTTAAACCATCTATATCATCTTCAGTTGCTCTTCGTAAGATTGAAATTTGTTGCACTTAGTACCGTAATTTTGATATCTCATACTGCAATTCTTCCTCTTCATGCATCATAGTATAGCTTTTTGAGGGCTTAATGGGTATGGAATTATTTTTTGAAGGAATTATAGAACCTAATACGGATAAAAATTCTAAAATATGCCCTTGGAATCAATTCAACTTGATTCTTCAAACAATACTTATGCAATTCGGAAAACAAATACACACCTTTTACTTGCTTTTGAGGAGCTCGATATTGAAATTGAATTATCTCTATAATTGTGGATCCTCAATATCTGAAATTAAGCCCTGTAGTAGTCCTTTGAAGCTTCTTTCAAATTCCACAGGTCTGATTTGATTTGGATTCTTCAAGGAAAAGTTATGTCCAATCTCCCATAATGACCCAATTTTGGACTGGTTCAGTAGAGCGAACTTGTACGACTTGCCATGTGTCACTGTTTCCTCCTTTGTCTTTAAAATGATAGACCAAAAACTAAAGTCTGTGTACTTGCGGCCACTTTTTAGAGCATTCTAATCTAATGCTTAGAGAGATATCTATGAATATTTTCCCACGATCACCTCTTTGATATGAAATTCAGAAGCCTCAAAAAGCCCTAACTTCCACAGATCATATCTCCAAAAATATTGCGAACCAATATCTAAAATTTTGCAACGATGTTCCTTAGGATTGCGGCTTCACACTATAAAAATTTCAGCTTCTGAACCTTCGTAGAAAAAACGTTATTACGCAAATACCATGATGACATGTTTAGGTTAAATTTAGGAGCCTGCAAAATGACCTAACTTGCACTGATCATATCTCCAAAAATATTGTGAACCAAGCTATGAAAGTTTGCGATGATGTTCCTCGAGATTTTGGCTTCGCACTCTAAAAATTTCAGATTCTGAACCTTTGTAGAAACAAATTTATAGCAAAAATTCCATGATGACCTGTTTGGAGCAGTGAAACCCTAGAATCTCAAAGCTCTAATACCAAATGTTGTGAAACCAGCTACAAAAAGAGAAGAAAATAGATATCAAAACCTTAGAAATAAGCCACTTCGAGGGGGAAACCTCAAATACATTACATGAATGAATAATTCTTGGATGAAAAAAACTCCTTTCTATATATAGGAGTCCATGGGGCCACAATGTAATCCTAGCCGACCTAAAAATAATAGTGTAAGGGAACAATAATAACAATATGGGGGTTACATGGGTACAAAAATAACAATAAGGGGGGCTACACTAACATAATAAGGGACTACACTATTAATATAGGGACTTAACAGTCGAGCCTTTCGGCATCTGAGGTATAGGCTTAACTAAAGGCCTTTCAATATGGAGTGGCTCTAGAACATCAGGAGCAGCCTTAGCCTTAGAGGGTTTCGATTCACCATAATCATGTGATATTTTAGCAACATAAACATGAGAGCTCACCATGTATATATTCGATGAATTTTCTCCTTCCTGGTTCCCCCATGTGGGTGTCCCAATATTAATATTCGTGCCAGCAATAATTTTCTCCCCTTGGAGAAAATGTTTAGTCATAATAGCCTGGGATCTAGAAGAACCCTATTGTGATAACAAGTGCTGAGCATCCTAAATATTAGGGGAAAATGAGTTAAATGTTCTCCATTGCATAATTTTCATGGAAACATAACTTTATTTCTCGACTCCTTTTTACCCTCCCTAGTATTATCACTGGGTTTGTTTTCATTCACCTTCCCATCCTTATCTTTCTTTTTACCATGTCCTTTTTTCTTCTCATCAGATTTTTTTTATTTCCTTTGGGGTTTGAATATTGTACAACGTTAATAGTTAAATTTTGAGAAGGCATGGGCACTGATGGTGATGCCTGAATTGAAGAAGCAGTTTGTAAAACAACTATTATAATTGACTTAGTAGGTTAGTCATGCTATTATCAATCAATCCAACTAACCGTCAGCATGGGGACCAGGCTTGGGTTTGGATAAATTCATCTTGAATTGAGGAGCACCAAGAAAAATCTTGTAGAGGACTCTATATTGAGAATAAATAATTTCTAACAGTTGGGCTCTTAATATGGCATTTTCTTCAATGAACACTCTGGAAAGTGACACATCCTTAAAAATTTCTAGTTGTAAATATTTTAAAAACCATTCAAGAAGGAATTCATTAGGGATATAGGCCTTAATGAGCCTTTTATTTCTTTTCCATTCCTGAATATGGTAAAAAATGTGAGTTTCTTTGTCTTGTTGGAACTAGCCAATATCTCAGTTCCAACATCATATTGGACAAGAAACTGAAAATGGTTTAAAAACACAATAGCTAGTTCACCAAACATAGAAAATGTACCCCCACTAAGATATACATACCACTTCGCATAATTTTAGTTAAGGTATGTTGGACTAATCTCAACCTGATTTAATCATTAATCAAGGAGTTGGATGAACAACATAAATGGAATGTTGTTACATGGTCAACCGATTTCTCTCAAGACTTCCCTTCAAATTTTGGAATATCAAATGGAAGTTTGGTGGAAACCGAAGGCCAAGCCAAATTTATCCAATCGGATCATCTGTCAATTTTGAAAGATCTGTCAAATTTAGGGTTGCTAGGAATGGTAAGTGCGGAGGAGCTCGAGAATTCGACCCGCCAAGAGTATATTTTCCAACGTCAAGAAAAGAGGACCCTCGATTTGAAGAGGCACCAAGTTTCCAAGGATTATTCATAGAAGAGGTTGAACCATAAGGAAATCCTTGTGCTCTAGAGATATTTGGAGGGTACCCACCCCCTACTGTAGGGTTACCAAAAATAGGAAAATTCCACCCTAGTGAACCATTGAAAGGAGAGTAAAACCCTCGATAAGGATTCCATGCATTGGCTAGAAGAGAAACAACCCGTGAGGTCTCAAAAGAGGGGAAAGGAATATTCCCCTATTGACCGAAAAAAAAGACTGATTCTCAGTCCCTAAACGACTAACTGAATGGTTTTTCTATCCTTGAATTCCTTGAAAAGGATTAAAATTATGACCATGAGCTGAGAAAGGTAATGATTCTATGTTGAAAGAAGGGTTGGCATGAGATATATTACCAATTCAAAAATTAAAACCCTAAAAAAATGTTGAACCACTTGGCATAAAATTCATTGGTGTGGAAGAAACATATGGGAAGGTTAAAGGAACTAAGGGAATTTCACTGGATGGCATCCAAAAACAATTGGAACAAGCGTAAGAAGAAAAAGGTTGGGTGCCCCCACTCGAAACTAGAATGGAGGTAGAGCCAAGAACAATGGTACTAGGTGTGATAATGGATATAGAAATTTTACTCCCTCGTTCAACTGAAAGAGGAGTATGCACACCAGTAGTATCTGTAGCCAAACTAGTGCTTTTAACATTGGCTATCGAAATAAAAGAAGGAGAAAAAGAAGGGCTCGCCGGCCTATGAGTCGGGGTTCCAACGTATAATATGACGTCTGGAAAATTAGAAGGAATGGGTGAAGAAGGAGTCTCGGGGGACTCAGGAATTTCTTCGACCTCAACCTCGTCTTTTGACTGGAAGAGCACCCTAGAAAGGATGGGGGTGTTATTTTCTAAATTGTGACTTACACTAGGTTCACCCTGTGAAACAATAGCCCCAACCAGAGGATCAATCTCTGATGTGTGTGTGTTGCTACTGGTTGAAAATCACCAACATAATTGCTCCTATGCCTTCTAGATGAAGTCTCAACACTCGCAAGTGAGAGACCACAAATCCTCCTAGACCAACATACCAATCGATCAACCACTTTTAATTATTAAAAGAACTTGTAAAGACTCAAAAAACTATAAAGCTATGGAAATCTAGGATCAAAGGGCACTCACCAAAAAAATCCATAAATATACAACCAGACAAGCTACTTCCAGGTATTTCTACTCTGGGTAATTAGGACTAGACACAAAAATATAAGAAAGTGAATATAAGGGCCTTGTGAATATAGTCTAGGATAATTACGGCCCAGGCCTACCAGCAAAGGTGACAGAAATAGTTACGCTGACCTCCAAACAAAAGGCATTGTCGGTGCAAGTAATCGAGCTTTGCAAGGGCACCCTCCAGAAGTACTAATGAGTGTGATACAACGTCTGCCTCAGGTACCATAGATATTCTCCCCCAAAATAACCTATGTGGTCCCTAAGAAAGGAAACTAAGGTCACCAGTTTGTATTGGAAGCCACGCAAAACAGTCTTTGGTCAGGATCCAACAGGTAGGAGAGGGGGTATCTATATTCCCTGTTTTCACTCACCCTCATGCTTAACTCCCATATAATAAGAGCTTTCCTGGAAAATTGAATGACACTGGATTTCACTCTTTTAATCAACTTCTATGTTTAAATTTAGATTGGCCTTGTAAATTTAACTCCCACACACCTATTCCAAGGCCCTAGATGTGGTAGACTAGTGTATGTATATATGCCAAATAAAAAAATCCTAGTTCATTTTAATTAAGCGCTTGATTTTAATGTTTTTTTTTTAGCCATGGGTAAATGGAAGTGAAACTAATGATTTTTTTTATGCAAGAATAAAGAAATAGAAAACTTGGCTACATGAAAATGCAACTCTTTTTCTTCGATGAAATGTGATTTCTACAAAAGGTTCTATGAACAAACTATGAAAGAAAAACTCTTTTCTTTTATTTTTAAACACACACTCACACACTCAAAAACTATCAAAAATAATATAATGCTTAAAGTGAAACTACCTTAATGCAAACTAAAATTCTTAAATTCAAGATTCTATGGAGTGCTCTTAAAAGGACCAAATGTGTTTTTTAAATAAATAAAGAGGCCAAAACTTGAAAAAAAGTCGAAACAAATGCAAGAAAATCTCTCCCAAAATAAAGTGAATTTAACCTAATGCAAAGACTTCAAACTTGCTTAGAAAACAAAAAAAAAAGACCAAAAAACAAAACCAAAGGAAAAGAAAGGCAACAAACAAGATGTTTTTATAATTTTTCTTTTTAAGGAAAAAAAACGTTTTTGAGAAGACAAAACCACCAATAATTTCAATATCAAATTCAAGTACAAAGGACCTCAAACCTCAAAAGCCATAACAATCATTAAAAGGATGAGACTTAAAATGAAAAGAGGCTACAAAATCAAAGAAACTGATTTGAACAACAACATAAAGACTCGAGCAAGCAAGAAAGATTTGAAGGAGACCAAAAACTTTTCAAGAATGCAGAAAAAATTTATAAAAAAAAAGAGATAACCAAACAGGTAAACTTTCAAGACATCAAGGTAAAGGAATGGAAAGGTTGGGTTATACGTGAACTGAAATGAGTTCCCTATCCCAAAAGCTCAGAATAGTCAGGTACTTCACTAAGAAGTCATGAATGCAAATTTTAAAAACCAAAAATTCACTGAAAATAAAACCCTAGGTTGACAAGGTATTTTCACAAAAACACATAGGAAAATGATAATCAACAAGAAACAATACTTTTCCAAAAAAATAATGGTTGCAAGGAAGCAAAAAAAACTAGGCAAGACCCTTTACTGGAAACAAAATTTGAAAATTTTAGTCAAGAGCAAATATATGTGACTTAGCAGTGACAGACTTGCATATATACGCGATTACACTCAAAGAAACTTGCGTATACACAAATTTATTTGGAAAAAAGTGCATGTCTATGTGACTGTATGAAAGAAAAATAAAGTATAAATAGACCAACAAATAAAAAATAAAAATACAGGTCTGATCCTAAAGATCAGATTACCTGCCCAGACTATAAACAAGCCAAATATATTGGAAAAATCAAGAAACCAAATAAAAGGGCCTAAATAAAGAGAGGAACAACCCTTACAAGGAAATACAATTATTTATTCCCTATTGGAGTCACCATTTCTATTGCAGGAGAAAAATCCCTAGGGTCAGGGTTGAGAACCCCAACAAATTGAAGGACATCTATCAAAAAGAAGCAAGAAATCACACAATCCTAATGCATAAACTACTAAGGTTGGGTTAGGAGAGAGTACATGTATGTCCTACGTTTGGTGTTGTTCTGGTAGGGTCCAAACCCTCTCCTCACTAAAATCTCACTTACAGGAGTCTGTGGCCTAATTGTATCCCAACTGAATCAACTATTTTTGCGTGATATAATTACACCTCATGGGAAGGCCTAAAGGAGGAGAGAGATAGGATATTTATATTATCGTCGATTGTCCCCTGATCAAGTTTGAGTTTCCTTATGCCTCTTACACTCCCAATCATAGGAAACCCTTTTTTCCTCGTAGAGATGTTCATTTCCTTTATATGAAATCCATGTGTATATTCTTGAGAGAATATTGTTGAGGCATCTTGGGTTGGACAGATCCGGAGGAAGGTTTCGCTTGGAGTCATGGTCGAATCAAGTTGTATTCTTCTATATTCTTTTTCTTATACCAATAAAGAATCCCTTTCTTGTTTTTGAATGTTATGATCTTATGTTATAATCCATGTTATGATCTCATTATGTATGATTCATGATTTATATATTTATGCTTATATGATCTAACGTTCATATCATACACATGATTTAAACTACTTGCAGGATATATATTTCTCTGAAATTTATTTCAGGTTTTAAAGCCTTGGAGGAAGCAGAGGGTTTGGACCCTATGGAAACGACACCAAATGTAGGACCTACGAAAACTCTCTCCTAACCCAACTTGAGTAGTTTATGCATTAGGATTGTGTGATTCCTTGCTTCTTATTGATAAATGCCCTTCGATCTGTTGGGGCTCTCAACCCTGACCCTAGGGAGTTTTTTCCTGGAACAGTGTCTCAATATTAGTTATATATGGGATTCTATGTCAATCGAATCCCACTCTTTTACATTGCAATGTATCGATGTAATATTCAAAACTTTCTCAAACATCTCCTCAAAAATATTCTTCATCCTTCCTCATGGCTATTCATGCTAGTAATCATCATACTCATCCTTAGTCATACTTAAAGCTACATACTTCTCATCCCAAAACATCATGATAAATATCATACTAAGAAGTTCTTGTGAATAATAATCCAAAAAATCATCAGTATATCCATGCGGTCACATATCATAGGAAGATAGTCAAAGATGGATCATCCAATTCAAATATCTTGAAGGGTGATTATTGGAAACTATATGCGTATGAAGTGGCTCATTCATGAATCAAATTAGGTTCTCTGTACAACATATATAGATAGGTGTTCAATCAAAACATCAACGCTTCAATCAATTATCATTTTCCAAGTCAAGTTTCAACAATATTTCTTCACAACTTCTTGAAATTCAATCAGAGTGTTCAAGGATTTTCATTTCCACTTTCAATAGCTTCACAATATATTTTCTATTCCCAACTTCAAAAATCATGCCATGATTCATATTTTCGAGCTTCAAAAGCCATCTCCATCTTACTTAGATCATTTGAGGCTCATTTTCTGACAATAGTGGACTATTAAGATATAAAACCAAAACCAAAATCAAAATCATACCTTGGAACACTTCTGAAGTAGAGTTTTGGATCAACGCATCATCCTGTCTTTACCAGATAACTATCAATGCAGACATATACAATGCTCTCTATAATAATAACACTTTATCAAACCAATATGTTTATTATTACACAAATAAATAATCAAATCAACTAAGTCAACTTATCAAAGTTTAGAAGCCAGGTCAGAACTAATATCAAAGTCATTAATATCACAGTACCATATTCTTTATGCCAAGTGATAGGTAGAGCTCTCATAAATTCATGAAATCATGTATTGATATGCCAAATAGTTTTCATTTAATTATCAAACCAAGCTTCATCCAAGTGTCAATTTATAACTTTATCTCTCCCAACAATTTTTCATTTCCCAAACAGTATGATCATACTATAAGTCACTAGATGCAAATGCATAGACCAAGAATATGTTGCATCCATTTATTGTGAGATTAATTCATACTTAATCAAATTTCTCAATACTTCAACCATTGTGACAAGAACAATGAGGCCAATACAAAACCATTATTGAATACCAATATTATTCACTGAAGGTCACTATGCCCATGTAACATTTTTATTAAGGAAAATCATGAGTCGTCAAATCAAATCATTAGTCATCAGGTCGAATCCGAAATTTTCTATCATAGTGATATCTATGGTCTAGAACATATCTTAATCATCGAGTGAAAGTTGTAAGTCATTATCATGTCAAAACTCCAAACACTACTCATATTTATCAATCATTCAAATCTAGTCAAATTCTTGCAACACAACTTCAATTGTTAAATCATAATGACATATCTATATCCATATCTCAGTCGCTTGCAAACACAATTTTATTCTTATTATAGTAAACATTCAATAATCCCATCTCATCTACTTCTTGTCTATAGAACTGAAATCCTTCAGCTGAACATCTGATTTTATGCACAAAACTTCATTTTCTCATCGTGCAGGCATAATCACACCCATTGGCCTTCCTCTGTGCAGATGGGAGAGTGAAATTTGTACCCTTGAGCTTACTTTAGTGCAACTAAGAGGCTACAATTGCACCTGTAAGCCTGATTCTGTGTGTCTGAGACTTAAAGTAAGGGAAAACTCTCTTTTCTCAAATCATAACTTTGCTACAGATAAAAAATGTCAAATATTTGTGTATTTATGACCAAAAATTACACTTAAATAGTAAATAATATATAATGAAAATGATAATGAGAGTTTGAATCTCATGAATAAATTCCACCTCTAAATGGGAATCTATTTTAGTCATATTTATTCATGCCACCAACCTGTGTAGAATTTTATCATGCATCAAAAAATATGTTAGATCATAAAGCCAAACATATATCCATCATGGTCATAACATGCTAACATCAACTACTTCATCATCACATCATAACATCAACCTTTTGTCAAGGGTTATTGTCAAATAGCTAATAGGAGTATACTTCAAGAATCATGATCACAATTTTTCTTCTTTGTCACATAACCCAATCCATCAAGTTAGGGCATTAAAATTTTTCATATGTCATACTTACTAAGAACATCAAAACATAGACATGGTCAACAAAAGGTATTGAATATAAATATCATTGTTATACGTCCATCATCATGGATATTGTTGTACCTTAAGAAACAATTCCTTGGCTGTGGAAAGGAATCTGTGCTTAAGACATTCTTATTATTATGTCACAGAAATATTGATCCATGTTTAAGCACCTCCAAATTTTAATCATTAAACCTTAAAAATCAAATGCTATAAATGTCCCACAATTCTATTATCTGTTGATATAGAATGAAATGATTAGAAGAAGAATGAAAGGAAAAAGCCCAAAATGATATGTTGTTGTACAGAATCTATCATCTCAAACTTTAGAAGAATTATAAGGAAAGAACAGTTAAAATGAAGGAGCTCCTATTAAGGGTTTTAACTCTTATTTACACATGTAAAAAGAGACCTGCTACTTCGATACTTCATTTTATTCAAGGACTGAAAATACATTATGTAAACTAGAAGACGTATCAATATCAACAAATACTAGAAGCTTTCTTTTCCTTCATTAATCACTTGAAATCTCAGTACAAAGACCACTGTCTGGAGGTCTAAAAACAGGAACCCTCACTCCTCTTCCTACCTCTGCTTTTATGTCTGCCATATAATGTAACTACCTAACTGTTATGATCAGTTTTAAAACTGATTCTTGGAAGTTTTGGGATTATTTAAATTTACAAAATATCTGTTTTAATATTATATATATAATATATAATATAAAACCAAAAATAGGACCTTACTCTAGTGCAAGTAAAAAGAACAAATTGTACATTTTGGGTCCCATTATTATGCCCATATGTATCAATGACAAAATCACCCATGGTTTATGAAAACCAATAACCGCCTACGGAAGCACTGATGGTGGTTTCTTGAGAAAAGGTTAAATGATGCCGTAATGCATCATAACCGTAGATTTTGTAAATAATGGTTTCAACCAAACCATTTTGCGGGGGCACTATCTCTCATAAGATCTGTTTAATATATGCTGTCGCAAGACCATTGGATCTGAGCTAGATGATCCAAATCGTCGATTCAACTACAATACTATATGCGTTTACTTCCTTATGCAATTGTGAGGCACTAAACAAATCTAGAACCATTTCTGAACCATCTCCTCATTTCTCTTGGAGATCTTAGCACCTTTTCCTTTCAAGCATGTTGTTAACAGTTTATTGAATGACTCTCTTTGCTCTTTGGCATAGGTAAGGTATGTGCATGATTGTAACACAGGAACCATATACTAAAACGTTGGAACTGATTATACTGTTATTTTGGCCAGAGGTTCCTGTGCATCTTATGTTTCTGAATTCATGACATTCATGTCCATTGGAGGATTCCCATCTTTTGTGGAGGATATGAAGGTTTTTCGTCATGAAAAGTTCAATGGAAACTACGGAGTGCTTGCACTTGTCATTGCCAACACGCTGTCTTCAATGCCATATCTGGCACTTGTTGCAACAATATCCGAGACAATTACCTACTACATGGTGAAATTTCATCCTGGATTTACTCACTACTTGTATTTTGTGTTGAACCTCTTCGCTTGCAGGACCATCGTTGAGAGCTTGATGATGACAGTGGCCACCTTGGTGCCCAATTTCTTGATGGGAATCATCACAGGAGTAGAAATCCAGGGAATATACATGTTGGTTGCTATATTTTTCTGTTTTTTGAAAGATCTCCCCAAGCCAGTTTGGCGCTATCCAATGTCATATATTAGCTTCAACTTTCGGGCATGGCAGGGCCAATACAAAAACGACTTGCTTGGATTAGATTTCAAACCACAGATTGAAGGAATGCCCAAAATCAGTGGTGAATATATCTTAAAATCTATGTTTGAAATAAATAAAAAGCGATCCAAATGGTTGGACTTGGTCATCATATTCTCAATGATTTTTATTTACCGCTTGATCTTCTGCCTTATGATCAAATACAACGAGAAGATTGGCTTGTCCTTGTGAGCAAGCTATGCAAAGCACAAGATGAGGTCCTCGAGAAAGCAGGCCTCCTTGAACACCATAAGGCCTATTACTCATCCTGGCCATTCTGGTGAAGCAGGATCCTCTCCATATTGAACCAAAAACACCAGTTTGGTTGTGTTCAATGACTTTCCTCCTGAAAAATGGCTGACTTTATCTAGCATATAAAGCCATGACTGGTTATTTTGTATGTAGAATATGGATTCTCTGATGTCCATCCAAGGATAGCCATTTCTGATTTCGAAAACCCATGCCTGCCCTCTTCAATGTAATTAAATCACCCAATAACAGATTTTCTAGGCACAGTGTTTCAAATGCCTTTAAAACATTTTGTTTATCTCCTTGAACTTGTTCCACTTCTATAATTGTTCCTCAACAACTTTAAATTGCCAAGAACTTCTCCCGACTTTTTGCTGAGTATATATTGCGCTACAACATCTGGCTCCAATTGGGGACAGTACTTTGGTAGCAAAGTGCTAAGAACTTGTAGATCAGTAGCCTTTATTGGGCATGGAGTCAAGTCAGATTGAATTTTCTCTCAATCCCAAAATCTCTGAAAATTTCAAACTTTTCTGAAACCTCTCTTCTTCCAGGATCTTTATTCTTGAACTGAAAATGATAAACTAGAAATACTGCAACTGGAAATGCTCAACTTCTGAGCTTATTTATGTACAACTCCTATATATATAAGCATGGTTGAACTTAATCAAGTGAATTCAACCTTCCAATGGCACCAATCCAACATCTACTTCTTAGATTTAATACCTTCATACTGCTGAAATTTAAAGATAAAAATAGGAATGTACCATGAAAAATTTTCATATACAAAAATTTGTACATACCCTTGCATTAAAGCTTGTTGTTGACCAAAGAAATTTGCCATATATTCAGCAACTGGATCATAGAACTCATGAAATTAAGTTTTGGCCACCTTCTTTTTTTGAACATTTTGCTGATGTAGACTTCTTTGAATATGGCAGTTTCCTTCATTGTTTGACTTTTCAATTAGGAACTGTGTGTTAGGAACTTGGCTGCCATTTTCTATAGGCAGGCATTTAGGCTGAAAATAAACATCCAAGGTTTGCTCTCCGTAATGCTGATGTTCTTCGTTTAACCTCAATTGTTGACAAAAATCTTCCTCTTCTTGTAAACATGTCTGAGAAACTGCACTATTGTCCTCACTACTCACAAAATTATTGCAATGATCTTCCATGCTTTCATAGTGTAGTTCAGTTGTTGCAACTAAGTTTTGACTAGAATCTTCAAAAGGATTAGATTCTTGTTCTTCAACAATACAGGAACCTTTTGACACTTTTTGGAAATCTTTATTCGCCTCTGAACTTACATTCTCTTGTAAAGAAATTCCAATGTTTCCTTCACAAGCCCTCTTATCTTAGACAAAACTTGGACTTTCTACATCGTAGGAAAAATTTCTACAAGCCCACGCATTATCTTCGATTTCTTGCGCATGGAGAAACATCAGCTTCAGAGTGCTAGGATTTCTCTCCTTGAGATAAAAATCCAAGGCAATAGAGAGAGCTTTCAAATAATAGACCATAGCTGCTGCTTCTGGAGGTCGAATTTCTTTTGGCATGCTGAAATAAATTTCTTGGAACCTCCTATTAAACTCAGAAATTGATTCATTGCTTTGCCTTCGGATATAATATAATTCCAAAAGGTGCTCTTCATATGACTTATTCTCACCCCAATATGTAAGAAATACATCTTGAAGATCTTGCCAGGAATTAATTGAATTTGCTTCCAAACACTGGAACCATTGTTGAGCATCCTGATTTAAAGAATGGCAAAACATCTTTAAAGCTACGTCTTCATAAATGATTTGAAATTTGTCCAGAAAGTACTCAAATTCCAAGATATGTAGTTTAGCTAAAATGTTCTTCTCCTTCCCGGAGAAACTTGGCAAGGACTTGAATCCTTTTGAAGGATATTGATGGAGAATGGTGGGCAGTTTCAGGGGTTCAAAGATTTCTTTGTTTTTGAACTGAAAAACAGTCATTTTCTTGTGAGGCAAAATATTATCATCCAAAGATGATGAATGTTGAGCCTCAAGATTGTGCTTTCTTTCATCTTACTTTACCTCATTTTCCTTTTTCCATTGCTATCCCAGACCCAATTGATCAATGAATTTAGTTAAAATTACTTTTAGAATGATTAACATGACTGACTTGCTAAGTTTTGTGATTTTTTTCATTGTAATGCATTTTGACCGGAACTAGCTGCAGAATGCAGACATTCCGTAGCTAACCGGCAATTCTGCAGCTGTCTTCACGTTTGGGTATGTTCTAGGTGGCCTCTCAAGAAAAACCGCATATGGGCATATTCCACGTCATGTCTACATTGTTCGTTGCTCACCATGAAGGAAGAAACGAATTCTGGGTATGGTTTTGGTACGTGGGAACACATTTAAGAAGGCAAACTTCTAATAGGACTGTCTTAGTCCAGATGTCTTTTTCCTTTTTACGCAGCCACTTCAAGAGTCCTAATGTGATTTCGATAAGGAAAGACAATGATCCTGAAATTTTTGCAAGTCTTGTTATGTACATTTGTTATATAAACACTTGGGAAACCGAGAGCTAGGCTAGATTTTGTTCTAGATTTTGCTTAGATTCTGTGCTACATTTCTGAAGACGCAGAGTGCTCTGTTCAAGTTATTTCTCCTTTAATGAAGCAGACAATATTGTTTTGAAAGCGTTGATTTGATTTGGAGTTAGATTCCGTCTGGTGGTAGAGGGCCCCTGCCCCCTGTACGGATTTATTTGCGTAATTTAGATAAGTATTCTAGTTGCCTTTACGTTTTTGAAGTTGAATTCATAGTTGTTTTCATTAGCTACTATAGTTATACTCGTTCTAAAAACTCTTCCAAAAGAAGAAGCTCTTCCAAAAGATTATAATGATGAATGGGAAATGGCTATAGTATTGTAGGATTTAATTGCAATCTCTTTTGTTCACCATCACAGTTATACTTATGCTAAGTACTCTTCCAAAAGAAGAAACTCTTCCAAAAAATCCTTATAATGTCTTAAGCATGATTGTGATCTTGAACGTTTCAGTTGTGTGTTTTCACTAAGTATCATAGTTGTTCTTGCTCTTAAAATGCTTTTCCAAAATATCATAATGATGGGTAGGAGATAGCTATGATATCTTAGTTTTTCATTGCTTTCAGTCTTTATGTTTGCATTTGCACTGAATTGTAAAATTAGGATTGTTCTAAGAAACTCTTCCAAAATACCAATCATGATGGACAAACAGACTATATAATTCCATAGAATAATGCATGATAGCCTAGTTAGGATACTCCGGAGTTTAATTTCACTTAACTCATGCTCAGTTATTTTGTTTTAAGTTTGATAATGACTTGTAGTTCAGCACTGTTTTAGACTAGTGACATCTTAAGTTCAGTTTTAGCTTAACTCATTGCATTTGCACTCCACATTCAGTTGTCATTCACTGCATATTAGATTATTTCAGTTGTTAAACTTAACAAAACAACCTTCATTATTTACAAACCTCTTCTTGTTCTAAAATCTATAATTGATTCATAACCATATGAACAGAAGACAATATCATTTTAAGGCCTGAAGTACTTCTGCAACTTCCTTATCATCTCACAAACAAACATTTCCTCAAAAGACTATTTTAAAAATCTATAACCTTTGATTGAAGTGTAGTGTTATCAAACTAAGTTGCAGAATAGAGTTAGGAACTAGTCTTAAAGTAGAGATCTTATGATGGTATCAATGTTTTACTCCAAATATGCTTCAACAAAACTATAATCATGGATAACATGTTGCATCATTATAAGTTAGTTGTTTAACTGTTTAGTTAGGAGAATTTGCATGCTTAGATGACCATGTCGCAAGCTCTCTCTCAAAATACCTTTGATGAAAGAATTTGACAAGTTTAGTTTATGTTTCGAATCATTTGTTTAAAAGTCATTATCAAGCTTTGTTTCTTCTTGGTCATAGTTTAGATTTTATTCTGTTTTAGTATTGCATTTGTATTAGTCATTTGTCATCAACCAATTAGGTTTCACTTTGTTTTTAATCATTAGTTTCTTTCCATTAGCTTTCTAGTCATCTTCCTTGTGAACATAAAAATACCAAAAGACCAAAAACATCATAAATCATCACAAAAGACCAAAAACATTATAAAACACTACACACAACGCATTAAGAAACAAACACCTAGGTACATACAATACACTTCACTTCAGCAGTTTACCAACCCTGGTTGACAATTAAATGAACTCAATTTAGGAGACTAGATTGAGACCAAACATTTTGGCGCCGTTGCCGGGGAAGTGAAAACTAGGTAAACTTTGTTTCTTAGCATCCAAAAATAATTATATGTGTAGGGAGAGAGATTCAAGGGGAAGATTTATAAGCAACAGAGGCAGAAGTTTGATTTCTAGAACACCACTTGTTTCATCTAGATCCAGAGCTAGTACACCTTCAACTCAAACCCATATTCCATCATTTACTGATCATGGACATCTAGAAGACCTGAAATCAGATATCCCATTAGAGAAACCTTCCACTTCATCCACTGAACCTGCCATAGAAGAAGATCTAAAGACTCCTGGTAGGGACACAAACTTTTCTACTTCCACAGGAGAGTCAACTATGGCAGAAGAAGGAGGAGGAGGAGTCTTCAATGGAGAACACACACTATTTGGAGGTAGAGGTAGAGGTAGAGGAGAAGGAGGTAGAGGTGCAGATGGAGGAAGAGGTAGAATAGGAAGCTCTTTTGGGTTCCCTATAATTGATGAAGAAACCAATACAACCATGAAAAACATTTCACCCTCTCTCCTTCCAAACTTCTATGGACTTAAAACTGAAGATCCTGAAACCTTCTTATTCGAATTTGAAGTGTTGTGTAGAACTTATGACTACTTACAAGATGCTCAAAAACTGAAATTATTTCCTTCAACTTTGAAAGGAGCAGCATTGAAGTGGTTTATGAGTCTGATCAGTAGTTCTATTAGAACATGGGAAGACATGAAACAAGCATTTCTAGAGAGATATTTGGATTATTGTATGCTAGTTAATCATAAGGAAGAAGTGTTTAAGATGTTAAAAAAAGAATATGAAAATTTGGAAGATTTGTTGGAGAGATTTAATTACAACATCAAAAGGGAAAAAATGGAAAACCTAGATCAAGACACCTTAAAATCTCTTTTGTTGAAAACAATTAGGGATGAATGGTTGGATATCCTTAACATGATGGGAAAAGGGGATATATCACAACTCACATTACCTGAAATATCTAAGTTATGTATCAACCTTTCAAGAGGGAAATCTAAAACTGTCAAAGGTCCAAGAGATCCCGCTCTTGCAAGGGCAAGTAAGTCTGCTTCTGGGATAGTAAGTAGATCAGAAATAGGTCACATGCTTGATGATTTTAAATCTGACATCTTAGGGAGTCTTAGTGAAAAAATAGACACCCTCAAGATACAAAACAAGAAAAAGGCTGAATCTGATGCCTTGGCAATCTTTTGTCCCAAATGTAGGAAGAAACATGCCTTGAGAGAGTGTCCTCTAGATGTAAAAGTTGTAGAAACCTGTGTTATTTGTTCTGAGAAACATGAGACCAAGAATTCTCCTTCTCTTCCTGGTCTCAAGGCTGTTTTTCAGGAAGAAACTCCTACAGATTCCACAGAATCTCTTAACTTCGTATCTAGAAGACCTTGGCAGGGATCTCAGACACAAGGATTCCATGATCAAATGTATAATCAACCTCCACCTTGGAATTCTTGGCAGCAACCTTGGCCCCAATTTCAAAATCAATCTCCAGCCTGGGCACAAGGATCACAAAGTCCCTATGGAAGATACTCCCCATACTATCAGTATCCACCATCCTATCCACCATATCCACATTTTTATCCTCAAAATCCTCAACAAAATTTTCCTCAAAATCTTCAACAAAATTTTCAACAAAAACCTCAACAACATCATCAGAACCAACCACATCAAAATCAACCACTTTCATTACCATTCCCTCAAAAATCAAATCAATTTCCTGCTCAACCCATACCAAACCCCAATAATAAGAACCCTCAGAATACATACATGATAGAAGGCCAACAATTTCCAACTTATTTAACTACTCCTCTAGACCTTAGTGATGTTCAACTTAGGTCTGGAAGGATACTTGAAAAGAGGAAACCTTCTGTGATCATACAAGAACAAGATAATTCTGAGGAAGACTCTCTACGGGTGAATAAAAGTCTTGAGGAAGACACATCCTTTCAAGACCCAAACACTGAAAAACTAAAACAAAAAGATCCAATAAATCCAACTCCTGTATTAGAGCAACCATCTACATCTACTTCTATACCTCCCTTTCCGGAAAGATTAAAAATTGATAGAGGTGTAGAAAAACAAATCATGGTGCCTAATTATGATTTCCTAGATGAGCTAAGAAATGTTTGCATTAAAATTCCATTATTACAAGCCATCAAGGAAATCCCAATTTTAGCCAAAACAATAAAGGAGTTGAGTATGAAGACAACAAGAAAAAGAATAAGAGAAACAAAGAAAATTCAACTGGTAGGACAAATAGTAGACATTATGATGGGCAAGATTTCTATTCCAAAGTATCTTGACCCAGGAAATCCAGTTGTCAAAATTCACATCAATGGAATTGAAATCCAAAACACACTCATTGATTTAGGAGCAGCAATCAATATCATGAGTAGACAAATCATGGATAAACCGAAACTTCCTAATCTTCTCTTTACACCCACACTATTACAATTAGCAGACAGATCTGTGATCAAACCAGATGGGGTAATAGAAGACATTCCAGTGTCCCTAGATTCTTGGGAGTACCCTGTGGATTTCATGATCCTAACTCCTAAGAATAATCTAGGAGGCCATCCTGTTATATTAGGAAGACCTTGGTTGGCTACAGCTGATTCTTTTATTAGTTGTAGGTCCGGTGATATGTATATTTCTGATGGTAGTTCAACTAAGAAATTCACTTTATATCCTCCAGCTAGGACAATTACAGATCTAGATGACACTCAATGGATAGAGGATGAAGAAGATTTACAACCTCTCTTCACAATTTCAGAAATTAGTGAAGATAATCAAATTCCGAATACTCTAGAAAACTTTGAATCCTCTCCAGAACACAAACATGAATCATTTCAAGAGGGATCCAATATTGAGTTTTTGTCATCAAGACAGATGTCTCTTCATTCTATGGACAAATTTGGTAGCTCTACAAGAGAGATTTTTCCAGGTAAAACTTTTAACATAAACAAGAACCTAGAAAAATCTCAACAAGAAGAGTTAGTCAAAGTATTACAGAGACATTCTTCTGCATATGCATGGGAATACACTGACATGAAAGGGATAAGCCCCAATACTTGCACTCATCACATCTATATAGAGGAAAATTGCAAACCAATCAGACAACCTCAAAGACGGATGAATCCAAATCTTAGGGAAATTGTTAAAGAAGAATTGCAAAAATTGTTAAATGTTAATTTCATCTATCCTATTTCAGAAAGTCAGTGGGTTTCTCCTTTGGTAATTGTGCCAAAGAAAAATGGAAAATGGAGGGTGTGTGTTGACTACCGAGAACTAAATAAAGCTACTCTTAAAGACCATTTTCCTTTACCTTTCATAGATCAAGTATTAGATACATTAGCTGGCAAAAAGTACTTTTCATTCCTAGATGGGTTTAGTGGTTACAATCAAATCCAAGTAGCACTTGAAGACCAAGATAAAACCACATTTACTTGTCCTTGGGGTACCTATTCCTACCGAGTATTGCCATTTGGATTATGCAATGCACCTGCAACATTCCAAAGGGCAGTATTAGGAATTTTTTCTGATCTAATACATGACTGTGTAGAGGTGTACATGGATGATTTCACAGTTTATGGGGACACATTTGAAGAGGCTTTAGAAAACTTGGAAAAAGTTTTAAAAAGATGTCAAGAAGCAAACCTTTCACTTAGTCATGAAAAATGTTTTATGATGTTTACTGAAGGTATTGTTTTAGGGCACCACATTTTAGGGGATGGGATTAGAGTTGATGAGTCAAAGGTTGAAGTCATCTCTAACCTATCTATTCCAAATTGTCAAAGAGATGTTAGAAGTTTTCTAGGATTTACAAGATATTATCGGAGATTTATAGAAAACTTCACCAAAATAGCATCTCCACTCTTCAAATTACTCACCAAAGCTTGTGAATTCAAATGGAATTCTGATTTCCAGTTAGCTTTTGAAACCCTGAAAACCAAAATTTCTGAAGCACCTATATTAAGGGGACCTAACTGGAAGTTACCTTTTCATATCTCGACAGATGCTTCCGATACAGCTCTAGGAGCAGTATTGGGACAAAAATATTTGATTCCCTATGCCATCTATTATACTAGTAAAAATTTGACTCCTGCAGAGTTAAACTATACTGTAACTGAAAAAGAGTTTTTAGCTGTTGTTCATGCCATAAACAAATTTAGACACTATATAACAGGCTATGAAACTTTTGTTCACATTGATCATTCTGCAATTAGATATTTAATGAACAAATCAATCACTAATGGCAGAGTTATAAGATGGTTGTTGCTCTTACAAGAATTCAACATTACTATTCTAGATAGGCTTGGAAAACAAAACACAGTAGCTGATTTCCTATCTAGACTCCAAAATATCAAAGATGACACTCCGGTTGAAGATCAATTTCCCGATGAATATCTTTTTGCAATCTCTACTCAAACTCCATGGTTTGCTGATATTGCTAATTATTTAGTTTCAGGAAAAATTCCTTCAATTATGAATGCAAGGGATAAAAGAAAAATCATTTGTGATAGTGCAAAATATTCATGGGTTGCTAATGAGTTGTACAAGACAGGTCCAGATTTGATCATTAGAAGGTGTGTTCGTGAAGATGAGATGCCCGAGATTCTCAAGGCATGTCATGACGAACCTTGTGGCAGACACTTTGCAGATAAGAGGACAGCCTATAAGATCCTTAATTTAGGATATTATTGGCCATCCTTGTTTAAAGATGCTAAAGAGTATGTCAAAAGGTGTGACAGTTGCCAAAGTGTAGGGAAACCTTCTCCTTCAAGTGAGATGCCATTACAACCTCAGGTACACATTGAACCTTTTGAAAAATGGGCTTTGGATTTTGTAGGACCTATTAGTCCTCCATCAAGACAAAAGAAATACATATTAGTTTGCACTGATTATGTTACTAAGTGGGTAGAAGCTAAACCATTACTTGTTGCTAATGAATCATCCGTAGTTACTTTTCTTTTTGAGGATATTTTTACTCGTTTTGGTGTCCCAAGGGAAATTGTTACAGATCAAGGAGCTCAATTTACATCAAGGCTAGTGGAAAAAATGATGGAGAGGTACAAAATCAGGCATAGAAAATCTACTCCTTATCATCCACAAGCAAATGGTCAAGTGGAATCTACTAATAAGGTCATTGAAGGAATCCTAACAAAGACTGCTCATTTACATAGAAGAGATTGGGTAGATAGGCTTCCTGAAGCCTTGTGGGCCTATAGAACTACATGGAGAAACACAACAGGCCATACTCCTTATGAACTTGTTTATGGAAAGCAAGTTTTGTTCCCCATAGAGTTCCAGATTCAAACTTTCAAAATGGTAGTTCAGCTAGGACTTGATTTAACGGAGGCACAAAAGCATAGACTGGAGCAGATTAATGAATTGGATGAGATCAGACAAGATGCAGTTCAGAAAACAAGTCTAGTCCAACAGCAAAGGACTAGATGGCATGACAAGTACATCAAAGAGAAGAAGTTCAAAGAAGGTGATTGGGCTCTCTTGTTTGATTCAAAATTCAAGGATTTTCAAGGTAAATTTCAAACACATTGGCTTGGGCTATATGAAATTGTTGAAATTTTTGACAATGGAGCAGTAAAAATCAGGACAATAGATGAAGAAGAGGTCACTTTTCTTGTGAATGGTCATAGATTGAAGCTATATCACAAACCACTCTCAAGAGAAGAATTTGTCAAGAAGTTCCAAGAAAGCAGTGATGTGAAGTTAATGAAGAAGAATCTTTCTTCTTCATCAACTTGATTAAATTTTCTGAAGCATTTCTTTTGAAAAAAAAATTAAAATAAAATAAAAGTATAAACATGAAAACCAATCATTGATTGGCATGTTTATACAGAAAATATAGGGTGAAAATCAGAGTCTCTCTGACACTCTAACTTTTCCATTTTGTTTTTGCAAGCAACTGTTACAAAATCATAAGTTCAGATCCATTGTACTTATGATCCATTTCATCTCATTCCATTCCATTCACTTATCCATCCATACTCCATTTCATTCATTCATTCATATTCTACTTCATTCCATATTTCATTCATCTCATTCCATACTCCATCCATCTCATTTCCATGTCAAAATTTAAAGTTTGATGTCTTTCTGTAAATGAATAAAACATGTTATGGATTGCAGGGCAGTTCTTATTTTCTTCCGCTCCATTTCATAAACTGAATCCATTCCATTTCATCATCCACTTCATACATATCATGTCTCATCATCCATCTTCATTCATGCCATATAACATCTCACTTATATCCAAAACCACTCCATTCCATGATTAAAATGCTCTACAGGTACATTCTGCAGCTTAACAGACATTCTGCAGCTGATCAGACTTTCCGCAGCCAGACAGCCATTCCGCAGCTACAAAACCTGAAGGCATTAGTCAGCAGACATCAGAATTGCAACAAAATGATCCAGTGTATCCATGAATAAGAAGAATCAAGAAGGATTATGAAGACTCTTCCAAAAGAGAACAAAGAAGACAAAGACTACAAAAATCAAATGAAAAGCAGAGGTAACAAGTTTAGATTATAATGGCATTTCATAAAGTTTAGCATAGTTTTAGTTATGAATCATTCGAAAAGGTTATTTTAATTATTTTTATTGATCATGACCAAAATACCCTTCAAAAACTTTGGATTAAAATCTCTCATTTCAAATTCCATACCCGACATCATTTAAGCGGTTAAAATGGCTAAAGTGTTTGAATTCTTCACGTCACCCAACCAAATCATTCAATGATGATTCTCTTTTCCGTTGTAAAAATCTCCGCCGTCTTTTCAATCATTAATTCGTTTCCTCCACCTCACTCCATTTACTCATTTTGTAACTACTTCCATCACTCCATTATGTAGCCAACACTTCATTCCGCAAACAGAGATATTCTTATCACCGTGAGCAGAGCAAAAGGGTATATCAGTTGAATATCAAAGCACTATCACCATGGGCAGAGATTGAGCATTATCACTGTAAACGCAGAGGTATAGCAGTGTGGAATTTGAAGTCATTTGTCACCGGGAGACAGAGGTATAGCAGTGAAGAATTTGAAGCCATTTGTTACTGGGAGACAGAGGTATAGCAGTGTGGAATTTGAAACCATTATCACCAAGAGACAGAGATATATCATTGAGGAATTTGAAGCCATTGTCACTATCAACCAGAGGCATATCAGTCTGAAATTTGAAGCCATTGTCACTGTCAACCAGAGGCATATTAGTCCGAATTTTGAAGCCATTGTCACTGTCAACCAGAGGTATATCATTCCGAAGTTTGAAGCCATTGTCATTAAGAACCTGAAGCATATCAATTCGAAGGTGAAAGTTATTGTTTCCGTGGGTAGAAAGAGTATTAATCTGAACATTGAAGAAGCAATTATGGGTTTCATTGTAAGAACTGAACCAGTGGGTATAAAATACCTAGAAGGCTACCCTCAATGTAAAGAAATGTTGCAACAGATAGGATGGCTACAATTTCTTGAGAAGTTTAATGGCTTCCACAAAGAAGTCACTAAAACATTTGCAAGGTCATTTCAAGGAGCTGAGGTTGAAGTGGGAGATGTCAAATTCACTGTCACTGAAGTTTTCATTGCAGAAGCTACAAGGTTGCTTAGAAATGGAGAGAGATGGTTCAAAAACAGAGAATTCCATCATGAATCCTGGAAGCAAATTCTAAAATCACCAGGTATGGATGTCACTGTGTTTAAGAAAGGAATTCCAAGTTCTACATTGAAAAATAAATGGAGAAACATACTACTTATTCTGCAAAAATTTATTACATGTGAGGGTAGATATGGCACATTTTATGTTTACCACATTAGAATGATAATGCATTTTCTGGGGGAAGACTTAAACCTACCCTATTTCTTGCTTCAAAGTTTGAAAAAGATGGCTTCCTGTGTTCAAAGAAGGGTTCAATTTTTAGAGACAACTCTATACCATCATGACTTGGTGAAGATTTTAATTGAACACCATTTAGCCAAAACAAATGATACATGGGACAATTTCTTGATAAGAAATCATTTTGAAGAGCCAAAATAACCCTCACCTGAACAACAACCTACAAGGAGAAGTAGAAAATGGAGAGCTTCAAAAATTGAAATTGACAAAACAGTCCAAGAAAGTAGTGAAGAAATCATCTCAGAGAAGTTGACTCAAATCAAGAGACAACTTAAGAAAGAGAAGGTAATCAGGAAATCTGCCACAGAGAGAGGAGAGGGATCTTCCTAGCCAAGAAGAAGCCATAGACTAAAGGGGAAACTAAGGAAAACTCAGATCAAACAAACAGGGGTGATAAATATAGAAGATGAGGAAACATCTATTAAAGAAGATGTTGAAGAGGATTTTAATGAAGGAACCCCTGAAATTGACCCTGCTCAGCAAGAAGTTTATGATTATGTTGAAACTTTGGAAAGGAAAGCTTCAGAGAGTAGAGAGAGAACCCCTAGTCCTCCACTGTCCGAAATAGATGTGTTAAGAAGGGATAGGTATGAGCTGGAAATACTTAATAGACACATCAAAAATGAGAATGAAATTCTAAAGGAAAAAGTCAAGCTCAAAACTGATATGAACTCAACCTTATCTCTACATATAGACAAAGTGGAAAAGGCTAATGAAAAGTTGAAGAAGAGGAACAAAAAGCTAATCAGGGCACTTACCAACTTAAGGTTCAAACTTGTCTCAGAAAACCCAGAAGATCTTTAGCTTCCAGGCAAAGGAGAAGGAGAGGATTAGATGTTCTTGCAGAAGCCTCTGAGTTTATAGGATAAGTTGCATGAGGACATGCAAGAATTCAGCAGTGGGGGTATGTTGAGCCTCAAGATTGTGCTTTCTTTCATCTTACTTTACCTCATTTTCCTTTGTCCATTGCTATCCCAGACCCAATTTATCAATGAATTTAGTTAAAATTACTTTTAGAATGATTAACATGACTGACCTGCTAAGTTTTCTGATTTTTTTCATTGTAATGCATTTTGACCGGAACTAGCTACAGAATGCAGACATTCCGTAGCTAACCGGCAATTCTGCAGCTATCTTCACGTTTGGGTATGTTCCAGGTGGCCTCTCAAGAAAAACTGCATATGGGTATATTCCACGTCATGTCTACATTGTTTGTTGCTCACCATGAAGGAAGAAATGAATTATGGATATGGTTTTGGTACGTGGGAACACATTTAAGAAGGCAGACTTCTAGTAGGATTGTCTTAGTCCAGATGTCCTTTTCCTTTTTACGCAGCCACTTCAAGAGTCCTAATGTGATTTCGATAAGGAAAGACAATGATCCTGGAATTGTTGCAAGTCTTGTTATGTACATTTGTTATATAAACACTTGGGAAACCGAGAGCTAGGCTAGATTTTTGTTCTAGATTTTGCTTAGAATCTGTGCTACATTTCTGAAGACGCAGATTGCTCTGTTCAAGTTATTTCTCCTTTAATGAAGCAGACAGTGTTGTTTTGAAAGCGTTGATTTGATTTGGAGTTAGATTCCATCTGGTGGTAGAGGGCCCCTGCCTCCTGTACGGATTTATTTGCGTAATTTAGATAAGTATCCTAGCTGCCTTTACGTTTTTGAAGTTGAATTCGTAGTTGTTTTCATTAGCTACTATAGTTATACTCGTTCTAAAAACTCTTCCAAAAGAAGAAGCTCTTCCAAAAGATTATGATAATGAATGGGAAATGGCTATAGTATTGTAGGATTTAATTGTAATCTCTTTTGTTCACCATCATAGTTATACTTATGCTAAGCACTCTTCCAAAAGAAGAAACTCTTCCAAAAAATCCTTACAATGTCTTAAGCATGATTGTGATCTTGAATGTTTCAGTTGTGTGTTTTTACTAAGTACCATAGTTGTTCTTGCTCTTAAAATGCTTTTCCAAAATATCATAATGATGGGTAGGAGATAGCTATGATATCTTAGTTTTTTATTGCTTTCAGTCTTTATGTTTGCATTTGCACTAAATTTTACAGTTAGGATTGTTCTAAGAAACTCTTCCAAAATACCAATCATGATGGACAAACAGACTGTATAATTCCATAGAATAATGCATGATAGCCTAGTTAGGATACTCCGGAGTTTAATTGCACTTAACTCATGCTCAGTTATTTTGTTTTAAGTTTGATAATGACTTGTAGTTCAGCACTGTTTTAGACTAGTGACATCTTAAGTTCAGTTTTAGCTTAACTCATTGCATTTTCACTCCACATTCAGTTGTCATTCACTACATATTAGATTACTTCAGTTGTTAAACTTAACAAAATAGCCTTCATTATTTACAAACCTCTTCTTGTTCTAAAATCCATAATTGATTCATAACCATATGAATAGAAGACAATATCATTTTAAGGCCTGAAGTACTTCTGCAAATTCCTTATCATCTCACAAACAAACATTTCCTCAAAATACTATTTTAAAAATCTATAACCTTTGAGTGAAGTGTAGTGTTATCAAACTAAGTTGCAGAATAGAGTTAGGAACTAGTCTTAAAGTAGAGATCTTATGATGGTATCAATGTTTTACTCCAAATATGCTTCAACAAAACTATAATCATGGATAAAATGTTGCATCATTATAAGTTAGTTGTTTAACTGTTTAGTTAGGAGAATTTGCATGCTTAGTTGACCTCTCAAGCTCTCTCTCAAAATACCTTTGATGAAATAATTTGACAAGTTGAGTTTATGTTTCGAATCATTTGTTTAAAAGTCATTATCAAGCTTTGTTTCTGCTTGGTCATAGTTTAGATTTGATTTTGTTTTAGTATTGCATTTGTATTAGTCATTTGTCATCAACCAATTAGGTTTCCCTTTGTTTTTAATCATTAGTTTCTTTCCATTAGCTTTCTATTCATCTTCCTTGTGAACATAAAACTACCAAAAGACCAAAAACATCATAAATCATCACAAAAGACCAAAAACATTATAAAACACTACACACAACGCATTAAGAAACAAACACCTAGGTACATACAGTACACTTCACTTCAGCAGTTTACCAACCCTGGTTGACAATTAAATGAACTCAATTTAGGAGACTAGATTGAGACCAAACAATGAATCATCACCTTTATGCCTAGACTGTGACTGATTATCTTCCGGGATTGTAATACAACAATCATCCCTCTTTTCATATTTAGGAGATACACTTGTGTCAAGATTTATAATACAAGCAGAAGAAAAATCATCTTTTTCCAATAATGAATTTACATTTTGGGCCTTATAATCTTCTGAGAAAATAAAGTAGGTAACAATCCTTTTAATATAAAAGGGAAAATAGACCACTAAACTGACAGTAAAAAATAGAACCTCATTTAAAAAATGGAAATTCTGATACATGTTTTTTCCATGATACTTTCTCATCTTCTTGCTAGAAAAATTCTTCATCTAATGAAACTTTCATCAGTGGAGTCGCCAGGTGAATAATAAACAACCAAACTTCAAATCTGAATCTTGTTCACCATCAAGAGAAATGTATTATGAAACCTTCTGCTGCAAGGTATTTGACCTCGCGTTTAGCTTTCTGAAAATGAGAATTCTGTAAAATTAAACACATCCGAGTACTTCCTTCTCATTGAACAATCAGAGGAAATAGAAATAAAACCCAGGGAAATGAACTTCGCTTCTTCGATCCTCGGCAACGACGCAAATTAATGTTGTACCTTAAGAAACAATTCCTTGGATGTGGAAAGGAATCCGTGCTTAAGACATTCTTATTATTATGTCACAGAAATATTGATCCATGTTTAAGCACCTCCAGATTTTAATCATTAAACCTTCAAAATCAAATGCTATAAATGTCCCTCAATGTTATTATCTGATGATATAGAATGAAATGATCAGAAGAAGAATGAAAGGAAAAATCCCAAAATGATATGTTGTTGTACAGAATCTATCATCTCAAACTTTAGAAGAATTATAAGGAAAGAATAGTTAAAATGAAGGAGCGCCTATTAAGGGTTTTAACTCTTATTTACACACGTAAAAAGAGGCCTGCTGCTTTGATACTTCATTTTATTCAAGGACTGAAAATACAATATGTAAACTAGAAGACGTATCAATATCAACAAATACTAGAAGCTTGTGTTTCCTTCATTAATCACTTGAAATCTCAGTACAAAGACCACTGTCTGGAGGTCTAAAAACCAGAACCCTCACTCCTCTTCCTACCTCTACTTTTATGTCTGCCATCTAATGTAACTACCTAACTGTTATGATCAGTTTTAAAACTGATTCTTGGAAGTTTTGGGATTATTTAAATTAACAAAATATCTGTTTTAATATTATATATATAATATATAATATAAAACCAAAAATAGGACCTTACTCTAGTGCAAGTAAAAATAACAAATGGTACATTTTGGGTCCCATTATTATGCCCATATGTATCAACGACAAAATCACCCATGGTTTATGAAAACCAATAACCGCCTACGGAAGCACTGATGGTGGTTTCTTGAGAAAAGGTTAAATGATGTTGTAATGCATCATAACCGTAGATTTTGTAAATAATGGTTTCAACCAAACCATTTTGCAGGGGCACTATCTCTCATAAGATCCGTTTAATTTATGCTACCGCAAGACCATTGGATCTGAGCTGGATGATCCAAATCGTCGATTCAACTACAATACTATATGCGTTTACTTCCTTGTGCAATTGTGAGCCACTAAACAAATCCAGAACCATTTCTGAACCATCTCCTCATTTCTCTTGGAGATCTTAGCACCTTGTCCTTTCAAGCATGTTGTTAATAGTTTATTGAATGACTCTCTTTGCTCATCGGCATAGGTAAGGTATGTGCATGATTGTAACATAGGAACCATATACTACAACGTTGGAACTGATTATACTGTTATTTTGGTCAAAGGATCCTGCGCATCTTATGTTTTTGGATTCATGACATTCATGTCCATTGGAGGATTCCCATCTTTTGTGGAGGATATGAAGGTTTTTCATCATGAAAGGTTCAATGGACACTACGGAGTGCTTGCACTTGTCATTGCCAACATGCTGTCTTCAATGCCATATCTGGCACTTGTTGCAACAATATCCGGGACAATTACCTACTACATGGTGAAATTGCATCAGGGATTTACTCACTACTTGTATTTTGTGCTGAACCTCTTCGCTTGCAGGACCGTCATTGAGAGCTTGATGATGACAGTGGCCACCTTGGTGTCCAATTTCTTGATGGGAATCATCACAGGAGCAGAAATCCAGGGAATATACATGCTGGTTGCTAGATTTTTCTGTTTTTTGAAAGATCTCCCCAAGCCAGTTTGGCACTATCCAATGTCATATATCAGCTTCAACTTTCGGGCATTGCAGGGCCAATACAAAAAAGACTTGCTTGGATTAGATTTTGAACCACAGATTGAAGGAATGCCCAAAATCAGTGGTGAATTTATCTTAAAATCTGTGTTTGAAATCAATACAAAGCAATCCAAATGGTTGGACTTGGTCATCATATTCTCAATGATTTTTATTTACCGCTTGATCTTCTGCCTTATGATCAAATACAACAAGAAGATTGGCTCGTCCTTGCGAGCACGCTATGCAAAGCACAAGATGAAGTCCTCGGGAAAGCAGGCCTCCTTAAACACCATAAGGCCTATTACTCATCCTGGCCATTCTGGTGAAGCAGGATCCTCTCCATCTTGAACAAAAAACACTAATTTGGTTGTGTTCAATGACTTTCCTCCTGAACAATGGCCAACTTTATCTAGCCTATAAAGCCATGACTGGTTATTTTGTATGTAGAATATGGATTCATTGATGTCCATCCAAGGATAGCCATTTCTGATTTCGAAAACCCATGCCTGCCCTCTGCAATGTAATTAAATCACCGAATAAAATATTTTCTAGGCACAGTGTTTCAAATTCCTTTAAAACATTTTTTTTATCTCTTTGAACTTGTTCCACTTCTATAATTGTTCCTCAACAACCTTAAATTTCCAAGAACGTCTCTCGACTTTTTGCTGAGTAGATATTACGCTACAACAGATACCATACATTTCACAAACAATATCAATAGTATCAAGTTAGGATCGAGGTGCTAACCTTCTTTATGGGATCAAGATATCCAAAATTGTTAGTATGAATCCTTCGTCGAAGTGTACGAAAAAGGACCACTTTAGCTACGCATAACTAATAGCCCTAACAACAGAAATGACTGCCAATATCTTTAGATCTGCAGTTAGTTTGACAAGATAATAGCTGCAAAACACCAGATCTATGTATGGAAAGACATTAAACAGTAAAAATAAGGGTTTGCTCCATATACCAGTAGACAAGACAAGAACAATTTTTGAAAGAATTTTTATATTAATGGGGCACCTGGGAGGAAAATAAGAAGGTGTATCCAATTCTCCTCAGTGGGATGGGTTCTTGGAAGTCCTCAGCACTTTAGATCTAAGCTTTCTCTCTCTTGTAGGTGTAGAAAACCCAATGCAAAAATGGAGCTCAATGGGAGCAAATGATGAAAATGAGACCAAGTGTATAGATCCAGAGTGATCTAGTAGGCAACAAAAGGTGAGGAATGATGGGGAAAAACCCTCCTATTTATAACAAAATATTGGGTCATTCTAGATCTTGGTGCATGATTAAAATAATGTTAACCAAATCTAGATCCACCTTTATGGAATATTTTATTATATTTGTTTGAGGGAAAGGGTGTTTGACTTGGGTCAAATCCCTTGATTAGTGAAAAATAAATAAATAAATGATTTATTTATCTTTTTAAGGAAGTGGTTGGAAGATAATAAAATAAATAATGATTTATTTGATTATTGGTGGGTGATTTGGTCATATTTAACAAGGAATATTATCTAAATAAGATTTAAATAATTATTCCTAGAAAATAATAAGATAACTAAGGGTTTATCTCATTAATTTCTTTGTTTTTGGGTTACACATGACTGGGAATAATAATTAAATTATGGTTTAATTAATTATTCCATGAGGAAAATCAAACAAATATAGGTTTGTTTAATATTTCCTTTTGGGGTTTCCTGTTTGGACCATAAATAACCTAATAAATGTGGTTTATTAAGTTATTTAACATAGTGAAGGCAATTTTACTGAGGGTAAAATTGGTCTTACATGGTGTACTTGGGTCTATCTAATGATGATAGGTTAGATGACCAAAAAATGGTGTAACAGATTGCCCCCCAGCGTGCGAGTGTCAGGAGAAAATCGTATGACCGAAGTACGTTGTAAGAACTCGATCACTAGACAACAAAAGGGAAGTCAGAGAGAGAAAGGTGAGGTAGATAGTGTGCTGAAGAACTAGACCCTGAGGAGATGAGACTCGCAGGTGCAACAAGTCTCTTTTTATGAGAGGGTACCTGTGCTGAAAGGCGGCGGGGGAGGCATACCTATGCCCGCCGAGACAAAGTACAAAAGAATAGTGTGTCCAGTAAACAAGGGACCGAACCATAGAGTACAGCTGGCATAATCAGGAGCCAGATAAAAATACAATGAGGAATCTCACATACATGCTGTGCCTGGGATAACAGCCAGGACTAGTACAATAATATCTGAGTACATGAGATAAATAAAACCCAAATGCCCCCTGTAAATGGGGAAGGGCTCACAAAATCTGACTGATACATGCAAATCGAAGAGGTGTTGCAAGTGGCTAAGGCCAACATCATCAAAATCTGGAGCGGCATCGAAGGCTGCAAAGAAGAGGTCATCTGGGCATGTGGGGGGCTACCTGCAGGGCCACCCCCTCATGAGGGTTGAGACATCTCACACACACCCGGGAATCATCAAGAGCTGTTGCTGGGTCACTGGACCGTCAAGTATACGAATCTCGATCATGCTGAAAGGAGCTGGAGAAACAATCAAGTCAAAGGGAAATGAGATATCCCTTTTCCTGATCCGAGGCACCGAACAAGAGTGGAAGCTGGAACCAAGGTACACCGCCCTCTAGACCTGGCTTCTGGAATGAATGTGTTGATGTCGAAAAAAGGAGGTCCGCCATAGGTGAGGCAATGAGAGATCCTCAACTAAGGCACGAGAGAAAAGAGTAGAGCGATGGACAGACTAACACTAATGATGATAGTGAAGTGGAAAGGACTGAGTAGCGAATGGACGACTTCCCTTGTTAGAGCATAAAGAGCATGGATGACATGGCAGTGACTGACACAAGATCAGAAGGGATAGGGGACAGTGGGACTGAAGGTCATAATGTGCGACACAAGAGAGGGACCAAGCAATGAAGGATGGAGGGCTATAGTGGGGTGTAAAGGGACGTGATATAGACTCCATGGATGCAATGATGACTCAACTTGGATGCTCTAAACAAGGGCGACTCGATGGTGCTGCCACACAGTAAAGGCCCCAATGGGGAACCATGGAAGCATGAGTACAAGGTGGGAACTCATGACAAAAATCAACACGAACATGGACAAGTAAGGGGGCAATACGGTGCCCCAAGAACAAGTGTCGTAAGTGAGGAAATTCGATTTTAAGGAGCGGTGAAGTGACCCTTCTTGGACAAAATGTGTCTGGGTGAAGTATCAAATCACCAAAAAATAACAGAGACCCATTTTAGAGCTCAGTGAGAGCTTTCCAGCGGTGCTGACGGTTCGTCGAACGGAGCTACGGTGTGGTCGCAGCAGGCGAAAGAAGAAACAGGAGTTCTCTTTTAATAAGGCAGTTTTCCCTCCAAAATCATTCATTTGCTATTGTTGCTGTGGTGAATGTGGAGAGGAGAGAAGGCCCTAAATCTTGCGGCGAACGTAGCGGACAAACCGACCGTTGGAATCGAGATTTGTCAGTTGCAGGTAAGAGGCCTAACCTTTCTCTTGCATTTTGATTGATTACATTTTCAATTTAGGGCCCAGAATCCCAGAAACAGCCCCTCCTGCATCTCTACGGCTGGGTCGCACTTTTTGGGGAAAAAAGTGCGACCTAGTACGCAGGTATCAGGGCAAAAAGTGTGACCTGGTCCAGAAAAGAGCAGAAAACTGCGACCTGGGAGATGAGGGGGTTTTGGTGCTGTTTTATGGCTGGAAGTTGGGTTTTGGTGTTTGGTTATGGTTTTCTCGATCTGTACGCTGACAAAAATGATGTGTTTGTGCAGGTATGGCAAAGTTACGGGTCAACTGGAGAGAGAGAGATTTGGGGACACTACGGACAGAGATCCAGGCAGATCAGGGCGTCCGCCGTGTATTGGCCAGATTTGGGGTTCTCAAGTTTTTGGAGAACCCTTTGATGAGAGCAGGGGAACCGTTACTGGCCCGGATTATCAGTTACTGGGATCCAGATCAGGAGATCTTTGTAGTGCAGGGGCACAGGATCGAACTGACGGTCCAGGACGTGTACTTCCTTACTGGTCTCCCGCCACTGGGGATGGTGGGAAACACACAGCCAGTGTTGCCGCGGGGGCGACATATCATGGAGTTCGTGGAACGTCATTGTCGACCAGGTCTCCAAGTCAAGGGGACTCGAATACCGATCGGGGATCTAGAGAGGCTAGAAACTCGTGCAGTGGCCGCAGCTGTGCTGCGAATCCTGGGCATCCAGGCGTTCCATCACATCACTGGGGGGCAGATGATGATAGTGGAAAGTGTGTTGGGTGGGACCTACTATGGGTGGGCCCAAATGATGTTGGTGTCGCTAAAGCGACAGTTGTCACTATGCAGGCGGCAGGTGAACCATGACTGCTCATATGGGACTTTTTTGTGCGCCTTCTTCTTTGAGAAGATCCCGACCTTGAGGCCTCGTGTACAGCTTCCAGATGGGGGCCCGAGAGAGCCCAGGATGCGCCGTTGGGGACGGCTACTGTGCAGAGGAGGAGGAGGGGCGGTCGGGCGAGTGTTTCGACCGGATTTTTTTGCCTTTTGGGATCAGATGCCATTGTACATAGACGACTATCCCTATAGTGGGATGAGCTACTGTGGAGATCCAGACCTGCCACTTCCGCCTGGTCGAGTCTGGGGGCCCGATGGTAAGTGACAGATTGCGATTCTTGTATGGGCATGTTAAAGTATTTTGAATAGTAATGCATGGTACTGATTCATGTACTTTTGGTATGCAGATATAGCACCGGTGAAACCGGCCGGATATATGGGACGACTGGCAGCGTCTGGAGCTACAGGATCAAGAGCAGCATAGAATGAGGATGCATCTGCCCTACTGGAGGACATCCGATGTAGATGCGAATGGTTGTTGACCGGAGTATCAGAGCGTGGGTGGCAGGACTTAGATGACCAATTCATAGAGCCATGTGTTGGTCTACCCTCGGAGTGGCGAGGTGTCATGCGGCGCATGGTGATGGCCGGTCAGGCGATGCGCGATCTACAGGCTACACGGGCAGAGCCATTGGCCCGGGATCCTCCAGATAGTGATTAGGGGTGGGGCATGTGGTGCCTCCTATGATGTATGTAGGGGCAGATGGTGCCCCCAGTTTTGAGTTTTTTGTAACATGCTATGGGCATGTCATATGTATCAGAGTAGATGGACTCTAAACACATGTTTTGCGACACATATTATGGATATGCATCGTTATTGTTTTTTATGAATGTTATTGTCTTGTATGAAATGCGTGTGATAAATGCCAGTCTAGAACTTGGTTTGCAATACTATCTACATAGTGATTCTATTCTCGAGGTACATGATTGAAAGTTATGGTTTCAAATGCACGTATCAAGAGTTTCACTCGTAAATAGCGTCTAAACAGGACGGGGTTATGCACACGATAAACACCATTTAGTTGCATTACAAGAAGGAGGGAATCCAAACAAACGTGCAGATGGAGGATGCGATGAAAGAGGGCATCGGCTAAGAGACCACGCACTGCATCATATTCGGCCTGATTATTGGTGGCAGAACCAATGCAGACCCCGTCGGAAAGAACAAGGGCATGCAAGGGGGTAAAAATGGCCCAACCTGCCGCGGCTAGATTCCGGGAGTAACGACTTGCACCATCGGCGTAACCGATAAAGGGAGTGGACTGGGGGTCCTGCGGAGCGGTGTGACAAGACAACAAATGAGAGGAAGAGGGAGAATGACAACAGCGTGAGTGGAAAGAAGACATCGAGCGGCAACTGCGGGAGGGAGTGCAAGGGGCAGGATGAAGATGACTCACATAAAAGCTGGAAGGTTGTATATGAGGGCTATCAGAAGTACGGTGGGAACTCGGGCTGCGGAGTTCAACAGAGATACGGGTGGGGAGATCTCAGGTAGGGGCGGAAAAGAGGGGATCCGGCGAAACGACAGGGGAGGATGCAGGGGGACTGGGTTCCAGGTGCCTCGCAGAGGAGGATAGGTAAAGAATGGTCAAGGTGGACTCCGTCATCTGAACATCAGGGGGGGGAATGACGATGGGAGCGGGGGGATATTTGAGTTGACCCGAGGCATACTGCACGAGGATGGGAGAGGCGGATTGATTTTGTTCAACCTCATACTCTCGAACAACCTCTAAAGAGGCGCGGTAATGTGTCAGGTGAGGACAATGGTGGGAGTAATGGCCATGGACACCGCACAAAGCGCAGGGTTTGTTGTTGCGGAGAGTCTTGGCGTTCTTGGTTACGGACGAAGAAGGAACGGAGGTTTCAGGGACCGTAGACTCGGGGAACGCGACTTTAACCATGGGCTGGATACGGGGCAACTCAGGACAAGCATGGGTGGCATGGCCGGCGACATCACACAAGGCACAGGGCTTGGCGGGTGGGGGAGGGGTCGGGTCAGTCGTGGTGGTCTTATCTTTGGGTGCCCCCTTACGGAATTTGTTTTTCTTCCCGAGAGCTGTCACGACAGGAGAAGGATCCTGTGGAGGTGTTGGAGGCACATTGGCAACGGAGGAAGCGAGGGGGACCGGTTGGACTGGTGTCAAAGCCATGTAGGGTTTGGGGTGACCAGGAGGGGTGGCGGCTGGAGGGTCAAGGTACCAGACCGGAATGCCCAAGGTCAGGTTAGGGAGAGAGAGGGTGGCCATGACGGGGAAAGAATATACTCCGGGAGGGGGAGCCAGGAAAGGGATCTGCCCAGCAGGTTAATGACCAGGAGGGACAGCTCCGAGATGGTTAAGGCCAGGGGGAACTGAGCCAGGAGGATAAAGGGGTTCAGGGATACCAGCTGTAAGAGGAGGGCCAAAAGGAGGAGGTCTGGCTGGCGGAGATGGGTGGCTAGGAGCGGGTTACGGAGGGCGAAGGGGAGGTTGCGGGCTAGCCGAAGCAGGCCACTTAAGGGCAGCCTGAGACGATTGCATCATGCAAACATTCGATAAGCTGGGATCAGTGATAGGAGGAGGGGGGAGACAAGGAAAAGTTCCAAGCAGGGAGGAGTCCTTGTAAACGCCAGGGGAGACGCTGGTCAAGGAATCGACGATTTGCTTATTGGCTACAGAAGAGTTGGTGGTTTCAGGTGAGGCCTAAGAGGGGGGCTCATGATATGTCAACTGGTCAATGGTGACTATCTTTCCATTATGGGGGAAAGACATCTTGCGAAAGACCGCGGATGGGACAGCAGACATAGCATAGGTGTAGCTTCGCCCCAAAAGAATGTTGTAGTCTAGCGGGGAGTCAATGACTTCGACGTCAACGCAAACAGTCTTACCGGCGAGGGTGATAGGGCAATTACGAAACAAGCCAATGGGCTGGGAGGCATGACCGTCCCACGCTCTAAGGGTGATCGTGGAAGGGGCCAGCTCAGGGGATCTGAGTTGCTTCCAAACCGAAGCGGACATCACGCAAGTGGATGCCCCCTCGTCAATTATACACCGGGAAACGATGGCGTTCCATATTTTGACTGAGATTTGGAAGGCGACGGAAGGAGGAAGGGGAGGATGGTCTGATTGAGTGGCATCGAAAACAATCATTTGGTCATCAACAGGATCTACAGCGCCCACGGAAAATAGTAGAGCCTTCTTTTGGGAAGGGCACGACTGGAGGAGTTCCAGTGTGGAAATGGCAGCAGGGGATTGCGCCAAATCATCTACTATGCTGTACGACTAAGCGGCTCGACCGGAAGCAGCATTTTGGCATAATGGTCCCTTCGGAATCTTGGTATGAACCTCAATTTTGGGTTGAGGGATGTGTAAGGGGCCACTGGATGTCGAAAGAGGCTCTGTAGAACCTGAAGAGGGAGGCTCGGAAGCAGACTGAGCAGGAGGCTTGGGGTACTGGCGAGACCGAGTTTGAAGGTGTAGGTCGACGGTTGAGGATGGATCAGAGTTCATCATAAGGATCTGGTAATCAGAGGAACTAGAAAGGGAAGGGGGGGTGGCTACCTGGCTGTCGGGCGGTTGGGTAGCCACGAATCCTTGCTAAGGGAAAGGATCAGTAAACACAGCTGGCTGGGTAGTGGACACATTAGGAGGAGCATGAGGGGAGGCATGCTGTCCGCGCAATGTGGCTTGAGACTCCCACATCTGCCTCATCTGGGGTAAGAGGGGACAATCGTGGGTGTAATGACCATAAACACCGCAACACGAACAGGGCTTATTTGTACGAAGCGGCCTGTCCAGCTTGGGCTGAGTACCCTGTTGCTGGTTGGCAGTGTTAGGGTCCACACCGGGATTGGGTCCATGGGTACCAGGGGCAGATTGATTTGGATTGCCTCTCCGCCTTCTTTGAGAAGAAGGGGGGTTAGTCGCGCCCTGCTATGCAAATACTTGCCCGGGAGGGGGCTGTAGGTGCTGTTGCGGGGGTTGAGAAGGCAATGGAGGTGGAAGCGCATATGCTAGAGGAGCTGGCATACTAGGCTGCGGATAAAAGTACTAGTTAGGTTGGGCAGCATTGAGGTAAGCAGGAGGTTGGGCAAAAGGGGGAGGCATGCCGTATCCTAGATACATGCTACCGGGAGGGGGAAGAGTGCTAGAGGTGTTGGACCCTCTGAGGGGGAGACCGTAGCCCATAGGAGGTTGAGCAGGCGGATGTGAAAGGGCTCCAATGATACCGTCGACGGAATGAGATGCCCCCGGGGCGTTAGCGCCACCGGGCCTGGGGAGGTCAGGGAGAACGGTATAAACATAACCAGATTGAGCGTAGATCAAGTCATACTTCAAAGCTATTTGGAGGGCGGCTTCTTCAGTTTGAGGGAAATGGGAGGCGATATCTTTGCTGATGGGAGTTGGGAGGGTGCAGAGGAACCAGTCCATATAAACCCGATCTTCGAAGGGAGGGACTCGACATAAGCTCTGTCTTCTTCACCATTCCTGAACATGGGCAAAAAGGCGGGTTGAAGAGGATTGCTTAAAGGAAGTCAAGAGCTCAGTGCCAGTGTCGTATCGGAGAGGGAGCTGGAAATAGGACAAAAAGGCTTGGGCAAGGGTTGCAAAGGTGGTATGGGAAGAGGTGGCTTGTTCGACATACCATTTAGAAGCTTCGCCGGTAAGCGTGCGTTGGAATAAACGAAGACGGATGGAGTCATCGGTAATGGAATTGGAGGAACGCCACATGTGGAAAGATCGGACATGAGTGGTTGGATCTTCTCCAGCAAGGCCTTCGAACTTAGGGATGTCGGAGGGGAGCTTGGTTGGCATAGCAGGCCAACCAACATTGTGGCGAATAGGGTCATTGATCAACTGATTGAAATCGGGGAGGCTGAGGCCTGCAATGTACGGCAGTAAAGGTGTGGCCGAGGTAGTTCCCGTGGTGGTTCCGCTAGTAGTAGGTCCCACATTGGGGCCTGGAGGACTACTAGCGTTAGGCCCTGGACCAGACATGGTGAAGGTGACAGGGGGAGAACCAGGAGGAGAAGGAGGACCCGATGAATCAGGGGAGGAGTCGGAGTGCAGACTCGGAGGAGGACTGGCTCGACGACGGCGGGTCGGAGCAGGTTGATCGACCGGAAACTGAGGGTGAAGGCCAAGAAGTCTCCGGGAAAGGCGCCTTGGGGGCGCAATGATGACAGGAAGAAGGAAACCGACAGGGGCAGAAAGGGACAGAATCAATTGAGGTCAAGGGCAGAAAAGGTGCAGTGACAATTGATTTTAGAGCCTTTTGCCAGGCGGTGTTAACCAGGTGCTTCTTCGCTTAGGGTCAGTGTGTGGCGTGCGTTAATTTTAATTTTTAAACCCTTTCCTTTTTTAGAGCAAGAAAACAGTGTGTTGTGTAACTGAAAATAAACCTACAGAGAACAGTATATAATGCTGAAATAACAGAAAAATAACAGCTACTGGTGCAGCGATCTAACCCAAGCAGGCGGGTCTCTCAAAACTAATCTGGAAAGAAAGGGAAAAATCTAGGCAAAACACATGGTAAAGAGGCCAATAGATCTAAGGTCAAAAGGGACAGGGATCTAAAGAATAAAGCTGCTGAAAAGAGGTGCAGATCACAGCCAAGAGACAGAGGCAAGGTGGCTGGAAAAAAGGGGAGGAAATCAGCAAAAAGCGAAAAGGACAGGAAGGAGGTCCTAAAGAGAGGTCCAGACAAAACAATAAGAGGTGATTTGAAAGGAAAAGAGGCTGATTTCAATGGATCTGAAAGGGAGGTAACAGATCTGGAAAAAAGGAGGTTGAAGCTCTGAAAAACCGACGGCTAAAACAGCTAAAACTCTTCCACAAAACGTGGAGGGTACTAAAGCCCTAAGGGGCTAGGTTCCCACTTAGATGAGTAAAAACAGATCAGAACTTGGTCAAGGCGGGCTGAGAGAGAGGCTGGAAGACCCTGACAGAAGCTGCAGCAGAACCCAGAAAAATTGCAGAAAAATCACTGAAAAACTGGCAGGTCGCAATTTCTGACCTGTTTTCAGTGCAGGTCGCAAAAAAGGGGCAGAAAAGTGTGACCTGGAGGTCCAGGTCGCAGTTTATGGGCCAAAAAGTGTGACCCCCCGTTCCGGTTGTCTCGGCAGCAGATTTTCAGAAAAGTTGCCGTCTAAGTTGCGGCTGGTGTCGCTTACCTGCGCAATAGGGCCAGAAACACACGGAAGTTAGAAATTTTAATTTTTTAGGGTTTTATGTGAGAAAAATGACATAAAAAGAGGAAAAATAAGCAGCTGAAAAGAAGCCCTAGGGCTTGAAGTAGCTGGATATGTAGGAATATGAAAAACGACAGCGGTCGTAATTTAAAACCCGTGTGGAGTCGCCATTTGTTAGTATGAATCCTTCGTCGAAGTGTACGAAAAAGGACCACTTTAGCTACGCATAACTAATAGCCCTAACAACAGAAATGACTGCCAATATCTTCAGATCTGCAGTTATTTTGACAAGATAATAGCTGCAAAACACCAGATCTATGTATGGAAAGACATTAAACAGTAAAAATAAGGGTTTGCTCCATATACCAGTAGACAAGACAAGAACAATTTTTGAAAGAATTTTTATATTAATGGGGCACCTGGGAGGAAAACAAGAAGGTGTATCCAATTCTCCTCAGTGGAATGGGTTCTTGGAAGTCCTCAGCACTTCAGATCTAAGCTTTCTCTCTCTTGTAGGTGTAGAAAACCCAATGCAAAAATGGAGCTCAATGGGAGCAAATGATGAAAATGAGACCAAGTGTATAGATCCAGAGTGATCTAGTAGGCAACAAAAGGTGAGGAATGATGGGGAAAAACCCTCCTATTTATAACAAAATATTGGGTCATTCTAGATCTTGGTGCATGATTAAAATAATGTTAACCAAATCTAGATCCACCTTTTATGGAATATTTTATTATATTTTTTGGAGGGAAAGGGTGTTTGACTTCGGTCAAATCCCTTGATTAGTGAAAAATAAATAAATAAATGATTTATTTATCTTTTTAAGGAAGTGGTTGGAAGATAATCAAATAAATAATGATTTATTTGATTATTGGTGGGTGATTTGGTCATATTTAACAAGGAATATTATCTAAATAAGATTTAAATAGTTATTCCTAGAAAATAATAAGATAACTAAGGGTTTATCTCATTAATTTCTTTGTTTTTGGGTTAAACATGACTAGGAATAATAATTAAATTATGGTTTAATTAATTATTCCATGAGGAAAATCAAACAAATATAGGTTTGTTTAATATTTTCCTTTTGGGGTTTCCTGTTTGGACCATAAACAACCTAATAAATGTGGTTTATTAAGTTATTTAACATAGTGAAGGCAATTTTACTTAGGGTAAAATTGGTCTTACATGGTGTACTTGGGTCCATCTAATGATGATAGGTTAGATGACCAAAAAATGGTGTAACACCTAGGGTTTGTGAGAGTGTCCTATAGCTAAGTCATCATTTTGCTAGAATGGTGAAACAACCAAATTCTACTCTTTTGACAATACTTTAGTCTTCTAAGTTTGACTGAGACTTTGAGAGTTCCTAAGGGATACCTAGGATGTTTTTACTCAACTTCCCACCGTGATCGCCATTATGTTAGAGAGAAGTGGGATGAATAAATAGGATAGCATACTCAGTTCGACAGGGGTTTTCTGTGAGTCTTGAAAGATATCCAGCAGAAAGGTCCCACCGTGATCACTATTATGTTAGAGAGTAGTGGGATAAATCAACTGGATAGTATTCCTATTGGAGCATTCGAGAATTTATTGTAGTAGGCCTACTGGAGGCTAGTGGAGTCGCCAGGTGGATGTGTTTTATTGTTTTTAGAGATAAGTTTTTATGGTCCATCGCCAATGACCGATAGAAACCAATCTAAGGATGTTTTTGTGAGGTTTTTTACAGAGTTTTTATATGTAGCATAGTTTTTAAGAGTGTCCTATACCTAGTTCATCACTTAAATAAGGTGGTGAAACAAAGAGAGTTTACTCTAAATGACTTTATAGGCTGCTTGTCTGATTTTAATTTTGAAGGACTAATGAGTCTACAAGAGTTTGCTAGGCTGTTATGTACTTAGTGTGTCCCACCGTGATCGCCCTTATGTTAGTGTCCTGTAATTTGGCAGATTGGTAAACCAAATGACAGGGTAACATCAGACCAAGCTTTGGAATCCTAGGACCTAGCTTTCCTGGACTCAGAGAGGGCTCTCTCTATTATGCGAAGGATGTGAACTTGTTCGCTTTGTATGTTTGATTTTAGGCTAGCTGTTAAGTATGTTTTGGTTTGTTTTGGGTTTTTAAGGTAAACTGATCAAAAATGAAAAATAGAAAGAGAGTTCATCAAATCAACAGGGCTATGGGGTCAGAAAAAGTCAAGACTATCTAAATGGTGGACAAGGTATTACTGTAGGGCTGATTTAGTCAAGGTAAATGGATTCTTTGGGTGAAAGTGAAGTGAAATGAACATTAATTTTGTGAAATAAAAAGAGATCTTAAACATATATAGTTTTAAAGCAGGTATTCATGAAGTAGGGCAAACCATAAATCTCTATGAATAAAACTCAAACTAATACATATGAAAGATGAACAATCCGGCGATACATAGAAGCATAAGAACCTCTAACTCTAGAAAATCACCTTCAGCTATTGGGAAAACAAATAAGATAAACAAACAACTCAATCTATGAAGAGGGAACTCCTAAACAACATATCTTGAGCTTTCGGGAACTCTGAAATAAGTTTGTAAGCATGGACAAAGGGCAAGATCGAACGAGACCTATTTGACTTAACTAAAATAACCAATATTTCGTAGAAAGATTTCAGAAATGGAGTTTTGAGAAGCTATAAGTAAGCAGGGCATACCTTAAATCATACAAGATAGCAAAACATATTGACCATAAATGAAACAAATAACAATTTCTTGATGGACCTAAAGAGCAGTTAATAACCCTTTAGAAATTATCAAGAAGAGGAAAACATCAAAGCTGTAACATGCAGGATGTTTGAGGTGCTTCCATGAGCATGTCTCAACATATACTTTTCTGATCTACAACAAATGAGAAGTATGGAACGTTAATGAAAAGAAGGAAACATAAACAAATCAGAGAAACATCACCATTCACCAAGCCATGGAATCCTACACACAATGCTCCTCCACCATCAAGCCAAGCAAGACATCATCCACTTCATAAAACAAGTATTTCTTCCAAGCTCATAATGCTATGTATTGCTCTTAATATATCAAGTTCTGCCTCTTTGTTACAATGAATCCTCTTGATTTATATAAGACAAAGAGGAGGAAACCCACCTAGAGCAACTAGAAGGCCATTGGCCAAAAATAAATATCTAAAACTGTCCTTGAGGCCTAACAAGGTCCAAGGCACAAAATATCCTTCAAAAATATCTTTTCAGACCAAAATAGCAAAAAAGAATCACTTTTAAGGCCTGACACATAAGATAAAATTTCTTAACGCACATTTGGCCCAGTCATCACTCAGAAAACTGCTTTTCAGCAAAATCTACAGGAGCGTAGCACCAAAAAAAAGTATGTTTTGCAGTGCAGTTTTGGCGGACTTCTCGATGTCAAAATGAGTCTCGTTATGGCTCGTTGGAAAGCTACAGATGCCTACTTTCCAAAACTATTTTATTTTTTCCAATTTGATGCCTAGAAGTTAGTCAAAAAGTAGAAATAGTGAAAAAACCCAGGAGTGTAGCACCTGCTGATGTTAGGGGAAGAAAGGTAAAAAATGGTTGTTTTTGGCCTTTTTGAGGAACTAAAACAGCTTCATTTGATCTGAAAATTTTTGAACATGTTCCTTTGATGTCAAGGAATCCAAAAATATAATTTTCTTCAGCTGAGGATGCTCTGAGAAAGGGTTAAGGCACCCATGATTTTATGCTTTTAGGCCTAAAATTCACAAAAAACAAGAATGTGTCCAAAATTGCCTTATTTTGGTGAGCAAACCCCTTAATGGTTTTTAGAAACATGTAATGAAGCTTGGGCTAGAATTCTAAGCTGAAATTGGCCTTTTCCATGTTTTTCCACCGGGTGCCTCCTTTGGGTAGCTTTGAGTTTTTTTCGGGCAAACTGATTTAGCTTCTTGTAATGTTCAGTCATTCTTCTTTGTAGGCCTAAATCCTTGTTTTCTTTATCTAATTTAGTCTCCAAATGCCTATTTTCCCTCTCTAACCAATACTCTTTGTCATCTTCAATTTCTAAGGAAAGGAGCTCCGTAAGAGGGTACTTTTGTGCACGAGTTGATTATTCTTCTTTTTGCTTTTGCAATGCTCTTCTAAGACCCATGGTCCTAGGCCTCTTTCTTGCTGGTTATTTGTCTTCATCATTATCCGCATACTCACCCATGTATTATTCAAGTTTTTCTTTTGAATTTTGCGTTTCTTTTTTATATCTGATTTCCCGGGCTTCATAAATAGCCATTTGTCCGCTCATCTGTCTGTTTTGTATTTGCAAAAAGCGGATAAGGTCTTTTGACTTTTCTAGGTCATTTTCCAAGTCTTTAATCTGAGCCTCTCGGTTTTGCAAAAGAGATCTAAGAATTCTGGCCTCATCTTCTTTAGCATCACTATCCAACTGTATTAGTTCGAACTCCCTCTCATGCTCATGATTGCTTTCTTGTTCTTCAATTTTCTCCTTGCCTTTGCCTTTGATGAGCTTCTTTCCTCTGGTTTTCTTAAGCAATTCAATCTTGCTCTGTTTTGGCAATTTACCTCTACTCCTTAATGCCCTGGTGACATTGCTTGGCACTGTTTGAATATTTTTTCCTTTTACTGTTTTAGTGGTTTTAGCCTTCACCACTTTTGATGGAAGGAGCATGGCCCCTTGCCTTGGAGAGGCAATAAAAACATGCTCTTGACTTTGCTAATGATGAGTGAGAGGAGGAGTTAATACCTTGGCTTGTTTAGTTTGGTCTCCTATAGCCTTAGGGATGTCCTCTTCTCCAAAAACATTCTCTGTTTGCACTTATTGGTTACTTTTTTGTGGGGAATTTCCTTGTTCATTAAATTTGATATTTGTAATGAACTCATCATCATAAGCAATCTCAGAAGATCATGTTCTTTTTTTGTTTGGTGAGAGATGTCTAGGTCTGCTGTTTTTTCCTTTCCAAAACTATCTCTGCCTTCATCCATCTTCCTGTTGTCATGACTGTTTTTATTACTTCCCTCTTTGTTGTGATTGCTTCCATCATTTTCATCTTGACCTTGGTCTTCAATGGTGTCACTGTTTTTTCTATTTAGGCCTTGACTGTTTTGACTGTTTAGGCTGCCTTCTTCATTACTGTTTTTATTTTCTTCTTGATGGGTGCCTCTTTTACTATCATTGTTTTGCTGATAGCTACCTCCTTCTTTACTGTCTTCACTGTCTCTCTGTGGGCTGCCACTACCTTGACTGTTTTTCTGTGGGTTGCCACTTTCACCATCTGTCCCTTTGTCATCCCTTTGTGAGTTGTCTTTATCATCATTAGTGTTTTCACCTTCCTCTTGAGGGTTGCTTTCATGATCGTTGTATTGCTGACCAGTGCCTCCCTTACTATCCTTACTGTCTTTACTATCTTCTTGAGAGCTGCTTCTATCTTTATCAAATTTGCTGCTTCCACTGAGCTATGGACTGTCTGCCTCATCATTCTTACTTTTCCCTCTACTGCTGCTTTCATCACTTTCTTATTCTTTTTCACCATCACTTCCTTGTTCTTCGTCACCAACACTTCCTTGTTCTTTTTCACCAACACTTCCTTTTTCTTTTTGACCAACACTTCCTTGTTTGCTTTTACTGCATTCTTCTTTCTCACTGTCATCTATGGAGGATGACTCAAGAGAGGAAGGTGAGACATAGTGTGTGGAGGGCGAGGAAGGAGTATGAGGAGGAGTTCGAGATAAAGATGGCATAATTTTCAATAGCATGGAAGAGGAAGAGGTGAAATCATGGTGAGTGATAAAGGTTTCCCAAGAAATGCCTTTTTGCTCCAGCTGGTGAGTCATGATGACCTTAACAAGGGAGTGATGGAAATAAGCTTGCCTTTTTGTCCCTTGATGCTCATAATTTCCTTTTGGAGGCATAATGACTATGATATTTCTCTGAAAATTCAAAAAAACAGCCCTTTGTAGATGAAATGAAGGTGAGGAATCAAAAAACACTCTTATAGTTCAAGAACTGGACGGGGAGGCATAATTTTACGAGAAATACCGTGAAAAAGCCTTTATGTGTGATGAAGACCAAACTATGGAAAAAAATTTGCAATTTTGGCCTTTTCTATAGAAAATCTGGCAGTACTGTGCTTTCTCACTCGGGAGTGTAGCACCACTGCACAGGAGCACCACGTCTATTGCAAATTTGCACTGTGATCTCCTACAGGAGCGTAGCACTAGTGTACAGGTGCGTAACACCAAAAATGTCTTTTTGCAGCAAGGTTTTGGAAGCCTTCCCTGTGTCAAAATTGGGCCTGGAATGGCTCGCTAGAAAGCTACGGATGTATATTTTCCAAATATACTTGATTTTTTTTATTTGGTGTTCCTTTGGATGTCCAAAACCTGACTGTCCCAACACTGGTAAAAAATGGTGAATGCTGGTGCAAAAATTTAGAGTGATGTTGCAAGCAACTTTTGGATGCCTTCCTCAATTCAAAATTGAGGTCATGATAGCTCATTGGAAATCCCTTCAAGTCTAGTTGTCATTTCACTCATGAAGCAAGTCATTTGGATACTCCATCGGTAAGAAAATGAGATTTTCCCAAGGTTACTCCAGATGTGCAAAAATTCTCCGGTGACACCTGTATTTTTGACATTTCTCCCAAACCATGATACCTTTGTAAAAACAGAAGGAGGTTTTTCTTATTGGGATTATTATGGAAAAAAAACTCTCTCACGTTTTTCAATTACATCTTTTTTTGGTCATAAACACATTTTGAAGAAAAACTGGCCCTGGGTGTGACATATGGCTTGTCTTCAAAAAATCAACGCCTTCCTGCTTTTTTGCTGAAGATGAAATGGAAATGAATAAGGTTGTTGGGGTATTTTTATCCAGATTTTTCCAAACAGTAAAATTAGTTTGAAAGCCCTGCACCCTCCACTTATCATTGAAGGAGGTGTCTGCTTTGCTCTTTGATGCCCTTTTTGCACATTCATTCAATTTTGGTGAAAAGCTTGAAACATTTCCCACAGTGGTTTATCTAAACATTGTTTGGCAAACAGAAAAATAATCTTCACTTTTTAGTATGAAGACAAATCTCCCTTTTTTCAAACTATAAATTGTGCCCTCTTCTTATCACTGAAGGAGGTACTTATAAAAAGCTCTGTGCCCTCTACTTATCACTGAAGGAGGCAATTCAAACCAAAATCTGTGCCCTCTGCTTTATAATTGAAGGAGGAAATTCAAATGGTTTATCCTTTATCAATCTATTATGAGACATGTTTCTTGTAGAAATTTATTGTGGAGATAATGAACGTGTAAGATATTTCAAACTCCAACATATCTGCTTTGTGTCTCTTAGGTTAACTCTCTTTGGTGTAACCTCTCCTTTGCAGTAACTTTAGCTTCCTTTGTGATGATAGTGCTTTTGATGATTTTCAGCCTAGGTTGCAAGGGTATGAAAAGACATTTGTTCCATTTTTATGTCTTTCACTTTGATGCATAAAGACTATTGGAGGTCCTTTTGCCTGAACTGCCATATATAATCTTAAAGTGCTGGTTTTTCAGAGTTGCAACCTAGATGTTTGGAAAGAGAAAAAAAGTACCTTGTGGAGTGACATGGAGTGCTTGGTGAATCGTCTTTCAGCCTTTTCTTCTTATTTTCCATGATGGATGATTCCTTGACATCTTTAGGTAATTTTGATTTGCAGAGATAAACCAGTTTGTCCCTCTTCCTCTCAGCCCTGTATTTACTTTAGTCTCCAAACAGTCAGTTGTCTTTTGACTTGAAGCCCTTCTTTGAAATGTTTCTTTGCGCCCTGTGTCTACTTATCACTGAAGGAGGTAAAGCAAACATAACTGTTTATGTCCTCTGCTTATCATCATTGAAGGAGGCTTTTAAAACACAATTTGTATTACCTTTTGTCCAATTTTCTTATGAGACATGTTCTTATAGAGTCTCACTGTGAAACCCATGGGCAGGTAATGTATTTCCAAATGATTAATTTTTGTTGTGTCTGTCTTAGGAATAACTCTTCTTTGTAGAAATTGTAGCTTCATTGGGGATAGTAGTTCTTTTGATGATTTTGAATCTAGGCTATAGGTGTATAAAAAGACATTTGTTTCTTTTTATGCTTTTTATTTTGATGCCTAGACTGCTGGAAGTCTTTTTCCATAAAACTGCCACACCTTTGTACTCATTTTTCCAAGATGAATAATTATTTGACCTTCTTGGTGTTTTTGATTTTGCAGGGATGAATCTTGTTGGCTTTCTTCTTCTTAAACCTGTATTTTCTTTTTTTCTCAACAGTCAATTGTTCTAGCTTTGAAAATTTTCCTTGAAGTGTCCCCTTGTTCTGAACTGCTTAATGCCATCTATCCTAGCACCCCTGCAGAGATGCATTGATAAAATGTCTTTGACCATTAGAGACCCTTTCTGTGGTATCATGATGATAATGTTTGAAAATCCACTTGATCACTTTTCTTCGGACATAGGACCTTCTTACTCTGTTTCTTCCTGAATTTGAACCTTATAAGCTTTTCTAAAACAAAACACAACGACCATTTTGATGGTGTATGACCTAGGGGTAAACAAGGGTTTTTTTTTTGCCAGATAAGAAGAGAGGATGGCTGACTGATATTGAAAACAGGGTTTTTGACTACATATATTCTTCTCAAGATACTTACCCTAAACACCATTACCTAGACCTAGACACTTTGTCATAATTTCTAAAGGGTTTCATAGACATAGTCAAGTCATCAAATGGACATTCAAACAGTGAGAGGGGAAAAAGACAACTTGTCTTATGCTTTGACAGAGAGCTCCGCGAAAATAGAGGATTTTGGATATCAGAGATAAAAATCTTATGACAGTTATGGATAGGGTAAGGTTTACTGATCTAGGACATGACTGAAAACTGATGACCACTTCTATCACAGTCTAGAAAAGAGGGGGAAAAAGATAAAAATTTTCTCTGAGGAGTTTTCTAGAGGACAAATTGACTGTTTGAAATTGGTTTCTAGAAAACCTTGACAAGGCATATAGTCATCTAAACAAGTGAAAAATATTGATGACTAACACCTTGTTCTTAAGAGGACTTACTGATAATGGTAGAAAAAATTTGAATCTATTAGGACAAGGTGATATTTCTCAACAAAATTTTGATAAAATTTGTGAATTATGCCGGAAATTTTCAAGAAATCAATATAGATTCGATAGAGGAACTTGAAACAGAAATAGAAAAATTGAATCTACTGATGCTATGATTATTGGTCTAGAAAATAAAATGGAAAACATGAAAATTGATATAATGAAAACTGTTACCAAACAGTTAGACTCCTTAAAATTCCAGCAGAAACTCATAAAGGAACAAGAGTCATTATGTATTTTTTGTCCTAAATGTAGAGACAAGCATCCCCCTAAAGAATGTCCTCTTAATTTGAAAGAAACTAATAAGTGTGTTATTTATGCAGAAGACCATACCACAGAAAAATTCCCCTCTATATTAGGACTTAAAGCTATATTTACAGGGGGATAGCCTGAAGCTAAATACTTGAATACTATGGGAGCAAGAAGGAATTGGCCTCAGGTAGGTACAGGTATGGCTCTTCAATTTCCTCTGTTAGCCCCCTATGAATTTTTTGACAAGAAAACAAGGGGTTAAAATATTTTTTGAGCCTTCAAGGATTTTTCCTCTGAAAACACATCATCCTTGAAGCCTCCTTGTGCCTTTTTTCCTTTGATAAGTCCTCACTGCTGTGTCCATGAGAAAAAGCCTCTCTGTCCGTGAAGGAAGTTTGCCCAAAAGGCCTCCATTTCCCTTATTTCATCCCCATTAAGCCTCTGTTTTCATCATCTCTTTCCCCTTTGCAATTCCTCCAAAACTCCCCACTTGTCCTTCAAATCATCCTAATTCCCCTTTCAAACCTTTCAAATACCTTTGTTTGGCTTAAAAAACCCCTTATTCTCCCCACCGAATCCCTCTTTTGGCCTTAAAATGCATTGAAATTAGGCCAAAAACCCACTTTTTATTTATAATAGGCTAAGCCCCTTTTCATCTAGCCCCCTTAACCACTTCCCCACGTGACCTGCGCCCAGAACCAAGCGCTTAAGCCCCAGGCGCTTATCAGAATCGGAACAATCGGGAAGTGAATTTCTTTGTTAAGTTTAATTCTTCCGATGCGATGGTGTATTTGCCCTATTGGCCTTTGAAACAATCTCTGTCGTTGATATGCAAAGATCTAACGGTCCACATAGGTCCTATCGTGCCCCAATCACACTCCTTCGTAAACCTTTCGATGGCCATCTCCACCGTCGATCCAAATTTTAATCCAACGGCCATCGCAACATCACCTTCATCTCTAATTGGAAATTTTTATTATGCCACCCTTCCAATGCCTCGATTGGCTGATCCCCGATTAAATCTGAGTCGTCCGCCCATCCTGATCCAATGACCTAGATTTCTTCTTGCTTTGCCCCGCTTCCCCGATTGGTCACCCTTCGATCCAATCGCAGTCGTCGATCTGAAGCCGATCTGACGGTCCAGAGACAATCGCTCCTTCATCCCATCAGAGATCTGGCCCCTGCCTCCTCCGCTTCCGATTAGATCCTGACCGTTCATCCCTCTCGATCCAATGACCAGGATTTCTCTCGACCACTGACCATATTCTCCGCCTTTTCTCTCTCTCTCCAGATATTAGCCATCCATTGCATCGATTAGATGGTCCACAACTAAACTGCTGTCTGTTGGCCCCCACTCTACTATCTGCGCACGTTCCTTGTATCGCCCTCTTCCATCACCGTCGGATCTCATGATCCCTGATCCAACAGCCCACACCAATATCACGCAGGTTTCGCGTCCGAGCTTTAACAATCAAAATTTACGCGATATGGGTGGTTTTCCAGAGCCACGTGTCAGCTAGGGACCCATATCGTGTTCAAAAAGAAAAAACCGCCTTACCCGCTTTTGGCTGTGCGAAAAAAACGGTTTTGATCCCAAAACCCACTTCCCCACTTTATTGCCCGAAGTCCATTAACAGATCTCGACTGTTGATCTGTACAGATCAACGGCCCACAATGCATCTCGTGTTCCATGCATATTTGTTCATCGCACGACCATTGAACCTCATCGCGTCATCTCGACCGTCGATCTCCTCCTAAGATCTGATGGTCCACATTGAATCGCCCTCTGCCCATGACCGGGTCCCACCATCTTGAGCCCATTTCATATGTTTTACGTGCATTTCCTTTGTATTTCGATTCAAAGAACCAAACCTTTGTTTTGCATTAAACATTATATCATTCTGCTAACATTAAAACTTTAATGTTTTACATTAAAGTTTATTTCATTTTCACTTGGCCTCCAAAGCCTTTCCATTGTTTAATCTCCACAGTCGATCATCGCCTCTAGACCTGATCGGACGACCCACATGCATTCTGCCAAAAAACCTCCATCAGGGTAGATTGTCTCCATTACACTGCATTTTTCCACCATTTCCTCCACTACAGCCATTGTTTTGCACGGTGCACCACCACTCCACAGGCCTCCACAACATTTCTTCTGCCACCGCCCTGGATTTTATGACAGGTATATTTTATTGTGCAGGGTTTCACTAGAGTGATGAATTCTCTCTGTTTTCCATAATCACAGCCTCGATGATTCAGAACACAGAGAGGCCATTATAGCAGCAGCCAGTGTATCAGTAGCAGAAATTAAGGGTGTTAAACCCGCAATTGAATATTAAATGTTTTAATCCTTATTCAAAGGGTAAAGATGCAGTTTGAAGACTAACGCACATGAAACAAGCCATATCTGTGTTTTTGTCAGCAGAACATATTTTCTCAGAAAGTACACCTTCCCACAGAAGTCTCCATGCCTCCTCGAGTTCCTAAAATCCATTTCACTGACAGAGAGCTTCCAAATACAGTCAGGACAGCAATAATGGAAGCATGGAAACCCAGTAAGACCTTCAGTCACCTTACTTGCTTCAGAAGATAGAACAGATTGCCTTACAGCCATAAATGACTTTAAAGAAACATATGTGGTCAATATCGACCTGAAAGAGACTCCGAACCAAACTACAGAGTATAGCGTGGAGCTATTAAGCAGAGTGGGCGTGGACACTTCCTCCACTCTGTCTTAATGAATTCATTTAATTCACATCTACTCCTGCTATTATTCATTCTCCTATAAGAACTCCCTAAGAACATATTGTTGGGGTTTTTGTTGTAGTTGCAGTTATAGGGATTCTTTTAGCTATTAGGAACAATTTTTGGGGAGAGTAGCTGAGTAGTTTATAATTTAGTAGGATGGGAGGAGAAATTTTGGACTGTAATCAGCCATTGAGCTCAGTGTATATGACTGGTTTTGGATATCAATTAATCAAGAAAATTTCACAGGATCCTGGTCTACACTACAGGTGATGTTTCTCTTATTGCATCATCTATTAACATTATTCATGCTATCCATTTATGCTTTGATAAGAATCATTAAATCAGGCTTAAGATATACCCCTACATGGTACCTTAATGCCCACTGCTCTTCTTGTCCTTATTGTTTTTCTGCTGATGGTGAATCTAAGAGTAAATCCATGTAATTTAACCAATGTAGTAGCTGTTATTCATTGCTAGCTGATTTTTGAATTCGGGGTTTGATGCTTAGTTGTGTTAGGTAAACTTGACTCAGGATAGAGTCAAAGTTGACTAGGGTAAATAGTAGTGGTTTTGGGGAACATGGTTTTGTGCACCCATGGTTTTGGCCCATGGTATTGCATGTAATGGAGCCTAAAAAAATGCTGGGAAGACTTCATTGTAATGTAAGGCTTGGAGGTGAGCGGTGATGGCTCACTTGGCTGAATTGGCCAGGGTTTTGGCCAATGTTTAATGAAATTTCATTGGTTGGGTTTTTCCCCAGATTTGGGGTTTTCCCGGATAAACATCTGTGTTTATGTTTATGTGATTTTTTTCTGGCTCTTTCATGGTTATGTTTATTTATTCCTCTCAGTAAATTATTTATGTTCTCCAGTAATTTTCCTAACAAATGGTATCGGAGCCATGGTTCAGGTTCTGGCTTCAAATGGATGTTTTTTGTTGACAAGGGTTTATAGGGTTTTATGAGATCAATGCAAATTCAGTGGCATAATCCTTGGTGAGTAAATCGATCTTGGGATAACCGTGGGGCAGGCCTGAGCTACACAGATTTGAGATCACGGAATGGGTTTCAATGATATGCGCATATAAAATCGATGAAGCACGCGTTAAATGTGAAGGAGAGTGTGCTATTAAAGGAGGATCGCAATCCATTCAAGGAATTGCGAAGTGCGCAGCACAAAGAACGGTGGAAAATAGGTGAGGAGAAACGGAGAATTTGGTGGAAACGCGAAAAAAAAAAAAAAAACCAGATGGTTTTAGAAGATTCTGATGGGGAGCGGAGCTTTGCATCTACGAGATGGCTTGCAGGCTGCGAGATTCCAGTTCATAAGCTCCGCAAAACTTGCAGGAAAACAGCTGAAACTGACATACATCCATGCCCAAAAAGGCCAATATGACTGTTGTTTGTGCTCAACCTAGTCTCCTAAATTGAGTTCATTTAATTGTCAACCAGGGTTGGTAAACTGCTGAAGTGAGGTGCACTGTATGTGCCTAGGTGTTTGTTTCTTACTACGTTGTGTTTAGTGTTTTATGATGTTTTTGGTCTTTTTATGGTTTTATGTTCACAAGAGAAAGAACTAAATACTAGTGGAATGAAGCTACTGGTTAAAAACAGAGTGAAGCCTAAGTTATGGATGACAAATGTCAAATGCAAAGACTGAAACAGAACCAGACCTAAACTATGACTTAGCAAAATACAAAGCTTGATAATGACTTTAAGAAAATGAATAACAACATGAACTTAACTTGTCCAATTCATTCATTAAGGATATTTTGGAAGAGCTTGAGAAATGGGCAACTAAGTGTAAAAATTCTCCTAACTAACAATTAAACAATCAACTCATAATGATACAACATCTGATCCATGATTAAAGGTTTGTTGAGGCATATTTGGAAAAGAACATTTGTAACATCATAAGATTTCTACTCTAAAACTAACTCCTAATTCTATTATGCAACTTAATTTAACACCACTTAACCTCACCCAAAAGTTATAGATTTCCTTTTTGAATAGTCTTTGAGGAAAGGCTTGTTTGGGAAATGATAAAAAAAAGGTTGCAGAAGTACTCCAGGCCTTAGACGGATACTATCCTCTATCCAGATGATTATGAGTTAATATAGATTTGGAACAAAAGAAGTTTTGTAAATAATGAAGACCGTGGCATGTAAGTTTAACAACTAATGCAATAAAATTCAATGGATGGCAACTAAACTTGGAATGTAAATACAGTGAGCTAACCTAGAACTGAACTAGGATGCTACTAGTCTACAGTGAACAGTGCTGAACTAAAAAGCCATTATCAAACTTGAAATGAAATAACAGAGCATGAATTAAATGCAATTTGACTCTGGAGTGTCCTAACTAAGTTATCATGCAATTAATCTATGGGATTCTACAACCTATTTTGTCCATCATGAATGGTATTTTGGAAGAGCTTGTTAGAACAATCCTGGCTGTACAATTCAATGCATTTGAATGCAAAAATGAAACTGAAAGCAAATACAATTAAAGACTAAGACATCACAGCTATTTCCTACTCGTTGTTATGATATTTTGGAAGAGCTTTTTAAGAGTAAGATCAGCTATGCTACTTAGTGAAAACGAGAAACTAAATCCTACAGTATCACAGTTATGCCTTAGTCATCATTATGATATTTTGGAAGAGTTTACTAGAATAAGTTTTAACTGTGATAATGAACTAAAGGAATTGCAAATAAAATCTATCACACTACAGCCATTTCTCATTCATTATAATGATCTTTTGGAAGATTTTCTTAGAAAAAGTATGGCTATAATGATAAATAAAATTAAATATGAACGTAAACTTCAAAAACTGGAAAACAAACTAAGATACTTATCTAAATTGCAAAAGTAAAGCCGCTCAGGAGGCAGGGGCCCTCTACCGCCAGAGTAGCACGAAATCTAGCTCAAGATCAACTCAATGCGTTTAAAGAAATTATGTCTTCTTCATTAAAGGAAAATGACTTAAAACAGAGTATTCTCGGTCTTCAGAAATATATCAGTCAATTCACAAAATCTAACCAAAATCTAAAACTTTTCTCTCGGTTTCTCGAGTTACATTTATAACAAATCTTCATAACAGAACTTGAGAGAATAGGGATCATTGTCTTTTCATATAAAAAACGGACTAGAACTCTAAATATGGTAGCGTAAAATGACAAAGGACATCTGGACTATCCTTGTCCTATTAGGAGTCTGCCTCCTTGTGTGAGTTCCCACTTACAAAACCACGTCCAGAATTCTGTTAAATCTTCATGGTGAGCAACAAACACTAAGGACATGATGTGGAATACACCCATGTGTGGCTTTTCCTGTGAGGACACCTGGAACATGCTTGAACGTGAAGACAGCTACAGAATTGGAGACTAGCTACGGAATGTCTGCATTCTGTAGCTAGTTTCAGTTCGAAATGTATTACAATGACAAAATCACAAAAATTAGCAAGTTAACCATGATATTAATTCTTAAAGCAATTTTAACTAATTTTATTGATCATTTGAGCCTGGGATGAACAATGGACAAAATAAAATGGGGTGAAGTGTGATGGAAGAAGGAACAATCTTGAAGCTCAACAACTGTGTTGGATGGAAATTTGGCCTTTGATCCATCGAACAAAGTCTCGGCTAAGTATAGCTTTGCATCGGCGAGCGGTCAGCTCAAGTACTCGTATGTCCATGCCGGAGGAGGTTCGATTCCATACTCCAATTCACTCACTCTCATTCGCAAACTGGATAATTGGGTTTTAGAGTTGTGAATCCACCGAAACCTTCCTTTCTAAAGGTTAAGAAAGAAAATTGTGAAGCCGACATTCCCTTGAGAGAATAATTGATGGCACATGTGCCATTTGGAGGGGCATTGTCAGTTCATTGGAGCCAACATTGTCAGTTTTTGTTAGAATGCTCTCTACCTCACATTTCAGCACTTACAGAGTCACATCGATTGACTAATTGTCAATGCAGCAGTTGGAGTAGAGGAAATTCCCTGGCTACATCAAATGCAGGTCTTTTTCGCAAAAGAATCTGTCAACTCATTATTTGATCCTAGCTTATATCATCGGTGTTCTCAACAAAGAGTACATAGACTAGTTGTCAGGGCAGAATCAGACTACTATGTATTCTTCGAGTGTCGCGAAATGCCAGTAAATCAGAAATAAAAAGTGCTTATCTAAAACTTGCAAGACAATATCATCCAGATGTAAACAAAGAAGTTGGCGCAAAAATAATAATAATAATAATAATTCAAGGAAATCAGCAATGCCTATGAGGTTCTTTCGGATGATGAAAGACGCCCGATATATGACAAATATGGTGAAGCTGGACTTAAGGGTGTTGGTGCAGGCACTGGGGACTTTTTAGCAATCCATTTGATATTTTTGAATCTTTATTTGAAGGAATGGGGGGTTTGGGAGTTATGAGTGGCACATATGAAGCTATGGACATTACATAGGAAAGGCGTTAGCAGGTTTGATGATTGGTGTAGATCATAGCACTGAAGAGATACACAGCAGAGGCAGTGAAGGCTCATGAAAAAATTAATTTCTTTTATTGCAGTTGGTGGGAAAATTATGTACAGCTATGATGTCCTCTTTGGAGAGGACATCACGAATAAATGTAGAAAATGAGAGAGGATATGAGCACGTGGATTACTTAATTGATGAACCATGAATCTAAAGAGAATTCCTAGAGGACTGGTGGTTACAGAGGCTAGTGACCCATGTAATCTAGTAGATGGGTTCTTTTTATATGGACATTGATTTCATATGTACAAAGACAACAACAATGAAAAAAATATATATATTATAATGGAGTTAATTTTACATATAAATGGGCATACTGCTGTAAGACCTGGTATGGCATGCGTAACCCTGGATAATCACTAGTAAAGTCTGGGTTAGACCTAGGTGATAGGGGGGATGTCAAGTTAACAATTACCCTGGTTAAAAATTTGAGGGGGGAAGAGCTAGAGTGAGCGGGGTAGTCTCACTTAGCAGGTTTGGTTGGATTTAGTCAATAATCCCCAAGTCAAGTTTAAGGGGGGAATTGTTAGGTAAACTTGACTCGGGATAGAGTCAAAGTTGACTAGGGTAAATAGTAGTGGTTTTGGGGCACATGGTTTTGTGCACCCATGGTTTTGGCCCATGGTATTGCATGTAATGGAGCCTATAAAAAGGCTGGGAAGACTTCATTGTAATGTAAGGCCTGGAGGTGAGCGGTGAAGGCTCACTTGGCTAGATTGGCCAGGGTTTTGGCCAATGTTTATTGAAATTTCATTGGTTGGGTTTTTCCCCAGATTTGGGGTTTTCCTGGATAAACATCTGTGTTTATGTTTATGTGATTTGTTGCTGGCTCTTTCATGGTTATGTTTATTTATTCCTCTCAGTAAATTATTTATGTTCTCCGGTAAATTTCCTAACAAGTTGTTCTTGTTGCATTTAAGCTGCAAGAATTGGGATACCAGGGATTTAGTATGAGCCCTATCCACTGGGGTCCATTTCAAACAGATTTTCCTTTCAAAGATCTCATGAACTAGTGTCGAAGCATTGAAGGTTAAAAATCCTTCTATGATCTCAGGCCTAGTTCTGTGTTTAAATCTTAAGTGTTTTCTCTTTGAGAGTATGTTGAAGCAGATCTAGTGTTAGATGACCTCTAGTCTGATCTTAAGCTGCCCTTTGTGTCTCACCTTTCACTCCTTATTGTTCCATTCCACCATCTATATTAAATATCCTTTAGTATATATGACTTGCCCTATGAAAGCCTTGCTTAGTTGTTTGCAAGTAATTCTCCTTTCATGACTCCATAGCCCAATGGATGGCACATTTTGAACCTATCCTCTTTTACCGAAACATCCTACTACTTTGCTCCTTTCCTTCCATGACCTTCTCAGTTAATGATCTCATGACCAACCCAACAACCAACCAAATCATTTTAAACCCCCCTTTGTGCTTCATACCTAGCCTAATACCTCATTTTGAGCTTTCAAAGATAAATCATTCTTTGTCTTTATTGGAGAGATCCCTCTCCGGATCCAAGAGGGCTAGATCCTATGGCCCCAAAGTGGTTTTGATGTTGTCCGGTCTTTTGGTCTTGCCAATCTGGCCAAAACACTGGAACCCCAACATCCTCCACACTATTTTGGTTATAATTCGCATGCATATTATTATCCTAACTCTCATCAGCAGTGGCATTATGGGAATCAATATCAGCATGGGCAACCTTCTCAACCATGGCAACAAGGTTGGAAAGGGCCAGCTCATTTTCCATATTCCTACCAACTACCTATGCAATCATACCCATCTACACATGCAACTTATTCAATGCCTCAACTTCCAAGTTAGTCCACTCCACCATTGCCTTTACCTCCACCCTTTCGACCTCCTCAATTGCCTGCTCAACCTATGTCCAATCCTAATAATAATAAAGCATTGCAAATGATCCATATAACAAATCCACCTTTACCATTCGAATACCAGTCTATTCTAGTTGGGTTTCATGATATTCAATTAAGAACTGGAAGGACTGTAACATCAGAAAATCAGAAGCAACCTATGGTGATTGTTGAAGAGAAAGGAGAAGAGGAAACTCTTAAATATTCTCCAAAAGTTGTCACTAAGTAGCCCTTACCCTTTGAATCCTTGCCATCCTCTTCCAACCAACCTCCCATCTCAGAGAGGCTACTAATGGAAAGGATTGAGCCTATTTCTGAGACTAGTTTGGCATCTAATCTTCGGAATCTTTTCATTAAGATACATTTGCTTCAAGCCATCAAAGAGATCCCCATTTGTACGAAGATCATTAAGGAACTCTGTCTCAATAAACCCAGGAGGAAGATATTGGAACCCCGAACCATTCAATTTGTTGGTAGGGCAGCAAAGTTGATGACGGGATTTGTGTCTGTGGAAAAATATACTGACCCGGAAACCCCATTTCCATAGTTTAGATTGGTAATGTCCTTGTCTCTAATGTTCTTATAGACCTGGGGGCAGCCATTAATGTCATGACTAAGCAAACCATGGATCAACTTCTGTTATCTAATCTTTGCCCTACTCCCACTGTGCTTGAATTAGTAGATAGATCTAAAATTAAGCCAGAAGGAGTATTGGACGATGTGATCATCTCATTATATTCTTGGGAATATCCTACTGATTTCATTGTGCTTGAGCCAAAGAACCCAGTAGGAGGACATCCCTTGATCTTGGGTCGACCATGGATTGCTACGGCTGATGCATATATTGGATGTCATTCTGGTGATATGTATATCTCACATGGAGATTCTAGGAAGAAAGTTATGTTATACCCCCTTGCTAGATCCATTCAGGACCTTCGAGATACCTTATGGTTGGATCAAAGCAGTGATGAGGAGACTCAATCTATTTCCCTTATTCATCATTATACTGGGTCTTCACAAGAAGATGAGATTCAAGATTTCCTGAATAATCTAGACATTATGCCTAATTATGAGCCTTTGAGCCAAATTTTTAGCCTAGATTTTCAGGAAAATAATGATTCTCATTCTTCTGTGCCACTGCATTTTACCATTCCCTTAAGTACTCCTGAGCCTGATATCACTCTTGTTGAGATTAGCCCTGGGAAATCCTTGCATATTAGTTCAAATTTGAACTCATCTCAGCAAAATCACTTGTGAATTTGTTGCAAAACCATCTTAGTGCCTTTGCTTGGGGTTACGAAGGGTATCCCTCCTGAACCTTGTACACATCATGTCTATATTCAAGAAGGAACCCGACCTGTCTGACAACCTCAAAGGAAAATGGATCCAACTCTAAGATACATTGTGAAAGAAGAAGTACAAAAACTCTTAGATGCTAGTTTTATTTATCCTATTTCTGACAGTCAGTGGATCTCTCCATTAGTGCTAGTACCTAAGAAAGATGGAAGATGGCGTATTTTTATTGATTATCGAGAATTGAATAAAGCCACTCTTAAAGATTACTTCCCTCTCCCTTTTATTAATCAGGTGCTTGATCCCCTTGCAGGAAAGAAATATTTCTCCTTTTTGGATGGCTTCAGTGGTTATAACCAGATACAGATTGCACCCGAAGATCAGGATAAAATTAGTTTTACATGTCCATGGGGGACATTTTCTTACAAAGTGCTTCCATTTGGTTTATTTAATTCCCCGAATACCTTTCAAACGGAAGTCCTGGCTATATTTGTTGATCTAGAATTTGTAGAAATTTATATGGATGATTATTCTGTGTTTGGTGATTCTTTTCAGGAAGCTGTTAAAAACTTGGAGAAAGTACTTCTTCGTTGTCAGGAAGCCCATCTCGCTTTGGGTGATAATAAATGTAGATTAATGTGCAAAGCAGGGGTGGTGCTTGGCCATTTTATTTCTGACAAAGGTATCCAGATTGATCCGGCAAACATTGAAATCATTTTGCATCTTCCTACACCCAAAACTCAAAGGGAAGTAAGAGGTTTTTTAGGACATGCTGGTTACTATAGAAGATTCATTGAAAATTTTTCAAAGATAGCTGCTCCTCTTTTCCGACTTCTAGCTAAGGATAGTGAATTTTCTTGGTCCACGGCTTGCCAACAATCTTTTCAAACATTGAAGGAAAATTTGGTACAGGCACCAGTTTTGCGAGGTCCAAACTAGTCCCTGCCTTTTCAAATTTCCTCTGATGCTTCAGATCTGGCTATTGGCGCAGCTTTGGGACAAGAGGAAGATAATAAATCCTATGCCATTTATTATATTAGTAATAATTTTTCTTCTGCTGAATTGAATTATACATTTACAGAGAAGGAGTTTTTAGCTGTGATTTTTGCAATTAATAAGTTCAGACACTATATTACAGGATATGAAGTATTTGTACATACTGATCATTCTGTGATTAAATATTTGATGAAAAAACCATTAACAAGAGGTAGAGTGACTAGGTGGTTGCTATTGTTACAGGAGTTTAATGTTACTATTGTAGATAGACTAGGGAAATCTAATGTTGTAGCAAATTTTCTTTTTAGATTAGATAATCTTGGTGAAGTAACTCCTGTTAATGATGATTTTCCAGATGAACATATTTTTGCCGTGTCTACAGATTCTTCATGGTTTTTTGACATTGCTAATTACTTGGTTACTGGAAAAACACCACCTCACTTATCCACTCACGAGAAGCAGAATATTATTCATAAAAGTGCTGCATATTCTTGGATTCAAGGAGACCTCTTTTACACTGGTCAAGATCTGATTATCCGTAGATGTGTAAGAGAGGAGGAAGTGTTTGAAATATTAAAATATACTCATGATGAACCATGTGGAGGCCACTTCGCTGATAAGTGGACTGCATATAAAGTATTACGTGCTGGTTACTTTTGGCCTTCCTTGTTTAAGGATGCCAAACAGTATGTCAGGTGATGTGATAGCTGTCAACGAGTGGGCCAGCATAATCAAACCATTGAAATGCCTTTATTCCCCCAAGTTATGATTGAGACTTTTGAAAAATGGGCTATTGATTTTATAGGGCCAATAAATCCAACATCTTTGAGTAAAAACCATATTTTGGTTTGTACAGATTTCGTTACAAAATGGGTAGAAGATAAAGCTGTTTCTTTTGCTACATAAAAAGTTGTTGTTGATTTTCTTTTTTCTAAAATATTTACTAGATTTGGTGTGCCTAGAGAAATTGTTTCTGACAATGGTCCGCAATTTATTTCTAATCTGGTACAGGGTGTGATGGAGCAATACAAGATCTGGCAGAAGAAATCCACGCCGTATCACCACTGAGAAAATGGCTAGGTGGAATCTACAAATAAAGTGATCAAGTCCATTCTTACAAAGAAAGTCAATATGCATCGGAAAGACTGGGCTAAAATATTACTAGAAGCTTTGTGGGCATACATAATCACTTGGAGAAATAGCAAGGGACATACACCATATGAGCTGGTATATGGTAAACAGGTTCTATTACCAATTGAGTTCCAGATCAAAACCTTCATAACTACAGTTCAGTTAGGATTAGATCTCTCCAAGGCACAACAACAACGTCTTCTTCACTTAAATGAGTTAGATGAATTTTGTAGAGATGTTGTTCAACAGAACATCCTAATTCAGCAGCAACAGAAAAGGTGGCATGACAAGATTATTCAGAAAAAATAGTTCCAACCAAGTGATTGGGTACTCGTCTATGATTCTAGATTTAAAAATTTTAAAGGAAAATTCCATACACGTTGGATGGGACCTTATGAAGTGATCCGAGTATTCAATAATGGAGCAGTAGAAGTCAAAACTATTGATGGACAAGATTCAATATTCTTGGTAAATGGGCATAGATTAAAGAAGTATTTTCAGTCGCTTGCCAAGAAATATTTTACACAGCAAGTCCAACAACAATTTGGGATGGTAGTGGTAAATAGTAAAACCAACCTTTTGAAAACATGAACCCTTCTTCTTCTCAAATAAAAAAATAATAAATAAAAAAATAAAAAAGTAAAGAAAAAATAATTTCCTGTAATTGGGAAAATCAGCTCGTTGACATGATTGCAAAAGGGTCAACCTAAAAACCAGCTTGCTGGCGGGAAGATCAAAAATTTCTAATAAAAAGAGAATGTTGCTTAATCTTTAGATATGCTAGTAACCACCAGTGCAAGAAGGAAACGAACTGGGAAATCAACAAAAAAATGGTTCCATCTCCAAAGAAATAGAATACCGCGGGTACACTTGTCAAAGAATCTCCACCAGTACATGAATAGACCCCTGCGGAAGACGATTTGCTGTCAGTCCTTACGGATGCAACAAAATCTGTAGAAGTTGAAGATGATATACTGCTGGCTGATTTTCTTAAACAGAATAGGAAAAAGGATGATGAACTTGATGCAGGTGTAGAACCACAGTCTCCACAAGACATTGAGTCCCCTCCTACACCAATGCAAGATGGACCAGAACCAGAAGAGATGGCACAGGAACTAGAAGAGTCGGCACAGAATAAGAAAAAGAACTAGCATAGGAAGAAAAAGAACTGGAAGAGTTAGAAGATGAAGAAGAACCAGAAGAAATAAAAGGAGAATAAGAAGAAACATAAGAGTTAGAGGACGAAGAAGAGCCAGAAGAAGAGCCGGAAGAGCAAGAAGAAGAAGAAGAACCAAAGAGTTAGAAGAAGGAAAAGAACCGAAAAAAGAAGAAGTGTTGACTGAAACTCCAAGGGATACTGAGGTCCCTGAAGAAATTACAGCCCCTGTTGAGACAGAGAAGGAAGAATATTTGGTAGCTTCTTCTACTCAGATACTTGAGCTCGAGCTTCAAATACAGAATTTAGAGCAGCTCATAGCCAAAATACATGAAGAGAAAGAACAAAATAAGGAAGAGTTCACGGCGGAGATCCAAAATAAGAAAGGAGAAGTCAGGGTATGGAAATACCGTGCTTCACAATGTTTCAGGCGGCTTAAAAAGGTGACGAAGAAATTGAAGAGCAGCAAAATTGAAGTCTGAAACACTGCAGATTGATGATAGTATGCCGGAGCAGGAGTGAGCTGGAACACTCAAAATTTTGAAGTTTTTTGCAGAGGTAAAAAGTTGTGTGAGGACACACAATAGCTTAGGGATGGGAGGATGTTAGCCCCTTAATTTTTTCTCTTTTTACTACTTTTTCCTTCCTAATTCATAACCATTTACCCCTGTTTCACCTCCTTTATGCACCCTCATCCTACACTAGTCCAAGCATGGTGACATATTTTTCACAAACCTTTATTCTTCATATTTTAATTTGATTTAGAATTTATTAAATATTTATTATATGATTTCTTACTTTAAATTATTATTTGTAACTTATCGATATTTCCAATGTTGTTTGGTGGTTAAAATGCTTATTGTGATTGCTGATCCTAGTGCAGGGTCGGATCCTATACCACGACCAGCGCAGCAGATCTTCACGGCGGATCCGAACCCTCTCGATCACCACCTTGACTCAAGCAGTTTCCGCCATGACAGCATGTAATCCAAAGGTAGCCAAAGATTAGATCTATGAAGTGTGGAAGCTGAAGGCCAGTTTTGCAAAAACGTTTTATTTTGAAGACCGAACAATCTAAATTCTGCATTTTGTTATAAAGCGGTGGAACGATCTGTTTCGTCCTTCGACCAACAGATATATATAATGTAATTTGTAAATATGACTTGGTAACGAAATTTTTAAGAGAATAGAGAAGAACAGAGAGGCGATAGCAGGTTATTTTGTTATCGCCCAAATCTAGGCTGAACATGTATTCATGCATGTATTTGCCTCCATGATCTAATAAAAAGGAATTTCACCTCAGTTTCATGAATCGTGTTTTTATGGTTTGATGATTAATTAAATTAAGTGCTGAGTAGAATTTTCACTTAAGAGGGAAACACGCTGGTTGGCTAGGGCCCAGCCAACCCAGCACGTTCTCCCCATTCCTTTCTTTTTGTAATATATGTTTTATTGTCAAAGTGTGATTTAGCTTTTAGCACATAAATTCCTTTCTGTGTGAAACGGATCCGTAGAATGGAGTAAATAGAATTTATTTTCCTGCAATTTATTTTCCTGCACTGATTTTGGATTGGATTTCTCCACCTAGTCCAAGCAAGAGAAATCATCCTACACCAGTGCACATTGGTGTGACATTTCTTTTCTGCAGTTTTGGTTGATTGGATTTTCTGCCTGGTCCAAACAGGAAACATACACCTGCACCAGCGTACGTTGGTGTGTTATAGCAAGTATTTATTTACTTTTTGCAACCTTCTTTCATTGAATGATTATGATAGGATAGATGTTTATGTTTCTTTATTTCTGCATTTCATTAAATTCAAAAACATTTACTTTTCATATATGCAATCTGGTTTTACAGCAAAGTAATACTTGTGACAATTAAACAATCATTTCAGGAATCAAAAGCTAAGTGCAGGAAACTCTGATTTGGTGTAAGAACTAGTTTCTTGTCATAGAATCTGAGTGCTCTGAACCTTGAACAGTTCGAGCCCCTGCATGAAGTAGAAAATCCTTCAGTAAAGACACAGTTTATACCTTCCACATAAAACTCTGATCCTGCACTAGTGCAGGATAAATTAATGTAAGAAGGAAATATCTAAGGAAGTAGATTGAAGGTCCCATCTAACGAGACTTATAAAGTGCCTCTTCTGAAGATAAACACACTCTTAATAGTTAAAGCATAATCAGCTAGAGTGATTTCCTTTTTATCTTTGATCTCTTTTTCGTAAATGCATTCTTTGTTGTTTCAGTCTTAGATTATTTTGATGACTCAAGTTATCTTTTTCTTATCTTGATTTGATTCTGCAATATTTCCTTCAAAGAAATTATGGATTTATATCAGAGATATTCATACCATCTCTGTCATTGCCTGTGCTTCGTCTTTAATTTTACGAGTCCCTCGGGTTGACAATCAAGTGTTGAGGAGTTTGCTTAAGTGTAATTCCTGCACCCAACAATCCTAATGTCCTCTTGTGCTTTCTTTCTCATCCTTTGCCTTATTTCTCCAAATCCAAAATATGCCACACTCATCCAAGAGTTCTCCAAGAAAACTCTAAGTGTCCAAGAGTATAAGAAAGAGAGAAAATAGAATGAGAGCTCCAAAAACTGAACTAACAAAATCCTCGACTGACAAAAGCCATGAACTGATCCTCATAAGCCTTTTTATTAATGAGGCCCCTATTTTCTTCAATTTCCATTATTTTCATAAATAAATGCCAATAAATTCCACTTTTCCTTTCCAAAGCCTTTGCCATTTCCTTGGCCAATTTCCATAGTCATTAATTAATCACAAGTGATCCCCATCACTATGTTTTTTCCCAAAATTAAACTTGGAATATGTGTCCCATGACCTTGGTTATTATTTTTCATTTATTAACTTTATTACATGGATTATTGACAAGGGTTGTTACAATATGACCTGCTGAACCGATTTAGAGGACCAACTATTACAAAGACTCAAAACTCAAAGTTGTCATCTGAACAAGTCAATATTGGGACCCAAGAAGATCTAAAGTATGTGAATCTTGGTATGTGTTGATCTCCACCGGAACGACAGGTTTTTATACCCTTATTCATGTAGTATCATGATGTATTTGCATGGACATACGACAATTAAATTAAAGAAATAGGAGACTTGTATCGTTCAACACGCCATTCCTATAAAATAGGGGGTAAATAATTTCCAGTAGAATTTACGAAAATTGTATCCAATACTAGAACCCCTCTTCCAAAAGGAATTGAGAAAGCGGTTGGATGCTCAGATCATCTTCAAAGTCAAAAATTCCACTTGGGTCTCCAAACTGGTCCTAGTCAGAAAGTAGTTTGGTGAAATACGTCTATGCGTTGATTTCAGAAATCTCAACTGGGCTTCCGAAAAAGACAATTACTCAGTGCCATCCATGGAGCAGATCCTCCAGATAGTGTCTAGATCTGAGATGTTTTCATTACTAGATGGGTTCTCAGTCTATAATCAAGTGCTAGTAGTGGAACTAGATAGGTTGAAAACTACCTTTCGAACAAAATGGGGAACATTTGCTTTTAAGATGATTCAATTTGGACTCATAAATGCAGGTGTGACTTTCCAAATAAAAATGGACATCACCTTCTATGGACTTATAGGTCCGAGCGTCATTGTCTACTTGGATGATGTTACTAAGTTATCAAAGAAAATATCGGATCACGTACGTCATCTGAAATAGATTTTCAAATGATGTAGAAAGTATGTGTTGAAATTTGCAATAAGAATAGTGAAATTAGCATCCATAAAAAACAAACACATTGGTGTGGGATCATAGGTCACACAATGATGGATCCTAGTGACACATTAGTGTGCAACCAATTTATAAATAAATTGGAAAAATAATTGTAATATTATCTCATAACAACTTGTAATAGTTAACTAAGTGTGATGGACTTATTTAGCTCAAGAATTTTGAGTTGAAGGTCAAAGGATAGGTTTGTAGAGTGATTATATTATTAACAGGGTCCGGTTTCAGTTGTAGCACTAGTCTAGTGTGAGTGGGATCAGTTAACTCACATTAATTGAGTTAAAATCAATTTAACTAGTTCTAAATGTTTGATGAGGTAGTGGAAGATCAAATGAATTAAAATAAATTTAATTCACCAGTAGTGATCTACCAAGTAACTGATGATTCACTATTTATAGCTGTATGCATGCATATTCTGGTGGAGACCAAGTTGAGACAAAGGTTCAAGTCAAGTAAACTATTAGTTGTATTTTTAGCAAACTGCCTAGATGCCGTTATAAAACCATAGGAATCCCATGATGAATTGTGAAATCAAGGAAGGCTGAATTTCATATTTAATAGGGGTTTAATTCTCTAGGGATTGTGTAAGTAGGGTAGGCTAATAATTGGCTATGTTTTTGTCCAATTTTTCCTAGATCAGTGTGAAGCAATTGGTAGAGTGTATGAGGTTGTGGTGATCACAAATACATTGTATTGTTTCATGATTCCTTGGTTGATTATACAATAAATATGGAGGGGTTTTGAACAGTTTCTTTCCTTGGGAATATATGGTGTTGTGTATTGATTTAATTCTTTCTCTTTCTTGCATGTGATTGAGCGATCATGATTTATATTCCAAAAATATTGCAGAAGGATTCAGTATCTTGCTTTAGTACATTACATGATCGGATTGAGTCCATTGATATAATTTCTACATGGTATTATGGTTGTGTTAGAGATTTTCTATAGTATTGAATTTCTCTTAATCCCAAGAAGAGTGTCTTCAGTGTGTCCGAAGGGATTCTAATGGGGCACATCATTGCGAAGAGTGCAATTAATATTGATCCCGAGAGGGTTAAATCTATCACGCAGATCCTGTTCCCAATGAATAAGAAATTCATGCAGCATTTCTTAGGAAAAATAAACTTCCTCAGAAAATACATCTTCAATATGCTTAGATAACAAACCCATACAGGAGATGATCAAGAAAGATGCAGTATACAAATGGGACAAAATATAAAAAGATAGGTTATCTCAGATTAAGCAAGCTATTGCCGATGCACACGCATGTTTTAGTCCAGATTATGGTAGATATTTTATGTTTTATACATCTTCTTCAAATTCTTTAATTACATTTGTGTTAACTTGGAAGGATATGGAAGAAAGTGAGTGGCCTAACTCTTTTTTGAGTGCTAGTCTACAAGGGTCATAATTAAATTATCATATCCTTGAAAAAAAAGTGTATGTAGTATACAAGGATGTTAAGTATTTCAGGCCTTATTTATTAAAATCTCACACAGTTATATTTGTACCCCATCCAGTAGTAAGAACATTATCCGTGCAACAAGATTTCGGTGAGAAGGGGACTAATTGGATGACCTGAATTCAAGAGTATAATCTGGATTTCAAACCAGTTGATACCATAAAGGGTTATGGCTTATGTAATTTATCTTCCAAAGCAAGGGATGCTCTCGAACAAGATCTTTGAGAATGGGAGTAGGAGATCTAAATGTATAATATTAAACATGTTCCTCAGTCCACGTCTACAATGCCATGGTATGCATATTTACGACAATTTTTTGAGCATGGAACCTTTCTGTCGCACTTATCAAATAAATAGAAGAGGTACATTCATTTAAAATATTTATCTTACCAGTTAGTGCATGGATTTCTTTTTCAGAAGCACCACAATGGTGTCCTATTGAGATGCCTGGAGTCGCAGGATATAGAGAAGGTTTTGAAATATTTACATGATGGGCCGAAAGGTGGTCACTAAGTGGGAAACACTACAGCACATAAGGTTATGTGGGTTGGTTATTATTGGCCCACTCTATTTAAGTATGCTCACACTTATGTCTCCAAGTGCCAATCTTTTCAAATATGCATACATCGCGATCAGAAGTCAGTTGCCCCACTGCTACTAGTAATAGTTAAGGAACCATTTCAACAATGGGGCCTTGATGTAATTGGAGAGAATTTTCCTCATTTTTGAAAGCAACACTGGTATATTCTCACAATTATAGATTGCTTCACATGGTGGTCAAAATAAACTCCTCTCAGACAATTAAATGGCCAGGAAGTCATTCACTTTTTGCAACAGAACATCATAACTAGGTTTGGCATTCCTATGTCACTTTTCTTTCGACAATGTGACCTATATTTTCATCATTAAAACTTTTTGAATTCGCATTGGAAAATGGAATTGTATTGAAACACACATCAAATTACTATTCGTAAGGAAATGGTTTGGTTGAATCAATAAATAAGAACCTTATACACATAATAAAGAAAACCATCTTCTCTTAATAGAGGAACTGGCATAAATCTTTGACCAGTGCACTTTGGGTTGACCATGTAACTACAAAGCCTTCCCTGAGAACCTCACCATACTTCCTAGTTTACAGTAAATAAGTTATTTTGCCTCTGAACCTTTACATTCTGGCCTTGGAACTCTCTCAAGAGTCACAAGGTAGACCATGCCTTCTAATTCAGAGCAAGATAGATACATTACTTAAACTCAAGGAAGAAAGGCTCAAGGCCAAGACATATTTATTGTACATCAGAATTGTGTAAAGCATTGGTTTGAAAAGAAGTCCGCAGGGGATAAACCCCACGAAGAAAAGGGGAAACACACAAAGTTCCAGCCTTTGTGGATTAGACCATTTAACATTGATTAAAAACTCAGCCATGATACTTTCAAGTTGAAGTCATGAGACGGGAGGATTTACCACCTTCCCGTAAATGGTAAAGATTTAAAGCATTATTTTCGATAGCAGCTACAAGTTGCACTTCTTGTACAGTTGATTTGTTTCTTTTTTTTGTGTCATTTGTTTGTATGTTATGTAGTTATGTATTTTCTTGTATTGATTTCATTCATTGTACATGAATAATACCCTTGTGTAAAGTGCATGGCCAAAAAGACTTTGTGGTGCATCCAAAGAGAAGTGTGGCAACCACAACAATTGGATTTTTGTTGTTCTCCTTCTTTGTTTGGGAAAAATCCATAGGTTGAGCTAAGGCCAGATGGAAAATATGATTTTTCCAATAGGATAACCTTGAGGGAACCTATTAGATCCATGCTTATGCTAGTATTTAAATTACTTAACTTGGTATAAATCTACTTGTGTGTTAACTCTTGTCCAATCTAGTAGAGAAGGGATAAAGGAAAAATCTAAAGTGAGAAAACCAATATCAGAGGTCTAAAAATACTTCTCTAAAGGGGAAACCTCCTTTGCTCTCAATAAGTTGGGATCCCTCCCTGCCCAAATAAGTAGGGCAGGTAGAGGGAAGGGGGTGGGGTCTAACTGTTTTTTTTGCCAAAAGCCAAATACACGAGAAAACTTCACCATATTGACCCCCTAGCATGAACCTCAAGGTCCTACCACATCATCTTGTTATGTCATGTTGGCATGATCTGGGCCACATGGTGCCTCTTGAGTGGTGACACGTGTCACCCATATTTGGCCCACTTGGCCACCTAAAAAAGTTGAAAATACATACCACGTGTCATCTTCACATGTTTCCATGTCACCCTATGTTGATTTCATTGAGACCACATAGCCACCTATCACCTTGCCAACCAATTAACACTTTCCACGTGTAGATGGTCCCACATAAGTCGGGGGTCAAGGTCGAAGGAATTTAACTTTGGAATTTTATTGCATGATCTGACCTCTGACTAGGCCCGAATATGGTTAAGTCTCGACCTTACTCCAAAATCCGCTTAAGTATGTGTTAGCCATCAATAAAATTTTGTCATAACTGATGATGGCCAAAAGAAATCTATTTAGTCTTCAAGAGACAAATTTCATGTGAAATATTTGACTTCTTTAAGCCTTTTTGTGTTCTTTATCCTCAAAGAAATCCATTCCATTTGATAGTCTTCACTTAAAAATCTTCAAAGAAAAGCCCTGCTATTATAAAAAGACTGTTTGTCAGGCTCATTTTTTATCATTTTCCCTTTGAAAAAATCCCTCTGAAAACCCCTTCATTTCATCCATTTTTCCTCAGTTCACCCTTTACTTCCTCAACATTCCCCTTTCAAACCTTGAAAATCCCCTTTATTTGGTTTAAAAACACCTTTTTCATCCTACCGGAACCTCAAAAAAGGCTTAAAAAACCCTTTTTTAGCCTATTCCGACCTTTTCCAAAACATAAGGCCTTAAGCCCCTTTCGCCTAACCCTCAACCCCTTTTCCTCTCATACGACCTAGAGCTGCAACCATGCACTAAGGTCTTAAACCCCCATTGCAATCGCACTTCGACATTTTCCAAATCTTCGTGCTTTTCCTTTTTTCTCCGCTTATTGGTGAAATACCGATGCAATCTATCACTTTAAATCTAAGCCGTCGATCTCATTCTAATCCGATCGCTCTCACTCCATCAGAGATCTCCTTTTCCATTGTCTCAGACCCTTTAACCCGCCAATTGGATCTAAGCCGTCCATTCCACAAAGATCCAACGGCAGTCGGCGCATTGCAAGTTCCTTATCGATGAATCTCCTCCCGCTGATGCAATCTCACGATCAAATCTCAATCATCGATCTCCCTTATATCGGATGGTCCGTGCTCATTGCAGTTCCAAATCTCCCTTGTCTCCTGGCCCTTTTTCCTCCCACCGATGTGGTCCCATGATCAAATCTCCACCGTCTATCAAATCTGATCGGACGGTCCGCGCTATATTGCCTCATCGCCTTTTCCCCTCCCCTGGAACCATTCACTGCCTTGCGCGACTCCGCAACGCAATCTCCGTTGTTGATCTCGATATTGATCAATGGCCCTCGCTTCATCGCATTTTCACCATCCCACTAACCCCTTTTCCACCATTTTTAATCCCCAATCTCCGCGATTTAATCTGGACCGTCTGTCTCCCCGATCCGATGGCTCCTATTGATCCCTTCCGCCACTCTTATAAACCCCTTTTCCCAAGTAAAAAACCCCAAAGTCTTTGTATAAAGTCTCAAACCCTGAAAAGAAATTAAAGTGGGCCCTACCCTCCCCCGCTTTGTTTAGCCCCTTCCTTCGTTATTTCCATCCTCCGCACTATGTTTTTCCTTTGGTCGATCTCAACCATTGATCATGTAGATCCAACGGAGACCATCTCCACTCTCACTCAGCCCCTCTGCTTCATTACTCCTTCACTCCATTTCATTGTTTCCTCAGGAAAATCTTGACCGTAGATCAAAGGCCTCAGGCCTCGATCTAATGGCTACCATGCTCCCTACGTATCTCTGATCAAATACCCCATCGCACATAACATTTTCGCTCCGCGACAAAATAAGTGATGTCACCTACCGACCCCACCATATGTTTCCACCACAACTCTTTAATCCATCATGTGTGTTTTCCACAGTTGATTTTCATCCTCGTAGATCGGACGGCTGACGCATTCCGATCACCAAACCCCTCCATCGCGCAACTTTAACGTGAAATCAGTGGTTTTTAGAGGACACATGTTGCATGATAAACGATATCGCGTTCGTTTTGAGCTAAACCGCTTACCACCCTTTGCATCCTATAAAACCATTCGTGGTTTTCAAAAAACCGCCTACCCACTAGTTTCACGTCGAATTCAATTTTAAACCCTGTTTTCATAGGTTTTTCCATGGAATCTCCTCCTGGATGCATTTTCCCCTCCTCACTGCTCCTCCCACCCTCGCATAGCCTATGTAATGTAGTATACCTCCCTTGCAGGTTTTATATAATGGTTATTGGTCTGTTTGCAGGTTTTAAAGGTAGCCTAAGCGTTAAAAGGTTCTCCACAGCCAGACCAGTGGCAAAAACCCCCCAGGATGACGATCCTTGGGGTTTTAAATGAAAAATGGGAGGCGCATGGCTTTCAAGTGTTTTATCAGTGCCTCATAAGCACTAGTTAGTTGATAAAACCCTCCAGCGCAGCAGGAGACTCCTGCAAACACAAAGACACGGAATAATAATGAAGATCAGCGAAGAAATTAAAGGATAAAGGTTGAAGAATAAAGCCAGAAGATCGGAGACTTAACCAACGATTTACAAGGATAAAGCACAGTTAAGGACAACTAAATTAAAGTTAATACAGTCAGTAGAAAGGACAAAAAATCCCGAAGATGATTATAAAGGCCCAAAAGCAAGATCAAGGCCTAAATCAATGTTTAAAGCAACAAAACAGACATATCAACATAAGACCGCTTCAAAATGCCAGATCATTGAAGCAATTAATCCTCAGAAATGCCACCTGCCAGCTTATTTTCCTCAAAATAATATAAAGTTAATGCACAGTCAGAGATATTTCCAAAGACAACTCAGAAAGTAATTACAAGCTTATCAAAGCCTCAAAAGTCAAGAAAAGTGACTGAAGTTGATGAAATTTAATGTAAAAATCAATTAACAAAGATAAAACATATGAAATCTTCTCCATAAGGCCTCCCAAAGGTCAAGAAGCATTTACTCTGTATTAATTGAACAGTTAGACCTTCCTTTCACTCCACCTCCTCAATTTACCTATATATCTCGTATGAGGAGTTCATCATTACTGTTGGTTGAATACTTATTGAATGTAAATAGTTGTTGAGGCTACTGAAGCTCTGTTTGTAATTGAAGAAAGATAGTCTAAGAAGAGAAGTTCGAAGTTGTAAAAGACCCACTGGAATTGAATATTGTAACTGGTTTGAACATCAAATACACAAGTTGATTTATGGGATCCTGTTCTATGTCAATGGTGATGTTTTTCTTACTATAATTGCTATTTTTCTCATGTTTTCCATACTGTCCATTTTCTCTGATAAATAACAGCAAATATAGATTAGGATTTATTGTAAAGGTACCCTAATCTCACTGATAAGATTTATCTTTATGTTTTCTTCTAATTGTGTTTTGAGGATAATTCAATAGCGTATAACCAGTGAAGTGTTGGTGAGCCCATGTTTCTTGAGTACAACTTGAGATATTGTCTTTGAAAGTTCTTGAAAATTTTGCTAAGTAAAGTTGAACTAGAGAAGTCTATGGTTAGCCCTATCCTCTAGTTTAACTCCAACAGTTTCTTTGAAAAGTTCCCTTAAGAGTATGCCAAAAACAGGCTAGGTTCAAAGTCCTTACTTGATCTTAGGCTACTTTTTATGTTCATCTTGAATGTTTTCCTTTGAGAATATGTCAAAATAAGGCTAGGTTAAAATTCCTTACTTGATCTTAGGCTATTCCTTGTTTATCTTAAATGTTTTCCTTTGAGAGTATGCTGAAAGCAGGCTAGGTTAAAAGTCCTTTCTTGATCTTATGCTGCCCTTTGTTTTCTCATATGTTTGCTTATTTCACCACGCTTTAATGTTTCATCCCACAAAATCAACTTAAAGAGATCCTTTGACATAGATGACTTGCCCCATGGACCACTTTTGAAACTTGTTGTGCAATTAAATCCTTTTGTGACTCCATAGCCCAATGGATTGATATTGTCTCTTACTTATCCTATCAGTTGAACCATCCTTTCAAGCTGCTCACACCTTTACCCTTCATAGACTTCCTTCATTTTGATGATATCCATCCCAACCAAAACAAACAAAACCCTTGTGCTTCTGATGTAGGCTCTGAATCCAGGAGGTCTAGATCCTAGGATTCCAAAGTGGTTCTGATGTAAGCTCTGCAGCGTTTTTTCTTGCCAATATTGCAAACTACGGAGACCCTAACATAGTGGCGACCATACTGGGGACATAGCCATATTTATTAATAGATAACTTCACAACTCAGCGAACCCCTATTCTAAATGAATCAAGTGTCACCAAGAATGGTTATTATTGATTGTTGATGGTGAACAACAACCAAACCTTGAAAACAAGTAAAAATCCTTCACCTGGCAACTCCATTGGTATTCAATAGGCCTACTGACCCCACTAGTTTTTCCTAGGACTCCACTAGGAAATTATTTTATCCTTCAAACATCCTTCAAACCTAATTAATAATACTTTGAGGATTGAGTTTTCTTTGAGAAAGATTAGTTAGCCTTTAAAAGACTTTCATACTTGGCTAAACTTTTCTCATCATTAGGTCTAAAAACACCACATAGTGGCTTCTAGAAGGATCCATACTAGAGCCTCTCCTGACCCAAATCCTCTGGAGATAGTTGATAATCCAGAAAGTATCCTTAGGAAATCTCCTAAATCCAAGACTTCAACTGTTGTCAGACCAATTCATAGAGCTAATTATGTCCCTGAAGATCTCTTAGCTCTGCAAAACACACAAGTTGACTTAAGAAACCCATCTAGAACTAAGTCACTTAGTGATATATATCAGATAGACTTTGAGCCTCCACCCTCACCCCAACATAGTGGTGAACATACTGATAGAAGAGAAACTACCCCACCTGATCTACATTTCATTCATAACTTTGGTTTCTCTCATCCTATATATGCTCAACAGTCTCTTGATGGTCCAAGTACTTTTTTTATCCATACACCCACTGTTCAAACTACTCCATTCCATCCTCCCCCTTCTTTCATAAACCCTCCACTTGTAAACCCCCCATTTTTTCCATAACCGCCTATCATGGCAGCATGGTATGCCTTTAGTCCTTCCTTTACCTTCAGTCAATTTTCCACAAGACTATCAGTCTAAGATTCCATTATATGATGCAAGTGGTACTATTACTGCTCAACTACATGTGGACAAGATGAATGACTATTTTGATAGAAATGAGATAGATGATGAAACTGTTAAAATCAGATTATTTGCTCAAAGTTTAGGGGGAGAAGCAAGAAAATGGTTCAAAAACTAAACCCCTAATAGTATTAATGATCTCCAAGCTTTCCATCAAACATTCATAAACAAATGGAAAGTTAGGAAGAACCCTCTCCAAATACTTTCAGATTACAACAACCTCAAGAGAAACACTAGGGAAACTACCCCAAGATTTGAAACCTCCACAAGGCTCAGCTTTGGCCAAATTCCTTGAAGGATTCAATCCCGAAATGGCCTATCAACTTAGAGAAATGGATCCCTTAACTTTAGAAGACATGCAGAAGGGAGCTCTTAGTGTGGAAACAAATTTGATTGAGAATAGAGCTAGAATGAAGACTGAGAAGAGGGTATCATATAGGGATGAAGCTACACCTTCCACATCCGACTCAAAACTGGAAAGGATGATGGAGATAATGAGCATATATGAGAGATCTCAACCCAGAGAAAATCAAACAGCTCCTCAAAACAGAAATCAATCCCAAAACCAAAATCATAAATTTAGGAGAAATCAACCTCAGAACAAAAAAAGAGATGTTGATCAACAAATCAGATTGCCTTTCCAAGAAAATTATGTTAATGAGGATGGAGAAACAAATGAACAAACAGAGGATGATAACATAAACATGTTGGGAGTAAGCAATGAGGATTCTGATTTCCTCCATGAAAGAAAATAAGGTCTATATACACCCTATGATGATAGAAGACTAGAAATTGAATACTATGAACAAGACTTTGAAAATGCCATCATAGGATCACCTAAACAATATGACCTAAGAAGTAAAAAGAATCAAGAAACTCCCAGGAATAAAACCTTTGATAATTCTACCAAAAACAACCCTGTAAATACTCCCAAAAAGACAGTAGAAAATCATAAAGCAGTGGTTGAAAGTTCTGATCCAAACAAGGGAAAAAACACCCAAATCAATTAAAAACAGAGTGGTGACCCTAGCAACACTAGCATTTCAGCTAATGCTCCTGAAAAAACTATTTTGACTGCTGTAAATAGTAGAAATCAGCAAGTTGATTTTGTTGATGAATCAGTGACTAAGAAGGATGAATCAAACATTTTGAAAAATCAGATTCCTTTTAGCCTAGAGAGTGAAATTTCCAAAATCAAAATCTCTGTCCCACCCACTAAGTTAGTCACTCAAAATTTATATAGATATCAAGTTCTGAAAGCTTTGAACATAGAAAAAATTCATGACACTATTAACTTGAATGATGATACACTAGAGCTTCTGTTTGGTCTTAAGATTGAAGGAAAATTTCAAGAAGGAAATACCCCTCCATTCTACATCAGTTTGAACATCCATGATAATATTTTGCACAATGTCATGCTTGATTCAGGAGCATCACATAACCTCATGCCCAAAGTAATAATGGAAAAATTAGGCCTTGAGGTAACTAGACCTTATAAAGATTTATATTCCTTTGATTCAAGTAGAGTAAGATGCCTAGGCCTTATAAAGGATCTATGTGTTAACTTAGCTCAAATCCAAGCCAAAAGCTCAGTGATGGACATTGTAGTGGCTGATATACCCCCCAAATATGGCATGCTTCTTTCAAGATCATGGGGTGCTAAGTTGCAAGGTACTATGCAGATGGATATGACTTATGCCACCATCCCTGTCTTTAGTCAACCTAGAAGACTCTATAGGGAAACACACATGAAATACATGGTGAGTAACCAAGAAAGACCAGAAAATTCCCCTCTCTATTCTATACATACTAACCTTGACTCATTCATTCTTTATAATGATGAGATTTCTAATGAGCAAGGATTAATAAATGAAACATCAGCCAATATAGTGGTCACTCCACATCTAAACATAGTGGCAACCATAGATGAAGAGAAAAACAAGGAGAAAACTAAAATACAATTTGCTAACTCAGAAAATTAAAACAAACAAATTGAAGGTCTTGAGGTCCAAAACAGTAATAAATATAGTACAGGTCATGAATATCAAAGAATAAAACCTCAAAACATTGAAAATCTTGAGGAATAATACAAAATTAAACATAATACAGACCTACAGGAACAACACAGTGACAGATTAGGAAAACCAAAAAAAGAGGACAACAATGAAATAAATGATAAATCTGAAGACAACCCTCTTTGGAGTATGAGTTTTTATGGGTCTTGCTCTAAAACTAGTGCAGGAGCAGGCATATGGGTGCACAACACTGAAAAAAATCATGTTGACGATCATTCTTGTAGATTAAACTTTCAATGTACAAACAACATAGCAAAGTATGAAGCTCTCCTTTTAGGCCTATATTTATTGAATAAATTAGGGGCCAAAAGAATAACACTTCATGGGGATTCAGAATTGATAATTAGGCAAGTAAATGGGGAATACACTACTAAGCATCCCAGACTTAGAGCCTATAGGGATGATGCCATGGACTTGTTAAAAACATTTACTGAATTCCAACTCACCTTTGTCCCAAGGAACCAAAACATTATTGCTAATGGATTAGTCTTTGCTACTAGTACTTGTCTAACACCTTATGAAAGCAAGCAATGCACCACCCAAGTCAAATATAGACCAGCTATCTCGGATAATAAAAAAAACTGGCAAGTGTTTGAAGGGGATAAACAAATAGAAGAATTCCGACAATCCAGAAATGAATTTGAGGTGCAAAACTCAGATTCAGAGTATGAAAAAGATTGTCCTACTGAAGAAAACCCACTTTTTGAAGAAGAAAATTTTCATGAGATTGTTGAAATAAATCTGTTAACCCATCAACCCAAACATACAACAGAAAATAGCACATATTTCGAAAAAGAAGACTTAGAAGTGTTGCAATATAAAGATCAAAGATTTCCAAAAGGACTGGTCCCATTAGAAGAATTGTTTGACTTGAATGATGTGGCTAAAAAGCCAAAACTGGAACCTGTTGAAGCTGAAGTGGAAGAATGCAATATAGGCAGTGAGGAAAAGCACAAAATGATCAAACTATCTAAGACACTGCCAGCTCACATTACACTAAAATACATTAAGATTTTTAGAGAGTTTTCTGATGTTTTTGCATGGAGCTATGAAGATCTGAAATCATATGATACAGAAATAATTTAGCATAAGATACCCCTCAAAGAAAACCAGAAGCCTTTTAAACAAAAATTGTGCAGAATCAACCCTGTTCAATTACCTCTTGTAGAGAAAGAAATTAAGAAAATGTATGATGTTGGAATTATAGTCCCTGTTAGATACTCAGAGTGGGTGTCTAATCTTGCATCAGTTAGGAAGAAAACATGAGAAGTAAGGTTTTGCATTGACTTTAGAAACTTAAACAAAGCCTCATTGAAGGACAACTATCCCTTGCCCAAAATGATCATATCTTACAAAGGGTAGTTGGTTCTAAAATAATTTATTTGCTAGATGGCTTCTCAGGTTACAATCAGATATTGGTACACCCTGATGATCAACTTAAAACAACCTTTACTACACCCTGGGGTATTTTCATGTATCTAAAAATGCCATTTGGTTTAATTAATGTTGGTGCCACATTTCAGAGAGCCATGGATATAGCATTCTCAGAAGAAATAGGTTACTTCATTGTGATTTACCTTGATGATATCACTGTCTATTCTAAAACAGCTGAAGAACACCTAATACACTTGAGAAAAGTCTTTGAGAAATGCATAAAATATGGGTTGTCCTTAAATCCAAAGAAAACATTATTTGGTCTCCAAGAACGTAAACTTCTTGGACATATCATATCTGAAGAAGGAATAAGGATAGACCCAAAAAGGATTGATGGTATATTCCAAATCAACCATCCTAGAAACATCAAGGAACTTCAATATTTCATTGGGAAGATTAATTTCTTGAGAAGGCTAATACCCAATCTAGCCGAACTTCTTAGAATCATGACAAACATGTTTAAAAGAAAATGAGGAGTTAAATGGACCTTAGAAGCAAAGAAATAATTTGAGCTGGTAAAACAAGCACTTACCAAAACACCAGTTCTTATCATTCCTGATTTTACAAAGGATTTCTTCATTTTTTCATTTGCATCAGAACACACAGTAGCTGTTGTCCTATTACAGAAAAACTTGAAGGGACAAGAGCAGCCAATTTCATTTTTTAGCAAGGCATTAAGAGATGCACCTATGAAGTACAATATCATGGAAAAACAAGCCTTTGCCTTGGTAAAAGCCTTAAAATACTTCAGAGTTTACATTTTACATTCCCACATTATAGCATTTGTGCCTCATTCAGTTGTAAAAGACATATTGACCCAAGATCCAAATGGAAAAAGAGGAAAGTGAATTGCTGTAATTTTAGAATATGACTTAGAAATCAAGCCCACTAAGCTCATAAAAGGTCAAGGACTAGAAAAACTTATGACTAAATCCAATTTTCAAGCTCTTGATATAAACATGTTTAATGCATTAGATGAACAGGAGGAGTTGACAGCTCCAATTATTGAAGATCATTTTCTGAATTCATCTTGGTATGCTGATATTTTGTATGTTTTGCTCAAACTTAATGCCCTTCCTGGTTTTCTAAAACAAAGGCAAGATTCTTAAAGTTGAAAGCTATAAATTACTGCATTTTGGATAAATGTTTATATTGGAAAAATTCTAGTGGATTATTGCTTAAATGTTTGCTTGAGACTGATGTAGATAAAATCAAGCAGGAGTTTCATGAAGGAGAATGTGGAGGCCACCTCTACTAGAAGTCAACTGCTGAAAAAATCCTTAGAGATGGTTACTACTGGCCCATCCTCTATCAAGATGTCCATAAAATGATTACTGCTTGTCACAAATGCCAAATCTTTGAAGGCAAAAGAAAACTACTTCCCTTACCTTTGCAACTATTCACTGTTGAAGCTCCTTTTCAGTACTGGGGTTTAGACTTCATTGGAGAAATCCATCCTGCCTCATCTGCCCAACACAAATGGATCCTCACAGTAACAAACTATTTTACCAAATGGATAGAGGCCATCCTCTCTAGGAATTCCACAGACTCAGTCATCATTTCATTTCTTGAAAACCATATACTATCTAGATTTGGCTGTCCTAGGAAGATCATAACTGACAATGCTGCTACATTTGGGTCTAAAAAGATGGTGGAATTCTGTCATAAATATCAGATTATATTGGGTCATTCTACAGCTTATTACCCTCAAGGTAATGGGTTGGCAGAATCCTCAAATAAAATTTTGGTGAACATAATCAAGAAGTTGCTAGAAGACAACAAGAAATCATGGTACATTAAGCTAGTACATGCATTATGGGTAGACAGATTGACAGTTAAAAAGTCAATTGGGATGTCTCCTTACTAGCTAGTTTATGGAACTGATGCAATATTTCCAACCATTTTAGGAGTGCCAGTCATGAAGCTGATCCAAGAAGTACAGTCTGAAGATGATGATATGACAAGAAGAATACACCAGACTATACATCTACAATAAACCAGGGAAGAAGTATACATCAGAGCACAAAAACTACAAGAAAACATTGAGAAGTTGTTTGACAAAAGAACCAAGGAAAGTGATTTTAAGATTGGTGATAAAGTATTGAAATGGGATTCAAGGAGAGAAGATAAGGGCAAACATGGAAAGTTTGATAATTTATGGCAAGGCCCTTATCTTATTCAATTAGCTATCGGGAACAATGCATTCTTTCTGCAAGAATTGGATGGAGATTAATATTTTGGAGGTCCTGTCAATGCAGGGTTCTCAAACATTATTTCTATTAACTGATGTTTTTGGTTTCAGAGCTTTTCAGTTTCATTGTATATAACACTGCTTTTTGAATTTGAAAAAGAAAAAATACAAAAACAATAGAAAAAGAGAAAAAGAGGGCAGAAATAAAAGAAGAAAGGTACAGCCCCATGCCAAAAAAGAAAAGGAAAATCTGGAATTGTGCAAGCCTAAATTCCACTACTTAAAAAAGAACACTGCTATGTGGTCATACAACCTAATCATGACTAGATAGATTTCAATTTACTGCTAATAGGTTAGTGAAGATTTTCCAAATTGTTTAATCTTGGCTTATCAGTAGACTAGATTAGGATAGAAAAATAGAGGTTCAAACAAGCTTAAATCCTGAACCTGTAAGTTTGATGAAGAATGGCTCTAATCAGTTCAAAACCTGAGCTAAAGAGAAGAAAAATAACTGGTTCTAACATGCTGAAAACTTGAACCAGGTAAAGAAGAAGAATAGCTCTAAAAAGATCAAAACCAGAGCTGAAAGAAAAAAGGAAGGATATTCATAATTTTCAGGTCTTAAGCCTTCACATTTCTATTTTAAATTTTTGTAAATTTCAGTTTATGTGTAGTTTATTTTTTTTGCCATAGTCCTACAACAAATTAGACAGCTTAATCTTGGTTTGTTTGTATTTAAATTTCTGTTTTATAAAATAGAGAATAAGATCTGTCGGATAGTTTAATCCTGGAATATAGTAGCTTAAGTAGAGAATTAATGAATTCAATTGTTTAATATGAACTCATGGAAGAAATAAGAGTAGATTTATATTAGTTTCTTGCTTTCAATAAAAGAATAAAATGTGATGTCAAAGGTTTGCAAGTCCAAGTGCACCTTATGAAGAAAAAATGTTAGGAAAGTAGGTTGTGTAGGTAGTTGTTTGAGAAAAGATGTTTGCTGCTGATATAAAATATTGATCATCTTTTTAAGCAGCATGATCAAAGAAGAAGAGGTTGTCATGGATAAGGCACAGGTCTGCATCCCAGAGATTTATTTCTGAAGTTCTTGACACCTCTAAGGAGCTCTCATCCCCAAGTGGAGCCACTGTTAGACATCAATAAAATTTTGTCATAACTGAAGATGGCTAAAACAAATCTATTTAGTCTTTAAGAAACAAATTTCATGTGAAATCTTTGACTTCTTGAAGCCTTTTTGTATTCTTTATCCTCAAAGAAATCCATTCCATTTGATAGTCTTCACTTAAAAATCGTCAAAGAAAAGCCTTGCTATTATAAAAAGACTGTTTGTCAGACTCATTTTTTTATAATTTTCGCTTTGAAAAAATCCCTCTGAAAACCCCTTAATTTCATCCATTTTTCCTCAATTCACCCTTTACTTCCTCAAAATTCCCCTTTTAAACCTGAAAGTCCCCTTTATTTGGTTTAAAAACACCTTTTTCATCCTACCAGAACCTCAAAAAAGGCTTAAAAAACCCATTTTTTAGCCTATTCTAACCTTTTTCAAACATAAGGCCTTAAGCCCCTTTCGCCTAAGCCTTCAAACCCTTTTCCTCTCATACAACCTAGAGCCACAACCATGTGCTAAGGTCTTATGCCCCCATCGCAATCGCACTTCGGCATTTTCCAAATCTTCGTGCTTTTCCTTTTTTCTCTGCCTATTTGCCAAATACCGATGCGATATATCACTTTAAATCTAAGCCGTCGATCTCATTCCAATCTGACAGCCCTCGCTCCATCGACGATCTCCTTTTCCTTTGTCCTGGACCCTTTAACCCGCCGATGGCTGATCCGCCGATTGGATCTAAGCCACCCGTTCCAAAAAGATCCAATAGTAGTCAGCGCATTGCAAGTTCCCTACCGATGGATCTCCTCCCGCCGATGTGATCCTGCGATCAAATATCAACCGTCGATCTCCCTTAGATCGGACGGTCCATGCTCATCACATCGCTCATCACAATTCCAAATCTCCCTTGTCTCCTGGCCCTTTTCCCTCCCATCGATGCTGTTAGCCATCAGTATTTTTTACATGTTAGTGATGACTATATCTACAGCTGAGTTTTCTAGAAACTGATTTCCTTATGTCAATATGTCATCCAGAAAACCCTCCTAAAACTTTTTTCACCTTTCTACCTTTTCAGTTCGCCCATGTCGAAATCAAAACCTCATATCACAATCCTATCTAGCTTCAGCCTTATTGACCTGCCCATCAACTTTAAAAGGCAAATCCACATCTGTTTCAAAAGTCTCCCCTATGTTAGGAAGTGGCGTTTTAGGACATTTCACCTTTGGCAATCCTCAAAAAGCCAAAAAGCCTCCATCTGCAAAAGACCTGCCATGACTGATCCCTTACTTTGCAAATGAAATTGACAAGCAACCTTAAGTCGCGCCACTCACATCCCCTAGATCTCAGCACTGCATAAAATCCAATCTCAAGCTGACTATTAGGTTTTTCACAGTGTTCTATGGTTTCTACAAAGGCAAGAAATATAATTTCATCTCATGGAGTAAATGCTTAAATTTACAGTTAGAGGAACAGCTGCTTCTAAATGTAACTTGAGCCTGAGATATGTCTGCAAAACAGAAAGCTACTCATCCAGACTTTACAGCTCTTTCTAGCATGAAAATCACAGTAAGAAAGGGACACCACTGTCTCAGCAAACTGGTAAATTGTCAAGGCCCAGAACCTCCTTCGTTTACAAGCAGAGGGTTAGGGCGCCTCCTTCATCCACAAGCAGAGGGCGCTGGCCAATATTGACTTGGAAGATTGCAAAAGTCCAGGTTTGCTTTGTATTGAACGGTGAAACAATATCTCCAGGTTTTATGAATTTGAGCGATGGTCATAACAGGAAAAGAGTTTGAAATATGCTAGCTCAAAGGTAAAATGAGTCTGGTCTGATAAAGGAAGTCATTTGAAGCTTTCAAATCATGTGAATTGTTGAACTTTAGAAAAGCATGTCATCAGCAAACATTCCAATCTTCAGCAGCCTACTTTCCACAAGATCAAATGGAATGGATGCTGACAAGAATACCATTACATAGGCAGAAAGAAAGTTCTTGGTTTTTCAAAAGGCACTGACCTCCATAGTCACAGAAAATATTTGTCAAAGTAATCTGTCATGAGATGACCAAAGAAAATGATGATATTTCAGTCACCCTTAGGACAGTGCAGGGAGACAGTGTTACTTTGGTTAGGGTTGTTGCTGAAACACAGTGATGCTTGCAAAAAGAGATGATAGTATTGATGTTTTTTAAGTAGTTTGCTTGCCATCACATTCAGAGAAAGGCTGTGTCAGACAGATTTGTCAAAAACCTTCGGATACCTTACCTGATGAAGAGCCTCCTCCATGTATGAGCAGATGGCCAAGCCATTGCAGGTTGTTGGAAACTGATTGATCTAAAAGGGCAGTGGAAGGATACAAAGAAATTGAATAGAAGTCATTGCACAGGTAAATGATAGTGTTTTTGATACAAAGGTATTGGTTTTCATATTCAAATGAAATGTCTGTCAGGCTGTACCCATAGTCAAAAAGAGGCTCAAATATCTCATCTCAGCAAATACAAAGGGATAGTAAAATTGCCATGGCTGTTGAATCATAATACCTCTGCCACAGTGAAATTAGGGTTAAGGAGCGCCCGGGCAGTTCGGTTCAGAATGCGTTTCTGACAAAATGGAGATGAAATTTACAAAAGTGAGAGAGGTTTTTGTCCCTCATAGGTTCAAGAAGACAAAACTTCTTCAGTTTCTACACAGGTATCATGGTTTATGAGAAATGTGAAAAATACATATGTCACGGGAGAATTTCTGCACTAGGATTCATCATTTTGACCAGTGATGGGACAGTCAGATTTTGAACAGACAAATGGACTCCAAATGAAAAAATTCAAGTTTATATGGAAAATAGACTTCCATAGCTTTCCGATGAGCCATCTCGGGCCAAATTCCGACAAAAGGAAGGCATCCAAAAGTAGCCTGCAATCAACGCTATGTTTTTCTGCACCAGCATACACAATTTTTTACCAGTGATGGGACAGTCAGTTTTTGAAGGATCAAATAGACACCAAATGACAAAATTCAAGTTTTTCTGGAAGGTAGACTTCCACAGCTTTCCAACGAGCCATCTCGCGCCCAATTCCGACACCGGGAAGGCATTCCAAAATGGTCTACAAACAGCTCGATGCATTTCTGCACCAGGATTTACCAGTTTTGACAAGTGTTGGGAAAATCAATTTTTGAAGGATCAAATGGACACCAAATGACAAAATTCAAGTTTTTCTGGAAATTAGACTTCCACAGCTTTCCAACGAGCCATCTCGTGCCCAATTCCGACACCGGGAAGGCCTTCAAAATGAACTGCAAACTTGCGCGACTTGCCTGGAAAAGGGCGCGACGTGCCTGGAGCGAAAAATACAAAGGGTCATAACTAAGGCGCGACGTGCCTGTAGCAGCCTGCGGCATTCCTGTAGCACTGATAAAAAAAATCACCTAAAAGCCTTCCAAAGCTATGTCCAGAGCTGCTCAAACTTGTCAACAATGGCTGCGACCGTGTTTCAAGGTATTTAAGTGCCTCTTTAGTATATTCAAATTTCTAAAGGGTAATCATATGCTTCGTGCATCAAAGGCTAAATAATTGGTGAAAGGGGTGAGGGTCTTGGTTAGGAATGTTAAAGTAGTTTTTTTTGAAAGGGTTTTGAAGCTTTATTAATGAGAAAATCCCATTAAACTAGCCTCAATCAGTATTGAAAGGAGCATAGGGCTTAAAGGGCAAAACAGTGGGTTATTTGTCTTACATAGTGGTCATTGGGTGAACTTTGGTGACTTTCCAAAGGTATCCTCTATATGTTAAAAGAACAAAAGTGGTACTGTGAACTTCCATTCCATCAAGCCTAATCAGCGAATGAAGCCACCATTGCATTCAAGGTGTTGTCAAAATGGTATGAGAACAGCATAGTATAGAGAAGGAAATTTTTGTGTGAGAGGAGTCTTTTATGGTTGGAATGATAAAAGATTGTTTGTTACATCATAAAAACTTCTCAAAATCTGTCACCATGTCCTTTAAAAAACAGTGACTTGGATTGTGTATACTTTCTATTGGGCTGAGTAGATAGTGTGGACTTAATTGGTTGAGTTACATACCAAGAGAAAGAACAATGTGTTGTTGAAAGGGAGTTTGTTGGTTACAAGATCTTTGACTGCCACCTCAAAAGAAACCTCTAAAAAGGTAAAAGGAGAGTTTGTTATAGAGAGACAGGGCTTATGTCTAAGGGAAAAAATTTCACATTATCTTCAGAGCATTGCCCAATTATCAAACAGTGAAGTGTAATCAGAAAAAGGGTTGTTGACAAAGGGCAGTATATAAGTTGAAAGCTACAGGGCACAGGTTACCCTACTCAACCACCAAAAGGACAGTTGTTCACTGTATCACTGTGACTGTTTTTCTGCTCTTCAAAAGCTCTTTGTCAGGTGGATTTTTAGAGGACATAAAGGCATTCTTCCAAGGCTGACTGGTATTCTAATTGAAAAAGGCCTTGATTGTTTTGAAAAGAGGAAACTCTTACAGCCTCTGCTCAAGCTTTTGGAGCTTTCTAAACCCTAGTACCCCTGTTCTAACTATGAATTTGACTGTATGCTCACACCGGGGTTAAATTTATGAGCATGTTTTTGTTTAATAAAGTGACATACATATAGAGAACAGGGAAGTTTAGTAGGAGAAAGGGTTCTTGATCAAGCAGAAATTTATAGGTTGAAGTTACAGAGGAAGGTTGGCTCACACTTCTCACAAAAGGACAGTATTCACCGTGTTTGATTGGTTTACTGCCTTTTTCAAGCTTATTGATAAGTTGGTATCCTTTCTAAGTAAAGGTTTTTCTAACATAACCAGAGGTGTTACATTGGTAGGAGGTCTTGCCTATTTTGCAAAGTAAAGACTCTTGCAAGCCTTGTTGAAACCTTTTGAGGCATTTTCCAAACTCTGTCATCTTGTTCAGAACAATAAATTTGACTGTATACCTACACTAAGATTTGATTGCACCATATGCAAGTTTGTTGGATGTTGGCACATTAAGAAAGGCAGGTTTTAAATGATTGTAAGGTCTACCATGGGCAAAGCACTTCTCACAGCAAACTCCTCCTAAGCAGTCTGCCCTTCATTTCACTATATTATTTCTTACTGAGATATCTGCCTGGCTGAGATATATTCAAGGTAGAAGGTAATTTTCTAAAGAGAGCAGAGGCTGTGTATTATAAAAAAACTTGTTGCAAACCATCCAAATCACATTGTTTATTGTCAAGGCAGTAAAGTGACACAGTTTGACTCCAACAGGGCATTTTACATACAGTGAGGCAGTTTGTCTTTTCCAAAGCATATTCAGGTCAAAATGCCTCCAAGGCAAGACAACAGTAGCAGCGTGACAGTGATAAATATGAGCAGCAGCAGGAAAAAGAGGGGAAGAGTGCTGAACAGCAGTAACTCAGTAGTGATAAACAACAGTTTCAAGAAGCGCCGGGCACGGAAAGAGGAGAAAGGCATATCAGCACTTGATATTTTGGCCTTGGATTTGGAACATGTTGCTAGGGACCCCTGAGGGTCATTCCTGCCAATTTTGAGCCCTTTTCGACAACTTTTTGTCTTTTGGCATTTTTTGGGTTTTTGGTCGAAAACTCATAATTTCGCCATTTCAGTTTGAGGATTTTCCAAGGGATGAGGATGATACCAATGGATGCCATAATTCCATGAGCAGGTCTCCAGCGATTTTCAGGGCATTTGAAGATCATTCGCCCCCTCAAATTGGCGAAAAACAGCCTCATTTTGCACATTCTGCCCGCCATATCAGCAGCCTGCTATTTTCTGGGTTTTTGCGCACAGGTACAATTTTGAGGGACTTTTAGAGATCAGATTGAGGCGATTCCACTTGCGCCGGAAAGCAGACACAGAGAGCTTTCCAAGGAGCCATCATGAGCCTCATTTTGACATCGGGAAGGCTGCCATTTGCATCCAGCAAGGCAGGGGACCTTTTTCAGGCATAAATATGAAGTATTTTTGTAATTTTTGAACTCCAAAAATCTGCTTTTCCCAAATGTGCGTTAAGCTATTTTTATCATTGGGAAATCATGTAAATTCAATATAATTTCCGTTTTTAGCAGTTTTTTAGATATTTAGTGGGATATTTTGTGCCTTGGGCTTTGCAAAGCCTCAAGGACAAGTTTAGATATTTTGACTTGGCCAATGGGATAGCTAGTTGCTTCATGAGGTTTTCCTCCCTCAAGCCTATTTATTCCATGGTTCTCATTGTAAATCAGAGGCTGAACATGAGAGAAGAATTAATGCATTGGTCATATGAGCTTTGAAGAATACACTTGAGTTATGATGTTTGGATTGCCTCTTGGATGCATTTGAGGAATGTTGAAGGCTTGTTGATGGATTCCTTGACATGGTAGAATGGTATAGTGCTTCTTAATGTTGTTTTGTCTTCTAGTTTTCACTCATATTTCATTTTTCTTGCTGCTATAGATCAGTAAAGATTGATTTTGAGACATGCCCATGGAGGCACCTCAAAATCCATGAATCTTCATAGCTTGATGTTTTCTTCTCCCTTAGTTATGCTAAAGAATTCTTAGCTGCTCTTTAGTAACCTAAGGTGTTGTTGCTAAGTTTTATTCATCAGTTCCATGTATGTTGAGTAGGATGTATGGTTTTCCCTACCTACCTATCAGCTGCCCATAGTTCTTTCCATAAAACTTTCTCTTTGACTGATTTGTTGATCATTTTGTTGAACCAAGGAGGCCTAGTTTCGATCTAGCCCTTTGCCTAAAACTATGAAAACTTATTTGTCCAAGTTCCCAATGACTTAGAGACTATGTTTAGGCGTTCCGGCATAGTTCATGAGTTGTTAGTTTGTCTCATGTGTTTTCCCCAAAGTCTGATAGCCTTTTCCCGAAGTTAGAGGGTCTTATACCTCTATGTATGGCTGGAATGTTTGATTTCTATGTATTGATTAGCTCATAGTTATTCCTAGCATGATAAATGGCTTGATATTACATGTTTATGTTTGCTATTAACTAGTTTGCACTTGAAATCCCTTGTCTTTCACCAACTTATTGTTCATTTAATCCATTTTGCCCAGAGATCCCTTCTATTGTGAATCAAATCAGCCCTACAACAGCTTTACATCATCGCATCATTAGCTTCCTTGACCTGTTTGACCCCATAGCCAAATTTATCTACATCTTGTTATCCAATTTATGTATTTGATCAGTTTCATCCCTCACAAACTTAAAAAACCAAAAAACTAAAAACACACTTCATAACTAGCCTAATATCAGAACATCGCAAGTAAACACACCGACATCTTTTGCATATAACAGAGAGAGCCCTCTCTGAGTCCAGGAAGGCTAGGTCCTTGGGCTCCAAAGATTGGTTTGATGTTACATCGTCATTTGGCTAACCAATCGGCCAAATCACGGGACCCTAAAATAATGGCGATCACGATGGGACTTTGAGTTAGTGACAATCTAAGGACACCTTAGAACTCTAGAAGTCCCTTATTTTTAAGAATATTGTTTGATTGACTTATCCCACCGCTCCCTAACATAATGGCGATCACGGTGGGACTCTGAGTATTAAACAAACTTAGTTTCCCTAATCTTTAGAGACTTTTGAGAATATTAGCTGGCTGACTTATCCCACCGCTCTCTAACATAATGGCGATCACGGTGGGACTCTGAGTGATTAAAAAACTTAGTTTCCCTCATATTTAGAAGCCTTTAAGAATAGAAGAATTAATACATTGGTCATATGAGCTTTGAAGAATACACTTGAGTTATGATTTTTGGACTGCCTCTTGGATGCTTTTGAGGAATGATGAAGGATTGAGTTAACTTCAGTGCATGGACAGTTTCAGTGGAGACCAGTTCAGAAATAGGTGAAAGAGCAGGTTAACTATCAGTTGTGACTATACTGTTGCATATTTGCAACAACCAGTGATTGGTGAAGCCCATGAGGATTGCGCAGTACAAGCCAGGTGGTTTATGTTATTTAATGAGCCATCCCATAGCATTGATTACGCAATAGAGGCTGGCTATCAAGTGGCAAGAGATTGGAGCATGTGTTTTGCAAGATTTGGCTTGATAGTGTGTAGCAATGAGAGGTTGTGCTGAGAGCTTATGAGGAGCTTTGTACAATGATTGTTACATGATCTCCATGACATATAATATACAGATAGTTGGGGTTTTCAGCTTTAAGCTTTCCCATTAAATACTGTGTTCATATGTGTGATTGTTTGTGGTTTTAATGTGTGCATGCAATTGATTTTATTTCCGCATGTAATGATCAATGGTAGAAGAGATTTTTTATTATGCATGAAGCTAAAATAGTGTGTGATCAGGAGAATATCGGTGAATAATATATCAGTTATTCAAAATTTCTACACATCTAGTATTTTATTCAACTTATCAGAGCTTGTCATTTGAGGAGTGTTTATTGACAATTTCCTTTGGGTGTTTTCTAATTTCTTCCTCAAGCATGCTACTTCTTCTTCCAATTTCTCTTGCTTCTGAATTTTATCCTCAATTTGCTTAAGTAGAGTGTCTTCTACCTTCTTGGCTTCTTCAAGCTCTACTTTCAACTGAATGAGGTCTTCTGAATTTTGTTCTTCTCTTACATATTTGAGGAGAATGTCTTTCTGTTTTTTGCACTTTAGTTTAAGTCTGTCTATTTCCTCCAGGGCACTTCTTAGCTCCCCCTCAAGATCAACTTCACATTCTTCATCAGACTCCAGGAGATCGTCTTCAAATTCTTCCTTGGCGATTAAGACAAATTCAGAGGTTCCCTCTTCATTGGAGGATTCATATGAGCTTTCAGATGCACTACTGTCTTGCTAAGCATAAAATGATTTTCTATTGAATCTCTTCCCTTTCTGCCAGTTATTTGTTTTGGTTTGCTCTGTTTCTTGAGTGTGATTTTTTGTTTTCTTATGAGGACACTTAGAAGCATAGTGCCCAACTCTTCCATAGTTAAAGCATTTAAATGGAATTTTACCTTTTTTCTGACAAATTTGGCCTCTTCTTCATCATAGCAAGAGCATATATCTTCTTTTTCTTCTTTGTTCTTCTTTGTCTTAAAGGCTTCCTCCCTCACATTTGACTTCCTCTGTGGCAGTCTCATCTCATAGGTTGTTAAGTTTCCAAGTAATTGTTTCATGGTCAAAGTTTCCCAATCAACTGTTTCTTCTATGGCAGAAACCTTGGGGTTAAAGCTGGATGGTAAAGATCTTAGAATATTTTGAACAATTATACATTCTTTTATGGTTTCTCCTAGATCTTTCATGTTATTCACAATTTTTGCAACCCTTAAGAAGAAGCTGGCAATGTCTTCATCATCATTCATTTTTATATTTTCAAACTGAGCTCTATAGATTTGTAGTTTGGCTATCTTCACCTTTTTGTCTCCCTCATGGATAATTTCTAATGTATCCCATATTTCTTTGGCAGTCTTGTTGTGCATTACTTTGATAAATTATGCCTCACACAGTCCACTTAAGAGAGCATTCATGGCTTTTGCATTAGCTACAAAATCTAGTTTGGCATCTTTCTCTGAGTCAGACTCCTTTGGGGCATATCCCAATTCCACATCAGCCCAAAATTCTATTCCTAGAGACATTATGTACGTCCTCATTCTTATTTTCCAGAAGGCATAATTTGTACCGGTGAACAAAGGGGCTTTATTTGTTGAGCATCCTTCTAGACTAGCCATCCTGGGGACCTAGGATCTCCTTCCAGTTGTTAAACTGATACAGAAGGAACCGGCTCTAATACCAATTGTTGAATCCTTTGTTAAACTGAGAGGGGGGGTGAATCAGTTTAATGAATGCGTGGTCTTGTAAAACTTTCATTTACACATATTTACATCTTCATTTCATGATTAACTTAATGTACAGTGAAACCACAATATTAATTAGTGAGCAGCAGGTATTAAGCAGATTAAATACAGAGTATCAACACATAATCATCATGTACATAGACACCATATATAAGTGGAAACCCATAAGGGAGAAAACCACATCTTATTATTGTTGTGATTCAAAGGCAAGCTCCAACTCCCTCTCACCACTGATTTTCTGTAGGCTCCAACCTACAGGAGGCTCCTACCTCAATTCTGCAAGCTACAACTTGCAAGGAAGCTCCAACTATCATCTATTTTCTGCAGGCTACAACCTATAGGAGGCTCCTACCTCAGCCAGCTACAACTGACATCTATCAAGCTACAACTTGATATGGAAGCACCAACTTCCTCACTCTTTCATAAAAAACACATGCTGATTTACCTGGATATCAGCTCTGTTATGTTCCTTCTTCACTACTGTCCACCAGCCTTCATATCTGCCTTATATCATCTCTAAATCTTCACAGCTTCTCTATCTCCTCCTCCTTCTTCTTACCCTCTCTACCTCATTTCTCCATTCTCTAACATCTCTAGCCATATCTATGTGACATCATTTATAGAGATTACCTCATGATTGTTTGCATTCCACAGGTAATTCGAAATGAACAACCATGACTCTTTGCCTTCCACCTTCTCATTTCTTTTGCATCTCGTTCAAAAGAATATAGTAATATGTACAAATTTCAGTTTGACAGTGGAGTTTTGTTTACCTACAGAGACTTTCCTTTTCATCACAAACAAATTTTACCCTTCTATAATTCTGTATCTCAAATATATGATTTGAGATATTACCCCAATGGTTGTGAACCCAACAATCAAATTACATATGCGGAAGCTAATTTTTATTTTTCCTTGGATTTAAAACCATATCTTAAGATCCAGAACACATATCAAATGCTCTTAACACTTAAGCACAATTAAACTCAGTCAGGGTAATATTTATAAGCGGCAACTTTCCTCTTATCAAACTTTATGGTTAGAACCATATGTCAACCCTGTCTAGTGAATATTCGAATCAATATTCAAATTACACTCAGAACCCAACCAAGACTTCGTTTTCCCTCCTTATGGATCTTTGATTTCATGCATCAAACCTTGGAATAAAACCCAAGATGTATCCTTCGCCCAGCACATATATTAATATATATATGTCAACACTTTACCACGTATCCAAACCACGTGAATATTTCAATTCAACCAAAAAGGCAATGTAATATTTATTGCGGCCCCACAACTTACCACCATATGTTTCACCGTTAATATCCAAGCAACTTCATGATGCGAAGACCCTTGGATCGTTTCCCTTCAGGATCGAACAACAATCGCGTTACATATGTTCTGGAGGTTTATCACCTCAGAATTGCGCGATAAAAGCAGGTCCCAACATTAACTTACCATTCACTTCCAACGGCTGACTATTGATCACATTGTTCCTCCCCAATCCAACGATAATCGTGTAACCAAAATGCACAAGCCTTAATCTTCAAAAATTGCGCGATAAAAGCGGGTCCCAACATTAACTTACCATTCACATCCAACGGCTGACTATTGATCACATTGTTTCTCCCCAATCGAACGATAATCGCGTAACCAAAATGCACGGGTTTTAATTCTCAGAAATTACGCGATATTCGTGGTTTTTAAAAACCACCTCCACCTTACGTGTCAAGTGGGGACTAATATCGCGTTCCAAAAGGAGATACCACTTACCACTTTAAGAGTCGCGCGAACCCATTTGTGGGTTTTCGGAAACCACCTTTACTGCTCACGATTCCATTACTTTCTTCTCAAGGTTCCGTTTCAAAACATTTCTGTTAACCAAGTTTCGCATGCTACAACGCACTGCCTCTTCACTCCATATAATCTCCTCATAGATCTCTGTATTGATTAACGCTCAGAATATTATGTATTGATTAATGCCCAGAATACGTTTACAATAAACCCTTAATATGAATTTCCTTCACTTACTGAATGAACTACTCATTTCAGGATTGAAACTCAATTTTCAATTCTCCTTCTTGTGAAATCGATCTTTCAATGATTGATACACCAAAATTTATATACCTTCTCATCATACATTCCATGCATGACTTGTTCATCTTTAGTGATTGAGTTCTGTGGTCCAATTCCACCAATTTCCTTTACAATAAAAGCCCTATACGAGCTTCAAACACCGAACTCACAATATTGTGGCCACTCCATCAATGTGTAACTCTATGGTACTCAATTCAAAGAAAATAGACATTAATTAACATCGATGCTCTCCTCATATGCAGAGCTTCATTTATTGCAAAGTTTATCATATACTTATTCACAGGAACTCAACCATTCCTCAGACATTATTCGATCAAGGAATACATATATATTTCACACAGATATATATAATATTTACCACATTCAAAACCACAATGTCGACATTAATCATGTCTTTGGAAACCATAAATTTCTTCAATTCATACACAGAATCTCTAATTCTAACCCTTGCCATAGATTTTATTCAAAACTGTTTATAAACCCTATTCAACTCACACATTAAATCATCAATACACAGATAATTACACATCACCACATCGACATGAATGTTGATTCCTTCAATGACACACAAAACCCACTTAAAAACCCCAATTACAGAGTCTCATCCCATAGCAAATAAAATAAACAATACTCATATGATTCTGAAGCAGATTCTTCCATATACAAAATGAAATTGCTTACATTCATGTCTGGCCTGGTCTTCAATTGATGGCCCTTCTAACAATTTTGCCCGAGGCTTTTCAAACAACACCCTGCAGATCTCTAAAGACCCCGAACCTTTATTTTCTTTAGAGCAACTCCCTCCTGAGCTTGTTCTGTATAAGATCTTTGGCCCTTGCTATATCTTGCAACTCCGCTACCTCTCTGCTTCTTTGTTGCCTCTGCTTCAATTCGTTGTCTCTGCTTCTAGTCACCTATCTTCTTCATCCGTTGCCCCTGCTTCTTGTTTAATGCTTTCTCTGCTGCCTCTGCTTCTTCCTGGTGTCTGAGTTGTCTCTTTTTGCTGATTCTTCTTTGATAGTTCAGGTGCTGCTCCTTTCTTCTCCTTTGCCATCAATGACAATATTTCCAACAGGTAATATGTTGGTTGAATCCTCAAATAAGAGTTTGGTTAACATCATTAAAAATTTGTTAGAAGACAACAAAAATTCATGGCACAACAATTTGATTAATGCACTTTGGGCTGACAAACTAACTACAAAGAAGTCAATTGGCATGTCACCATATCAATTGGTTTATGGGATGGATGTTGTTTTTCCATCCTCTTTGGGAGTTCCAGTTATGAAGATAATTCAAGAATTTCAGGTTGAGAAAAATGACACACATAGGAGAATTAATTAGACTATTCAATTGCAACAGTCTAGGGAAGAAGTCTACAATAAGACTCAACTCATCCAAGAAAATGTCAAAAATATTTTTGACAGGAGAAATAAGGCTCATGATTTTAATTTGGGTGACAGAGTTTTGAAGTGGAATTCCAAAAGAGAAGACAAAGGAAAACATGGGAAATTTGAAAATATTTGGAAAGGACCTTACATCATTTGTGCTTTCAAAAGACACAGTGCATTCTTTCTTAAAGACCTAGATGGAGTAGAAATGCCTGGTGGGCCTATTAATGGTTGAATGCTAAAGCATTACTTTTCTTAGCATAAAGATTTGTCTTATATCAAACCATTGTAAATATCATGGTCTTTATTATTTTGATTGGGTAACTTATTGACTGAAGTTAAAGCCCGCAAAGAAGGCCCTAAGCTTTGATTGATATGCTACCATAAGTACTCCAACAACAAAATAAATCAGATGCATACATTGCTAAAATGAAGACACTCAAGGCTACTGATCATATGTTCTTGACACTTCACATGGAGAAGTGCCATCCCCAGCTAGAGCCACTGTTAGGGTCCTATAATTTATAGGATATCAAGGTGATTGAGTATTTTGTCTCAGTAATCTTACATTGTAAATAATTTTCAATATGCAAATGATTTCCAATATATATATATATATATATATATATATATATATATATATGAAAAGAGGGTATATCTAAAAATGAATAAAGACAAAAAGATAAAAAAGAATAAAAAGTTGAAAAAGAATAAAAATCAAATCAAATCCCCACAAAAGAAAAAATATAGAAATAACACTGAAAGTGTTGCAAATTCAAATGCCTCTACTGATAGATTAGTTATATTTATGTCAACATCAAATAAGGTTGTGTGCAACTTGTTTAAAAATGCCACAATGACTAGCTATTTGTTCAAATCATACAACTTAATCATGATTGAACAATTATGAACTTTGTAAATTAGGTTAGAGAAAAAAGATTTTCCAAACAATTTAATCTTGGTAAATCAACAATTGGGTAGAAAATGGAATTGATTCAAATGTTTAACATGAATCAATAGGAGAAATAAGTGATAGAGTAGATTAGATTTTTCATAAAAAATAAGAAGAAAAGAGACATGGGTTTGCTACTTTAAATGCACCCTAGAAGAAAGAAGTAAAAAATGTTAGTCTAGCAAAAGAATAAAAATTTGAAGGGTAGGTAGAAATGTTTGTGGGCTTTTAAAATGATTTAAAAGCTTTATCCTAAGTTTTGTTTCAAAATATATTTGGCACATAACGAGAAAAAGTGACAAAATCACTTTATCGTAAGTTTCAAATTGGGTGCATAAAAGACATGGTTGATCTATTTTTATCCTAAGTTTTCTCTTTAACCAAACGAACCGCTACCTGACAAAAGGACAACTCATTTGACATTTAAACCCCTCGCATCTGTCTGCCATCCATTTCACCCGCCTCTCGATCGACGACTCTTATTAACCTTCGGCGCCCCCTCTCCATCCTAGCTTTATCGCTGGGGCGGGGGGTGTCCAAAATTTTTTGTTTCCCATTTGGGCCCACGACCATGTGGTCACCTCTCCTGCGATTTAACACCCCCCCTCTTTGCATAAACCAACATATTGCTCGATACCCCCCCCCCCCCCCCCCCCCCCCAAAAAAAAAAAACCATCGTTCCTCGCATAATAAAAGCCACCTCCTAATCCATTACCTCCGCCACTCTCATCGCGCCACCTCATCTATTTGTTACCAATCAAAACCATTACCAAAATAATTGATATGTTAATGCATTGAATTAAAATTAATGATCGTTAAATTAACGGATCCGCACCATGTTCAACGGAAAACTAGATTTGCTTATAAAGCCATGCAATTTAACCATTTTGACCTTTACTGTGCTCTATTCTCTGCAAATTCAATTGTTTAACAGGTTTATAGTCCACCAGTTTGATTCATTAATTTGTCTTTGACCAAAGCAACTGTGTCTACCATTGCCTCCTTCAACCAATTCCAGAGTTTTGCACATTCCCGGTAAACCTGTTCTATTCCAATACCATTTAAATTCCTCTAAAAACAATTGAAAATGCCTCCTAAAAAGAAAAATCGGGATGAGCCATTCAATCCCTTGGTCCACCCTCCCTTAGATTTAGATCATATTCCCCTAGCAAACAGAGATTACAAAATCAATGAGACTCCGTGTGAATTTGAATTATTTGAAATGTACTGTTGGTTAGAAGATAAATATATAGATAAATATGACGATATTGGACTCTGGGACTCCAATTTGCCTCACTATATCTTCCCCCACACTTTCAGTGCCCCTGAGTTTATCCGAAAGTGTCAAGCCTGCTATATACCCAGTCAAAGAGCCATAATTTCCCCTACTAGTGAAATCCTTTTCACCATCTCTGCACAATCAATTGATCAAATGATGCAAGCTCCCTCTATGGAAAATAACACCCCTTTCTCCCTAGAATCCCTCAATGAGTTATACCAGAAGCTCGATTTTTCCAAAGGAGCTAAAATATTTGACCTTTTCCTACGTGAAGACACTCAACTGCCAAAGAAAAACCCTCCAGACCCTTCCTCCATCTTCCCTGACCAAGAAAAACATATTATAACAGTCATTGCATACCTCCTTGTCTATTATTTTGATCAGTGGATAGATGAACCCATTATAGGATTCCTCTCCATATTTTCCACAAATTCTAAACCATCCATCATATTCAATTTCAGCCAATTCCTAGCAGTCAACATCCATTATCAATTTGTTAAATTTCATACTGAGGAAGTGTTTAAATACTCCTCTATTCTAGTATACATGTTTGTGTTATCAGGCATATAGGTTTAAGTTTTCCATGCAGAAACTTGATGAAGATGGAAACCAACAATCAGTCATCTTCTGGACAACATTGGTAATGAAAGAGTAGAAAGAATTTTCATACAAATAGTTCATTGAATTGTTTATACATCCAACCATGAGCATTTTGAGTAGTGCAACTGAACCAAGAATAAGTGAAGACATAAAAAGGATTTTGCACTTGTCAGATCAGGTCAAGACAGGGGACTGGTACTTGTACTAGAATTATACAGAGATAAGAGTATATGGTTATGAGCTTGCTCCTTACAAACTCCCAAAATTCCTCCAAATGAGGATTTTGCTCTGGAGTATATTAGACAGATGTTGAATGATGATGAAATTCACCTTGTATCAGCAAAGAAGAAGTCCCAGTTTAGGATTAAAACACAGATTGGGCCCTTCATTTGTAATAGCAGATCAGCAGGTGAGGAAGCAGATAATATACTGAAAGAAATGAACTTCATCCTAAGCTTTACTTGGTCCTATGATCCTCTGGGAAGCATTTCAAAGCTAAGGGTAGAAAATAAAACTACTTCTTAAATACAAACCCATAGGCTAGAGATATAAAAGTATATGAACCAGTTAGAATGGGCTGAGAACACATTGTAGGAAGCTGAGGAGTAGCTAGTATCGACATCAACATCACAAACTCCTATCCCACAAGAAAAAGTAGGGAAAAGACAAAGATAAGAAGAGTCACCTTCAGTGACTGGCACTACAAACAAAGAATTCAAAATAATGTACATAAAAGGGACCAAACTGAATCCTAAAGCTAATATAGACAAAGATTTAGAACAAGAAGTTGTTGTGGTCACTAAGGAAACACCTTCATCTTCTCAAGTAGGTGGCCAATCCACTACTTCTCCTATAACTTATTCAGTACCACATGACCAACAACAGGCTATCCAGACAACTAAGGTTGTCCAAGGTTAGAAGGAAAAGGCAGTCTTTGACACATTCATAGAGATACAATTGAAAAATGAAATCTTGAAGAACAAAACCTATAGTCAATTCTAGAAGCATACTTCCAGTTCTCAAAGCAGGTTGTTGTCAACATTTGATTCTGAGAAAGGTAAGATGTATATGGCCTTCCTTGATGCCCAGATTTCACAGCCAAAGTTAGCAGCTGACTACAAGAAGACATCTTTCATATTATACATAAAGGATATTCATCCCATTGATCAAATGGAGATGCACAAGCGGACTAGTGAAATTGGATATTCATCCCATTGATCAAATTGGATGTTGTACCTCTTACAACAAGTCCTACAGCTACAACCTCTACTACATAGACAACAGATGGCGCAAAGCAATTGACAAAGACAGTGGAAAATATGTTTACTCAGATAGAAGAGATCAAGAAACTACAGGATCAAGTCAAAGTATTGCAAGACCAGAGGACAAGGAGTGAAGCTTCTCATTCAGCAGAAGCACAAAGATCTCAAAAAATGATAGAGAGATTAGAGAAGTCAGAGAGAGAATAATCAATAGGATAGACCTTGGCCCAAGCCAAGGAAATCATCTAGGCAGATATCATAAACTCCATTAATGAGATTTGGCCCTGCATCCAGATTATTTTTTGATAAAAATAAGTTGATAAAAAAAGGCCAATGATGCTATCACAAACATCAAACAGGAGCTTGGAGAGATGTCTACTACAACAAACAAAATTATCAATTTCCTAAACTCCAAGAACAGATATGAGTTAGATTACTTGAGAGTATATGATAGGACATAAACCATCCTAGAAGTGAAGTGGATTCTTACTAAGAAGAATCTGGTTGTTCAGCTGGAGGAAAAGTGCCACAGTTTGGAGATAGCAGTCAACAGGTTTTTAACAGGATAGAGCCATTAACAAATAAGGGTATACCTTCTTTGTTTGTGATTAATGATAAGTTGATAACTCATGAAGACTATGTAAAGAATTTAAAGGAAATTTCGAAGGACAACACAAAAATTTCCAACATCAAGGGAAGTATGACAGGCAGAGCGTTCTTGGAAGCAATGAGTAATGACTTTTTCATCCAACATGAGGTGAATCACATCTTCGTGGTAAAGCCCAATTTTGCGAGATATACTGAAGTCGATGAGATTTACCGAAAGGTAATCAAGTTGACTATCCCAAATGAAGATCGATGGGATAAACTATGTGAGTTATAGGATTAGACAATTGAGAGAACAATCAACTTCAGCCAGTGCATCAGCCAACACACCAGCTAGTGCAACCTAGAAATAGGTCCATTCAACAATTGTTTCCTCCAAAACAGTGCCAACGTTCCAAATCATCTCCACCTAGCCTATTATTTTGTAAGATTTAGATTTTATTGTTCAATATTATGCTAATAATACACTGTCGGTTGATACAACGTTGATGTAAATCATTTTTTTGTAAAATTAGTATAAATACTTTGATGTTCAAAGTATTATGGGTTGATTACTGAATATATTTTTCTGTTGAACATTGTAATTCCAATTTTGTTGGAGCATCAATAATACAAGGACTTATTACAAGATTCATATGGTGTATTCACTGGTGATGTTTTTCTTCTGTAACTGTGTTATTTCATTGTTTTTCCTTTCTCTGTAAATCTGAAAACCTTAATTGTATAACAAAAACTGTGATGAATAGGATATGTTAATTGGAACACCTTATTCTAGTTGTTTTCAATTTACATGTTTTCCACTTAAGTCAGATTGAATAATACTTAATTGCTTTTCAATCTCTACTGAATTCCACATTTCTTCCACTTTCATAATTCACTTAAAATCTAAAAAGATCCAGTTAATGCAACCTAGCTTGCCCTGCGATAACTCTATAAAATATTGATGCACATCCGGTTATATATTTTTGACACCATAGCCGGATGGGAATATAGCCATATAATCAACCAAACAATAAAATTCAAACAAACAATCAAGTCAGTCATAACTAGCCTAAAATTAATTAAAAACAAAGTTAAATTTTACAGAGAGATCCCTCTCTGAAGCTAGCAGGGCTAGATCCCACCTTCCAAAGTGGTTTTGATGTTGTCTTCTATGTTTATTCTCACAATTTTGTAAATACAAAATGATAACACCCCCTGCCCAGGTTAGACAATCTACTAGATTAGTTGAAGCAATCAAAGTATATCATCAAGATGGACTTGAAGTTTGGATATCACCAGATTTGATTCAAAGAATAAGATACATGGAAGATCGCTTTCAAAACTAGGCAAGGTTTGTATGAGTGGTTAGTTATGTAATTTTGGCCTATGTAATGCACCAACTACGTTTATGAGATTAATGAATGATATACTGCACCCTTTTATAGATTCATTTTTTACTGTCTATCTGGATGATATACTAGTATATAGTGCTACCTGGGAGGAGAATATTTCACATTTGACGCATGTGCTAGAAACATTGAAGAAGCACCAACTACTAGAAAATCTCAAGAAGTGTGAGTTTTCACAACATCGTTTGGTGTATCTAGCGTATGTGATAGGTGGGGGAGAGATGAAGATATATCCTTCCAAGATAGAGGCCATCATGAAATCATTGGTGCTTACTAATGTTTTTGAGGTCAGGAGTGTCAATGGGGCAACACAGTACCTGAGGAAATTCATAGCCTCATTTTCAACAGTAGCAGCACCGCTCCATGCCATAACAACAAGTGGTAAGAGTTTCTAGTGGGGGAAATATCAGCAAAAGGCTTTCAAGGAGCTAAAGAAGAAGATCAGTCAAGCACTTGTTCTGGCATTACCAAACTTGCAGCGACCCTTTGAAGTGGAGACAGATGCGAGTGGGTGTGCTATGGGAGTTGTCTTGATGCAAGGAGGAAGGCATATTTTCTACCATTCTGAAGTATTTCATGGGGTAGTTCTTAACTACCCTACCTACGATAAGGAGCTCTACTCCATGGTGCAAACTATGAATAAGTGGAAGCATTATCTGATGGGAAATGAGACAATAATCCACACAGATCACCAGTCGTTAGAGTACTTGCAGTCCCAGAGTAAGCTACAACAAACTAAGCATTACAAGTGGATAGGGTTTTTACAACAGTTTCATTTGGTGATCGAGTATAAGAAATGCAACATAAACAAGTTGGTCGATATGCTTTCAAGACCACCCACGTCAAAGATTACAACTTTGGGGACTCTTATGCACATGGAGCCATTCATCCATGATGCATACATCGAAGCATATTCATAAGATGAGAATTTCAAGGAGTTGTATCAGTAGTTGCAGAGTTGGAGTCATGTGCACTATGGCGACAACACTGTTGACAACCATCTCCAAGATGGGTTACTCTATAGGCTGGATAAGCTATGTGTTCCTAAAGGTGAGCGTTTGCATTTGATTAGAGAGGCTCAAACCTCCAAGGTTGTAGGGCACTTTGGTGTAGGGAAGACCATGGCTAACTTGCAAAGGTATGTGTATTGGCCCAAGATGCAAGAGCAGGTAGCTAGGTTCATAAGAGGATGCATGCTTTGATGTACCATTAATCCTAACAACAAGAAACAGGGTTTATATCGTCCCTTACATGTACCTACTTGTCCTTGGGAAATCATTTCCATGGAATTTTTGGGAGGTTTACCGATAACCAGGAAGGGACACAACTACCTGTTTGTGGTACTTGATAGGTTCAACAAGATGTGTATTTTGATTCCCTGTAGACCATCAGCGGACAGGAAGCAACAAACCTTTTCTTTGGATAGGTCTAGGTGCACTTTAAAATGCCAAGGAGAATCATTTTAGACAGGGACACAAGATTTCTCAATGCATTCTGGAATACATTGTGGGAGAATATGGACACAATGTTGAAGATATCTAAAACATTCGATCCACAGACAGATGGGCAGACAAAAGTAATCAACAAGAATTTGATGCAGCTTATGAGGAGATACAACCAAAAGCATATAAAGACCTCAGTTGAAAATATGGTATATTTGCAACATTCTTATAACAGACCAGTTCACACTTCCACAGGAAAGTCCCCATTTGAGACTTGTTTTGTATATTTGCCACCTTCACCTTTGGATATTGCATATAGGAAGCAAGGAGGAGTGAGGGAAGATGTTACAGGAGATGCTTTGAGGGTTGAAAAAACTATAGAGAAGATAAAGAAGAACCATCTACATGTACATGAAACATTACAAAAGTCACATTATAAGTATAAGGCCAGGCATGATCAACACAGAACAGAGAAATCATAGGAAACATTTCCTCACCTAATTTAGTAAAAGCTTTTGGGGACCAAAAGCCTCCCAAAATGGGGAGGTGTGATCCGAATTGTATCATTGTATTATTTTTCATCCATCTCGATTCATTTGGAGTGGAAAAAGTGGAGGAATCAGCTCACGGGACCATTTTTACCGGCGAGACCCAGTTTAGCGAAACGAGGTTTGAAACCTTCCGAGAGCGTTATAAGGCATAAAATTACATTTTTTGGGTAAAACTTTTCCATTATGTGCAACACCCCTTCATGTTATTTTACACACAAATATTTTTCCAACGACGCAAGAAGTGTGTCAATCAGAGTGCGTATGCAAAAGTTATGCCACTCAGAAGTTGAACTTCCTGTTTTCACACCTATAGTTCAGAAAGATACCGTGTCAGCCCCCATTATTTATGCAAAAGGGGCTAGCAACGTTTTTTTGGTGTAAAAGACTCCAGAAGAATCTATATTGTTGCTATATTTAAGAGTTGATGTAGTCAAAATTGACCACTAATAGGCTATCGGGTTATGTTATAACCATGCCACTAGGAGGAAGAGGCATTAAATTCTTTCGAGAGCATTTTGTTCCATAGTTGAGCAAAGATAGCCAGGAGATATAGGAGGTATAGCACACAAAGAGGATATGTGCACTGTAGCATCCCATGGGCCACATGCATTACATCTTTGTATCTGCAGCTATATTTCCAAACAGATAAAAAAAGCGAAGCAATCTCACCTTCTAGTTGGGTTTTCTCCCGAAAGGGTTTCCCAGAGAGCATATCTTGTGTCTCCTGTGTGTGTGTGTGATTATTTTGTCGTTCTCTACTTTTATGCATAATTTCCATTCACATTCATGTATTAATTACAGTTAAATCCATAGATATTAAAGCTTAATAAACTGTAATAGTGTAAAAACAAAATCAGAATTTTAATATATTACTATCAGATTTGTTGTGACAAATTGTATAGTGGAATATCCACGACATTTTACGGATCAACAAGCTTCAGCTTCACTCCAAAATCCCTAATCTTCTAAGAAGACTATATAAATGTTCTCCTCACATAGTGACTCCTATTCAGGCCCTGTTGGAAAGGCACATATGCCTTGGCAGCATAACCAATTGCAGCAAAAACCCCTGATTTTGGCACTACAATGACCACATCACAATCCACATGAGCTTAATCAGCGAGGATCTTAATGATAGTATACCTGGAATGATAAATAAATCGCCCGAAGACAAGATAATTCGGAAAAGAAAAATAAATATGCTCAAAGATACATGCTTTCCTCTGCTAACGAGGAAATAAACACAAAGAACTTATCCCATCCTTGTCCAACACCAGGATCCCACCGGGATTCAATTCTCTATCATACTTGGCCTCAATGAGATCGAACGCACATGTCTTGGAGGAAAAAATAACAACCCCATTCTTCCTCCTCCCCATGACCAGGGGCCTAAAGCCATGTGGATCCTTGAAAGCCACCAATTTATCCATAGAAAGGAAAACCATAGAATAGGCCCTCTTTAATTGCCCTCATTCATTAATAATCCACTGCAAAATGCCTAGCCTTCGATATAGCAATCAAGTGAAGCAAAGCATTTGTATTGGAATAAGCATTGAATATCAAACCAGATTCATCAAGCCTAGCTTGAAGGGTCTGATAGTTAAATAAATTCCCATTATGTGCAACACCGAGAGAGATAAACTTATAGTTGACCATAAATGACTAGAATTTTTTAAGCATAGAAGAACCAACAATAGATTACCTCAAATTACCAATGGCTGAGCTCCCCGGGAGCTTGTTTAGCTTGGACTCATCGAACACATCAGCAATGAGGCCCACGCCTATTATGGTATGCAAAATCCCATCGGTTGCAGTTACGATTCTCACCCCCTCCTTCCCACAGTGTTGCAGGGTGTGCAGGGATAAATAACATAGTTGTGTCGCCTCCAGATCGCCATAAATTCCCACGATACCACATTCGTCCTTTATAACATCGTCTGAATAGAAGTCATCATTTTCCTCTTCCGAGGGAAAAAATTGCAAAATCAGGCTTCTTGCGTACGGTCTAGGGGCATTGTAAGGATTTTAGAGGGGAAATTTTTGTGGGTATTGGGGACATGCGATGAACATATAAAACTGCAGAGACCGTGAGCTAGGAGGAAACTGTCTGAATAGAGGCCACTACGGTTCTAGGGATAATTTTGCAAAGGACCTGTAGGGTTTTGGAGTGTATTTGAGAAAAGCTTTGAAGAGCAATGAAGGATACTACTAGATGATTTGCTACGTAAAAACACATTCATCCCTCCTCATAAAAACACAATTTTATGTTATTGCTACATTTAGTTGTCATGGTTAACTAGATGATTTGTATGGCACACTCTGTATATTCTCCATTTATTATGCATATAAGAAATTCAAACCAAAAATAGTATTTAGTTCTACTTATTATGTGCATAGATTTAAAACTTTGGTATAGTGTTATGGAATAAAGTTTTAGGTACATTAGATTCTTATATTTTTTATTAATTTAAAATTGTTTAAAAAAAATCAATAGAATGAATTTTAAAATTATTAAAATAATTTAGATTAGTTTCTAAAACATGATTAATTTTTGAATTGTTAATTTATATTTAAAAGATAGAGTAAATTTTAAAAACATATCGAACAACACAAGGATATAAAGAAAATAAATTTAAGTTTACACACTTTACATTTTGATTGCATTGTAAATTTATGAAATTTATAATTTATATTTTGGTTGAATTTTATTATTGCACTAATTGCGCTAAGAAGCACTTGAAAGTCCCTATGGTAAAGATGTTGTAATGCCCTGTAAACATTTTGACTTGGTCAAAAATAAAATAAATGAAGTGTTTAAGGACATATGATCTTTCAGCCAATCTATAGCAATCTTTGAATCCCTTATATTACTTGTAAGTTTAGATTGTTGAAGTGACATGATTAAAATGAGTAACATAAATTCCTGAATAGTATTATTGTAGTACTTGTTATCATATTTTTGTTACTAGACTAAATTAGTCATTCATGTTAGTCATTTTTAGTTGTACGACTTATTAGCTAGTCTTATATTTTAACCCAAGACTAAATTAGTCGTTTATGTTAGTCATTTTTAGTTTTGTCACTTTATATTGCTTATTTTTTGTAGTATTTCACTTGGAAAAGTTGAGGTGACTAACCTTTTTAGTCACCTAGTCACTAATTTCATCATTTTTTACTAGTGTTAACGGATTATTTCTTATATTGCTAATAATTAGACTTAACTATTAATATGAGTGTATAAAGCTAATATTGGTTTTGCGGTTAAGTTAAACTTATTTGTAGCTTTAGCCAATATAGCGTGACTTACATAGCATCTATAGAATTAGACATCATATAGAGGCATAAATTATTGGAACATTATTAATTAATGGTAGTTTTAGGTTCGAAAAACGAAGAGTTTTGAGTTATGCGCAAGTTTATATTAAAAATGGTGTGCGGAAGTTCCCTCATATAACGAATTTCCGCTCAAAATCATGCCACACAAAGCAAACATAAATATTGAGTGGACCAACGTTCTCCCCCTTCTCAACTCGAGCCAGAAGTTAATGAAGTCAAAGTCACTTATGATATAAAAAATATGGACTAATTTACATAGTTGTTAGTTACCCCCCCCCCCCCTCATTAATAAAACAAATCAATTTAGAATAGCTTCTACAGTCCAATAGTGAACAATGTCAATCTTTCTTCGAATTTTTGAGTTGTGACCGAATTCAAAAATAACAATTAACTTTCACACATCACATTTATTTGTATTGTTATAAATTGACATACATATTCCATGTTTCACACAATCAAAGCTTAGCAGAAAGAATAATAATAATAATAGTAACAAATTAACACTCATTTCTATATGCACCACTCGTCCTCTCGGAAAAACCGAATCCTAATTTCGTCCCTATCGAATAAGGTTTCTGATATGAAGTTCAACATAGTAAAATCTATGCACAATGAAATGTCTCGTTCACAACAATAACACATTTTCAAAGCACTACCTTCATATGATACATAATCATAGTTCTCCCAAAAACACCCCATCTTAATTTCATCTTTGCTATAAAAGCTCAACATAGTAAAATCTCCGCACAATGAAATCTCCCACACATACCCCGTCCTCCACAAATATTCAATTGTAGCACTAATGCTCAAAACAATACTGAATTAATTGGTTAACGTCAATCTTTGTACAACTTCCTCCGCACATGCTTCTTTCGTACATGCTTCCTTTGCACAACCACCTTCGAACAACCACATGCTTCCTCTGCACAACCACCATTGTACAAGCTTGAATTATTAACTTTTAGCCAAGCCAAACTATAAATATATCAACAAGCATTGAGTGATGCTCATTCGATAATGCAGATCAAGACTGCATAGCCTGGAAAAATCACAACATTGAAATTAACAATATTAATCATTTTGCAAAGATACATAGATCTAAAATCAAAAGCTCTACGCAATTGCTTTCCCGCACAAACTTCATAATCTGCACAATAAAAGCTTTGCACAATGAAACGTGATAATATTCCATGTTCTCCAACACATACCCCATCCTCTGTAAACATTCATACGATATACAATCTAAAAATTTGTAAGAGTATCTCCGCACAACGACTTGTGTAGCCTGCCACCGCCAATGTTCAACCGACCACTAATTTTGCTCCTCGAAAAGAGAACCATGTATTTATGATCGTCATAGTGAGGTGACAAACATCGAGAAGATGAAAAATATGGATGGTGGTTTTATCTTTGTAACATGTTTTAGAGGCAAAATAGTGGCAGGTGGTGATTTCTAGAAAAAAGATACTGCAAATATTTAAAATAGTTAGTATAGCAAGGGGAAAAACACCATTTGAAGTGATAAACAAAACAATGGGGCGTGTAACGTTCTCTCTTTGCAAATTGCATTTAAGACCTTGGAATATTGTCTGAGCTTATGTTTCCTTACATAAATTGTTATCTATAATTTTGAGCTTGGACGATACCAGTAGTGTAGGGATACATAAGCTATACAATACTGCAGGCTGCTATACCGATTTTCTTGTTCGCTTTTGCCAATGGTACGATTTTTTGGTTTGTCAAGATTTTCTCTATTGATCTGAATGGAACGTATTAGTTTTGTCGTGCTAAGTATCCAAACAGTAATTAAGATGTCTGCATAAGGTTCTCTGAAGTTTGCAAGTGAAACAAATGGTTTTAACTTAGTTAAACATATTCCTGTGTGAGGTTAAAGATGTAAATTGCTTATAAAACACTGTACAATAGTAAATAATAGAGAATTAAACATCACATGTAACAGTACTCAGCAATTTTGATGAAGCAGTTAACCCCTCCCGGGCCACATCTGTTGGTCCAGCTCCAATGGCATGTCCCTCATATCTTATTGCTCAAAAATGGTAAGTACATGTGAAATAAAGCCTCAAATGATTGTGATCTCTGCAAAAAAAGCTTCATAATTCTTGAATTATTCAGGAATGACTATTCATTTGCAGAAAACAGATAATGGATGCTCAATACACTGAAAACACCCTAGTGGCCCTAGTGGCTCCTTCACCTTTCCCAAAGTTAAACTTGCACAATATGACCTCTGATGGCTCTAAAACCTATTCCAATGTGTTCAAAATGTTGAGAATACCAAAAATTGACTATCTATGCATCAAAATTGGTCGAAAATCCAAGAAGTTATGGCCAAAACAAGAATTTGCCCATTGTCCCTTAAAAAACTCCTCCAAAATTGGAGGAACTCTAGTTAACTCAACTAAAATATTAATTCCCGCTGGAATTGGTGGCACGCTCCAGAATCGTCTGGACGGATAACTCCAGCGTTAAATTTAAGGGCGGGGTCGTCACATAACCCCCCTTCGGAATTGTCGGGACAAACTGCATATCTAACAGTTTTCAACCTGTTGCATTTAACTTGCAATCTGTGCTGGCCACATGGCCCTGAACCCGCCGCCGTCACCATAACCGTAACCACCGGAAGTCTTGAGCCCTCTGGTTCTCAGCGCTAAGTCATATGATGATGGAGCTAGTCCTGAGGAGCTATACCTTTACGTTTTCTGCCCTGTAACAGAGTAAACTTTAAATAAGCACCGGCTCCTTTGGTTCATAAGAACCACCGCGTAGCCCAACGGTAAGACGTGGGCGCGCTACCCCAGAGGTCGCGGGTTCGACCCCCCGGAACTCTAAATAAATTTTGACCGAAATTCTTGTTGAATTCCCAGGGGACACGTGGCAGCCTCCGGGCTGGCCACGTGTCACCCTTTCATTGGCCTCCAAAACCTTATAAAACCTTTTTTTTTTTTGAAATTTTCATACCAAGTCAAACTGAGTCAAAACGTCATTTTTTTGGAGTTTACTGGGCTTTTCAAACCTTCATAAATTCTGCATACAACCTTTGTTTTGTGAACCGTTCACGGCGCTAGAATCGCAGCGATGAGACCTTTTCGGTCGCTCAGGTTTCAACCACTTCTGAGCACTTTCATTTTTGAGCATTTTTGAACTATGGACATGATCTCCCGATCACACCTCCCCACTGGGAACTTTTGGACCCAAAAATCTCTCTGGACTAATGAACCTGAAGATGAGGAGACTATGTCCCCACTCTTCCAATCTTAATCCACTGAAATTTCCCTGATTTCATTAATTGGAGATTTTCTTGAAACGAAATTTTTTTTCTTGATTCCATTGACCAACTGTTGCTGACTTTTACATTGTCATGCTGCACATTTTCGAAACTTGTAGAACAACAACTTAACTTTGCAGTAAACATATTGTTTCTACATTGGTCTATAATCAAAGGAAACTGAAAATTACTTTCACCTTGCATCCTGTCCTTATGGAGATTTTTTGTTGAATTAGCCTTGTACTTGTGTCGATTTCTAACCAAGTTTCCTTGCCATAGTACCCTGCCTTTCTGAAACCAGCAATGATCATTGCTAAAATTTGTGCCTTCTTTTCTATGTTGCTTTGCCCTCTCTTGGAACTTTGCACCTTCTTGGACTGACACTTTGTTTTCTGCACCGATCGACACCAAAGATGATTGCTGCAACTGCTTGTCATCTTCTTTCAAAAACAACCTGATTTCAGACTGAAACAATTCATTATTTACATCAGCATTTACATGAAAAGTATTATATACAACTTCCCTCTGTTTAATCATCATCAATGTCAAGTTTTGACTTGCATTGACGAGCCTCTTCATCTGCCCTGCATTCACTAAAGAAGAGTCTATTTTTTGTGACGAGCTCTCACAATGAACTCCTTTCCATCCTTGAATAAATGGTACTTGTTCTCGTGGCGATGGAAGATAGCTTTCATATCATACAAGTAAGGATTTCCCAACATCACACCTGTAATATCAAGCGGGACAACATCTAATTCAACTGTGTCAATAAAATGTGTTTTTATTGCAAAGCGCAACATGCACTTCTTTGAAACCTATAAATTTGCATCCTTACAAATCCAACCAAGAGGATATGGTTTCGAATGTGGAATGGTCTCAAGATTTAGTTTCTTGACTAAGTATTCATAAATAAGGTTCGCTTGTGACCCACTGTCAAATAGTGTGTCAACCTTGGTATGTTTGGAAATGACCCTCACATGAAACAGTTCAATTCTCTTCTCTTCACTTGGAACTTCTATGTGACAGTTAGAAATACTAGAACTGGGTGTATTTAAAATCTCTTTCCCCTTCAAGTTCTTTAGTGCCATAGCTATGATTTTTGTTTCATCTCCTGATTCTGACCCTAGGTCTTGTTCAGCTATGGCAACCGTCTTGCCTTTCTCTTTGGCTTGAAAACTTTCTGGTTTCAACTCTCGATGAAGTTTCCAACAATGGTCCTCATCATGGCTTGTTTTTTAACAATGTTTGCAGAAAAAAAAATTCCCTTCTCTTTTCTAGAATTTGCATTTCTCTTTTTCTTCCATTTTCCTTTAAACTCACTTTCTTCATTCCCATCTAAATTTTGTTTTCCCCTTGTCTCTAAATGTGTGGCTTGAACACAACCCTCATCTAGGCTTGTATGGTTAAACATGAGAATGGTATGTCTTAGGTAAGTATGTAAACCTCCTATATACTTAAGTGTCTTGGCTATGCAAATATATTCCTAGTAAAATAGTTATTCTTCTAAATTCTTGGGTATAAACTTGAACATTTTGTCCTTTCAATTGTTTAAAATTTTTCCAGTCCATTATGGCTTTCTGCATGTGAGCTAATGGAAAAAACTGTGGTTTTATTGCAGAAATGAAATCAGACCATGATAAGATAATCTTACCATATTTTTTAATCTCCTCCTTTGTCTTGGCTTCCCACCAAACAAGAGCTGCACCTTCCATTCTCAATGAAGCTAGTTGGATTTTTGTGTCGTCATCATGAAAATTTTGAATTCTCAAATAGACATCTAATTGTCTAATCTAATTATCTAGTTTTTTTGCATTAACTTCACCATCAAACTTTGGAAATTCAAACTTAACATCAAGTTTAAGAAAAGGACTTTTACCTATGTTCTTGACTTTTTGAGAATGACGTATTGAAGATGATGTAGAGGTTGATGAAGATGAAGATGAGGGTGATGATGGTGACTTTCCACTGTCTCCATTTCCTCCATTACCCTTCTTGGATTTATCCTCATCATTATGGCCTCCTGACGATCCATCTCCTTCCTTGTGAAGTTTGGATCCTTCTCCTTCTACTCTTTCATTTCTTTCTTGGTAAAAAACTCTCACCATTTCTGTCAAGTCAAGGAATGTTTTTCTGAATATTGTTTCTTCCTCCTTAGGATCAATTTCTTCATGGATTTCTCCTTCTCTTAAAGTCATGCTTATGGCTTCTTCTGCTTCTCTTTGAGGTGAAATTGAAGGTGGAGATAATGACACTCTTACCCTCCTTGGCTGAGGATTACTTAAAGTCTTCGCCAATTTACCTTCTCCTCTCTTAAGCTTCAACCTAGTAAACATTAAAACTCACAACAAATGCTGCCCCAAGATGGTTGTGCACAACTTGCAAGAGTTGTTATACAAAGTTTTAAACAAATCCCTTTGCACAAATGTTAAACAGAGAAAATACTCTAGCTTAACCAAATGCTCAACCTGAGCTCTGATACCAACTTGATATAAATGGAATATATTAGTTTTGTTGTGCTAAGTATCCAAACAGTAATTAAGATGTGTGGATAAGGTTCTCTGAAGTTTGCAAGTGAAACAAATGGTTTTAAATTAGTTAAACAGATTTTTGTGTGAGGTTAAAGATGTAAATTACTTATAAAACATTGATCAATAGTAAATAATAGAGAATTAAACATCACATGTAACAATACTCAGCAAATTTGATGAAGCAGTTCACCCCTCCTAGGCTACATCTGTTGGTCCAACTCCCAATGGCATGTCCCTCATATCTTATTGCTCAAAAATGGTAAGTACATGTGAAATAAAGCCTCAAATGGCTGTTCTCTTTGTAAAAACAGCTTCAGAATGCTTGAATTAGTCAGGAATGACTATTCATTTGCAGAAAACAGATAATGGATGCTCAATACACTAAAAACACCCTAGTGGCTCCTTCACCTTTCCCGAAGCTAAACCTGCACAATATGACGTCTTATGGGTCTAAAACCCATGCCAATGTGTTCAAAATGTCGATAATACCTAAAATTGACTATCCATGCATCAAAATTGGTCGAAAATCCAAGAAGTTATGACCAAAACAAGAATTTTCCCATTATCCCTTAAAACCTCCTCCAAAACGGGAGGAACTCCAGTTAACTCAACTAAAATAGCAATTCCAGCAGAATTGGTGGCGCGCTCCATAATTAGCTGGACGGATAACTCCAACATTAAATTTGAGGGTGGGGTGGTCACATGACCCCCCGCTGGAACTGTCGGAACAAACCGCGTATCTAACGATTTTCAACTCGTCGCATTTAACTTGCAGTCTGCGCTGGCCACATGGCCCCAAACCCGCCACCGTCACTGTAACCATAACCGCCGGAAGTCTTGAGCCCTCCGGTTCTCAGCGCTAAGTCATATGATGATGGTGCTAGTACCGAGGGGCTAGCCCTTTACGTTTTCCGCCCTGTAACAGTTTAAACTTTAAATAAGTACCGGCTCCTTTGGTTCATAAGAACCACCATGCAGCCCAACGGTAAGACGTGGGCGCGCTACCCCAGAGGTCGTGGGTTCGACCCCCTCGGAACTCCAAATAAATTTTGACCAAAATTCTCGTTGACTTCCCAAGGGACACGTGGCCGCCTCCGGGCTGGCCATGTGTCACCCTTTCATTGGCCTCCAAAACCTTATAAAACCAAATAATATTTTTATTTTATTTTTTTCTTTTTCTTTTTTTCTTTTTTTTCTGAAATTTTTCATTCCAAGTCAAACTGAGTCAAAATTTCTTTTTTTTGGAGTTTACTGGGCTTTTCAAACCTTCATAACTTCTGCATACGACCTCTGTTTTGCGAACCGTTCACGGCGCCAGAATCGTAGTGGCGAGACCTTTCCAGTCTCTAAGGTTGCAACCACTTCTAAGCACTTTCATTTTTGATCAGTTTTGAACTATGGAAATGATCTCCTGATCATCTATAATACTCTATAGTATTCTATAAACTTTGGTTTGATTTACGATATCACGAGAAATGAGTGTGTCATGTTATTCGTAAATAAAATTTGATTCAGTTTTACAAACTAGTGGGGAGTAGTTGTGAAGTCAATTCATCGTATAAGGTTGTGTGCTGAGAATATGGGCATATGATGCAATGCCAATGAATAAGAAATGATACACCTGCCATTAATGCTAGTATCATATCCCCATATTCTTAGCACATAACATTATAATTGACAAAATGAAAAATTTGATCAACGAAGAGGACGTCAATGAAAAAGATGATGATATCATGGCCATTGACAAACGTTCATAGCAATAACACACTGTCAAAACACTCGTGTAATTCAAAACACTATGAAAAAAATCCATATTTCGTTTTGCAATGCTCAAATGTAAACCAATTTTCATAAGTAATATATTTATAGACACATACAATTTATTTACTTAAAACAAATAAGTATTTAAATAAATCCTAGACATGTTTTATTATACAAAGTTTTTCCTTGTGCGAAACCCATATTAAATCTTATATTGTAAGTCATAGAAGTTACAAAAGTCAATTGTAAATGAGTATTTGTAAATCGTTGAAAAGATACAAAATTACAAAATCTCGTTATGCACCACCCGTTCACCCACACAAACACACAGTAAAAACCCTACACAATGGAAATTAACAATTTGAATCGTTATGTTCTCCTGCAAATACCCTATCCTCCGCAAAGACACATAATTCATACTACACACAATAAAATCTTCATACAATGAAACAAATAATATTCCCCCCTCTTCTGCACATACCCTCTCCTTTGTAGACATTCATATGATATATGATCAGGAAAATGAATAAAATATTAGATATGTTTTTATATTGTAAGTCATAATAGTTACGGTAGTAAATTGTAAATGACTATTTGTAAAGCATTATTGAGTATGGAACTAGATAAACGCAACTGATTATGTGTTACTACATATGGAAAAAAAATAAAATTATAAATTGCGTTATGCACCACAAGTTCTCCCGCACAAACCCACAGTAAAAACACCACACAATAAAAATTAACAACTTTAATCACCATGTTCTCCTGCAAACACCCCGTTCTTTGTAAAGATTCATAGTTCCAAAAGAAAATCTCTACGCAATTTCTCCCCCGCACATACTTCGTAGTCCACACAACAAAATATTCGTACAACGAAACATAATAATATTCCCCGCTCTCCTGCACATACCCCATCCTCCGTAAACATTTATACGATATACCATCAAGAAATGTGTAAAAGTATTTGATCCAGGTGGATATTGGTGGCCACCCACCTATTCCACTTGGGGCCCCACCATTGTCTCTTTCAGTTTTTTTCACAACTTACTATTTTTAGCATTTTTTCGGGTCCTGAACTTCTGAAGCCGTTTTGAAGCCCCAAACAGAGATAGTATGTCGAAATTACATCCCCGGGAAGTTGAAACACCAATTTACCCAAACAGGGCCCATAGTTTTGGCGCTTCATCTCCTGGGGTTAGGTTTTTGGACGTTTAGAGTTCTCCATTGTTTCTCCATAATAAATAGGTCCTCGAGCCTCATTGTAACACAGTTCAAAGGTTTGTAGCTGCCACATCTCTTCTCAAAGATTCGCTACTAGCACCCTAGATATTTTATTTCCATCATGTTTGTAAGCATATTTTTGTGATTTTATATTAATGAAATGAAGCCTTATTTCCACTATATTTCTATGTTTATGGTTATTTCTGTATTCTGTTGCATTCCTGCATAAATCCGGATCAGTGGTATCAGAGCGGTCTATTTTTTCTCGATCCTTCTTTGCATGTCCCCAACGAGGTCGGGGTATAAGGAGTTAGGGCTAGATCTGGTGGAACCTTTTGCAAGATCAACCTCGCAAACCCCAACGGATGCCCATGGGGGACGAAAATAAAGATGAGGGAGCAGGAGATCCTATCCAAATATTGCTTGAGGAGGCCCTCGAAAAACAAATGAACGCGATGATGGATAACTTTACCTAGATCCTTCAACGATTGCCCACCAACGACGCATCTGCATCCAGCAGCCAATTTGGAGGCGCGACTCTCTTTAAGGTACAAGTAAACTTTGATATTCCCATATTTGAAGGTCAAATAGATGTATATGCCATAGATAGATGGTTGAATCTATTAGAAGGATATTTCTCGGTTCATGAATTTTCCGACCAGGAGAAGATTATTTTTGCACTCCTCAAAGTTACCCCCCATGTCAAGGACTGGTGGTAAACCTACTGTGAGAAAAAGGACGAGACATAACCCTCTCTGTTCTCAGCTGTACCCACTTGGAATTCTTTCCAAGATGCCATCAAGGAACAACACTATCCAGTGGGGAGCTATGAGGACAAGTACATACAATGGACCACACTGCGGCAACAAAGGGATCAAGATGTGCATGAGCTAACGAATATGTTCCATACCCTACGCACAAATTTGGGTATCAAAGATTCAGAGAAACATTTGGTGCTAAATTATCGCGGTTGTCTGCACAGATACATTCAGGAGGAAATGGAATTTCTCGACATCTCCTCGCTTGGTATGGCATACAGGTATGTTGCCAAGATTGAGTAGAAATTCAAACAGAAGAAGTGATACTTTGGATCTGTGAATCAAAATCAAGGGAAAGGTGCCCCCAAACCACATAACAAAGGACAAAGCCAAGGCATGGCGGCCCAAGACAACTTGCCAAAGACACAAGCAAAGAAAAACACCGTGAAGCCAAAGAAGGACACGGGAAAGTAGTGTGAGTTCCATAAGAGCTCCACTCACAACACAAGTGAGTGTCGGGCCAAGCAGTCGCTGGTGGCCGAGATGAGGGCTTCTTAATCAGATGCATGCTTCGACTCTGAATCAGAACCTGACAAGGTGAATGACAAAGGGAAGCAGAGTATTGATGCGGAGCCTAACACCACTGTTGCCACTACGAAGATCTAGAAGGAGGAACCAGAAGATCCAGAGGGGGCAGAGCGTCTCTTCCACTCCCAGATGTGGGTAAAGGATTCCATACTACGGTTCATTGTCGACAATGGGAGCCAAAAGAACCTCATTTCAGCAGATGTCATGAAGCGGTTGGGCTTGTCGACCACAGCGCACCCACAACCATTCACCATCGGGTGGCTTCACCAAGGACGGGATCTCCGCGTCAGCTAGCAGTGCCGCCTTCCCTATAGCATCAAGCCCTTCACGGATGAGGTATTGTGTGACATTGCTTCTATTGATGTTTCTGATGTATTATTAGGCCAACCATACTTGTGGAAGCGACATGCTGTGTATGAGTCACGGCCTCGCACTGTTATTGTTACTTTGGGAGATAAATTGTACAGGATACCAGAGGTACCACTGCCTCCCACTATCTCTTTGGTTACTGCAAAACAATGCAATAAGCTCATTTCCCAAACCAGGAAATTTGTTTTCCTGATGATCCGCCCCCAGGGCAAGAAGAAGACTGTGGCCACGACCTCCAGAACTGGCTTCTTTGCACGACAACAACAAATGGACAAGGTTGTGGAGGAGTATGGGGACATCTTCACCTTACCCACAGGGGTGCCTCTACACTGTCAGGTCAAGCACTCCATTGACCTGACCCCAGGTGCGCCGCTACCCAATGGACCGATCTATAGGCGCTCTGTTCTGGAGAATGATGAAATCAAGAGGCAGATTCAGGAACTACTGCAGAAAGGTCACATCCGGCCAAGTTCATCGCCCTGTGGGAGCCCGATCATGTTGGTACAAAAGAAGGATGGGACTTGGAGACTCTGTATTGATTATCGGGCGCTGAACAAGATCACTATCTGGAATAGGTACCCGATCCCACGGATTGATGACCTTCTGGACCAACTCAAAGGGGAAAAATATTTCAGCAAGATTGAATTGAAGTCTGGGTATCACTAGGTACCAATCGAACCCTCTGATGTGTGGAAGACTGCCTTCAAAGCCAAGGAGGGCCTTTTCGAATTGCTCGTCATGCCTTTCGGATTGAAAAATGCTCCTGCATGTTGAGATTCAACAAGATTATGAGCTTAGTGAAAAGAGTCGCCTTCACTAAGTGGGCCCACAGGCTATTTTTGGCGCAAAGTCTATTTTTAGACATGTCGATCATATTCTATGAGTTGCAGGATGCTATTTGTGGATGGTTGGTTAAGTTGGAAAAATAGATGGGCTTCTATTTTTAGACATATTGGGCGGAGTCTATTTTTAGACTGCCAGTCTAAGAATAGATATGTCGAATATTATTAGCTCTTAATAATATTTGGACCCTAAACATTATCTTATTCTCTTGGAGCACTTCAATTAAGTGCACAGATGTGGCACAACAGCTGATAGAAGGAATTACGCTATTCCTGAGGGTTTACTAGAGCTAATGCATGGAGGAATTCAGTTAGAACTCAGGTGACAGAGTTTGGTGGAGTTGGAGAAGTAGTTGGTAGAGTTGTATTTAGTTTAACTCAGTTAGACTCAGTTGAGCTAGTTGTATCTAGTCTAACTGATTGATACACTAGTGAGAGTGGAGTGAATTAATTAGTTAATTAATTCACAAATAATAACTCATTAATCAACTGAACAATACAACAGTTAACTACGGTGCATGGCAGTTTCAGTGGAGACCAGTGGAGAGATAGGTGAAAGGGCAAGATAGACTATCTGTTGTGACTATAGTGATGCATTGATTGCATCCAACACTCAGTGGAGATGCCAATGAGGATTGCGTGAGCAAGGCTAGAGTAATTCGAACTCATTTAGAGCCATTCTTCAGTAGGGATTGCGCAGTAGACGCAGGCTAGTAGGTGGCAAAGATTGGTGCATGGATTTGCAAGATCGGGCCTGATTAGTGTGTAGCGATTGTATTGTACTGAGAGCTTGATATGATTAGCTTTGTATGAGGATTGTTACATGATCTCTATAACATATATTATATACAGATAGTTGGGGTTTTCAGCTTCAGGCTTTCCCGTTAAACAACTATGTTAATGTGTGTGAATTTTTATTGTTTCATGTGTGCTTGCAATCTTGATTTAATTTTCGCAAATGATCAATGGTGGAATAGATTATGTATTTTGCATGAAGTTAAAATAGTGTGATATCAGGAGAATATTGGACATATAACACATAAGTTATATAATTTCTACATGGTATCAGAGCAGTATTGATCATAGGAGATTGCAATTATTGAATCAGTTGAGTTTTGTGCTCGTGGAATTCGAATTTGCTGCAGTGTTTTCTTGGTGTCGAAGTTGAGCATTCACTGAAATGTCTTTCAATGGATTGTGATTGGAGTATGCCTTGATGGGAGCTCGAATTATATTGCATGGAAGGACAGGATGGAGGCGGTGTTGGATGATAATGGGTTGAAGGAGTTCATCGATAGTGATATTTCTAATCGGGGACTGATGCGGCCGCACCTGGCCTTGCAGCAAAATAAGGTAGCAAAGTGTGAAGGGATTACGATTTGGAAGGTGTGAAGGACCATATTTTTTCTAGCCTTCATGGGAAATCCACTCCATTCTTAATGTCGAAGGCTTTGACATATTTTTTCCAAAGCAGAAGTGACCAAAGGAAGTTGGCGCTTAAAGACAAGCTTAGAAAAATAAAAATGGAGAAAGGCGACAATATTCCAAAATACCCCACGAAGTTTGTCCACTGCAAGGATGAGATGGGAAGTGTGGGGGTTAATATTTATGAAGAAGACTTGGTGATCTTGGCTCTCCTTGGGCTTCCAAAGAGTTGGCATAACTACGAAGACTCTGTCAATGGACGGGAGAAACTGCTAGGATGGGAGCGACTTTGGTTGGATCTTGTGCAGGAGGAGATAAGGCGGGGTACCAGGGATGGATCTTCATCGAAGACTGAAGATGAAGAAAATTGCGCTTTGGCTGCCAAAGAAAGGAAAGGGAAGGGGAAGAAAAATCCTTCTCAATCTGGTGCTAAAGGCAAGAAGCAGGATTTGTCCAAGGTGAAGTTTTTTCACTGTCACCAGCACGGGCATTTCGCCACTAATTGTCCACAGAAGAAGAAGAATAAGCAGGCTGCTGGATCTATAGTTGGAGAGGCCTTAGCCTCGCAGTTTGAGCTGGATTTTTCTTTGATCGCATGCTTGGTTTCAAGTGTGATGGGATCGGTGTGGTTTCTTGACAGTGGTGCGTCTTTCCATATGATCAGAGACAAAGATTTGTTCAGTGATCTGAAGGAAAAGGATCTTGGAGTGCACATCAAGATGGGCGATGATGGTAGATACAGTGCGACTGGTATCGGGACCATTTCCTTTGAGAGGGAGTCCAATAAACCTTTCATCTTGAAGGATGTCATGCATGTTCTAGGATTGAAGAAGAATTTGATCTTCGTGGCGATGTTGGAAGACAAGGGTTATGATGTTGTTTTCAGTGAGCGAAAAGCTTTCCTTCGGCATAAAACAACTGGTCAAACCAGGAGGATAGGGATTCGAGTTAAGAATCTTTATCAATTGCAGGTAGATGACTGTGCAACAATGGCAGGCAAAGCAGAAGGAGTGGTGAGTCGGGATGAGGGTGAATTGTGGCACAGGAGATTGGGCCATCTTCACCATGGCACTTTGAAAATTTTGCAGTAGATTTCTACCGGGCTTCCCAAAGGTACACTTGCGCAGTCAGATCAGTGCAAGGGATGTACTTTGGGAAAATTTGTGAAGACCAATTTTCATGAGAAGGATAGTCGCGCCTCGACAATCCTTGAGAGAATTCACACAGACGTGTGTGGACCTTTCTCGGTTGCTTCAACAGCAAAGCACAGGTATTATGTGTTATTTGTTGATGACTTTCTTCGTAAGTGTTGGATCTTCTTCATGCAGAAGAAGAGCGATACATACTCAAAGTTCTGTGAGTTCAAGGCGCTGGTTGAGAAAGAGTTGGGGAAGCAGGTGAAAGCTCTATGGAGCGATAATGGTGGTGAATACATCTCTAGAAAATTCAAAGACTTCTGTAGCAAAGAAGGGATTCGAAGAGAACTCATAGTGCCTCATAACCCACAGCAGAATGGGGTCGCGGAGAGAAAGAACAGAACAATCATGGGTGTTGCACGGGCGATGTTGCATGATCAGGGCCTTCCCATAGACTTGTGGGCTGAGGCATGCAACACTGCGGTTTATGTGCAAAACCGTTGTCCTCATAGAGTACTTGGCATGAGTACACCCGAAGAGGCATTTTCTGGTAAGAAGCCTGATATTTCTCATTTGAATATTTTTGGCTCACCTGTTTACATTCATGTGGCCAAAGATGCAAGCTATGTGTATATATAAAGGATTAGGGTCTTCTTAGGCCTGCAAAACACCTGATTATCGTGTGTATTTTTCCAGGCAGTCGGATGATTGTCGTGCGATGGGATATCAAATTTCATGAGGAGAAAGCCATGAAGTTGTCGCTTGAGAGGGAGCTACACTTGCATGCAGAGGAGGAGCTACTTGTTCCTAAAGATGAGCCTCAAGATGTGGATCAGCCACGAGAGGAGGTTCATGGAGTGGAAGAAACCACTCATGCAGCGCCAAACATCAGAGGGCGGAAGCGCACTACAGAAGCTGAGCGACTCAATCTTGATGCAGTGCAAAATGTAGGAGTTCCTACATCACAGCGCAGACAGAGACAATCACCTGACCGATTTACTGGATACATGGCTTTGATGAGCAAGTGTATCGTGACGGAGCCATCCTCTTTCGAGGAAGCTGTGGAGGATCCCACATGGGTAGATGCCATGGTGGAAGAGTATGATTCGATTGTCAGAAACAGTGCATGGGAGATTGTCCCAGTTTCCCAAGGCGGGAAGAAATTAGTGGTAAGGTTCGAATGGATCTGCAAAGTGAAACAAGTACAACGACGGAGCGTGAGAAGTATAAGGCAAGATTTGTTGCCCGGGGCTTCTCACATATTGAGGGGATTGACTATGAAGAAACCTTTGCACCTGTCGCACGGTATTCTTCCATACCGACCATCCTTTCTCTCTCAAAGCAGATGGGTTGGCACATTCATCGGATGGATGTGAAGACTGTGTTCCTTAATGGGATCATTGAGGAAGAGGTGTACATTAAGCAGCCTGAAGGGTTTGATATCTTCAGCAGCGAGTCGCATGTGTGTAGGCTCAAAGAGCGTTGTATGGGCTGAAACAAGCACCTGGAGCGCTGGTACACGGATGAAGCCGATTATTTCACTGGGACTTGGTTTGTAGAAGTGACCCAAATCCAAACCTACCGGATTCAGGTGGAGGAGTAAGCTTTTAATCATTGTACTTTATGTATCTTGGTCTATACTAACGGTGATGTTGTTCGATACACACTCATGCCAAGCGAGATCTTGCAAAGGAGTTTGAGATGAAGGACTTGGGCCTCCTTCATTATTTCTAGGATTCATTACTTGTGGAAAAATTGACACATTTATCTCAGAAGTAGTATGCGGGAGATGCGGAGAAGTTTCACATGCAGAGCATGACCTTTGAAGCCTCCTCTTCATGGTCGTTGGAGGAAGGATGCGAGTAGTGGATACACTTGTTTATCGACGATTGGTTGGTTCGCTCATGTATTTAGTGTGCATTAGACTTTATGCTATGCTGTGAACCAAATTTCACAAGCAATGGTGAAGCCTACCAAGCTATTTTGGAAGGCAGGAAAGCATGTCCTGAGGTATCTCAGGGGCACATCTAGGTATGGATTGTGGTATAGACAGTCGGATGAGGTGAAGCTTCATGGCTTCACGGATGCAAATTGGGCAGGAAGCCCAACGGACAGAAAGAGCACATCTGGAGGGATTTTCAATATCGGATCTATAGCAGTTTCTTGGTACATCAGGAAACAAATATCGGTGGCACTCAGTTCAGCGAAGGCCGAGTACATGGCAGCAAGTTTGGCTGCATGCGAGGCTATATGGATGATGAAGATCCTGTTCAGTTTGTTCGGTTCACATTTAGATCCCACGGTGATATATTGTGATAATCAGAGTTGCATTAAACTCTCGGTTAATCCATTATTTCATGATAGATCTAAAAATATTGACATTTGGTACCATCATATCAGAGATTGTGTGCAACGGAAGATCATGTTGCTTTCTTACATTCCTACGGAGGATCATGATGCAGATATTCTGATGAAGGCGCTCACCAGGAGAAAATTCGAATATCATAGAGATATGATCGGGGTGGCAGATAATCCTTATCTTGTTGAGAGGGAGTGTTGAGATTCAACAAGATGATGAGCTTGGCGAAAAGAGTCGCCTTCACTAAGTGGGCCCGCAGGCTATTTTTTGCGCAAAGTCTATTTTTAGACTATGTCTATTTTTAGACATGTCGATCATATTCTATGAGTTGCAGGATGCTATTTGTGGATGGTTGGTTAAGTTGGAAAAATAGATGGACTTCTATTTTTAGACATATTGGGCGGAATCTATTTTTAGATTGCCAGTCTAAAAATAGATATGTCGAATATTATTAGCTCTTAATAATATTTGGACTCTAAACATTATCTTATTCTCTTGGAGCACTTCGGTTAAGTGCACAGATGTGGCACAACAGCTGACAGAAGGAATTACGCTATTCCTGAGGGTTTACTGGAGCTAATGCATGGAGGACTTCAGTTAGAACTCATGTGACAGAGTTTGGTGGAGTTGGAGAAGTAGTTAGTGGAGTTGTATTTAGTTTAACTCAGTTAGACTCAGTTGAGCTAGTTGTATCTAGTCTAACTGATTGATACACTAGTGAGAGTGGAGTGAATTAATTAGTTAATTAATTCACTAAATAATAACTCATTAATCAACTGAAGAATACATCGGTTAACTACAGTGCATGGCAGTTTCAGTGGAGACCAGTGGAGAGATAGGTGAAAGAGCAAGTGTGACTATCAGTTGTGACTATAGTGATGCATTGATTGCATCCAACACTCAGTGGAGATGCCAATGAGGATTGCGTGAGCAAGGATGGAGTAATTCGAACTCATTCAAAGCCATTATTCAACAGGGATTGCACAGTAGAGGCAGGCTAGCAGGTGGCAAAGATTGGTGCATGGATTTGCAAGATCGGGCCTGATTAGTGTGTAGCGATTGTATTGTACTGAGAGTTTGATATGATCAGCTTTGTATGAGGATTGTTACATGATCTCTATGACATATATTATATACGAATAGTTGGGGGTTTTCAGATTCAGGATTTCCCGTTAAACAACTGTGTTAATGTGTGTGAATTTTTATTGTTTCATGTGTGCATTGCAATCTTGATTTAATTTCCGCAGATGATCAATGGTGGAATAGATTCTGTATTTTTCATGAAGTTAAAATAGTGTGAGATTAGGAGAATCTTGGACATATAACACATAAGTTATATAATTTCTACACCGCAACCTTCATGAGGTTGATGGATGACATCTTGCGTCCATTCACCAACTCATTTGTAGTGGTATACTTGGATGACAATTTGATCTTCAGCCAGACTTGGGAAGAGCACCTCCACCACATCCGAGAAGTCCTCCAAACACTGCGGCAACACAAGTTGTGTGCCAATTTGGAGAAGTGCAATTTTTTCATGACCCAGGTTCAATATCTGGGATACATTATTGATGAAAGGGGGATGCATGTGGATCCAGCCAAGATCCAAGTCATTCGGGATTGGCCAGCCCCAACCACCCTAATAGAGCTTCGTAGCTTTCTGGGTCTTGCTAATTTCTACCGCAGGTTCGTGTTGGGATTCTCTCATATCACTTGGCCCTTGAGTCAAGTCACCAAGGGAGGAGCGAAAGCAAAATTCTGTTGGTCAAAATCTCAACAGAAGGCGTTCGTAGAATTGAAACATCGCCTCTGTTCTGCCCCAGTGCTCATATTACCAGAATTGCAACAACCATTTGAGATTGAGACAGATGCCTCTGACTATGCTATTGGGGCAGTTCTCACTCAACAGGGGCATCCAGTGGCATATCACAGTGAGACATTGTCTGACACAGTTCGAAAGTATCCCACTTATGACAAAGAAATGTATTCCATTATGCAGGCTTGTCGACAATGGAAGCATTACATTTTGGAGAAGGAGATAATCATCCACACAGACCACCGACCCCTGCAGTTCATACAGACACAAGGGAAGTTGCAGAACGATCGCCATCAAAAGTGGTCCACATATCTGCAACAATTTCATTTGAACATCAAGCACAAGAAGGGTAGCACCAATAATGTTGCAGACTGCCTCAGCCGACCACCGATCGTGGCCATAACCATCGTTCTCAACTCTTGTGGGCATGAGACTTCTGATTGGTCGCTTCTCTACAAGAGTGATCCAGAATTTAGCTACACATACAAGGCACTCTTGGGGGGTATGCAAGTTCCAAATTTTCACCTCCAATATGCACTATTATGTCACCTGGGGCACCTTTGTGTTCCTTCAAGCGAGCGTGCCAAGATGATATGGGAAGCGCACTACAGTCGAGTCGATGGGAATTTTGGGGTCGAGAAAACAGTGGTAGTACTGCAGAAGTATTTCTATTGGCCGAACCTTTGATAAGATGTCGAGAAGTACATCAGATCCTGCACTGCTTGCGCCATTGCCAAACCGAACATCAATAAGAAAGGGCTCTATACTCCGCTACCTACCCCTAGTCGACCTTAGGAATCCATCTCCATGGATTACATGTCAGGCCTTCCTTCTACTAAGCATGGAAACGAATGTGTTTTTGTAGTCGTCGATAGATTCTCAAAGATGGCCATTATGGCGGCTTGCAAGAAGAATATCACAGCAGAAGCCACTGCTAAACTCTTCTTTGAACGAGTGTGGGTGCACTTTGGGATCCAACAGTCTATCATATTAGATTACGATAGCAGGTTCCTCAGCACATTTTGGTCCAGCCTCTAGTCAATGTTGGACACTAAGCTCACTAAGTCCACGACTTTCTATCCCCAAACTGATGGCCAGACAGAGGTCATCAACAGGATGATTGTACACATTCTGCACATGTACAATTCAAAGCATCCACGCACATGGGATGAGAGCCTTCCCTATGTACAACACAGTTATAACCGGGCTCTCCATAGCTCAACTGGCCACAGCCCCTTTCAGGTGGGCTTGGGATTCCAACCACTATGTCCCATTGACGTAGCCATGCCATTTGCAGCTACTCATGCCGATTCGGCTCATGTCCAGTCTGAAGCTGACAAAGCAAACAACTTCGTCGAGCGCATTCAACACATCCGCCAACAGGTTCATGATATATTGGACAGAGCCAATGCTAAGTACAAGCAACGACATGATCAACATTGGGTGCCACACAACTTCCAGGTGGGTGAAAAAGTGTGGCTACATTTGCAGAAGGAGCACCTCACTGGACCCCACCACAAGATTCGTCCGCTCCGATATGGGTCGTACACCATCACCAAGGCTGTAGGGAACAATGCCTTCGAGCTTAGTATTCTGCCATTCCTTGGTCTGCACCCAGTATTCAATGTAGACTGCCTTTGTCCCTACTTCCCACCTCTATTGGACACCTCTGACATTGCAGAAGAACTCACACCAAAAGAGTTCAACCCAGACTGCATGGAACAGGCCACCACAGACTATATCATGGCCATGCAAATCAAGAAAACTCGCCGACAGAAGATCCAACTGTATCGGGTTGTCAAAGCTAGCCAACTCCTGCACCAAGGCAATTGGTTCACCAGGGACCAAGTTCAACAGAAGTTTCCTCATCTCATGGAGGAACTCAACACAATGGGGACCATTGCTTCCTAAGGGGGGAGGAATGATCCAGGTGGATATTGGTGGCCACCCACCTATTCCACTTGGGGCCCCACCATTGTCTCTTTCAGTTTTTTTCAAAACTTACTATTTTTAGCAGTTTTTCGGGTCCTGAACTTCCGGAGCCGCTTTGAAGCCCCAAACGGAGATAGTATGCCGAAGTTACGTCCCCAGGAAGTTGAAACACCAATTTACCCAAACGAGGCCCATAGTTTTGGCGCTTCATCTCCTAGGGTTAGGTTTTTGGACGTTTAGAGTTCTCCATTGTTTCTCCATAGTAAATAGGCCCTCGAGCCTCATTGTAACACAGTTCAGAGGTTTGTAGCCACCACATCTCTTCTCATATATTCACTAGCAACACCCTAGATATTTTGTTTCCATCATGTTTGTAAGCATATTTCTGTGATTTGATATTAATGAAATGAAGCCTTATTTCCACTGTATCTCTATGTTTATGGTTATTTTTGTATTTTGTTGCGTTTCTGCATAAATCCGGATCAGTATTAAATCTGTTTAGCAAATCGAAAAACTTACTCCATCTTCATTAATTTCCACATGCACCCTCAGTTGTCTCGTCAATACCTAGTCCTAATAAAAGCTTCGTACAATGAAATCTCCCGCACAAACTTTGTACCCTGTCCTAATCAAAGCTATATGCAATTGCTCTGTTGCACATACTTGGCACTCTACATAGTAAAAGCTCTGCTTTGTCTTTCATAAAGATTCATACGATATAAGATCTGAAAAATTTGTAAAAGTATTAGATTTGTTCCAGAAATCGACAAGCATACACCATCTTCGCACACTAAATCTCTACACATTGGAACATAATAATATTCCCTGCTCTCCTGCACATACCTTCATATGATACATACTCATAGTTCTCCCAAAAATACCTCGTCCTAATTTCGTCTTTGCTATAAAAACTCAACACAATAAAAACTTTGCATAATGAAATCTCTTGCATCCGCATATGCTTCTTCTCCTGCACATACCTTCATACGATACATAATCATAGTTATCCCGAAAATACATCGTCCTAATTTAATCTTTTCCATAAATGCTCAATACAGTAAAAACTCCGCACAATTAAATCTCTTGCACATATCACCTCTCCACAAAGATTCAATTCTAACACCAATGCTCTGAATAATATTGAATTAATTGATTAACGTCAGTCCCCGCACAACTTCCTCTGCACACGTTTTTTTCGTACACACTTCCTTCACACAACCACCTTCGAACAACCACTTGCTTCCTCTGCACAACCACCAATGTACAAACTTGACCTATTAAATTTTAGCCAAACCGAGCTAGAAAGAGATCAATAAGCATTGCCTGATGCTCACCCGATAATGCAAATCAAGACTGCATAGCCTAGAAAAATTAGAACTTTGAAGTTAACAATATTAATCACTCCGCAAATATGCATAACTCTAAAATCAAAAGCTCTACGCAACTTCTCTCTCACACAAACTTCGTAATCCATACAGTAAAAGATCCGCACAACGAAACATGATAATATTCCCCGTTCGCTCGCACATAACCCGTCCTCCGTAAACATTTATACGATATACGATCTGGAAATTTATAAAAGTATCTTCGCACAATGACTTGTGTAGCCTGCCACTGCCATAGCCCCCCCGCCTACACAAAAGGACCTGGAACGATGCCAATTTTGTAATCATGGGAAGAGTAGTACCTTAACAATGTCAGTGTCAGTGTTAATATGAGAGCACTCACCGTTAAAATGGCCACTCAGAAAATTAGTTTTTTTTGTTTATTTTTAAATCAATTGTCGTGTACTGACAAATACCAAAAATAAAATGCTCTCCACCAAGGGAATTATGTTCCACTGGAAGGTGCTAGATCAATCAGAAATTAGAAACAAGATTTCTAGGAAATTATAAAATTATTTTTTAATTCACGCAAAATAGAAAAAATCCGCATTTTCCCGAAATGTCGACTAAAATGACAAAAAACAACAAAATAATGGCCAGTCAATGCAATTTGACAGCGAGGCAAATGCTATAATACCTAAAGAGGCAAAGACTAATAAAGATAAATAACCTTTTTTTTTAAATTTTTATACGTAAACCCATTTTAAATATAACTCCAAAATATTTGTTATAATATTAATCTTCTAGCCTTTTAATTCATAAATTATAATAAATTATAAATATTTTTTAAACACATAAATAAAATTTTAAAATAAATTAAATATTTCTTGTTTATATTTTAAAAAATATTATAATTTTTTTTAAAAAATTAGCTTGCAAATTGGGTAGCAAGCTAAGTGGGCTTGATTGTGGGGAAAATTCCATAGCCAGAGGAGCTCTGGGATGGGTGACCATTTGGAAAGTCCTGGTTACCGGGTGAAAGCCCTGTAAGTGATGATTGACGCTACGTAATTCAAGTATGAGGGGTTTCCGCAGTGCATAATATTAGATATCATTTTTGGGATTCAACTGCGTTAAGTAAGTCATTCATCTATGGTCGACCATTTCCATGAGAGGTAGCCGTAACTGACTAATTTCTCATGATTTTTGAATAGTCCACTTAGCACTCATTACATTGGGTGATGCTCACAGGGGTTAAGAAGTGGGATTGAAACTAGTAAAATGAATCACATAACATCAATTATCACTTCCGAGGCTTGCATCCGGTAAGCAGGACTTCCCGGGAGGTCACCCATCGCAGAACTCCTCTGGCTCAAGCACGCTTAACTGTGGAGTTTCTCCACAATCAAGCCCACTTAGCTTGCTACCCCATTTGCGAAACCTTAGCAAGTATTGTGCTTCATGAACCATTCAAGTAGAGCTCCCTTTACTCTTTGTATTTAAGTACGAGGGGTTTCCGCAGTGCATTATATTAGATATCATTTTTGGGATTCAACAGCGTTAAGTAAGTCATTCATCTATGACCATTTCCATGTGAGGTAGTCGTAACTGATTAATTTCTCATGATTTTTGAATAGTCCACTTAGCACTCATTGCATCGGGTGATTCTCACAGGGGTGAAAAAGTGGGATTGAAACTAGTGAAATGAATCACATAGCGTCAATCATCACTTCTGGGGTTTGCATCCACTAATCAAGGCTTCTCGGGTGGTCGCCCATCGCAAAACTCCTCTGACTCAAACACGCTTAACTATGGAGTTTTCCCCACAATCACGCCCACTTAGCTTGCTACTCCATTTGCAAGTTGTTGTTGTTGTTTTTTTGTTTTTTGTTTTTTGTTTTTTTTTTTAATATAAACAAAAAAATATTTAATTTATTTTAAAATTAAATTAAAATCTCACTTCTTCACCCCTAAGTATTACCGGATGCAATGAGTGCTAAGTGGACTACTAAAAAATCATGAAAAATTAGTTAGTTATGACTACCTCTCATGGAAATGGTCATAGATGAATGACTTACTTAATGTAGTTGAATTCAAAAAATGATAGCTATGCGATTCATTTCACTAGTTTCAATCCCACTTCTTCACCGATGTTGAATTCAAAAAAATAATATCTAATATAATGCAACAATGAACCCCTCAATACTTTGAAAATAATTATAATGCACCACTGAACCCCTCAATACTTAGAAAATAATTTTATTAACCGAAACTTTATACATGACAAAACGGAAAACACTATGTAACCATGCGATACTGTTCTCAGTAATAGTCACAACAAAACCATTAGAACCATAATAGAACCATAATAGTTCCAATTATAGAACCATAATGATAAACCCTTTGTTTGCAAAGTTATTTGGAAGCATGTTGGAAAAGAAAATTAGCAAGTGGGCAGAAGAAAGAAATAAACGTGCTAAAGGGCAAGCAGGTTTTAGACCTAAACATTCCACAGTTGATCATTGTATAACTTTAAGGCACATCATTGAAAAAGGTTGGGAAAATAAGGAAGAAGTTTTTTGTTGCTTTGTCGATTTCAGAAAAGCCTTTGACACGGTTCCTAGGGATAAGCTTTGGGGCAGAATGGAGGAACTCGGAGTTCCCAAGCATTTGAGAGCAGCTGTGCATAGGTTGTATGAAGAGGTGAAAGTCAAAATCAGAACTTCAGCTGGCATTTCTGAAAGTTTTAGAAGCGATATCGGGGTCAAACAAGGTTGCCCATTGTCTCCTACCCTTTTTGGGTTATATATTGACAAGCTTGAAGAGTGGCTAAATTCGCAAGGGGGTGACGGTATCCATTTGGGCAAGTTCGTTATCAGGCTTCTTTTGTACGCAGTTGACCTTATATTGATTGCTAATTCGGCTCTTGGTTTGCAAGAGCATTTACATTCCCTTGAGCATTTTTGTAAAAGGGTTGGGATGCAAGTCAATATTAGCAAAACGAAAGTAGTGGTTTTCTCTAACAAAAGAAAACATAACCAACATAAGTTCTATTTTGGAGGCAGCATTTTGGAAGAAGTTGCAGATTACAAATACCTCGGAATTGACTTCAACAGAAATTTAAGTTGGGATGGTTGTAGAAAAAAAAGAACTTTAGGGGGTTGGAAAGCATTTTATGCTCTTCAAAACAGTTGTAGAGAGGCAGAGCTGTGGGACTGGAAAACCACCCTAACTCTTTTTGGGCTTTTAGTGATTCCGGTGATTCTCTACGGTTGTGAACTATGGGCTAGCAGCACAACCAAGATGCAGTGGAAACAAATTGAGAAAATTCAGAAACGTTTGATTACAAACAAATTCAAAATTAAAAGTGCAGTTCCTTATGCTATTCTGTTAAGTGAAACAGGGGTTGCTCCTATTGAAGCAATCGCTATGGTGCGAGTCATAAGGTATCTGAAAAAAATTGAGCAAATGGAAGAGGATAGATGGCCTAAGGTGGTGTTTAGTGACAGATTGTGTAAAAGACAGAAGACTTGGATGCGGCAGAATAACAAATGGTTTAGTAAATGGGGTATTTGCTTGAACATGTGTCCTACAAACAGTAAAGAGATAAAAACTTTTGTTATGGATAAATTCCATAAACATACTTGGAAGAAAGAGCTAGAGAGAAAGAAGAAGTACTACATAGAAGAGTTTAACCCCACACATAACCATCAGCAAAAGGCATACATAGGGGCTGATATTTCTTGGAGATCTAAAATTCTTATTGCTCAATTAAGGACTAATTCTCATCAACTCCGTTGTGAAACAGGGCGCTGGAAAAGGCCAAAAGAAATGTGGGAAGAAAGAGTATGTATTTTTTGCTCCTCCGAAAAAGTGGAAACAAAAAAACATTTCATTCTAGAATGTGAGGCCTTCAAAGACACAAGGGAAAACTATGCAGGCATTTTGGCAGCTAATTCTTGGGATAATCTATTCAGCGAAGAGTTTGTCGATAAGCTGAGAGTGCTCATTGTAAAACTTCACAGAAAAAGGGCCGAATACAAGAGTCAGATAGAGAAGCAATCTGTCCCATAGGCTATTTTTAGCCTCGTGGACATTAAAAATTCTTTCTTTCTTTCTTTCTTTCTTAGATATTTAAGTTTGTTAAATAGTCTTATTTTTTTTAACAAAAAAGAGGCATTGAAGTGTTACCATCTCCGAAAAGCCTCAGAATAAATATATGTCCTCAGATTTCATCTGTATTTCATCTGCTACCTTTCATCATTGTCATTTCTGTAGATTTATGATCGGTTGTGAATTAGATCTCCTTCGCAAGAGTTGGAATTGTGGCAGAATCAGTGGGAGACTCGAAGCTGCGTTCTCTTTCGATCTTGACACGATCTGCTGCACAAGGTCCGCCAATGTTTATTCTTCTTCTTGCTTGTACAATTGATCCGTGAGTTTATAATTTTTCAGAAATTACGCAAGGTTGGACGCATGATATTTTCTTGTGCTGTTGTTATGTTTGGTTAACTGAGCCGCTAGCAAATCTGGCCATGCTTTAAATACTGGCTATAAAGTTGGGGATACCCTGCAATTAATTAGAAAGTTGGGGATACCCTGCAATTATATAATATTTTCTGGGTTTGCTGGCTTTTAAAGTCTTCAATCTGGGTGGAACTTTTATGGGCTGGCATTTCTCCATGGAACTCAGTAGATGGGGTTTTATATGATTTAATGAATTGCAAAACTTATCCGTGGAGTTGATTGGGGACCCTACTCTGGATATGCAGGTCTTAGATGAGGTTTTATATGATTTAATGAATTGCAAAACTTATATGTGGAGTTGATTGGGGACCCTGCTCTGGATATGCAGGTCCCATGGTGTTGGCCTGAGAATTGATTAACGAGCGCTTGTGGGATCCAGGTTCCATTTTTTCTGTATGCTTTTTGGGTCTCCTGCTTTGAGTCTTTGTAATGCTTTCATTGTTTCTGTGTGCTTTTTGGATCTCCTCTTTTGAGATTGTTATCTAATTGGAATGTTATTAAAATAGAAGTGGCATATCCCTTGTTGAGAATTTCATTCCATGGTAAACCTTAATGTTGCTATTTATGGCCATCCACAGTGTTGGATTCTGTCTGTCGGTGCATTTTCATGATCTGCGGCCTGACAGTGTTTGGACTCATGTCTACAGGATGGTAAAAACATTAGGAAAAGCTGTTTCAGTTCTCTCTACCTCCTATTACATTAGTGAGCATTATGTTTCTTTTTGTCAATAATACACGTTTAGCAGAGCATGATGTGCATGTCAATGATGATGCCTTTGGGAGATGATGTGAAATTTTGTGATCATCAAGAAATTGTAGGTAGCTGATGCAGACCTCCCAAGCCATAGAGAGAAGACGGGTGCCTAATAATCATGGAGTAAAGTTTAAGCCATGATATTTTCCAGCTCAAAATCAAAATCAATCGTGTTTAGACAATTTTAAGGTGTTTATGAGCTATTGTGATCTGTATTATACGGAAGTGATAGGAACATGCCCCTAATAATGCATCAAACTATTCCCTGAGCAGTATTTGCGGCACAAGCTGTCTCACATTTAGTAAATCAAGACTTGACTGTTGTAATTAATGCATAAACTCAACGATTGATATGTTAGCTTTGGGTGATTGATGATCTCCATGCTGGCAGTTTTGTTGGCGATTCATCCTTTAGCCAGACCTAATTTTGTGCCACTACATGAAAGCTAAAAATTGCAATAGAATCCCATTTGAATTGGATGAGAGAGAAATATGAATGGAAACGGCAACCTTCTAGAATACTTATGTGAAAAGTGTCCATATTTTTAACCTGTCGAAAATAGTTGGGACATTGAGATGACAGATTTGTTAGTTGTAGAGAAGGACAGCTGTTCAGATGAAAATTATGCTTTCATAGGAATTTTTATCTCAGTTGTTTTAGCTTCGATCTTTATTTATTCAAGGAGGTAGCAAAGAATAAGTATTTTCTGGGAGAGATCGATGTTCTTCAAAATCAAGCTGCACAATTTTGATGAAACTGCCTAATCCAAGTCTTAAAATATGGCAGAAAAAGCTTAACATGGTTAATCAATAATTTTAGCTTGAGTGAATGATACGTTTTTGCTAAGGCCATGACAGAGGAGTTGAACAATCAACATCTCCAACATCGGGGTGCGTAAAGGACTAGGTGATTTTGATTAAATGCCAATGCCATACCCTCATATATGATAGAATCTGATGAAAATGCTGCAATCTTGCCAAGTCTGAAATCCTGAAAACTGTTAAGTCTGCTGAATTTTGAATGGGATATGAAATTCTACTTTCTCCATATGAAGTTCGATGAGGTTGGTACCACTCTCAAAAATCCTGAAACAATTAATGGTAATGTTAAAAATTTGAGTAAAATAATATCATTTACTTTACAAATTTAAAATTACCATTAATTGCCAATGTTTTTTCTCTTCAATTCTAGTCAAAATTGAATCCAAACAAGTCAAAATAGGCAGATTTAGTGTTGGAAATGCATCACATTGGTAAGGCCTGGAAATGCATATCTATCCATACGAAATGCTTTTTCCACACATGGGACGTGTTTGAATTGCTGGGAATGCGTTTCAAGGCTGTACCACATGTTTCCATGTTTTTGTACAGAAATAAGCCTGATAAGGCCCTGTAGTAGGCAGCCCGTTCTTTCAGTATCAGATTTTGGCTACTAATTCTGTTTTTTTAGAGTTCAGCAGCACACAGTCTATAAAAGTTGAACTACACATCCAGTCACTTCTTTGAAACAATTTACATAAACCTACATAAGTGACTCATGCGTGCAAACTGTGGGCATATTATGCAGTATCACAAGTTGAAGAAGAGAAGTGGCAGTGAAGAAGCTCTGTGTTTGATTTTGGCAAGAATAATGTTAGACTGAATTAAGGCGGGTTTGTTGGTGAAGGTGTGTGTTGATTCTCGAAAATGTGGAAAAGCAGCAGAATGCACAGCCATTGCCTTTAAAGAGTTGCAAAACATTATAGAATGCACTGCTCAAGTCACATGTAATTAGAGTATGGTCTTGGTTCAATTCATTTCATCGTTTTCATAAAACTGTTAACAAGACTATTACTAATTAGTAACAGTACATTGGCTTTAGCTTATTATCTCCTAGATCAACAACTCTTCCAGTTTTGCTTCTCGGTTGGCTATAAATTTTTATTTCTAACTAGTAATTAGGAGAAAGAAATGAAAAGGCCATTCCATTAGGTGTGTTTTTATTGAAACATGTGAAAATAATTCTTACTTGTATTTCGATTTCCTTGCGTGCAAGCAAATGGGAAGTGTAGATGTTTCCATGTATTATTACAAACTTAGAAAGTAATCACTACATCTTGATAATTAAGTTATTGGCTGATTGTAATTATTTAAAGATGAAAAATTTAGTCGTTTCATTTGTATTGAGTTTTTGTTTTAAACTTCTTTTGCCTCTGCTTTTATGTATTGCAGATTGAAGGAAGGATTCTTCAGCTTTCTCACGCATCCTTATAGTGCTCCTGTTTTGGGGAGCGAATATTATACACCATGGTTAAACAAGAAATTTCATGTTGGACCTTATAAACGGGTTCTGCATGAAATCTAGAAGCTAAGAGCTGAAAGCAGAAGGTGAAAGAGTATCTTGACGAAAAGGGATGTTTTCATTGTTCTATGGACTGTGGAAGTACCTCTTCAGTAAAACAGAATTCCATGTTCTTATTCTCGGCATCGATAAAGCTGGCAAAACTGTACATTTTCCTTCTCTAATTAATTCAATTTTAGACTCCAATTCTAGTGATGTGGGTGCCTTAACAAACACCCTGGTTATGTGTTTTGGTTAAAGATCCATATCCACTGGTAAAAGGTTCCGCTGAGTTGCATTTGAACTGAATGATAGGATTCCAGACAAGATTCTATTGATTCACTGTTTTTCCCAGTAGCTTACAAGTAATATATTGATGATGTTCCTATTTAAGTTTTTGTTATCTTAAATTGCTTTGTCCATTTTAAGAACTTCTGATAAGGCTATGTTATTAATTTATGGTTTATGGATGTTTGTCTTGGATTGTGTTCATGTTTTGATGACAGACATTGCTAGAAAAGCTGAAAACAATGTATTCAGATTCTGAAGGACTCCCGCCAGATCGAATTGTTCCAACTGTTGGACTCAACATTGGTCGTACAGAGGCTTTGAAATCAAAGCTTGTTTTTTGGGACTTGGGAGGTCAGGTATGTTTAAAATCTTTTATATAAATTCGCCTGGAAGTTAATATAATAACTTTAAACTTTAAACATGCAATGAAGAAATATATTTTAAGAATAATTGTAAAAAGAGTTTGTTGATGAAGTGTATTTTCCTAGCTTATTTCTCATGTAACACTTACAATACTGTTCTTAGTTTTTAACTCGAACCGTCTCATTCACTGAGATTTTTATCTTGTAACTGGCACCGCATATATCTCTTTTTGAATAATAGTAACTTTGTCACCAATTCTCTATATTTTCTTTCCTACGTGTGCATGAAAGGAGGATTTTACTTCCATTGTTGCGCACTTATCAAATTAAGTAACTTATGTATTATATTTTGTTTTTTCTGGTTCCATTGCTCTACTATTCAATGGAAGTGGTCTATAAGGTAGTCCATTCTTCAAATAATGGAAATTTGTTTCCAACATTTAGCTACAGTGGACTTCCATGGGAGTCCTTGACACCCATCTATTGTAGCACCATGTCAAGTAATCAATGTTTCATCTTTCACTTGACAGATAGGCCTACGTACAATTTGGGAAAAATACTATGAAGAGGCACATGCAGTAATATATGTTGTTGATGCAGCATGCCAGTCACGTTTTGAAGACACAAAGTCTGCTTTAGGTGAGAGGCAAGAGTTCATTAATCCTTTTTTACAGGTTTATTGTTTTCTTGTTCTTTTTTTTTTTCAAAAGCCACATTCTAGTATTGGGGTGCTGACTATGGCATGATATGAGTCCTAAATGAGATATCTATTGGCATTTGTATGGTTTGGGATGGTTCATGGCTAGCCTTTAACATTTTTATTTTGTTGTTTGACCTATTCTGTGTAACTAAGCAGAAAAGGTACTGAGGCATGAAGATCTGCAAGGTGCTCCAATTTTGATCTATGCAAATAAGCAGGTCTGTGAGATTTTCCAATTTATATTTGATTTTCAATTCATGCTTTCCATTATCTATGTTCCCATTTAACTCTAATTGAAATGTAAGATTAAGCATCTTTATTTTACTAATACATTACTTTCTGAATGTGATATATAATTTCCTCTGGTTGGAATCAACGAACAGGACTTGCAACTTCTCAGTTAGAATTTACAGTTTACTATAAAAGATATGGCAGATGTTCATATAAAACTATAGGTTTGGTTTAATGTTCTGTAATAGGGGGATGATGTCTTCACGGAGTTAGGTAGGTTATCCTTGTTATATTGAGCTAGGAGCTAGGAGCTAGGAGGAGATTATGAATCCTCATACTTTCAGGAATTAAGGGTTTGCACACTCACCAGACTCAAGAAGTGTTAGCTTCATACATGTGGTAGACTGAGAGTGGAGAGTCACTTTCCAGAAAGCCCAGCTACTTGGTAATTCATTTATAAATGTTAACAGATGACTGGTGATACAGCAGTGGTAAAGTGAGACTCATGGCTTAAATATAACTCTGAACCTATTTGGTGCACATATTCTCTCCATGGACAGGAGACATGCTGGTACAGACATCCCTGACTGATAAAGCTTTTGGACCTATGCTCCAGATAGTCTTCCTTTGTGAGAAGATGAATGGTAAAATCCCATTGATTCCACTCCACATACCTTGGAAACTTCAGATGATTACATTTTAGCTGGATGGTTTTCAAGAACTGCCTTAATCGTAGTTTTTTGATTTCAGTGTCACTCTTGAGACATGCTGTGGTGGAGTAACATGTTACATTTAAAGCAGTGAAGCAGGAATAGTGATTTAAACCGGAAAATCACAAGTTTGACTTGTATTGGCCCTTAAACCAGCATAGATCCATCTTAAGTACGGATCTAACATGAGCCGAGAGAGATCAAATTTCTTCACGTGCAAACTTCTTTAGAGTGTAAAATATAATGTTTTATTTTTCATTGTTTAAATTGTATTTTTGAATGCTAAATAGAGTATATATAGGACCAAATAAGCACTTTAACCATAAAAATATTTTTTTTCATGATATATACATAATTTTTTTAAAATGATATATAATGTATATGGCGTACGCAATTCACATTAAAATATTTTACATAACATGTACATCGAGACATTTTATGATGCAAATTAAAATGGTTTATTATTATTAACGTAGTTTTAAGTATATGTCAATATTAATTTGTATTAAAATATTTGATCAATAACCAAATTATAAGATTTAAATATTTCACTCACATTTTTTTTACTTCTAATTACTTTAAAACATTTTTTTTTATTATAGCCGACATTATTTTTATTTTTATTTTAAAGGGGAATGGATGGACGGACAAACTTACACATCCCCTCATACTGGGCTGTAGAATGAGCCTCTCCGCTCAATGAGTTGATTCAAATCATCCTGAGTCAACTCATGTTTGACTTAGGAGTCGAAATTGCGATTTGAAATCAGCTTGGCGACTTTGACATGCGATTGAAATTGGATTGGGCCCCAGTTTGTCTTTAAAAAGCTGTTTTTGTGCATTCTCGATCATTTTTCCCGTCTGCTTCATTTAGTTTCACCTCTGCCAAGTCACAAACTGTGACCAACAGTGACAAACAGAGCTGCAGGAGGACAAAGTACCCCATCTAAGGCCATAGGAGAATATGCTTCTTGGTTATTATACTATTCAATATCGGACTTCAATGTTTACTATTAACTTTTAAGTTACCTTTTATAAGCACATATGCTTTTAGCTCTCCTGTTGGAGTCTGGATTCTGGACTTATATTATAAATTTATATATGAGATACCTATTCATCCATGAAATTTTGGACACCTATTGATATTTGGTATTGTATGGAGATGGCTTTATTGAATATAAATGAAACATACCATTTTTATTCAAAATTTGTGTATATCCTTATGTTTTTGTATTTGCTGTTTTTTTGCTGATCCGATTCAAACCCTTATCTCTTTTGCCGATTCCAAGTTTCGTTGGAGAAAATACAGCGTTGATACTCTACTGATTTCATTTTGTTGCTTCTGCATGTAACAAGTAGTCAAGGTTAAGCGTGTAGTATTATGATCTTGGTTCTATTATGCATGCTCCTAACTATGCCAAAAACATTTGGAGAATAGAAACTAAGGCTTAATTTTACTGTGGAGCTGGTATGTCATCATGCTACCAAGGCCATCTATTTAAAACTAAAATTACAACTACTTTCCTGCCATTGCATCATGGAGATGCCAGTCTAGGAATTTTATGATCCATCAACACTTAAAGAGCAGACACACTGTAGGAGGTTAAAACTATAATTTTATGATACTTGAAATGGGGGAAAACCAGATAAAAAATGATGACAAACAGCATACATAATCATTACCTATACTTAGAACATTGAAGAATTCCTTCAGTGTAGACCTTAGGTTGCACCTATACTATCTTAGCTTCCTCTCCTGTTCTGACAGAGCCATAGGATAACTACTAAAAAAGCACGTGGGACAAGTAAAACTCTGCTGGAATACACATTTTTAATTTATACAGTGTCTACAACGGAGTGCATACAGGATATTAGCTTTGTACAAACACATTCCAGCAATACACAATACAAAATTGGTAGACATAGCTATCAACCTAACCATGAAACATAGATGACAGACCCCAGAGCATCCCAGGAGACAAAATGTTCAGCATAGAAAGCCTGAGCATCAGAGAAAAACAGAGCAAAGGAAGACCTATATAGGATCTTCATGGCTTGGCAAGTTGGCACTAGGTTTGACTTCTGTTTTGATGTCTGTTCATTGGCAGTTGTTCAGGCCATCTGCACACAAGGACTTCAGTATACTCAGCATCTTCTGCTCTAAATTCACCCTGGCTCTTCCCACCTTCTCATTGTTCTTTTTGGAGTGTTAGTTTTATCTGTTGCTCCGAGGTGATTCTCCTTCAGCAGCAGCATGTTCAGCAGATCCAGCTTGGCTTTGACAGTTCGACCCTGATCCTGTAATCAGAGTTTGAGTGCTGTTGTAGTGAGGGCATGTTATTCCTCATGTTTGTATGAGAGGTCAACTTGTGATGTTCATCACATGACATGATTTTCAGGTAACACACAGGGATGCTGATGAACTTGAGGTATACATCTTTTTTTATTATTGTAGATGATGCATTTTTGTTGAGAAGATTGATGATTATTGGTCCTCTTACCTCAGTATGGTGTTGCATGAAATGTTACACATTGGTTCATGTACGATGGTTCTAGTCTCCAGCAGTTGGATACTATTATTATGGATGTGAGGTGTGGCTTATGTGGTGGATTGTCCTGGTGCCTAATTCTCTCTTGATGCTTTGATGGATACTTGTGATATGGTCTTTGGGGCTATGGTACATCATGTTGAAATGTAACTAGTTTCGGTCTTCATAATTGTACTTGAGTCATGACTTGATGTAATTATCGATGTACTTGTCAAAGAAAAAGAAAAGAAAAATTATTTGTAAAAGAAAAATTATTATTATTAAAATGGGTTTCTTGCCCATCATGTTGTGGTCCTAGGTCAAAGCACCCATTGAGTGCTAGAGGGGACTTGTTGACAAGTCAAAAGGTCAAGGTCATGATATTCTAGCCCTTGGAGGGCTCATGTATCATGTAACAAATAAGGAAAAATGATTATTGTAAAATATGATGTCTAGAAGCCTCTAAGGGATGAGTCGGCCAACACTCTTCATGTCGGCCCAAGGAGGCCTAATTCGCTCCATTGAAAGGCTATATAAAGAGTAGGCTCATCTCATTTGTGAGACATCAATCAAGCAATATATTTCTGTTTCTAGTGAAGTCTGGTCGAGCATTGAAGGAGAGTGAAATTCTCTTAGAAGCCTACAAAGTTCTTTGGAGGTCAGTGAATTGATTAAGGAAGGAAATCTCTGTTTCTGCTGCCCACACGTGCGAGGTTTTGGAGGAGAACCTAGGGTTTCCTCGGTCTAAGTTTTGCAGAAGTATTGTTTGAAGTGTGGCTGGCTCATTGGCTCATCCGTGGGAAGTTTTGCTTTTGGATCAAAGTCAAGGTCTTGGAAGTCTTCATTGAAATTCTATAAGAAGATATTTTTGTGGGTTTTCCTCTCTAGGAGAGGTTTTGGCCCTGGCTAGCAGCCTACATCTGGTGTTCTTGTGTTTGTATTGTGATCTTCTTATTGGCATTTGTCTTGATGATAAATGGAAATAATTATTGCTGATAATGTCCTAACATAAATCACAAGAAAATGTCAAGGATAAAAAGAGGAATCAAATAAAATAAGTACCCTATCTTCATGGCCTAGATCTCTCAACATGGTAGCAGAGCTAGGGCTTTGAACAGAGGGCAAAAAGAAGGTTAGTTTGGCATCATCTCTTCTCAAGAAAAGTGAAAATCCTAAGCTGAATTTGTGGAGGCAACTAAGACAAATTTCTGGGCACATTATTAAGGCCTAATTGCATAAATTAGGCCGCAAGTCTTATCAGGGCAACGAGGGTATTTGAAGAACATTTTAGCTCTGTTTCAAGATACCAAATCAAAAGGGGAAAAACTCTCTCAAGACCGCAGTCTCTGGCAAGTAGATCGAAGATTTCTGGGCATGCCTATTAGCCCTAATCTTTGTCACAAAGCCGCAAAACTACTTCACCAGAGCAAGGTCATAAGGAGGTCATCAGTGAAGGATGGAAGCCTTGCCAAGCAGCCCTAAGGAAGCCACATTCTCTGGTATAGGAGCAAAGGTCGAAGTGTCACCACAAGGTCTTTGTTGGCTCTCCATTTTTCCTCTTTTTCACATACATTTTCCATCTATCCATCGTCCTTTTCTATCATATCATGGTCACTTTCCCATACTTTTGCCTCTTATTACACTTTAAGGTAAAAATAATTATGTATTTTAAAATTTAGAATTTTTAATACCAAATTTTTACTAAAAACTCAAATTTAAGACATAATTATTTTTACCTTAAAGTGTAATAAGAGGAAAAAGTATGGGAAAATGACCATGATATGATAGAAAACTATGATGGATAAATGGAAAACGTATGTTGAAAAAGAGGAAAAATGGAGAGCCAATATCTCCCCCTTGCTAAGTCTCAAGCATGTCCTCATGCTTGCCTCTGTCTCTTTGACTTTCTGTCTTTGTATGATGACTGTCCTGCTGATGTGCCTGTGGCTTTGGCCCTTGATGTTGAAGCTTCCTGCTGAGCTGCCTGTAAAAGGATGTCAATGCCCTGATGTCCTTTTTCTTCTTCTTTATAGATGGCAGTCTTCACTTTTTGTTTCTCATATTTATACTGCCAAAGTTTCTTTTCTCTCAACCACCTGTATGCTTGTTTTGAAATCAACATATTTTGTGTCTCTAGCTTCTTCATTTTCTTTGTCAGTCTTTTGTTTTCTTTCATACCTTATTGTTTTGTTTGTACATCTCGTTTTCCTTTTTAAGGTGTCTTTTCATTATTTCACTTACTTTAAGTTGAGTGGTTAAGTCTTTTACCTTCTTGGCCTATTCTTCATTGTGACCCTCTTTGGAAGCTTTTTCAATCTCTTTTGCACATGATGATGATCCCCCAATCCATGTATCTTCGTAGCATGAATCCTTCTCTAGCTCTCCAAGTTTTTCTTGTGCCGCCTTTTCAAGTTTTTCAATGATTTCCTGAGGCATTTCTTCTAGGATCTCCACTTCAACATTCTTATATGATTCTTCCATTGTTTTCCTTCTTGGCTTCCTTGGAATGGATATGAAAGATATTTCCTTCTCAATGGGTTATTTCTTCTTGTTTCTTCTTAGACCTTGTCCTCGGATACAAGGGTGATTACATAAGATTTCTTGAAAGATGCAATCTCCTAAGTGTTTCTTCATTTTTGGTTGCTTGTTCTTCCTTTTGGATTTCTGCAAAGTGGTGTTTTTCCAAGAAACTATCTCATGTTTCTCCCCTATTTTTCAACTGATACTCGATCAACATCTTAATTAGCCCTTGATGGTAGTAACTAGCTTTTCTGTTCTCTGTTTTTCCTTTCAGCCCTTCAATCATCTTTATCAAACTTTTTGCAAGGAAATAGGGAAGGTTTACTGAGCAATCTCTTTTGATGTGTTGAAGCAATTTAATGTGATATAAGTGCACAACACTATATCACCCATCACATGTAAGGTATTTTTGAGCAATAAGGGCCAATTCTGCCCAAGGTTCTCTAATCCAATCCCCTTAGTCTTATCAAATGTTCGTTTTCTCTGTTTTTCTAAAAAGAAATTCCACCCTTTCTCTCTAAAATGCTGCCCCCTTGTGTAGTATTCTTCTCTTGTCAGTGGCAAATTTGTGGTTTGGGATATATATTATGGAGTGACGGGAAAAAAAAATCTCCTATTCTGGTTTTTTCATTGTCAAAATTAGCTTATTCTCCTTTGTAACTTTTTCACTGTGTCTATCAAACTTCCTTAGAAATTCTAATAGCCCTGCTTGGTAGAGTTTTTTATGGTTTCTTTGTGCCAATTTTCCAACTGAAATCCATTGGGTTCTATCCTATTCCCCATACTGAAATCTGGATGCCTTTGTTTCTTTTGGTTTCTATACCAATGTAAATAACCCTCCACTGTAAATAATCTCATGACATAATAATAACTGTGTTTTTTATTTTTTATTTTTAAATTTTGTTTGCAAGTTTAATACAACAGAGAAATCATATTTATAGCCAGAGGAGAAAGGATTCTGGACTATTGGACACTTTCTGTGATGAGAGAAAAAGGAAAATACTTTGGGATTTCACCTTTGTTTTAACTGCTTGTGGAGAGAAGGCTCTATTTCAGAACTTTAAAACACCCTTTCTGGAAAATACTTCGTCAAAATGCCTTTGAGAACAATCTTCTTATCACTACTGCGTCTGAGAACAAGTTCACTTCTGAATTCTGAACACCTACAAGTTTGATTTTGCCCTCAACCTTTAAAATCAACACCATATAAAAGAATTTTGGAAAAGAATAATTTCGTTTTCATTACCCCTCTCTGTTTCCCCATAAATCGAAATATAATTATGGAAATTAACAAATTCTTTTTCATTACCCTCTGTCTCCTCAGAAATCGAAATATAATTCTGAAATGAACAAATTTTTTTTTTCATTACCCTCTCTGTCTTCTAAGAAATCGAAATCGAACTTCTGAAAATGATTTTTTTTTTGGTTTTGTTTTTGTAATCTATATACCCACTCTGTCTCCTCAGAAATCGAAATATAATTCGGTTCTTATGCTGGAGAAATTGGATACTGGAAAATGCTTTTAACTAACCATTGCATGCATTTATTCATTTACTGTTTGTTTAGAAGTCGAATTCTGAAAACAAAAACCATTCTACAGGTCTTTGTCAATTGCAATTTCGAACACTTCCTTTAATAAAACCACCACTCATTGCTTATTTAAAAAAATCGAATTCTGGAAGGGAAACAGTCATCATGTATTTAGAAGTTGTCTGATGAAAACGATTATCATGCATTCCACACACCTGTAGCTTGAACACAATCTTTTGGTGCCACTGCGCAGTTGAGAACTCGGACTTGCCACCACGTTTGCCAATGTGAACTGGAGTTTGTCAATGTAAATGTGAACTGGAGCGTGGTCACCTACACTGACAATTATTTATAAATCTCAGACTTTGGATCACTGAAAAAACGATTTAACTGGATCTCATTCCTACTCAAACTCAACTGCGAAATTCTCGGGATTTTGAGCAGAGATTTCCATGTTTTAGTTGGCAGGGTTATCTTTAATGAAACACACCGTTTTCTTCTGCTCCTTGTCAAGATTTTTGGCATAAAAATCTACGCATTCCCTATTCCTCTGTTTTTCATTTCAAAAGGTTGCATTCCCTACCTGAACCGTGCACAATTCTCTGTTAAATTCTTTGCATGAAGGCATTGACCGGTTGCCTCTATGTGTAGGTTGAATTCCTCCCCTCTTCCAGCGTGAAAGTGCTGCGTTCGACCTCTGAACAATTGCCTCTACATTTGCTGCTATGGATGCTTACTCTCTGTTTAGTATTTTTGAACGTTTGACCGATGTTGTGTTTTGAATTCCTTCGACCGTGGCTGAACAACTGTCCCTCTTTATGTCATTTTCTGTGACCATTTATTTGTTGGGCCTGGGTGCTTGTCAGTAATGCTGGTTGTTGCAATTTTTGTGTAATTATTGTTTTGGCATGATCTTCGTAAAAAACAAAACATGATTGCATATCAATGGTTAGGAAATGAGAGCCAAATCGATCAATTGAATCGATAAATAGTGTACAATGTTTACTTTTTTCTGTATAGTGGGCTGATGCTATAGGATGTTTGCGTTTGTGTTTTAACTTTTCCATGAACCACAGTTGCAAGCTAAGTCAACTTGCGTAATGCATTTGTTGTCGCTGTGTGGATGTGGTCAAGAATGGAGTATGAGGCTGCGAGCGTGCGGACCGCAGTGTAGATTTAGGGTTTTGATTTTTAAAATTTTTATTTAATTATCAAACGCCGAGATTTACCGAACATGAAGCCGAACTTAATCGATTTTAATGCATTTTTTATTTATTTTGTTCATGTTCAAATTCGTGTTCGAGTTCAGATCAGGGTTTGTGTTCGCTTTGATATTCGACGAATTGAAATGAATAAATTCGGCTAGCGTTAAAATTCGACGAATTTCAAACTTCAAGTATTTTGTTTGCCGAATATGGTGACTTAGGGTATGAGTTGAAAGTGCTCCCAAGCTTTGGAATAAAATTTCTTTATCTTTGTCTAAGCTATTGTGGAATGGGTGTACAACTTTGTTGATGTGCAGTGGAAATTCTTTGTGCACTGTTAAGCTTAAATTGTAGGTTTGAATTTTGGGTCAATTTGGCAGCCATAGAGGAGTAGTATTGCTACATTGGAAAAGGTATTCATGAATCATAAACTCTCTTTGTTACTGTGCTTTTAAAGAGAAACTCATGCCCTATATTTCTTGAGAATGAAAGCATGATTTGATTTCTTTAGGCAAGGCCACTCTTAGATCAATTTGGAAGTGGTGCTTTTCTATTGGTGCACAAACAAAGATTTGTACAAAAACATCTTGAAACTTGTAAGCCTAAAGAGATACGCAGGATTATCACCCTAGGTTTTAAGCCTTAATTTAGAATGAAAAGAGATCTTGTGGGAAGTCTCGATTCATAGAAAGTTATTTGATTTGTTAATTTGTTATTTTAAAATTTGTGCAAAGGAAAAGAAATAAAAATTATATTATTGTCTAATATGATGCAACATATAAACCAATAATATAATTATACAAGAAATTAAAGAAAATGCCAATTAGAAAATAAATTTGAAACTGAATAAAATATTCAATGAATATATTTAAAATATAAAAAGATTGAAACAAGAAATAAAATCAACATAGCAAATGAAACACCATCCCTTATTGATAAGAAGTTATGAATTTTGAACCAACAACTTTTACAAATCCTTGCAAGGACTTGGACCAAGGATTTCTCAAATAACTTTAGATGTCATAGATCCAAACAAAAGTCATCGAATGCTATAAGAACAAATGAAGATTTCATATGTCTACTTGGACCACTTCAAGAATAATGCAATGCATAGCTGATTTTCTGCAAAAGATTCACAAATTAGCACTGAATACACACAAGTCTACTTGGACTACTTCAAGGATAATGCAAAAGATTCACAAATTATCACTGAATACCAAAGATGAAAAAATCGCGATATTATCGCGATAATTTGAAATTATCGCGATTTTTTCAACCAAACGATAATATCGGCGATAATTTGAAACGATAATTTGAAATTATCGTTATCGCGATATTATCGCGATTATTTCAGTAAAAATCGTGGGCCCATCAAATAGCAACCCTATAAGTTCAAAAATCAATTTTTTTTTTTGTCATTTTTGCAGCCCTCTCATTTTCCTGACACACCCTGTTGGCAGTTCATGGTAATGTTAAATTCTTAAAGTAAAAGTGATATTTCCTTTATTTTTCATTTTCATCCTTTTACTTAAATTTTTGACATTACCATGAAATGACTCAGGATGTTTAAGAGTGGTTTCGACCTCATTGGATTTCATATGGAGAAACTAGAATTTTAGATTTCACTCAAAATTCAGCAGACTTAATGGTTTTCAGGGTTTCATGGTTTGGAGATTTGCATTGTTTCCATTTGATTCTATTATGTGTAAGGGTATGAGATTGGCATTTGATCAAGAGTATGAAGTCCTTTAAGAACCTTGATGTTGGTGGCATTGATTGTTGACCTTTGTTGATGTTGGTGGTATTGATTGTTGAACTCCCCTACCGTGGCCTTAACAAGAATGTACCCTTCACTCAAAGGAAAACAACTAGTTAGGCATGTTAATCTTTTTCTACCGCATTTTAAGGTTGAGCAATCCAAGTCTGAAGACTTTGAGCTAGATGATTTTTATGTATCTCTTGTTGATGATCCCATTTCTAGTAGCGATGAATCAATGATGAGTTTCATGAGGAGGAGGAGGAGGAGCAACAATAGGAGGAGGAGGAGCAACAATAGGAGGAGGAGGTGACACCACCTACCCCTGCTATCGGTAGAGGACGTGGTCTACCTCCTTTAGCTCCTAGTGCTTCATGATCTGGAGCACAACAGAGTCCATTGCCAGCCCCGCCAACTTCTTCGTCTAGAGGGAAAGCTGTTACATTTTCTCGCAAGAGGGGCAGAGGAAATCAGTAGTACAGGTTATTTGGTGCATTCCTTTGTATATAACATTATGACTCATGATATGAGATACATTATTATATTTTTTGTTGATATTTTGAGGTTGAGTTGAGACTCAGGACTTAGTATTCAGGACAGGATTCAATTTTATGTGTGATGTAGCACTAGACATGATATTACACATCTTATATATTAGTTTTTTTTTTCATATTTATGTGTCAATGCATTTATTTTATGCTGTAGATGCTTTAAATATTAAAAAAATTGAAAAAAATGAATATTTTTGTATGTGCCGATTTTTTCCCGATAATTACGATTTTTTCCCGATAATTACGATTTTTTCCGATTTTTTCCCCTCGGCGATAATATCCCGATAACGATTTTTTCATCTTTGCTGAATACACATAGAGCTTCTAATTAGTGCAAATGGAAATGCAGATATTAAGCGCCTTGAAAAATGAACCAAAAAGACATTGTCACTTTGCCTTTCGTGTCATAAGTTCATAACCTACCTAGAAGATACCCTTCTGTCCACAAAGTTATCAGCCCACAGAAATATAAAGTATGAATAAAGATATCAATAGCAACAACTCTCAAAGCTTCAGCATACCTGTTGTGGAAAGATTACTCTATTTTCTCAATGATTCTTCAAAATAATGCAGCAAAGAACAATTACATACCTTTTTAAATTTTTGGCTTCTTCCAAATGATGAGCTACGTCTTGTTAAGCTCTTTAAAAGCCACCAAAACAGTTGCAACTATGGATTCAATGCTCACAAACTCAGTCTTGCCTCAAGAACCTCCACAATCTTGCAAAAAAATTCACCTATGAATCCAAATCTTCCGTAGGTTTCTTTTTATCATGCATTCTCTCTCTCAATCACATCGTAATAAATGTTGGCTATTGTTCTTTATTTCACCACCTTGGATGCATCATCTTTTTCATATTTCATATTTGCGTTATTTGAATTTTCTGAATTTTCTGTTGGCCATCACATGTCGTTATAGAGGTAATTCTTTTAACAAAAATTATGGATTAACAATGAACCACGTAAATAAATAAAGATGCACCCTCAAGTCCATATCTTATTTGCATGTGTTTAGCTATGTCCTCATGTAATAACACATTGAAATTTTCAGATATGTCGTCATTGAAATCAATAATATTAAAATTAATTTCCATAATAAAACACATATTATAACTCAAGTGCTTATAATACTTCTTAGTGGGATGCCTACTTACTGCTTATTTTCATATTTATGATATTGTAGGCAAAGCAAAGAAAATCATAGTTTTATCCAAGGCATTGCAATTCTTTGCAGGTTAAACAAGTTGCACATATATGGGTCAACATTATCCTTGAAGACCCTTTCGTTCCTACATTTGTGATAGTTTATCAAATCTAGGGCTTTTTGGATCTTGTTTTTACAGCCCAATTTGCTCATGGATGTTTCATAAGAATTGCCCTTTAAGGTTGCATAAATGACCTTGGAGCCCAAACAAAACAAGGCACTAGATCTCCCTTTCAGTCTCCACTCCCCCCCAAAAAATAAAAATCTTCCAAACTAATATTTGTTTTCCAAGCTCCTTTGCTCGCACTTTTAGTACTACATTGCATGCATGACCCTATAGCCCAAGCAAAATAAGGCACTGGTTCTCCCTTTCAACCTCCACTCCCTGCCAAAAACTAAAAAATTAATAATTTCCAAACTTATTTTGATTTTCTAAGCTCTTTTGCTTGCACTTTGTGTACTACATTTTGAACTTAGTTAACCATAGGGGTTCCCCCTTTGGCTAGAGTTCATCAAGTCTAAAGAAGAGAGAAATGCAAGTTTACTGAGATGACGATGTGTAGCTTGTCTAAGTTGCCCTTGGGGTCTCACAACTTGTGCTTTGAGACTTTTACACCTAGTGAGAACTTGGGACGTAACAAGATTGCACGAAAGAGTTCCTAGTGGGGACTAGTAGTTGTGTAGGTAGATTGCATGCATGAGGAGCAATTTTATTCATGGTGGGTGCAGAGCCCCATGCATAGGAGGATGCAGATATTTAGATTGGGTAAGCGCATGTATGTGAGAGATTCTCATGCATGATTGCATGCACTTCTCAAGTACATTCCATGTACATTCCTTGATGCATGAAGGTACATTAGGGTTAGGGTTTTACTTTATCGAGGAAGGTGCTCCACAACATGTATCTACATTTGTTGTACTCCTCATCTCTTGTTCTCCATGTGTCTACATTCATTGTACTCCATTACATATGCCTATATTCATTGTGCTCCACTGTTGGCATCTTTGTCTTTTGATTGGAGCTAGAGGGTGCCAATTCCCAAAAACAGAATACATACCATTCTTCTCCATGAACTTCTCTGACCATCATGATAGGGTGAGACTACCAATTTACCCATTAATGGGTGATGTGATAAGATGGAGTAAGCACCCTCCCTCTACTAGGATCCTTTACTACTTTGCCACTTGTCTTTTCTAGGAGTTTTGACAAAGCTATCTTCCACCCCTTACTTCTTTCACCTGACCATTGGTTGAATACTTGGATGAGATCTTTATCCAGATTTGCTTTACTTGGCCATCCCGATTTGTATGGCGACGAATGTGGGGGAACTAGACTTCTTCAATGTACTTGGCCACTGCCCTAAATCACCATATATTGGCTTCCTATTTGGTAGGATGAAATGACGATTTACCTTAAGAAGGCCAATAATCAATTTGGAATTCCCTTAAAACATGACTCCAAGGGTAGTGGCTTAGCATTCAGCTTTAGTGTTTGTTCCAAAGCCCAAGAAGTTGCCATATGCCCAAAGTATTCGACCCTGACAGTCCTTTACTATACCTCCTTTTCCTGCTCTTCTCATGTTGTTTTTATGGGCTCCATCAAAGTTGACCTTGATCCACCCTACTGGGGTTGGAGACCATTCAACCTTGCCCTCCTTTGGCAGGTTTTTCTGTCCTTTATTGGCACAGTTGAGATGGGTCAGATTGAAATCCTCTAAAATTGGTTGCTCAGATTCTGGGGTCAGGCTATCACTGATGGATCCAACCTTGCCTTAACTGTTTCTGAGATGGCCTTTTTAATTCTAATCCGAGCTTGCTCAACAGTAGTGATCCTTCAAATATGCTATTTTTCCTGGCCTTCCAAAGGGGAATCATGGTGTAAAACTTGGGAGGAGCCTTCCTATTAGTTTCAAGTTTTTGATTTCCACAGAGGGGGCTTTCATTTGGTGATTCTCAATTGAGTCAAACTCAGGCTTTGATTACTGAGGATGCCACCACATGTCCCAAATTTGCCTAGCAAAATCAAAATTGAAGAAAGGAAGGGGGAAGTTTTCTGCCTCTGTTAGAGACCTGCAACACGTAGATGGTGCTTTCGGTCCCTTCTTCTAGAGCCATTCCTCTACCTGGGTACGTTTTGTTAATGCCAAGACTACAGAGACTGCAGCCTTTGATGAGACCTTTGTCTTGTAGATTTTCTTCCACAGTTTCAGTTCTTGATTATTCTTGTATTCTCACATACTGTCTAGGTAGCCCTCTCTGATGAAGTATTATTGGCAATTCCCTGCCTTATTCCAGAAGAAAACATCCTTTCTTTGTTTATGCAAGATTCTCCTATGAGATAGCTGAACTTTTGTCTGGTTCATTTCTTCCTCAGAAAGGGTTACCTGTTAGTCTTTGACTTCCTTCCATTGAATGAGAAAGCAAACATCTTCTTACCAATAGTTGCTGACTTTAAGCTACCTGGAAGCTCCATCTTACTCATGACTGAGTGAAGGTCAGTGGCTCTCCAAGGGGAAGATGTCAACTTGATGTATAATCCCAGAACTGTGCATAGTTACCATCCCTTAAAATTCCCAGAAGAGGGAACTCAGTGATAAGTTGATAACATATTTTACACTTACACAATACTGATCCATATGCTAAAAACTTAGGAAAGGTTGTTTACCATGTACTTCAAACTTGGCATTTTGCTCCATAAGGCTTCTGGGTTCTTTATAGTTCTCCTGGATAGATTTGCTGTGTAAGCTTTTTGACTAACTCCAGTTGTCTCGGACCGAATCTTCCTGTTCATTTTGGCTTGAGGATTTTCTTCCATGCTATTAGTTGCCAATTTTTCTTGCATCTTGCTCTATTCCAGAGGAACTTCTTAATTATTGCGTCAACCTTTGCAATTACCCCTGCTGGAGCCATCAGTAATGAGCACTAGTACAAAGGAAATGATGATAAAATTGTTTGGATGAAGACCAATCTACCTTCCAAAGAGAGATTTCTGTTTGTCCATGAATTACTTTATTCTTTAGCTTGTCAATTATAGGTGTCCACACTCCTCCTTGATCAGTCAAGGTTGATAATGTAAATCCCAAGTGTTTGATGGGAAAGTGATAAATCCAGTCTCGGGAACCCAGAATTGTCTTTTGACTTTTCTCTGTATCCCTGGGTTTCCTTTGACGAAGATGATTTTATATTTTTGTGTTGATGGCGTGTTCTGCACTCTTATACCTACTTCGACTGTCAAGATGGTGTTGTCTACAAACTGGGCATGAGCCTATCATGAAGCCTCCTCAATGGGCTACAAGATTTTCTAAAATTTCTAGCTCCCCTTAAACTTGCTTTCCCTTCCAAGTGGTTGTTGTCTACCAGCTGGACATGAGTTATAGATTTTGTTCCTGAAGAGATGACAACACCCATAAAGTGGCTCTCCTCCCTGGCTTGGGATGACTCCCGAGTCCTGCCTAAAGCCTCCATCACAATGACTAAGAGAAAGGGAGAAAGGGGACACCTCTTCCTTCAACCCTTAGATGCTTTAAATAAATATGAAGGACCTCCATGATCAGAACTGCAAAGGATGCTGAAGAGAGATATTCATAAACTCGTCCTACCCATTCCTTTGAGAAACTTAACTTCAATAGGATTTCTTTAAGGAAGTTCTATTGAACTTCACACGTATGCACTTGCCAGATCAAGCTGAATAAACATACTATTTGATTTTTTTGACCTTATGGAGTGAATAACTCTCTGAACCACAATTCAGCTATCTGTTATCTATCTACCTGCAGTAAAGCCACCTTGTTTGTCAAATATGACTCATGAGAAGATGAAAGATATGCTTGACACTGGATGCAATAACCTTCAGTGATATTCTTATTTGAAGAGTTACACTGAGATTGGCCTCAAGGCATGAAAACTAAGAGCTGCTTTCTTTTATATGGAATGAAAGTGAGGAAAGCTGAGCTATAAGAGCTTCTAGCATTTTCCTAGCTTTCGTTGATTCTTCCACTGCTCCAAGTAGATATATTTTTGAAAGAAATCCACTGGAAAACCATCAGGATGTGGAACTTTATCCTTTTTTATCGATAATAGAATTTTCTGCAATTCCTCCTCAGAAGTTGGAGTGATAAGGGAGTAGTTAAGTTCCTGCGGGATGAGCTTAAGAATTTTCTCAGTACTCTGGTTACTGAAGCCATTGCTATCAGAACCAGGCCAGTCATTGAACCGGTCAACCCCTAAACCAGGAACTGGGCCAGAAGCAGGAAAAAAAAACGGCCGGCCAAAAATACATAAAAATACAAATATTGAAAAACAAACATATATTCATGTGCATCCATATGAATCCAAACCATTATACACAAATATGCAAAGCTTCTGATATATATATATAGCAAGCAAGGGTGTATATATGATATAACCAAAATAGCACAAAGTGTAATCCATCTCTGAACCAAAATTATGTCAACAAAGAGGCTCTAGATGGCCTCTAGAGTTCGTCTAGAGCCCAAAAAAATCATGCTGCAACATATCACCAAAATCATTGCCTATATTGGGATTCTCATAATCAATATCACCCTTTAAACATTAAAATAAGATAGAAAAAACTTGACATGTCAAATCGAGATTTTGTTTCAGTGTCGGGTACATTTTTACTAGAGTCATGGCAGAAGAGTTCAACAATAAATGGCATGAACATCAAAGTACAAGAGGGTTTGGTGCTATTGATTGAATGCTAGTTCCAAACCCTCATACATGACAGAATCTAATGGAAATGTTGCTATCCTCCCAATCTTGAATCCTGAAAATCCTGAAATCCTTTTACTTTTAACATTACCATTAATTACATATCATTGGTAGGGCCCTAGGGTTGAATATTAGTCTGCCCACTCATAAATTATTATTATTGTTTATTATTATTTATTAAATTATGTTTTGAGGTTCCTTAGATGTATTGTATGGAACCGGTTGGTTAGGTGAAAAAAGGCTGGTTTGGTACAGAAACTGGCCAGTACCAAACCGACCTTTTCTGGTTCTGTGCCATCGGTCGGACTAGTTAGGGCCTCAAAATGGTCGGACTGGCTGATTCAACCAGTTCTGTTCTCGGTCTGATAGAAGTGACTGAAACTGGCATCTGAGAGGAGAGTTTGAAATGTTGTGCTTCTTTGCATAGGTCTTCATGCTCTTCTATAATTAATGATTTTGTGGTTCCTGTTATGGGACCTCCCCTTTTTACAAGCCCTGTGACCTTTTTTTTAATATTTCTGTCACCATCTTCGAGTCATTGGACCCTGGATTTCTGCCTCTAGAAGTTTTCTTCTCTCCTCTCTCTCTTTACTGGTCAGTTCATGTTCTTTGGAAAGGAAGTCGTGAGGATGTCCTCTAGAGTCTAATTCCTCTTGGAGATTTTGCATCTCTGACTCTAGATCAGAGTTTCGGAATAAATTATTCCCAATTACTGACTTGTACCATTCTTTCAATATGATTTTCTAAGTGTTGCAGTTTTTTGACATAATAAACAGTTTGGAGCTCTTCACTTCATGGTTCGTATTCTGCCACCCTTGGTTGCAACTTTCAAATTCCTCGTGTGAAACTGCATATTTTAAATCTGAAAGGGATGTTCTTTGCCATGTTTCCTTTGAAAGGTTCAGACTTATAGGCCAATGATCAAACATAAGCTCTGGGGCTTCTCAGAGTTTTTCCTGTATTTTGAGTTTAGGTTTTGAAACCCTTCACCACCTTGCTTGGCAGGAGCATTTACTTTCCAGATGGCCATATTCATGACATCTACTACATTTAAAAGGGATGTTTTCATAATCCAAATCCTGCTTGTGCACCCTAGCACCCAATTTCAAAGGAATTTCTAGGTTTACACTTACAGGCATAGGTAGCCATTTTCCCTTCAGAAACTTATATGGGATGATTGAAGTAAGACCTGATACAATCTCCAACGGATCTAAATCAGTGTTAATTCTGTAAATTGAAATTCAAAGGGGAGGATTGGCATACGTAGCCAAAACAGCATTTTTTTTCTGAACTTTAATTTTTGTGTCAAAACCAGTTGTCCAGTCCTTCATAAACAGGCCAGCTCTGTTCACAAATCATGGCCTATTTTTAAAAGCCCTTTCTTGCTCAGCCATTGATGTGAATATCACCATGAAGTATCATTTCCCCGGTAGGGAAATGTCAAAGCCTCCTTTCGACTTCCAGATTTCCAGTACCTAATCTTTAGAGTGTTTTTTTGGAGGTCAATAGTGCCCATAAGCTTGCGGATGAGGTCTCTGGATTTCAATGTGGATTGTTCCTTGGCCTTCCTCATGGGATCCAAATCGACCAGGTGGCACTGAATTGCTCTTCTCCAGGACTTGGACATCTCCGATCCAGCATCTCTCCTGGCCTCTTCATATAGGAAAGCTAACAGCTCTTCCTGGGTAAGTAAGATTCGAGCCTACCTGTGAATTCCTGAAGCTCTTTTGGGTTTCCATGCTGCTATGCTGTGCCTCACTCTGCTTTGCTGCTGCCTATCCTGTTGTAATAAATATATGATAAACAACTTCTTTGCTGCAATCTGTACAAGACAGTTATTCCTTTGCTGAAAACTCATTTCTTCAATTTCTAGGCGCATTTATTGATTTGGCCATGAATTGGATATTGATGCCCCTTTTGCAGTATTCAACTTCATAAAATAGCTATTGTTATATGTTCATCACAGGATCTTCCAGGAGCTGTGTCTGCTGAAGAGCTGGCAAGATATCTGGACTTAAAGGAGCTGAATGAAAGGCCTTATATGTTTCAAGCAATTTCTGCATATGATGGGTAAGAGTCTCAAATGTAAAATATAAAACTTCTCCATGTGGCTTGCCTGATTCTATGTTGAAAGTTTAAACAACCACATCTGGAGAAAATAAAATAATTGAAATTCTGGATGCTTATTGTTAATATCATGGTTTCTGCACAAATACTCTTGCCACAGGATGGGGATCAAAGATGGGATAAATTGGTTAGTTGATGCTATGGAAAGAAGTAAACGCTTTGAAGTGTTAAGGCAGCGGGCAGATGTAGCTGTTGCTGTATAAAAGTGTCTCCTTCAGAGTGTTCCATAATGCTTTGTTTTCTCTTCTCTAATCATTTGGCCTTCAAAATATACTGAAATGTATCAAGTGTTGCCAAGGCCATATGGAATGTTTGGTCCGTAATCTCTTGTTTAAGGCTTCTAGAGTTGCCAAGGTAATTTAACTTATTGGAGCAATGGCTTCAATTTGATTTTGATCATAATGCTATTGGAAGTTTGTTTTCAAGGCTCATCTGCAGGTGATTTGTCCCATGCATGTTATATTCGTTTATATAGATGGGCATAGACTATTGTATTTTGTCAGCGGAGTGACATATTGTTTATACTTTCGTTGTTTTCTTCTTGCAAAGCAAAGTTAGTAAAACCCTAAAGAGCAGCTGACAGTAGGAGAGCACATCTTGTATTTTTATTTATTATGGTTATGATCTATATGAGTTCTGAAGGTTCCAAGGTTATCATACAACTTGATTATACCTTCAATTCAGTTTGTTCACAAAATTGTGTATTTTTGATCGACCTTATATCTCAGATCTAACAGCAAATATGGTAGACAATGCCTAAAGAAGTTTGTTATCGACATTCTCAGGCCCAGACCATTGTGCAAGATATATTAAAGAAATTGTTTTAATACAATTTAATGCCAAATTTTGGTACCTGCAAAGCTACATGTTCATAAACAAAACACAAGAAGTTTATTTAACTATTAGAGAAACGTCTTAAATAAGATATGTTAATGATCGGTGTCCAGTAGAGCATCTAAGCTCTGGTGTCATATATGAGGTTTTCCCATTTTCAATTCCAAAATTATGTTTCTTCTTGATGTAGTACAGAGGCTAGTCAACAGTAGATTTTCAAAACCATAGCCATGTACAAGGCATGCTTAAGATTTTTATTTTGAGCTGGTGAAGCACAAGGCTCAAACATTACTCCATGCTTATCAGGCACTCACTTTTCACTGTTGCTTGGAAGGTCAACTTTGGCTGCTGATGAATTTTCAGTTGTTGCGGTAGACCCGGCATCATTTCTCTTATAGCAATCCCAGTGACCTGGGGGCCATTTTAAATTACGACTGCCAAAATGTATGCCGAATCATACAAGCCCATTAATTTGCCTTCTCTAAAGAGAGGAGAGAGACTTACCTCTAGGGACATTGTCTCATTGACTCTTCTACATTGGTATTAGAGTAGTGCACGCTGGTATTACACGATGGATATATAGTTGCAAAAAAGTGGTAAGCCACAACAAACAGCGATGGCAATGAGAATGGATCAACTTGAGAAATTCTCGCAATAGTTGGGTGAGTTCCATTTATTAATCATTATGCAGATTTACCTATTTCTGATTGTTTATGCACAAAATTTCTCTTTTAATTGGACGGGTTACTTTATCCCAGTCCACATTATCTACAGCTTTCTCGTAAAATCACTATAATTTTTTGACTCGGCTGTTTTGAACCGGGGTCTCCACGATAAAAGAATTTTTGACTTTATCATTTGACCACAAACAGCTTGACGTTTACTAATTATATTACATGGATACGTTATTGGTTACAGCTGAAAATAACCAGTCTGCCTATGGGCCTAAGTCTGCCTATGGGCCTAAATTGCCCCGCGGCTATATAAGCGGTATAAGCCGTATATGATTGCCGGCTGTTGGATTTTGGCAAGCCAGGTATCCAACAGCGAGCATATACAGCCGACGGGCATTTATGCCTATAGGCAGGCTGTATATTTGTTGCAATTGGTTACTGTATTGAGATGCCTACCATTTTTAGTGCCCTTGACATCGACAGCATAGATATGTTGACACACTTTATTGAATAGAGTTGGGTTGTTGGTTAAGTTGGGTTGTTGATTACTTTGGGGTTGTTGTAAATGATATAAACTATTTGAGATTCATGTTAAACTCAGATCTATTAAGTATCTTATTGAATAGAGTTGGTTGTTGGTTAAGTTGGGTTGTTGGTTACTTTGGGGGTTGTTGTAAATGATATAAACTATTTGAGATTCATGTTAAACTTGGATTTATTAAGTATCGTGAAAATCAATTTTGTTTGTGAAAAATCAAATTTGTTTGCCATTTACTATGAATTTATTCATAATAAATGATTAAAATATTAACACATTAAGAAATTTAATCTTTTTAGATGCTTGATAGATCTGGGTTTAAGATGGATTTAGGCCAGTTTATGTACATATTTGGTTATTTATATTTTATTTTATTTATTTATTAAAAATATTACAATGCAATGTAAAGTTATGTTTGTTTGTGACAACATCTCTCTTGGTGCTCGATAGATCCTAGTTTAAGATGGATATAGTCTGGTCTATGTACATATTTAGTTAATCAATTAAATAATTATTATTTTAATGTGATGTAATGTTATGTTTGTTTGTAAAAACATGTCCCCATATTGGATTGTAGAGCACCTCCTACCCAGTGCAAAAATGATTGAATTTTGTGTTGGAGGACATGGTATTATGCTTTAGCTTTCTTAACCATTTTCCATTTTCCTTTTTTACAAAGGCAAGTATTCTTTCCATTTCAGTATTTCATTATGTTATTATCTTGATATTCAAGACTATTTTGAAGTACGATTTATTTTAATCGAAGTTGATTTTATATGTTTCATTCTACATTGCATAGGTTTTCAAGAAAGGGAGATGGCAGAGGTGGTGGGGGATGGGGGATGCATTCTTGTGATAGAGGACACTCACAAAATTTTCAGGAGATGGGAGGTTGGGGATGGCAATAATATCTATTTACATAATATTAAATATTTGGAATTCACCATAAACATTTGTAGTCGCTCACGAGTATAATAAGCTATACCATATAGTATTATGCAGAATCCTTACACTTGACAACAATTTTGAGAGAACTTGGGTAATTTAAAAATGGCCGAGTGACATTTCATTATTGGCCCCTAAATAGTGTAACTATTTTGAATTAGCAATAAGGTACATGGAAGGTCTACGAGACAAAGATCTGTCTCTATAGCAAATTTTCATCTTTATATTTCTTATTAATGATTATCATGTTAAAACTTAGTAATGCATTCCCTTTTTAATAGGTGCAGATTTTTACAACTGTGTTGGAAACCACCACAAAACACTTATGTTTTGTAAAGAGAGATTCATATTTCAAATTAAGGTGATTGAATAGGAATTTATTTGAACATTTAGCACCCAGTTCGAGTCACTACTATCAGATTGTTTTGGCAATGCTCGAGGTTGAGAGGATAGAAGAACTAGACTTGAATGACACACATGGAAACCCATGCACAATATGCAAAAGTTGAGAAGAACAATAGCAATGACCACAAAGATCAACCCTTTAAAATGTTGCATTTCTTGATTTTTGACATGGAGGCTTTGCTTGTTGTAATGTTGTTGCTGAAAATATATTAGTTATATCACTAGAAACCAAATTCAAAACCCATGATACAAAATCCATGTTTTGAGCTATAACTTGTACAATAGATTTAAATTCAGTTTATAATACAAAAAATTTGGATGGAAAAATGTTCATTGTCCATTCATCATTGTCGATTATCAAAACTAAATACATGTGTGGAATATTCTTCTCCCTAATATCTCCTTGGAATTTCTTGGGTTGTAGTTAGCAAGTTCCCAAAGCCCTAATAAAGTCCCCAACAATTTGAGGATGTTTCCTAGAGTTCCCCAAGTCCTTCAAATGCAGGAATGATGGTATGTGTTTTTTTGTGTTTTTTTGTTGGGGATGGGCTCTGTGCAGCATAATGTCCAAAACATAGGTTTCACCATTACATTACAACACCTTATAAAATGACCTAGGATCACTTTGTACTAATGTAGGTCTCATTTGATATGGTTCAACCCATTTCATGGTTTCAGATGGGGTTATTATGACAAGATTGAAACAAATGTTTTTCTTGAAGGTTTTAACTCCATACATAAATTATCTGCAAATGTATTCTTAAAAAAGAAATAGAAAATATACAACGGCGAGAACATAAAATATACACGAGTTTTTTCTTCTAGAACCCAAAATCGGGAAAACCAGATTGATTTTCTATTACATTCCTTTCAATGTTACAATACATTATATACATGCTGAAGCATTCACAAACCCCAATCCATTAACCTTGGATTATAACATAACCGTAGTTCCCTTGACTCAATCTACAAAATAAGATGGGCAAAACCATCATGCGCAAGAACCATGTGTAAAGCCATGGGTGGGTCTACCTCATTTTTATTTTTATTTAATTAATTAATTAATTAGTTTTATTTATTTATTATTTTTATTTTCGGTGCTCTATTTTGAACATGGTGTGCCCAAACTGGAGATTGACGCCCCCCTTGCGACCTCTCCCTCTCCCCCCTGCAGAACATTACAATGCCTGCAACTACTCATGCAAAGAATATAAGACATACCCAACATTCCCCCACTTCTTGTTTCCTTTGCACATAGGGGGTCGCAAGAGTACACGATCATCGTTCTAGGGACGCAACGCTCATTGCTTCTCTACACCAAGAAAAATTCTTAGTGCTCACAAACTTTGTCAATGCAAATGCAATTAGCAAAACATCTTAGTGCTTACATACTTTGTAAATGCATCCACAACTTCTTAGTGTCCACCTTTACCAGTAAAACCTTTTTGTCTTCAACCATATCTCTCACAAAATGACACTGAATAATAATGCTTTGTCTTCGAATGATAACCAGGGTCCTTTGCCAAGAAAATTGCACTTTGGATGTAACAACTATTCTTATAGCTTGCTGTACCAACCCCATACTCAAACACAATCTTTGCAACCAAACTGCTTCCTTTCTTGTGTGAGTGGCTGCCATGTATTCAACCTTTGTAGTTGAAAGTGCCACTACATACCATCTCTTGCTCATCCAACTGACTTCTCCTCCAAATAGGTTAAACACACACTTTTAGATGTTTTGTGATCCAGATCTCCAACTTAGACTGTATCAACTAAGCCATGTATGTCCAACACTCTGTCCAATCATGGTCTTCCTTGGTAACATAAACCATAATCACTAGTGCCACGCAGATACCTGAAAATCCGCTTCACTGTTGTCCAATGCTCCTTCCCTAGTTTGAAGATAAACTTGCTTAATACTCCCACTGCATGTGCAATGTTTGATCCGATATAGACCATTGCATACATCAAACTACTAATTACACTCACATATGGAACCCGAGACATGTCTTCTTCCTCGTCCTGTGTCTTGGGACATTGTTTTGCAGATAACTTTACACTTATAGGAATATGAACCTTCACTGGTTCATTATCATGCATATTAAAGCTCTACAATATTGTCTCAGCATACTTCCTCTGGTTTAACCAGAGCTTCCTCTTTCCCTGACTTCATTTAATTTCCATGCCCAAAATAAAGTTTGCAACACCAAGAACTTTCATATCGAATTTAGAGGACAATTGGGTTTTCACATCCTTGTTAATTTCTTTGTCATTTCCAATCAACAACATATTATCCACATACAAGACCAAATAAATAACACAATCACCAATTAATTTAAAGTACACACAATGATCCATTCTGTGCCTTGTGAAGCCAAGTCCTTGAATATATGTGTCGAATTTTTGATACCACATCCTTGGTGACTGTTTAACCTATACAAAGACTTGTTTAACCTACACACCTATTTTTTCTTACCCTTCACCGCAAAGCCTTTTGACTACTTCATGTATATCTCTTCTTCCATATCCCCATGTAGGGATGTTGTCTTCACATCCATCTGTTCTACTTCAAAATCAAAATAAACTACAACAAATAAAAGTAACATAATAGAAGCTAACTTGACAACATGAGAAAATATTACCAAAATCAATTCCTGGCACCTGGGAATAACCTTTTGCTACTAACCGAGCTTTGTCTTTCTCCACTTTGCCTTATGCATTCATCTTCTTCTTATACACCCATTTGTTGCCAATGGGTTTTCTTTCAACTAGCAAGTCTACCAGATTTCCAAACCTAATTTTTGTCCAAAGTTGCCATTTGTTCAAACATGGTCTCCTTCCAGAGTTTGCCATCCTCTGAATCCACTGCCTCCCTGACAGTTTTGGGACCATCATCAGTAATATATAAAACAAAATTTGAACAAAAATAAGATGGATTATACCTCTTTTGTTACCTTCTTTCTCGAACTGATCTCCTCAAACCCAAAGTGTGTGGGTTTAGGACCAAAAGGAAAATAATTATTTATTCTAAGAGTCGAAGAGGCTAAAACCTTAGATCTAGAAAGTTTCCTAAGTGACCTAAGGAAAAGTATATAAGGAGCCTAAGGTGAGGTTCATAAGACACATCGTGTGCAAGATAGAGGTAGCCCTCTTGTGCTAAGCGTGCCATAGGAGGGTCAAGTTCTGTTCAGGAAGCCACAAACCCTAATGCAGGTGGAAAGCTAATGCGGGCAACCCATTTTTGCTATGGCAAGGTCGTGGAACTTAGAGACTTAACCGTGTTCTGGAGAAGGGCTGAAGCTCTAGTTTTCTTGCTGCAAGTAAAACACAAGGCTTCTAAGGTAGATAGAAAGGGGTTGAGACTCCTCAAGGCTATATGTAGAAGGGAGAGATGAGCCATAGGCTGGTTAGGGTAGCCACAACCCTGTAGAGGGAAAATTATGGAGGGTCAAGGCCTTGAGATGAAAGTTGAGGCACATATTAGTATCTTGGTGTGGGTTAGAGAAGGATGCAAGGTGGTTAAGGCCTAGTATGGCATAATGTTGCTAAGACAAACATGCTGAGCTTCAGATTTGGAAGGCCAAGTTTTAGATCTGGTAAACCAAGGATCAAATTTTAGGTTCCAAGGGTTAGATTAAGGGTGTTGAAGGACAAATCTAGGGCACTTGAGGTCTGAATAGAGTGATGCGACAAATTAGACGTGGAAACATGGAAACAATGGTATAAATGAAGGGTTTCGTGGGTCTGATAGACTTGGACAAAAATTCAAGAAGGACTGACCGTGTATCTTATCATTGAAATTAATATTTAGACAAGAAGCTTGTGATCTATGAGTTATGAACAACGTGCATTTAAGGGCTAATGTACAGTCACGATGGTGGAACTAATGATTGTGAGCAAGATGATTGTTAAAGGACTGATATACAATGAATTAGAGGACTAATACACTGAGTTGTTGATATTATTTGGATCTAATTGTAACAATGATTTGGTGGGAAATATCATTGTGAGAAGTATATCCATAAGGGATGAGTATACAATGTATTTCAGAGCAACAAATACACTTGTGAGTAGTTGAACTAAGGAGGCAAAATGATATGCTAGGTGTCAAGGACAACAAGTGTAGAAAGGGTTGGTCTAGATGGGCTACTTCAACAAGTAAGATATGTGTTTGTTCTTGTCTATTTCTCTTTAGGCAGATTGCATATATGATCTTGCAGACTGCAAGCCCATGTGTTGTATACTATGTATAATAGTTATATTGGTGATTAATGACCATGATCCTTGGTACAAGACCCCCATTATTATTTTATTGATTGACTAATAAAATGATCAAGCGTTGGGCTCAAATATCTGTGTACTAATTTTATTTCACTGCTGAATATTTCCACTGTGAAAAGTGCTAGTATATTAAGGGCTCCTAGTGTGTTTTTGTGCACGATTAGCCTCAAACTATATGTAGGGCCTAAGGAAAATCAACATCGTATCATAGCTACTTTGATGATGATGTGGATCAGAGTGTACGTAGGAAGTAGAGTGAGCCAGTGGAGGTTGTGTAGACTCAGAGGGAGTCTAGATTCAGAGAGAGTCTACCCTATGGAAGTTTGAATATCTTCTAATTGGTATCAGAGCCCTGTTTCTGATTCTGTTATGGCTAATCTTTTACGTACCTTCTCAAGTATTGATCGCAAAATCGTCAATGAAGTTACTTCTCGCTTTGAAGAAATTGATGTTGAACATGAAATAATTGAGAATCCTAAAAATTGGAACCCCCCATCTCTGCATGCTACAGATATTTATAAGTTGCCAGTGACTTTTCTCTTTAAATCAAAATCCTTTTTAAAGGAAGTGGAGGTGACTATCAAAATTTCTGGTCCATCTGTTCAGATTGTCTCTCTAAACTTGTTTTCCAAAGATGATATCAAAAAGTTTAGACAGTATGTGGTTGATAAAAAATATAATTATCTTCATTTTGGTGGAATTCGTATTGGTCTTGCTCCTTTGTTCCGTCATGGTATCAATACCCCTTGCATAGCTGAAGTGTTTGATACCCGTCATCAGACTTATGACCATGCCCGTATAGGAACTATTATGGGAAATTTTTCGACTGTTTGTCAATATGGAACCATCTATCCTGACTATGCTATTAGTCTTACTGATCCTCATTTGCAAGATTGTTGGAAGCTAATGACTGGAGTCCAAGGACTTAGTTTGATAGATGACAATGAATATTTGTCTGTGATAGTCCAAACTTCGTTCCAATTGACTAATACTGCACATCCCAAATTAAAACAGCCTGTACTAAAAGATTGTGTTACAGTTGGTCTGTCTAATGCTCAAGTTGAAGGAGCCATATATAGTCCTGAAGAAATTCCTAATGATTGGTATTTCCAATATAAGTCTCTCGCTGATGCAAAGAGACCTGAGTCAAAAATGAAAAGAATTGCTATTGCTGATGGTCGTGTTAAGTTAGTTCCTCCTAAGCCAGAGATTCCAAGACCTCTGTTCAAACCCAGACGATATGTCGTGCCTGTAAATCAAAGTGAATCGTCTTCCTCAAATAAAGTGAATGTTTCACCCATTTCTGAAGTCTTTTCTTCCAAACCTGAAATCGGTTCAAATGAATTGTACATACCTGAAAATAAACCTTTCCTTCCTGTACAGAAGATGCATCGTATTTCTCATATTTCTTCTCAACCGCAAGAAGAGTGGCAGTATGCAAACCATCGTTTTGTCAAAGGTGGCAAATGGCCTCCAAAGACTAAATTCTGCACTACTTCTTCTATGTCAAAACAACCAACTACTAGAGCTGACTGTGCACCTTTAATAGAGCATAGTGTTAATAACACTAAAGATCTTGATGAAGTTTACCAATTGGGGAACTATTTAACTACATGGTGCTCACATGCTGAAGAAGTATTAGATGATTTAGGTTGTCAATCAGAAGAAATTCTAGCTAATCTAAGACTGCTTCATGAAGAACAACAAGTAGATAAGCAGCGGAAAGAAGAAAAAGCTAGAAGAAAGAAAGAAAAAGAACGAAGAAAAAGAGAATCTAGAATCCCACGTTTCTCTATGGATACTCCAAATTACTGGGAATTTGAAGAAATTGAAGACAGTGGAATAGAATCAAGTGCTCCAGCAGCCGAAAAGGGTAAAGAAATTCCACCCGCTAAAAATATTTTCTTTGAAAAAGCATTAGAGTCTGCCCAGACAATTAAAATTCATAAATCAAAAAGTGAATTGGCTACTCTTGAAGATGCAGCTAAAAAATTTCCATCTTTTATCTTGCCTTCCTTGCAAAAGGCCTATGTTTTCAGAGAACAAACCAGGTATCCCAGAGTAGAAGAAGATCTATTTGCAACCAGTTCTACTGGTTATGTTTTAGATTTAGAAAAATCCTCAAATCCTGCTGAATCAATTCGCATCTGGATTGGCGCATTATATCAAATGCAAGTCATTTCGAAATTAAACAATGAAGCTATTTTCTATCTTGCTGAAAAATGAATGGCTGGCATTGTTTATGATTGGTGGATGACCCCAACTGCTGAAGAAAGAATGAATGTTTGTAATGCTGGTCTTGCCACTTTAGAACTATTGTTAAAAACTCAATTTGTTCCAGAACCTGTTGATGAGAAGAAGCAACTCATAACAGATTTAGCCCGTATGGAGCTAAAGGATGTCAAGTTTCTCCAACAGTTTGGAAATGATTATATGAGTAAAGTCTTTAAAGCCAATCTTAGTAATGATTCAGTTCAAAAAGTGTCATTTTTGTCAAAGCTGCCAGGAAATTTAGGAGACTTAATTCTTAAAGATCTGGAAGTCCAGAATAAAAGCATTGACCAAATCTATTGGATTGATCTTTTGTTTAGATGTTCCGAAAAGGTCAAATATTTATGCTGGCAGAAGAAAGCTTCTGAGTTTTCCCCTGGTTTAGATGTCTGTAGATCTGTTTTACCTTGGACCCCGTTCAAGAAAAGGAGATCTAGAAAATATGGCAAATACAAACCTAAAAGAGTAGCTCATCCCAAAAGACCTTTTAAAAAATACAGATATCTGAAGAAAAGAAGACAGTCACCTAAAAGTAATGCTTGTTTTATCTGTAAACAGGAAGGTCATTTTGCAAAGAAATGTCCAAAGAGCTCCTCAAATAAACTCAAAGCTTGTGTTGATATTGAAGAATTTGTTGATAATTGGTCCATGGTTGATTCACAAGATGATGTTTCAGAAGTATATCTTTTAACAGATGCCTCTTTGTCATATATTGATGATATTCCTGAACTATCTCAAAAGATGAATCGCTGCTATGATTCAGATTGTGATGAAGAAGATGAATTGCATTATAATGATGAATATGCAGATGATTCTACTTCTGAAACTTCTGATTTTGATGATGATATTGTTTCTCTTGCACCTTCTTTTGTTGTAGATAGTCAGTCTGTCTCCATTCCGCCTCCTAGCATTCTTCAATCTTCTTCTCTTCCTCCCTTCAATTCGTTTTGTCCATATCCCAAAAATGTTTCCCCATCATCAGTAATCCCTGTATCCACTCCTGAAGAATCATCTTTTTTGAAAAATATTGTTAAAACAAACAATCTTCTGTATATCCCTGTTGAAGTTCAAGTTCGTCAAGACTGGGTTGCTGTACATGCCTTTATAGATACTGGTGGCTCTAACAATTTGGCTCGTCCTTCTATTTTTAAGGGCCTTTGGAAACCTCTTAATCATATTTTGGTTTCAGAAACTATTGGAGGTTCTGTCTCTCTGACTCATTATGTTGATAATATTTCTTTAAAAGTTGGAGGGAAGATTGTCAAAATTTCAGCCGTTCAGTATTATGATACTTCAACCAGTTTATCATTAGGGATGCCTTTTCTTTCATCAGTCCTTCCAGTGACAATCAGTGAGGATAAACTGATTCTTAATATAAAGAAAAGTGCCATTTCTGTTCCACGACTTACCTTGGCTAATTCAGAGGCACAAAAACAAAATAGCCAAAAGAAAGCTGGAACTAGAAGACCTGCAAAAGATTCTAATAATTGGATAGAGGTTCTCCAATTATATGAAGACAGAGCTCAAAAGAAAACCAAGCAGAAGGCACATGTAAATCCTGATTGGTCCCAAGAGCAGTTACAAATATATGATGAATTGTTGAAGAATTTCTCTGAGAATCCCCAAGTGTTCTGGTCAGTTGAGAGTCCACAGCAGGAAATAATCACTCTCCATGATAATGGTGTCAAAGGTAAGTTAATTCCTTGCACCCCATCAGATGAAAAAGAAATCAGAAAGCAGATAGATGAACTTCTGCAACTTTAGTTAATTGAACCAAGTGAGTCTCATTACTCTTGCTTAGCTTTTCTAGTAAGGATTCATTCTGAGATAATTCGAGGAAAAGCTAGAATGGTAATTAATTACAAGCCCCTCAATGCTATCACTAAAAGCTTTAATTATCCACTACCTAGACAAGAGATAATAATGCAGAAGATTCAAAGCAGTAAAATCTTTAGCAAATTTGATATGAAGTCCGGTTACTATCAGATTTAGATAAGAGCTGAAGATAGACATAAGACTGCTTTTACATGCCCTGCTGGATTTTTTCAATGGAAAGTGGTCCCTTTCGGTTTGAAAAATGCACCTGCATTTTTTCAAAGGCGTATGGATTTTATTTTTGGAAAGCATGATTTCATTTGTGTATATATTGATGATATTTTAGTTCATAGTCCAGATATAGAAAGCCATCTCCAGCATCTAAAGATCTTTTTAGAAGAAGTTCGACAACATGGTATTGTACTCTCAGAAAAGGAGATGGTTTTGTTTCAGAATAGTATTGATTTTTTAGGCATTCATGTGAATGAAGGAAAGATACAAATGCAGCCGCATGTGTTGACAAAATTGTCTGAGTTTCCAGATAAACTCTCTGACACAAAAATGATTCAACGGTTTCTTGGTGTGTTGAATTATATTCATAAATACATTCCACGGTTATCAGAGAAAACAACCCCAATAAGACAGCGTTTGCATTCAGGTTGGTCCCCTGAGGCTACAGATGCGGTAAAATTGCTGAAAGAAGAATGTAATCATTTACCACAACTTAAGCCTCCTGGCAATGGATTTCTAATTTTACAGACTGATGCTTCTGATTCTTTTTGGGCAGCAGTATTATTTGAGAAGCAAGAATCAGGTGAAGAAGAATTGTGTGCATATGCATCAGGCGAGTTTTTGCCACATCAGAAAGGATATTTTGCAGCAGAAAAGGAACACTTGCAATATTCAATGGAATCCAAAAATTTGAAATTTATCTAGCTCCTGCAAGGTTTTTAATTAGAACAGATTCTATGAATTTTACACATTATCTATCTGCTAAAATCTCTAGACAGTTAGCTAGAGGTAGATTGTTGGCATGGCAGATATGGTTCCAAATGTACGAATTTGATGTTGAATGGATTCCAGGAATTTCAAATTATCTGGCAGATTCTCTCACAAGAGACATGAATAAGATGCATACTTTCTCAGGCCCTAGTAGAAGAACAGATCTTTTTGATCTTCCAGGTAAAACACCATCAGATGATAATTTTCAAACTTTTGTTAAACGTTTTCACTTTCTAGAATTAGTTCTTGAAGATGTTGCTCAGCAAATCAAGAAGATCGTTGGTTTTAGAATGAGGAGAAATCAATGGATTCAATGCTGCCAAGCCTGGCAATCAAAGAATGTTGGAGTAATTTTGGGTTTAGATGAAGAATTGGTTAAGGTTTACCCTTTACCTAATATGAAGGTCAAAATATATTTCAAGACTCTGGATGATTATTGGTCTCGATTGTTTACAGATGAGATGATAGAAACTCTCAAGAGGTTGAATTATTATCAGTTGATTGGTGCAGTTGATTTTTCTTTTGCCATTTATACCACTGCAAAAATGCTTGATATTGATGAGATCAAAGTTGAAAAATTTCTCATTTCTCTTCAAATCCCAGATTTATTTGAAGAAATGGAAGCAGCCTATCTCCAGAGCAATAATGAATATTTTGCAAGTACAGATACTTTCCCTCAGTATGAGATATATGAACCTTTTGCTGATTGGGAGATTTACAATGGTCTCTGCCGAAAAAGGCCCCAGGTCAGAACAACTCAATGCATTGAAAGATCCCTACAGTATTTAAGAACTTTTTCAACTCCATGGGATTATCAAAGCATAGAAATAAGAAGTCCAATAGTGCCTAATCCCTTTGCACAAATTTATGGTCCAGAGAAATTTGATGAGTCAATGCTAGCTGATAATATGGAAGAGGTAAAGAAAATTTCTTTATGGTTGAAAGAATTTTATCAGCTCAAGCTTCACGAAAAACTTAGTTTGATGAAAGTTTTGGAAAATCTCCAGAGTAATATTAAAGCCATCAAATTAATAATCAATCAGAAAGCATTGATTACTATTAATGTTAAACATGGTAACTGGACAAGTGATGTAGTATGCCTCATCAGTTTATTACTATCCAACCACGTTTGCTCTGCAGTTAACTTTGATTTGGGTTGGCAAGAAATTCATGGGTTAAATCATCTTTGTAAATTCTGGATCCAATGTTGTATTGAACACTCTGTAAATATGTTCCAGATTTTCAAGTTAGAATTACTTGATGGTGTTGAGTTGACAGTCCAATCAGATCCTAGTTTTCGAAAAAGCAGAAAAGATTCTTTTCTTGAGATTGAAGTTGATCCAATGGCTTATGTCAATAAATGGACAAAATAAACTGACAAATATCTGTTTCCGCAACAAAATATTTTTGTCACTAAAGATCTTTTCAAGTTGCATACAGGTCATTCATCTAAAGGAGAATCTTCAAAAGCAGCTAAAGGAAAAGGAATCGCTACGATAAAGGCATCTACAGAAAAAGGAAAAGCAAAGGAATCTACAGACCAAGGTACTCTTTTTGTCGACATCTATCAAGATGCTCAAGCACAGGATGAGAGTGAGTGGGAATCCAAGTACTTGGAATGGCTTTATCGGACAAGGAGTACAAATTCCTCGTCATCACCTACCGAGTACCCCAGTGATTTTGACCCAGGTGAACAAGAGGATCATGATCGTAGTCCAAAAGGATCATGGTAAGGCATCTTTATTTTTTAGTGTGTCAATTATTGTACTCGAGAATATTGAGTAGACACCGTCTGGGCCAGGAATGCCTGACAAGGACCCTCAATAGTCTCAATATTTTGTATATATAGGTGTGTTTGGTTTATTATTGGCATCGCAGTGTGAGTGTGAGTGTGAGCGAGTAAAGTAAGTATTGTAATAGCCTGTGTAGAGTTCAGAAGCTCCTTAGCTCTGCTCTGTGGCATAATCTGGTGTGTAACAGTTTGCTTGAATTAATTTGAAGCCTTCTGGGCCGCCTGTCTGAGGACAGTTTACCAAGATCACGTAAAGGAGATTATAAGGCGAGTCAAGGACCTGAGGAATCGAGGTGACGTTTTGCGTATCTCTCACCTAGGATGGTGTGTGTGTGCGGTTAGCGGCAGCAAGTTTTCAGATTCAAGTAAGTTATAGAGGTTCTAACGAGATAAATGAGTTTTCAGCTCATGCAAGGACAAGCAAGGACCATGCGAGAATATTCATGGTGGTGCAAGTAAAATCTTAGATCCTGTGAGGAGAGGCATGGATAATGCTGTAAAAGTCATATTGCATGCAAGGAAATTCAGGCACCATGTAAGACAAAGCTAGGCCTAGCACAAAGAAGTCGTGGCACATACAAAGACGAATATGGATACTCAAGGAAAGTCATGACTCATGCAAGGATGATCATGGGCATGCAAGGAAAGTCATGGAGTTGGAAGTGTGAATGAAATTACCTTCCTCACTAAGAGGGAGTGTTAGATTTTGGGTAGCTTGGAAGGTATTTCAAAGAGAGGACAACCCACCAATAAGTTGTTTGTTGGGCGATTACCAAAAAGTGCGGTTTTGGACCCAAAGTGTGGGTTTATAACCAAAAGGAAAATAATTATTTATTATGAGGGTCAAAGAGGCTAAAACCCTAGATCTAACATTAGGAGAATTTTGAGGTCTAAAATGGGGCTCCTAGGAAAAATAATAAAATAATAGTTAAAATAATAAAATAAGAGTTATGATTTTTTTAAGAAAAAAAAAGAAAACTTTTTTTTTTTAAATTAATTAATTAATTTATTTTTTTTCTATTATATTTTTGGTTTATCTCCCTGAAGGTTTACTCAACTGTACCCGTTGTATGTAGAATTAAATTTCACATCCAACGAGTACCCACTTTGCATACTTCTGAGTAGACCCGCATAAAAAAAAATGTACATGAAAAAAACGTGTTGAACACATTTTTTTCATGTATTTTCATTTTTTTTTTTTAAATTTGTTTTCAGTGTGGGTCTACTCAGAAGTATGCAGAGAGGGTATTCGTTGGATGTGCAATTTAATTCCGCATCCAACAGGTGTCTACACTTAACATTTGAGTAAACCTACAAGGTGATAAATAAAAGATACAATTAAAAATTGTAGTTTTCTTATTTTCCCTCCAAAATATTATCCCTGGGGATGACATCATCATCTTGAATCCTATTGGTTTTAAATTTAATTTTGTTAGTACATCTTTTGTTTTGAGCCCCATTTTGTTGGAAATTGGGTTCAATGCTCCCCGTGTGTTTCATGACATGGACAAACCGCTTCTCGTGGATCCTAACTCTAGCGATTGTAGCGGAGACTAACGACCTGCGGGTTTTGGTCTAATGACAGTTGTGATTCCAACACATTTTTGACTTCAAAATTCCCCTAATGAAGGTATCCTAAGTGACCCAAAGAAAAGTATATAAGGAGCCTAAGGTGAGGTTCATAAAACACACCGTGTGCAAGAGAGATGTAACACTCTTGTGCCAAGCGTGGCATAGGAGGGTTGAGTTATGTTCATGAGGCCACATACTCTAATGAAGGTGGAAGGCTAATGAAAGCAACCCAAGTTTGCTAAGGTAGGGTTGTGGAACTTACAGTCCTCACCATGTTAAGTTCTGAGTATTGGAGAAGGGTTGAAGCCCTAGTTTTCTTGTTGCAGGTAGAGTGCAAGGCTTCTAAGGAAACTAGAAAGGGATTAAGACTCCTCAAGACTATACACATAAGTTAGAGATGAACTGTAGGCTGGTTAGGTTGGATGCAACCCTGTAGAGAGCAGGTTTTGGAGGGTTGAGGCACAAATTACTAGCCCGGTGTGGGTTAGAGAAGGACACAAGGTGGTTAAGGCCTAGTATGGCCTAACACTGCTAAGAAAAACATGTTGAGATTCAAACTGGAAGGTTGAGGGTTAGATCTAGTAAACCAAGGATTATATCTAAGGTTCCAAGGGTTACATAAGGGTGTTGAAGGAAAAATATAGAGTGCTTAAGGTATGAACAAAGTGATGTAGTAGATCAGACATGGAAACAAGGTAGTGGTGATCTAGATGAAGGGTTCCATGGGTCTGGTAGCCTTGGAAAAAAATCCAAGAAGGACTGACCATATATCTTATCATTGAAATCAAGATCTAGATAAGAGGCTCGAGATCTAGGAACTATGAATATAGTGCATTTAAGGGCTAATGTATAGTCATTATGGTGGACCTAATGACTGTGAGCAAGCTGGTTTTTAAAGGATTTCTATACATTGAATTAGAGGACTAATTCACTGTGAGTTACTGATCTTATCTAGAGATGAAATCGTTATTTGGTGGGTAAGATCATTGTGAGAAGAAAATACATTAGGGTTGGGTATATAATGTATTTTGGAGTAGCAAATACACTTGTGCGCAACTGATATAAGGAGGAAAAAGGATCTACCAGGTGTCAAGGACAACAAGTGCAGAAGGGCTAATCTAGATGGGCTACTTCAACAAGTAAGCTATGTGTTTGTTCTTGTCTATTTCTCTTTGGGAATATTAAGAATTTGATGTTGTAGATTAAGATCCATGGTGTTGTATACTATGTATACTAGTTGTACTGGTGTCGAGTGCCATGATTATTGACTAATGAAATAATCAAGCTTTGGGCTCAAATATAAATTGATTTCACTGCTGAAGATTTCTGCTGTGAAAAGCACTAGTAGGTTAAAGGTTTCTAGTGTGTTTGTGTACATGATTAGCCTTAGACCAAATCTCGGGACTAAGGAAAATTAACACCCTTTAGATCAAACTCTATCTTCTCTAGTTCCTTTTCCCTTCGAAGGACTTACTGTTTCATGATATCCTTCACTTCTCTAAATGCCATATCTCGACTGTACACAACCTTCTTTGTTTGTGGGTTCTAAAGCTTGTAACCTTTTAAACCGTCTTTATACCCAATAAAGATGAACCTTTAATATTTGCTATTCAACTTGGTTCTTTTTTTCTTTAAGATCATGTACATATGCATTGCAGCCAAATACTCTAGGATGTGTGAGAGGGAGTTTTTTACCGGTCCATACCTCATGTGGAGTCTTATCCTCCAATGCCAATGAAGGTGATATGTTAAACATGTAATGCACAATATCCACTGCCTCTGCCGAGAATTCTTGTGCTAATCTAAGACAACTTAGCATGCTTCTATCCTTTTTCATCAATGCCTTGCTCATTCTTTTTGTAAGTTTATTTTTTTGAGGTGTGTATGGAGAAGACTTCTGCCGTGCTATACCACACTTCTTAAAAAACTCTTTGAATTCCTTCTTGCAGAAATCTCCACCATTATTTGTCCTCAACACCATTTTCTTCTCTGTCTGATTTTCCACTAGAGCATTACATTCTTGAAATCTGTCAAAGACTTCAAATTTATTCCTTAGGAAATATATCCATGTGTTCCTTGAGAAGTTATCTATAATCGAGACATAGTACACATTATAATAAATCTTCCGGGAAATCACATGAGAAATTTTAAAATGACGTGTTTCGAACTATTGGCTATAGTTCATCATCAGGATAATGAAGATTGGTTGATCAAGCTATCAATATATATAATGCAGAGAAAAGCAATGGTCAAAACCTATAAAAAATGAAAAAATAGATGTTAAAGAAATATTAAAATACAATACATTGAAAATCACAAACACCATCAACGGTCAAAATAAAAACAACCAATAAATAAATAAAAGAAAACGAATTAAACACCATTAACGGTCAAAATAAAAACAACCAATAAATAAATAAAAGAAAACGAACTAAACACCATCATAATATAAAATAATAAATAAAGACCAAGTCAATAACGATAAAATAAAAATAAATAAAAAAATATAAAAAAATACATAGATAAAAAAAAAGAAATAAAAGAAATAAATATAAAAATAAAGATAAATAAATAAATAATAAATAAATAAATAATAAATAAATAAATAAATAAATAAATAAATAAATGGACGTATAAATAAAAATAATACTAAAAGAGAAATAACCAAATATAGACTAAAGCTAGGTCAACATTAGAGATAAGAAACTATAAAACATAAGAAAGTATAAAACATAACAAACAAAAACTCAACGAAAATAAAAAAAGAGAGGAAAACACCAGAGAAAGGAAATATATTGAGGGCACAGAGATGGGATCCAACAATGGCCAACTTTCCACCCATCATCCCTATTCAATGTACGAGGAATTTTCTCAATCTCAACAACTTCCCTAAATTTACGGTGATGGAAATGCTCAACCCTAGCAATGAATTTGGATTCTTCCATACAAATGTGGTGCTTAGTCTTCTCTGCATGCTCAGCTAGGGCTGAGGACTTTGTTCTACCATGTCTGATATCAACAAAATGCTCTTGAATCCTTTTCTTAATCGACCGACCTGTTTCTCCAATGTAGGGGATCCCACAGGAGCACAGGATCAAATAAACACCTTTCATGCTTTTGGGGTTCAATGGGTCTTTAACAGATCTCAGGGAACCACGATTGGTGTTCAACGGTCTAAAAGAGGAAGAGATCTTATGCTTCCTTAGAATCCGAGCGATCTTATCAGTGGTACCTTGTATAAAAGGCAGATGAACTTTACCAACTAAATAATCTTTAACATTTCTCGGTTTCGGACTTCTGCTAGCTTTCATGAAAGCCTTCAAACCCTGACTTTTACTATAGCCATTCTTTTCAAAGACCTCAAGGAGATGGGCCTTCTCTTCTTACAAATGTTCATCATCTGAAACCCTCAGAGATCTCACAGCTAAAGTGATGAGAACCCTGACTTTTTACATATGGGTAAATAGTACACATATTTACCCAGTGATGGAACCGACACAAGTCCAAACACATCACTGTGCACAAACTCTAATATTTATTTTTCCCTCTTAGCACTAGAAGGAAAAATCACTCAATTTTTCTTCCCATATACACAATGTTCACATAAATCAAAATCCAGAGAGAAATTAGACATACCTTCTACCATGCCATTACCATGTAGTATCCAAAGGCCCTTCTCTCTGATATTTCCCTATATTTGATGCTGCAACAAAGTCTTTTCATCAGGGACTACAATATTTTCTACTTCACTTTTAGGAATGATCCAAAATTAAAAAGTGAAGGTTTCATGAAATGATTTGCAAGCTAGTTTATGTCTTTTAGACAATAGATCATGATTGCAAAAACACACAAACTTAAGTAAATTTTGCAGAATTTTAATAGTTAAAAATAGACAAACATGCATCATCAAACACAACAAATTGATAATGAAGTTCACCCCTCCCAGACTACGTCTCCGGTTCCAACTTCCAACGGTGGACTTTTTTTATTATATGCTCAAAATCTCAATACACATCATACAAGCTTCAATCTGCAAAAATAACACTACCATTGCATCCAAATGCCCAAAAACCCCTGTATCAACTCTTCTTGAGCTCAAAAAGGTTGAAAAAAGGCTTCCTTTTCCAAAATTCATGCAAACTACTCTACATATAGGTCTCGCTCTACAAAACTGGCAATAAATATTCCATAACTCAATTGGTAGGGCGTTGAGTTTGGTATCCCACAAGTCATGGGTTCGATCCACAACTATTGGCAGAGGTTTGTTTTAAAATTATTATTTTTAATATGGTTGAAGCCCTTTTCGAAACCCATGCTGAAGGTCGTATTGGGTTCATATGGACGAGGGTCATGAGCCATAGGCCATGTGCCCTCGCCTGTCTTGATTTCGGTTTTGTTGTAAACAATGTGGCCTGGGGCCATTGCGCCTCGGGTGCGGGCAAGGTGCCACACACCCACCCCTATACTCCCGCCGTTGGTTACATTTCTTGCCTAGAATCGTGGGACAAAAACTTCATCGACGCCCCAAACTTTCCGCTCCACTGGTGGTCACATGTCGTGCGGAAGACCATGGGCCAGGCCGGTCGAGCACGCCCGTCAAATTACCCATCACCCCAACTGCTCCACTGTTGGTATTTAAATATAATATTGCCACTCATAGTTAATAAGAACCACCCATGGCCTAGTGGTTAGGCGGTCCGTTGGTTAGTTAAAGGTCATGTGTTTGAGTTCGACGGAGGCTCATCCAGTGCCATAAAATTTTTTATTCCACTTCTCAGGGCCACGTGGTAGGCTCTCATAGGGCCATGTGGCGCCCTCTGATTGGCCCACGTGGCATCCTGTGATTGTCTCACCACATTAACCGTACACCCAATAATCACATGCCACGTCCCCTCACATGTTTGGCCCAAATGTCATATGTACAACCGATTCATCCTGTTGACGCCAACACCACGTCAGCATACGGTCTTCACAATCAACCTTGCAAATTGATTTTTTTTGCTATTTTCCAAAAACTCCAGAATGCGATAACTTCCTCATATGGTGCCATATTTAGGCGTAGTTGGAATCAAAATGACCTGATATATGATTTGGCGCTAGTTTTGGGAGATTTTGAGCATTTTTATTTTTGAGCATATTTTTGATTCACTGGATCTGTTATCACAAAATCAGGCCTGATGGGCTGCTCATCAAACTAATCTTGTGCAACTATTTCAAACCAATCTTTTGGTTGAGGCTTAGCCTCCTCAACCTGAGAGGGCTCTCTCAAGGGTTTATGATTTTTGATTAATGGATAGATGGCTAACTCTAAGGTAAAAAGATAGAATAATATAACTGGTTGTATCACAGATTAGAAAACATTCATTGGGCCATGGAGTCAAGATAACTTCAGCAAAAACATCACATTCTATCTAGCATGGAAGTCAAGGCATTTGGAGTTCAAGTCAGTGAGTAAAACAGTAGAACAGTGAAACACACAGCCAGTTTGTATATGAAGGAATTTAGAGCATTATGAATGAATTCTAAGTATCATATACAAACTCCATTGCAAATAGAGATATTGAAAAATTCCATTAGAATAATAATGAACAAGAACTCCTCATGAATCTTGAGTTGTCAAAACAGAGCTTTGTATTAAGCTGAAAAAAACCAGTGACATACAATAACACAGTCTTTGCTAATGGAAATGTCCAACCTTTTGGATTTCGACCTTATGCTATTTATAGAACATTTACAAGATAGGATTCCTTCTTCTCCACTAGATACATCGAACTCAAAGAGTTTGACACCTTTCCTAATCTGAGACATGCCATTTATTACAAATTGACAGCTATAATGCTTATGAAAAGTCCTAATTCTAATAGGACTGGAACTCTTAAATATCTTTCTAACAACCCTATCTAATCTTAATTACATCTTTTGCCACCTGAAATCCCATGAAGTCGAATTTGGATGCTGACCTTTCACTTGAAGTGACACTGCTGTTAATGATAATGTTCTCCTAAAAAATAGGAAACATGTTTTCCTGTTTTTTTAGCCTCTTTGATTTCTTTATCTGTTTTGAATACTTTTATCATTAATAGATTAGGTCTACATGTGTCATGTTGCCAAAAATTCACCATATATCTTTAATCCTCCAGCTGTGCAGAAACTATAATTCGAATGGTGCAAAAAGACAAAGGATAAACAAGTGCTACGAAAGCAGCTCAGTTTCGTAGCGCTTTTAGTAGCGCAGTGTTTAGCTCATTTTTACAATCAATTTTTGACCTGCTTTCTTCAAGTAAACCTTCATATGATATTTGTACACTTCCACTAGCCATTTCAAGTCAAAATTCACCAAAATTCCCCCAAAATTTGATATTAAAATGTGCTAGAAGACTGCTTCAGTAGTTTCGTAGTGCATTTAAGCAAATTTACACTATCTGCGCTATGAAACTGCTGTGTAAGCAGTTTTGTCAAAAATGTCTTCAAAATTTGTACCTTGGAGATGTTTAAACTTTAAAGGTGTTGGTATTATTTCAAAAACACAGTAATATGACCCCAAAAACATAATCTTCATCAAATTTTGCCTTCATCTTGATCAACTATTGACTTATGAATTTATCACTTTATTTTACTGCCCTTTTAACTTTTCTTGAGACTTTGTCAACTGTATCTTGAGGTATTCAACTTGTATTCTTAACCTTTTGTTGCTAGCTCTCAAATGAGTGTTTATGACTCTTACAAACTTTGCTTCCTTAATGGCTGGGACTGTCCATGTGAAGAACTGTTCCTCACTTCTTGGTATTTCTGATTTTGAAACTTTTTCACCTTCCCAAACAAATTTCATCTTTTTAAACTTTGTTTTCTCAATGACATGTTTTATAGCTCTTTTCTTCAACTTGGAAATTTCCTGATTTGCTGATCTTAACCTCTCTTCAATACTTTTATACTTGGTCATTTCCTCCTCTATTGTAGATACTCTGTTTTCTGCAAGTTTTGTTACAGGTGAGGAAAGATCAACTATCTCCTTATGAATAGTAGCTGCTTCATTTGTTTCCTCAAATTCTGCATTAAGTTCTTCTAGCCTTTTAGAATGCCTAGTTACAGGCCTCCTAGCTTGGATAACAAATGCTGCATCTTCATCCTTCAACTCCAGCTTCTTTGATGACTTCATCCCTTTCTGTTTGCTTTCTTTAACCCCTATGAAATCAGCGTGCACTATAGGAGATTCTTGTATGTCTATTGCATGTATTAAATCATCTAAGTTTCCTTTCAAACCTGGGCTGTCACTTGATCCTGAGACCACTGTCTTTCCTTTTGATTTTGTACTTTGACTCCTTGTGATTCTTTGGACTATTTGCCTACCAGCTGTTTGTTTCTATTTAGCTTCCTTGGTACTCTGTAACCCTTGTTTTGTAGGTGAAGGGGTTTCTGCAACAATCACTGGCGTCCTTTCTACTTTATCTTTCACTTGTTTCCTTGGCTTTAATTTGACAAACCTCCTGGTCCTTACAGCTACAGGTTGGCTGGATTCTGCTAATAGGGATGATATTTCCTTTGCCTTAGGTTTTTTAGTTGGAGTTTGAGCTTCCATTTCAAATCCAATTATAAATAGAAAAGAGGACCAATCCCTACTAATCTTTTGGAGCTCATTCAAAACCAAAAATTTAATTAAGCCATGCTGAAATAGAGATGTTTCACAGTCATCGGATTTCATTTGGACCTTATCATCCATTTTAGCAATGATTCTATATAGGAAAAATGGTAAATCCTGTGATATCATACCTGTGAAGTGTAATAGGAGTTTGAAATGATAGGTGTAAACTTTGTGGTACTTGCCTTCACACGTGAAATATCTCTGGATGTTGAGCAGTAGTTTGGCATAGTTATCCTTAATACAGTTTCTGGGAACTGCATTATTCAAGTCCATCTCTGCATATTCTGGCTTCAAAAACATCTTTCATGCCTCCATATCGAACCTAAAACCTTTAAACCATGTTTCCTGTCCTCTAGGTATTTCAGTCACTAGAGAAATGGTTTCAGGTGTCACTGACATATTTAACATCCCAACCTTTGTATTTGTACCACTGAAATGTAATGAAAATTATTTTGATACCCGAGTATGTCCACCCTGTAGCTTTTCGTAGAACTTTAAACATCCTGCTTTATTGAAAGCATCCATGACTGTTTGGTCTTCAGCTAAAACTCTTGTGCTTTCAGGTTCAGACCTCAAACAATGTCCTGATCTATGGTTCTTTTTCTCCTCATCCATACTTGTTTCAGAAAAACCCTGTTGGTTTCTTTAGAATTTGATAATCAGCCTCTCTTGCAAACAACCTCTCTTGATTTGTTTTAGCAGTCTTGCTTGATAATGTATGAAATATCCTTGGTATAGGAAAACCATAAGCTTGAGCTCGAAACATGAATGTTTCACAGTTTAATATGAGCAAATGAAAACTGGAATGACTAAAACAGACAAGACCTTTCGAATTTGAAATTTCTTTTCTCAATATGAAACCCCTGTCATAGTAATGATCGATATGGATGGTTGATCATTTCGAATATGACTCCTAACTGACTCACCATGGCGTTACCCTATCATATCCTAATGAATTTCTGACAATTTCTGAGCTTTGACATGACTTTTTAAGAATCCGCGCTTTCGTAGCGCACATAGTGCATTTTTCACACTTTGCGCTACGAAAGTAGCAACGCTTTCGTAGCACAAAACTCAATTTTTGAACTGACCGCACTACGAAACTGCAGTTTTGTGGCTAATTGCAGGGGTTTCATCTGAAAGTTGATGACATGATTTTTTAAGTGAATGATGAGACTTTTCAACCATGAGATGAGACCTAAAGACTTTATTTGAAATTGAAAACTGACTTTTTAAAACTTCTAAACCTATCACCTACCTTTTATCAAGACTAAAGTAACTCAAGGCCTATTTGACACTATGACTAAAACAGTGTAAACTTACACAGAGTTCATTTTTTTTTTAAGGGTGATAATAGGATCACTCCTCCCCACTAGAAGATTTTGGACCATAAAAAGTCTATTTTTACTCAGAAAGTGAGGGTACAACTCCCTCACTTTCCCAATCTATATCCACATTGCTTTGCTTGGATTGGTACTTTTGAGCCCCACACAAATATACTCCACATTTCCTCTGCGTGAAGTTCTTATCCTCCTATCAAGAATAGAGTCTTCCTGCAACTCAGTTAAATATTCAGGAGAAAAATATTCTATAGATGGAATATGGAAATTCACTTCTTGATCAACGATCATAGGAGGCTCATATAATCCCAAGTTTCCACATTCACAAAAGAATAAATTTGCATGTAAGGTGGCAAATCTAATTGGAAAACATTGTTACCAATCTTCTCCAAGATTTTGAAAGGACCATATCTGATTGGATTGATATTTTCACCTTCACCTGGTAATCTTTCCTTGCTCATGTACAACCAAAATTGATCTCCCACTTGGAAATCATGATTAACCCGATGCTTATCATCTCTTGTTTTGTACTTGGCTTGGCTTTTCTCCAATTGTTTTTGTACTCTTTGATGCACTAATTTGATTTGTTCAATGAAATTCTTGGCTTTGTCCACATCATTATGTCCATCTACTAAAATATATTTACCAAAGATGAAATCCAAAGGAGACTTTGGAAAATAACCTAAACAAGCTTCAAATGGAGATACTTTTGTAGATGAATGCTTGGCACGATTGTAGGCATGCTGAATGTAATGCAAATGTTCATCCCAAATTTTAGGATGCTTACCACAAAATCCTCGAATAAGATGCAATACTGATCGAGTGCTCAGTGTTAAAGCTAAAAAATTAAAGTGCTCAAAATTGATTGGGAACTGAACAACAACGAAGAGCTCGTCGCCAGGAATCCGACACAATTTGTTTCATTGAAAACCGACTCCAGATGAGGAAGATAGAGCTTGCTGTTCGTTTTCCTAAACAACTAAAAATTTGGCAGAAAGGACAGAATGCTAACATGGAAATCTATTTAGCAAATAAAAGGACATTATGAGAATATTCTGTCATTTTCGCCCAATGACACTATGACAAGTGTCACTGCAGGATTCTCCGGAAAGATAGGAAGGTGAATTTTTTTTATATTATCTCCGAAGGTCGAAATTTGAATATTATGTGGGGATGAATTTTTATTATATGGATATTGAAATTTTATTAAAGGTTGGGGATAGTCCAACCAGAGGCAGACATGTGGTGCAGCCAGGGGCTGCCACATGCCCCCTCTGGTGGACCAAGGTCAAAGGACGAATTGCATATATGCCAAAGTCCAAATTTATATTAAGTTTCAAAGGTCGGGTTGAATTTTCGACATATCAAAGGTTTAAATCATGTGTGTGGTATGGAAAAATATATTACCAACATATCAAGGTGGTATCATAACCTAGTTGATAGGTTTGAAAGGTTATTTGCTTGATTTGCTTTAGTTTTTTGCAAGTAGGGTTTTAATGGTTGCAAATTCTTGATGCTTACAAGGTTAAAGTTGCAGAGAGGAGAAGGGAAACTGTTGGTTGCTAGTCTAGAGGTTAGGATCAGAAGAAGGAGAGCCACAAGGGCACCATCTCCACCCAAAGTTTCACTCACAACTGCACTTGAAGCACCTCAAGTTTTATCTCTACCTGAGATTGAGGAGGTACAAGTTGCACTAGAAGTTGAGCTTGAATCCATAAAAATCATGTCAGGTTTTGGAGAGACTAAAGGTCTTTCAGAAGAGGAAGCATACATGAAGGCTTTCTATGAACTGACTGAAAGGGTTAGGATCCTGTTTGAAGAGAGGTACAAAATGGATGAAGAGAGGGATTCAAAGGGCAGTGGAGGAAATCCTCCTCCATCTCCACCATCTTCATCATCATCCTCATCATCACCATCATCATCATCTTCCACTTCCACAGCCAAAACCACTCATACTCACTCAAAAACCACAAAAGGAAAAACTCCCTTACTTAAAATTGATGTCAAATTTGAGATTCCAAAGTATAATGGTGAGGTAAATGCAGAGAGGCTTGGATTCGTCAGTTGGAGGTTTATTGCAGAATTCAAAACCTTCATGAAGATGGCATAATGATTCAATTGGCTTCCTTGAGGATGGGAGGATCTACAATTGCATGGTGGGAAGCAAGGACTCAAAAAGAGATTAAAAACTACGATAATATCTCAACGTCTTGGTCAAGTTTTATTGCTGCCATTAAAATAAAATTTTATCCTCTAACGTACATTCAAAAAGCCATTATTGAATGACCGAATTTTAGACAATTGAAAGGGAAAAGTGTGCAAGATTATACTCATGAATTTAGGAGAAGAGCTCTTATTTTGGGTATTAATTTGTATTCTCAAGAAACTTTGTTAAATTATATTGGGGGTTTGCACAATTACCTTAGGCATAGTATTCTCATGTTCAATCCCACAAACTTAGATGAGGTTTGCGTTCAAGCCACACATTTAGAAGGAAGAGGGAAACAAAGTGTAGATGAGAAATGTGATAGTTTCCATGAGTATGAGGGAAAAGGAAAGGGCAAGTTTAATGGAAGAGCAAAGATAAATAGATCTATCAAAAGAGAGAAAGAGAAAATCACATGTAAACATTGTTCGAAGAATGGCCATGATGAATACCATTGTTGGCAGCTTCATCCAGAGTTGAAGCCAAACAAATTGAAAGCCAAAGAAAGGGGAAAATTGTTGCAATCATTGAACATGACTTAGGTTCGGATTCAGGAGATGAAACAAAAAATACAACCATGGGTCTTAAACGTAAGCACATAACAAGCCCTAGTTATTCAAGTTGTTCCAATGTAACTTAAGGTGAATATACAAGAATTGAACTCTTTCATATTAGAGTCATTTCTAAACATACCAAGATAGACACACTTTTTGATAGTGGGTCTCAAGCTAATTTGATTTCCGTAGACTTAGTTAAGAAGCTAAACCTTGAAAATGTTATACATCCAAGACCTTATCCTTTAGGGTGGATATGCAAGAATGAAAACTTGTAGGTAACAAGGAAGTGCATACTAAGGTTTGCCATCAATTCAAATTTTATTGGTGAAGTTGAACTTGATGTGGTGCCGCTTGAGATTTCAGGTATTGTTTTGGGAAGTCCTTATCTTTATGATAGGAAAGCAATATTTAATCACCATGAGAATAAGTATCACTTGTTTAAAGATGGAATTGAGTACATAGTTAGAGCGCATAAGAAGAATACAAGTTTGTCTCTTATACATGTAGGATAAATGAAGAGGATAATGAATGCAAGTCAAAATTTGACTTTGTTAATGATCAAACATAGAGATGTTTTGAATGAGGCCTTTCAAAAGGATGCATCGAATGAACAAGTTGATTTCATTGAAGTTGCTTATGCTTGTAATGAGATGTTTTAGGACTCTAATAGGTTGCCTTTGAAAGGAGGTGAACAAGATGTGAAATATTTTCAGCAATCAATATCAGTGTTGAGCAATGTTGGAAACAAGATGCTGGTGCAAGAGAGTGCAAAGGTCAAAGAGAAAGCGACAAAGAAATTTGACAAAGAAGGCATAGGTTCCACAAGTGATTGTTTTTGGTTTCCAAAGGGTACATGGAAATCGTGAAAATAATTGGTTGAAAGTCGACACAAGTATAAAGCAAGAGCAACTAAGAATCGCCATGACAATAGTGTGCGAGGTGAGACAATTTTTAAGTTTCCTTTGATTAATGACCGAGGTGGAAGGAAGTTTATTTATGAAAAATCGTGCCTCTTTGAAAATTTAGGGAAATTGCAGCATGACAGTGTCTACAACAGCAAGAGATGGTCACAAGAGTCAAGGAAAAAGCTTAGTTTTTGTGAAAATCTCCAATTGATGAAAATGAGAAAATTTCAGTGGATTGAGACTAGAAGGATGAGGGAATTGTACCCTCATCCGCATGATCGGTAATCAAAGATATTTTGGGGTCTAAAAGGCTTCTAATGGGGAGGAATGATAATGTGCTCAGTGTTAAATCTCAAAAATTAAAGTTCTCAAAATCGATTGGAAACTAAATGACAACCAAGAATCCGACGCAATTTGTTTCATCGAAAAATGACTCCGGATGAAGAAGATAGAGCCCGTTGTTCGTTTTCCTAAACAACTAAAGAAATTGCAGAAAGGACAGAATGCTGACATGGCAGCCTAGTCAGAAAAGAAAATGATATTATGGGAATATTCTGTCATTTTTGCCTAATCACACTGTGACAAGTGTCATTGCAGGATTCGCCAGAAATTTTGGAAGGTGAAATTTTTGTATATTATCTCCCAAGGTCGAAATTTGAATATTATGTGGGGATAAATTTTTATTATATGGATTTTGAAATTTGATTAAAGGTTGGGGAAAGTCCAACCAGAGTTGGACACATGGTGCAACTAGGGGCCACCACATGCCCCCTCTGGTGGACCAAGGTCAATGGCCAAATTTCATATATGCCAAAGTCCGAATTTATATTAAGTTTCAAAGGTCGGGACACATTTTCAACATATCAAAGGTTTAAATCATATGTGTGTGGTATGGAAAAATATATTACCAATGGCTGGGCGAAGTTCGGGGCTCGACCCCACGACCTCCCCCAAACAACGCACCGTACTTCCCATTATACCACAACTCTGATCTTATTAGTATATGCCCGCGACATTCATTTATTTTCATATGGTTCGACCAACGGGCAGAGGAGGGGGCCAACCCCCTCGCATACAACCCTTGATCATAACCAAAGGCGAAGCACTATATTGATGTGTAGGATTGATTTTTAAGTGCGGGTTTATTAACCCTTAACTAAAATTAAACCGTGCTAATCCATATGTTTAATGCAGATTATGGAAAACGTGCTTAGCGTAGTTAATCCAGTTTAGATTTAATTAAAATGCAGTTTAATTCGACAACAAAATTGGCGGAGCCCTCAAATTCGGCGCTTCCCCCAAATTTAGCGGCCCTAACTGGAGTTATCTTCAGATTTAGTGGGGTTTCCTAGGCCAAAATTGAGGAGGCCATAACTTTTGCAAAATTCGACGAAAGTGGGAGCAAGAAGAGTCTATTCTAAAATATTTGTACATTTTGAACACATTGAAGAAGGTTTCAGGGGCAGTAGATGATTGTAAATAACACTTTTTGCACATTTGAGCTAATACAAAGGCCCAAGCCATGGAAGTTGGACCAAGGAGATGTAGCCCAGGAGGGGTGAACCCCTTCATCAAAACACTGTGTTAATGGATCATTGTGATGGTTTGCTGTACATTTTATTGCTATTTTTCAGCATTATGTTTTAATGTTTTTATGCTCATGAATTTAACATGAAACTCAACTCATTTACCTGTTTAACACTCACAAACACCTTAAGAAACCTATGCACATGAAGCAAGAGATCAATAAATTGTTTATAATTATGAATATGAAATTAGCACAACAAAACTAACATTCAGATTCAGTTTAACTACTGTTCTGTTCACTACTTCTGTCTGGTTGTTGGTTTGTTGAAGAAATGCTGTGCTCTTCTTTAACTTTGTATCCATGAGTTCCCATAAAATTGACCAAAACTTCCCGATAAATAGAGAATATCGATAAGAAATAATAGAAGTAGGTAACCCAAAATGAACCCATACATTTTGATATAACATCAACTTTGCAGTTTGTTCAACTATAACCCACACACATTTTTCTGAAATGATCGACTACAACATATAAATAATCATGACCTTTCCTAGACATTGGTAGTCCCCCAACAAAATCCGTAGAAGTAATTTCCCAAGGACGAGAAGAGATAGGAAGTGGAGTGTCAAAACCCAATTTCCTATTGCTTGGATTTCTAGTAGCACACATAGAACATCATTTGACATATCTTGATACAATTTCATTAATGCGAGGCCAATAACAATACCTATGTAATTAAGCAACTATTTTGTCTACACCAAAGTGACCAACAATAAGAGAAGTATGGGCTTTCCTTATGACATTAACTCTTTCAACCCGTGGAACACATAAATTGCTAAGATTATACAAAAACTTGTTATGAACATGATAATCCAACTCTTCAACATGATTTCCTTGACTCAAAGTTGCATAAACATATTTAAAATCTTCATCTTGAGCATACTGTTCAATATAACTTTCATGTATGATTGAGTTATGCTTAAGAATGAAAAATGCATTAACAATAGGTCTTGATAACATATTTGCAACTTGGTTGTATATGCCTTTCTTATACCTGATTACCAAATGAAATCGCTGCAAGAATCCCATCCATTTGAAATGTATAGCTTATTATAACTTGGTTTGCGATTGAAAATATCGCAAAGGCGTCAATATGAAGAATTGTTTATTTTCCCATCAAATAATGGTTCCATTTCTTTATGCTTTGTACTAAAGCATACAACTATTTATCATAAGTTGGATAGTTAATCACTGCATTGGATAATGTTTCAGAATGATAACATATTGGCTTACCATGCTACATCAAAACTACTCCCATAAAATATTCCCCTGCATCGGTTTGAATTTCAAATGGATGCATAATATTTGGAAGTGCTAGAACTGGTGCTATACAGATTTTCTCTTTCAAAGTTTCAAAGGATTTATGCTTCTTACCTCCCCACTGAAAGATCTTCTTTACATTTTTTAAAGCATATAATGATGCTGCAATGAATGAGAAGTTAGCGATAAATTTTCTCCAATATTGGGCTGCTCCCAAAAAGCTCCTAACTTCTGTTACATTGTTGGGTTTAGGCTAATTAACAATAACATCAACTTTGGAGAGATCAATATTCAATTCACCACCTCATACAATATGACCCAAGTAAACCAAAGAGGTTTTCCCAAATTCACATTTAGACATCTTCAAATACAACTTTTCCTTTTTTCAAGACATCTAGATCTTGCTTTACATGCTTGACATACTCTTCACGAGTCTTACTAAAAATCAGAATATAATGTAAGTAGACTATGCCAAAATCATCAAGGAATGGTCACAATACATCATTCATAACTCTCATGAATGTGGCAAGTGCATTGCAAAGCCCAAATGGCATAACTAAACAATCAAACAAACCTTATTTTGTCTTGAAAACAATTTTCCAAATATCATCTTCAATGATCCTTATTTGATGATAACTGCTTCCCAAATCTAATTTAGTAAAATAAACAATATCGTTTAAATGATCTAGAAAATCATCAATGCGAGGAAGATGATAGTGATTCTTTACCGTGATCTTGTTCAAATATTTTAATTCACACACATACACTATGTACCATCTTTCTTCAGAACCAAAACAATAGGATATCCACAAGGAGATGTACTGGGTCTTATGATCCCTTTGTCAAGTAGTTCTTGAATTTTATTCTTAGTATCTTCATTCTCCAAAACTAAAATTCTATATTGAATTTCCACGATCTTGGGTCTAGGTTAGAGTATTAAAATCTCTGACGCTACCAAACCAAGAATCTCAACAAAACTACTTTGCATAGAGGAATATAAACAACAGTAAATCACAAATGCATAAATATACACATATTTTTAATTTTCAACCCAAATTTGTTATATTAACAACATATAATACAACAGCCTAAGGCTCCCGTACCAGGGATAATAGCCCTCATACATCCACTAGTACAAGACAAGATACTATGACCATCTAGCTGTAGCATGCTCTAACAACTCCTCTCGGTCGTATCCTGTACCTGCCTGGTCCTTCGGCTCCTGATTTACAACTCCTGCCTCTATCAATGCTCCAAGTCCATCTGGCCACTGAATCTCGGCTATCAAATTTTCTCTCTAGTTGTCCCTTGATCCATCAAGGGAACAACTCATAGAGATTCATGTCGAGTTGTTCACAACTCCACTTGTTCACAACTCTCAATCTGCCCAATGTTTCTCCTCAACTACTCAAGGAATTCATCCCACTATGGTCTTCTTGTGTTGCAATGATGAATACCAACACATGGTACAGAGGGCTGCCACTTATCACTGCAATATTTACATCTCCCACAGTGAACACGAGATAGGAGGACTGCCCATCATTTGTTGTAGAAGTCCTTCTCCATACACAAGTCTTGGGATCCACAATCCTGCTCCTGGTTTATCAGACCCTTGAGCTCCAACAACTACCATGCTAACAATCACCTTTTTCCATCAATGCGTTTCATTCCGGCTCCAACTTGGACACTATCACATTTTACTCCAGCAGACATAAGTTCCCATTCTCATCCAAACTTGGTATTCTCTCACGCTGCCCTCCAACAGTCCACATTGTAGCATCTGCTCCTAGTTAGGGCATCCCCATACCTGGGAGATCCTTACACATGGCTACCCATAGACTCAAAAAATCTGCCCTTTTCCTTCCAATAGAGGAGCTATTGTGAAAATCTAGGCACATCAATGTGTCCTCGCCTAGGACACCATCAAACCTTCATACATAGGTCCATCTACAACATACCTTTCTGCTGTCCTCTTACCTTCCGATCTAATGTGTCTGCTGTCACCTTGGCTGCTTTGCAGGAATCCAAAAAATCCATGTGGGATCCTCCAAACAACTCCTAAGGCCTCCTACATGCTACCCATCAAACTAACCCAAGAAATAGTCAACACTTTGACCCAATGCACAACAACCTTCTTCTGCAAGTCTGCTGCTCAATCACTGTGGAATATTTCACTAGTGTAGGGAATCTAATCATAAGATATGCCCCTCCTCCCTGAATTCCATAGGCTACCCTTAACCGATCCAATCTGGTCACAAGATGAACCAATACACCTCTCCAAATACTACTGTAATGATGCTTGACTTTGCTGTTTGTGACAAGCCTAGTTAGGGCATGTGCTGTAGTCCTAACTCCACGTAAAAATCAACAAAAAAGCCATATAACGGTTGTGACATACCTTGGGATGGATCCTTCCTTTCCACACTACACTCTAGGATGGATATCTCCCTTTAAACACCCCTTACGCACCTCTTGGCTGTGTGCTATGGCCTCCGGCCTAGCACAACAACCCTACTGTAGCACCGACCCTCCAAACAATTCCCAAACACACCTCTAACAATAGTGTCCTTGCTCCTCCTATCTGAAACCTTCTTTGCCCAACAACTCACACCCAAGACAACCCTTATCATGCCTCAAATATCCATAAGACACCCTTGCTGTCTCCTACAAAAACTCGGTCTTCCCACAACTGTACCTCGGCCTCCTCACGCTGTCTTCTAGCACCCTTGCTATGGCTAAGCCTCACGAAATTTCAGAGCTAACCTTGGTGTGTATTTCCCACTCTTGGATGATCTAAAACATTATCATTCACCCTTTATTTATAGGCTATAAAGGGGCTCCAAAAAATCGTGAAGAGACACATCTATTGGAATTTTTTACACCAAGCCTACATGAATTGGTAACCAATAATCACCTTGTCAACTTCAAAAATTCATTTCTCTCTAACAAAAACTTAGATTCAGATGATTCTCGATGTGTTGGAATTGTATCGCCGAGCACTATCATCCTCATCCATCACATGTCATACCTCTATCACGGTTTTGGCCCAAATCATGATGGGTGCAAAACCCCCAAGCTTGGATCTCAAGCCCACAAGCCCATTTGTGGTGCTTTGACCTCCAACCCTCGATATCCAGGGCTTGGAGTACCTCCCAAGCTACACAAAAACCAACATTCTATACACGAAAATATTCATAAGTGGTGCATCTTGCTGCAATTGAATCTCATGTTAGATTCCTCTTTTTGGAGGTAATACTTCAGGTTCCAAAAACATCTTGTCATAAGTGTTAACAACTTCAACCAATTCATGCTTGAGTTTAGAATCACATCCCGAGAAAGATTTATATTCAGCAATATCTTTATCTTTAATCACCAACAATACAAAATTATTACTAGCATTTACAAGCCTTTTCATTTGACCCGCACTAACAAGATATGCATTCATCTTCTTGCAATGTGCTCTAACAATAAACTCAACCCCATATTTCAAAAGATGATATTTTTTCTCATGACGATAAAATATGGATTTTTCATCATATAAATATGGACTCCCTAAGACAATCCCACAAATATCAAGTGGTATAACATCAAGCTCTACCTCATCTATAAAATTAACAATGATGGAAAATTTGAGTTTACATTTTCTTGTCACTTGCAATTTAGCATCATCACTTACCCAACCCAAAGGGTAAGGTTTTGCATGAGGTGTAGTCTCTAAATTAAGTTTTTTGACAATTGCTTCAGAGATAATATTGACTTGAGATCCACTATTAAATAATGTATCAACCTTTGTATGTTTTGTTGAAAAAACTCACTTATTTCTTTATTATTTTGAGAATCAATAGGCTTGATAGAAGAACTAGTACTTGCTTTAGAAGTTATACCCTTCATTCCCATGGTTGTGATTTTGGATTCATCACCCGAATCAAATTATAGATCTTGTTGAGTTGTAGCATCAGACTTCTATTTCCCCTTGTTATTGAACTTCTTTCGTCTCAATTCTGGATGTAATTTCCAGCAGTGGTCTTCATCATGGCCATCTTTTGAACAATGTTTACAAGTAAGTTTCTCTCCCTCTTTCTTGTCAATAGCATTCTTCTTACCTTTGCCTTTAAATTTCCCCTTTCCTTTGTCTCCATATTTAAATGGTTTCTTTCCAGACTCTTGAGGAACATTCTTGCCTCTTGATTCTAAATGAGTTGCCTGAACAGATACTTGATCTAGATTGGTGGGATTAAACATAAGTATAGTATGCCTCAAATAAATATGCAATCCACCTATATATTTAAGGAGAGTATCTTGTGAGGTCAATCAACACCCAAGATTAAATCTCTTCTTCTAAATTATCATGTGTTAACTTTGGACACTTTGACCTTTAGCTCGTCTAAAATTTTTCGAATCCATAATTTCTTTTTGCATGTAAGCTAATGAATAAAATTGCCTTCTTAATGCAGCTATAAAATCATTTCAAGAAGGGATTATTTCACCACTTTTCAAATATTATTGAGTTTTGGCCTCCCACCAGATGAGGGCTGCACCTTCCAAGAAAAGAGAAGCAAGCTGGATCTTTGTAACATCATTATCAATCTTTTGAATCCTGTAATAGACTTCAATTTGACGAACCCAATTATCCAACTTTTCAACATTTACTTTCCCATTGTACATTTACAATTCAAACTTGACATCAAGCTTAATAGAAGGAGACTTAGCATGTCCTCTTGGAGATGTAGGAGGAGTAGGTCTATGTGATGAAGGAGGTGAAGAAGGAGGTGAGGATGCTAGAGGTGAATATGGAGGTGAAGGAGGAGGAGAGGATGGAGGTGAATATGGAGGTGAAGGAGGAGGAGGAGGTCGAGGCTTGCTCCCATTGTCACCATCACCCTTTGGTTTATTATAACTTTCTCCTTGCAACTGTGTTGTTATCTCATTGTATAACAATTTCAACATCTTAGTCACATCAAATAAATATTTTCTAAAAGCTCTCTCATACTCAAACATAAGATCTTTTCCTTGTCCTTCTTCATGTTCCAGGACTTGTGGAGTTTGTGGCCTCCTTGAGCCAATTTTTGGGTTAGGTTCTTCAAGTCCTCTTTCTTCTTTTCTCAATTTAGACATTGTAAGCATTCAAAAACCTTGAAATTTCCGTGAAACCTTCACAAAAGCCATGCTTTGATACCAAATTGATCCAAAATTAAAAAGTGAAGGTTTCATAAAATGTTTTGCAAGCTAGTTTATGTCTTTTAGGCAATGGATCATGATTGCAAAAAAAACACAAACTTAAGTAAATTTTGCAGAATTTTAATATTTAAAAATGGACAAACATGTAACATCAAACACAACAAATTGATAACAAAGTTCACCCCTCTTGGGATACATCTTCGAGTCCAGCTTCCAATGGTGGCCTTTTTTTATTATATTCTCAAATTCTCAATACATCATCATACAAGCTTCATTATTCAAAAATAACTCTTCCATTGTGTCCATAATGCCCAAAAACCCGTGTCTAGGCTCTTCTTGAAAAAAGGGAAAGATAGGATTCTTTTTCCAAATTTATTGCGAACTGCTCTACAAAAAGGTCACGCTCTACCAAACTGGGAAAAAAATTCCATATCCTATTAGGTAGGTAGGTGAGGTTGGTATCCCACAAGTCGCAGGTTGAGGTTTGTTTTAAAAATTAATTTTTTTAATATGGCCGAAGCCTTTTCCAAAACCTTCACTGATGGTCATATGGGGTTCATATGGCTTAGGGTCGCGGGCCATAGGCCACAAGCCCTTGCCTGACCCACTCTTGGTTCCGTTGTAAACCATGTGGCCTAGGCTGGTTGTGCCTTGGGCCCAGGGAGGGTTCCACACGCCCGCCCCTATAATTCCACCGTTGGTTACATTGCTTTCCCATAACCGTGGGATGGGACTTTTGCTGATGACCCAAACCCTTCACTCCACTGGTGGTCACATGTCATGCCGAAGACCATGGGACACGCCTGACCGACGCGCCCATCACTCCAACCGCTCCACTGTTGGTATTTAAATATAATATTTCCACCCATAGTTAATGAGCACCAATCGTGGCCTAGTGCTTAGGTGGTCCGTTGGTTAGTTAGAGTTCATGTGTTCGAGCTCGATGAAGGTTCATATGACACCATCATTTTTTTTATTCCACTTCCCAGGTCCACGTGACAGCCTATAACAGGGCCATGTGGAGCCCTCTGACTAGCCCACATGGTGGCCTGTGATTGGCTCACCACATCAACCATATGCCCAATAACCATGTGCCACATGAAATCACGAGATTGGCCCTGATTTTACCTGTATAGCCCATTTAGCTTGCTTATGTCAACACCACGTCAACGTACTGTCTGCACTATCAACCCTGCAAGTTGACTTTTTTGTTGTTTTCTAAAAACTTCAGAACACGATAACTTCCTCATACGATGTCAGATTTAGGTGATTCAAGCGTCGTTGGAATCAGAATGGCGAGATCTACGATTTGGAGCTGATTTTAGGAGATTGTGAGAAATTTAATTTTTGAGCATATTTTTAATCCTCTCGATCAAGGAACAACTGAACTATTGCACCCATCAATAATAGTATTTCCCAATAGCTTGTATAGAGTTTCTATTCGAACTCCCATCATCAATACTAGTGCTCCTCGAACCATTTTGTAGGTATCTTTCTCAAACACTGTATTTACACTTGCATTATTTTTCTTTCTTATAGAAATTAGATTTTTGGCCAATCCTAGAATGTGAAGAAAACCAAGAAGTGTTCTAATCCCTCCACCAATAAAATTTAGCTTGAATTTTTCTCGTCCAATGATTTCGGCCTTCCTATCATCACCTAGAAAGACATCATCACCATCATATTTCTTGTATTCACAAAACCTCTCCCTATGGGGAGTCATATGAAAGGATGCACCTAAGTCAATCAACCATGCCTCATGATCTGCGTGTGTACTCAAAGAAGCCAATTACACATCTCCACCTTCTTTTGAGGTGGTTTTTGCCTCTGCAGGAGCATAATCATCAAATCCATTTTCTTTATCGTGAGTTTTAGATCTACAATATTTCTTGTAGTGCCCTTATTTTCTGAATTTCCAACATACCTTTATAGATTTTCTTAAAGATTTATATCTCCCACTTGAGGACTTGTTTCTATTTTTGTTCCTGGAACGCCCTCTTACAGATAAGGCATCTCTGTTTTGGCTCTCCATGTTTTTCCATCTTATCTCCTTCGACAAAAAGGATGAGACTATTCCATAAAATTTCAAGGTAGTTGTATTGCTACCTAAGGTAACAACCAAATTATCCCATGAATCTGTTAGGGAACACAACAAACTGAGTCAATTATCTTCATCTGGAATTTTAATATCAACATGTAATAACTGAATTACCACGATATTGAAGGCGTTCATATGCCCTATCACTGATTCTCCATCCCTCATCCTTAGTTATACAACTTCTACAGGAACATTCTATATACGAGGGACATAGAATGATACAAAGTCACTAACTTGTCCCACAAATATTTCACTGTGGATTCTTCTAAAATATTCAGTGATATCAAATTTGAGACACACCCATATTGTGCTCTTTTCCTTTTGATCCAACTTGGTCTAGTATTCTGTCGACATTTTTGTTGGTTTAGTTCCTGGATCCATCACAATCCATTTATATTTATCCAATAACATATCCTCCATCTTGAGCTTCCATTACTCAAATCTCTAATTGTTGAATTTCTCGATATCTATCTTTTTATTGTTTTCCATTTCCTTTCACAATAAGAATTGATCCTGCAGATCTAACACTGTAATAAGGTCTACCACAGGTATGAGAAAAAACCCCACTCTGCCATAAAGGCATCCCCTTCAAGCCAAAACTGCTTTGATCCAAATAAAATTTTTAACCCTATACATAAATTACTTGCAAATGAATTCTTAAAATGAAAACATAAAATATATAATGGAGATAACATAAAATATAAATATAGATTTTTCTCCTAGAATCCAAAACTGAGAAAAATAGATTGATTTTTCATTATATTCCTTTTAATGTTACAATGCATTATTTACATTCTGAAGCATTCTTAAATCCCCAATCCATTAACCCTAGGTTAAAAAATACAGATAGTATCTACAAAATACCGTGGGCAAAAACATCATGCCAAAAACTATGCACAAAAACTATGTGCAAAACAATGGGTGGGTCCACCCACCATCCTTGAGTCCACCTAAAAAGGAAAAAATTTCAGGGATCTACTTGTGCAAAGAATATAACACATACCAACATTTCTTAGATTGGAAGATGATGCCATTTAGAAACATATTTTTTTTTTACTATGCAATTTTTGCAACAAAGTAAAGTTCTATAAGTAAGGTAAAATGGTGGATTTAGAAAACCAAAATACAAGAGATATAGTTGGTGTAGGATAACACACCTTGTTATTTCGAGGGCATCACCAAAGACTATCTAGAGGCTAAATACCATAGTGCCTTATTTGTGGAGGCTACATACCTAAAGTTTGACCAGCATGGTGGTATCCACTGTAAGCATGTACACAAATTCTAGGAGTTGTCTCTTGGATGACCTTTATTAAAAACTCGATGCTTTATTTGTTGCTATAACTTCTTAATCCAGTCTACAAGAAAGTAGTCAATTGTAGTTATAGTTATGCTGTTTAGTTTGAGCCACTCAAACTGCAAGGATAGAAAATAAATTATTGGGGAGTCTCAGGATCTCCTAACAATGGCGCCGCAATACTTAGATTCTCCTTCATACACAAATATGAGTATGACCAAGGATGATGACCGTAACAAAAATGCACATGGTTGATGGAAACAATCCCTTTCTCCTTGGTACGACACAAAGCATTGTACAAATATATATTTATAAAATATCCTCATATGAAATAAATTTCTATGCCGATAATTAAAAGAAAATTTAAGAAAATTGATCTAATAAAGCGAAGTATACTCAACGTGTTATTTAGTTCCCATTAACTACGTGACTAGGGACAACTCTTCCTCAATGTACTTCTCTCTTAGTGAAAAATTAGCATTTGGTTAGTCGCTAGGCGTACATGAATTTATGTATTTGTGTCTTGAACTCTCTTAATTATGGGAGTCAATTAATTTATTAAAGTACGCTTAAACAATTTAAATGCACATAATTGATTAAATAAAAGAATGTTGTCCCGTTTCAATTTTACCAGAGTGATACTAGTTCTATTTTTTTAAGAAATTGTATATTTATAATATTAAATAAAGTTGTATAAAACTCCCCATGGTTTGAAACACAAGGGTTATCATTAACTCCCCTTTTAGAAAAATCTCCTAGGTTTGAAACTCAAGTGGTCATTGAGGTTGCAAACCAAAATCATGGGGCTCTTTTTTTCTTATTAAGATACTTGGTACTCTAAAGATATATCATTTTAATGAAGTGTGATTTTTCTATTATGAAACAAAGGCCTTGACTTTAAGAGTTTGAGAAAATTTATAGGGGTTGGGTTGGTTAGACACCTACTCCTCTAGGATTATGGTAAATTGTAAATAGTTGTAAATAAGAAACTGAAAAGATGTTGGGAAAACCAACAATCCATGTAGTTGGAGAACTATTTCTTCTTTGTAATAAATTTGTTCCTCTCATTCATGAATACTTCGTTGGAGTTTTTGAGTGATCCTCAATATGAAATTGTATCATAGCTAAGTGATCCTCTGGCCAAAGCTACTTCTACCCTCCTCCTGCATATCTGGCGTGTTGACAGTTGTGTTGAAGGTGCACGCTCTCCTCATTTTGTACGACGATGGTACATATTTCATATTAGTGTTGTTGACACCCTATCATTGAGTGCATCCTTGAATAAAGGCATATGAATCGTTATTTGAATGTACATGTTTATGCTATTACGAGCTCGAGAATTTTGATCATTCGACCACGTTCTCGAGGTTTCCTGCGGCACTGCACCTAAGGACACAATTTCTTACAACTAAGCACTTGTTTCTGTCCCATTGATGTCCCACAGAGAATATGTTTACTAATGCCAGGCCCAAAGAGAAGTATATTCCAACTCTCATGAGGTGCATTATTAGGGCCTCGAATGCCTCTAAGTCTGACCCCATCACAACCTCTTCCTCTACAATTATTCTCAAAGGTATGTTTATGCCGGTTCTGTGATGTTATGTTATGTATTGTGCCACTATTACTTTCACTTGTAGCCAGGCTGATTATACCATCACCTTCTACTCATCAAATTCCAGTCTCGCTCATCAACTTCCAGTCTCTTGCGCAATTCCAAATTAATGCTTGGCCTAGTTGCTAGAAGATATTGTTGCTGTCATTGGAGAAAACAAAGGTGAGTAGAGGGTCACAAATATAAGATCAAGCTTGACCCACAACAAAAAATCCATCTCAGCCGGTTTCTAGCTCTCTTTGCTTTTAGATTGGTTGTTTTGGTCAAATGAGTTTGAGTTTTAGCCATGGAAAAGGACATAATTTCTGTTTATGTGGTTCTATGAAGCTATTTTTTGTCTTTTGAATGGAACCAAACATAGTCATTGATTTTTTCATAAAATAAGTCCAAGTTAAACTAGGTTTGTGAATATTTTTTAGTTTTTCAAGCATAGTTGGATGAAAAATGCATTCTCTATATTCCATAGTTGGCGTATGAAGCAGAAGCCATAGAAAAGGTTGACGAAGGATTAGATTTATAAGTGAAGTTGAAGGAGGAAGGACCATCCAAACTTACATATTCCAAAGATATGTCCATTTGGAAGAGAAAGGACAAGAAATATTTTTCCTTACAATAAGAGAGGAGGTAAGCAGACATATTACCTTATCCTAGCACTCAAAAAATTGAAAGATATGTATGATTATCATTCAGAATTAGAACTCATATAACTGCTTGTGAAGATTTTTAACCTTGAATTGAAAGATGACGACCCCATGCTACTAGCCTCAGAAATCAAAGCTATCATGCATGACAAATATGCCACCAAAGTTAAGGTAGATTTTCCTCTCACAACCTTCATAAAGGCCCTCTATCCTACCTACTCTCACTACCTTGAATTTTGCAAGCAAGTGGCCATATGAAAAACATGAAATTTGACTCCCTAATTGAGAAGGTTAAAACCTTTGGAAATAAGAGGCAAGCATATGAATTTCCAAAAAGGAAACAATGATTCTGCCAAAGGAGAAAACGAAAAAAGAGGACGCAGGAGTAGGAACTTCAGAAAAAGTGGGGGTAGACAAAATCATACCTGATCTGCATTGTATCCATTGTGGAAAAAATGCACATGAAGCCAAAGCATGTAGATTTTCATGGGATAAGATAAAAGAAAAAAATAAAAAGGAAAATATCTAGAACAAGCAAGAGGTGACACACCATAATCACCTCATTACATAGTCACTCACTGTAATATTAGATTTCAGGAGGATGTGTTTAATATTGCATCTACTCCTTGGAGAGACACATGGATTTTTGACACAGGTGCCACTTTCCACATGAAGTTTCAGAGAGAAGCATTTAAGCAGTTCGATAAAAACATAGATGGCATGGTATACTTTGCTGACAGACACAATCTCAAGCCTTTAGGGATAGGTACAATAAGATTCAATTTTCCCATACTATAACATTTTGTCCTACATGATGTTCTCTATCTTCCTCAGTTGCTGAAGGATCTGCTATCCCTCATGCAGATTCTCTAACAAGGGCACTCCATTCAAATTTTTGATGGAAAGGTTGAGATGAGGAGGAATTCCGACAACATGATCATGATGATTGGAGAGGAAGAAGATGAGTTTCTAAAGCTAAAGGGGACATCTGCATCTTCTGCACAACATTCTACCCATCTCACTTAGCACAATGAAGATACAATGTCTTCAAGTCTTTTATGGCATGCTAGATTTGGAGATATTAATTATGATAATCTCCATTGATGAAAAATAGTGGTGTTTCTGGTTTGCCAACTATTTTGAGAAAACTAAAGCAATGTTCTGCCTACATTCTTGGAAAACATAGCAAACAACCATTCCATGACTCCAATTCTAGAGCATGGAGAAAACTTGGTTTGATTCATTCATATTTGTGTGGTCCTATGCATATAACTTTTTCAAATGGAAATAAATACATCATGAATTTTTTTGATGATTACACTAGACTGTATTGGGTATATTTGTTGAATGAAAAGCCTAAAGCATTTGAAACATTTAAAAAATTTCATGTATGGATTGAAAATGAAGCACAAAATAAGATTGCTTCCCTTAGTACCGATAATGGAAAATAATAAAATAGTATTGACTTTGAATCCTACCTTCGACAATACAGGATCCAACGTTAAACAACAGTTCCATATAATCCTCAACAAAATGATGTAGCTGAGAGAATGGACTGAATAGTGTTGAATATGGTTTGCTCCATGATGTTCCTTAAGAATGTAAAATCAATTTTTAGGACAGAAGTAGTTTTGTGTGCAGCCCGTGTAAAGAAAAAATGTCCATCACATGCTCTTTGAAACAAGACTCTTTACAAAATTTGATATGGACACTCCCCTCCATCAGGCATCTCAAAGTTTTGGTTCTACATGCTATGCCTTGATTCCAAAAGAGCAAAGAAACAAACTTGATGCAAGGATTCGTATATGCATTTTATTGGGGTACTCAAATACCACGAAGGCCTATCATATTTACGATGAGGCAAATAAGAAACTCATAATTTCTAGAGATGTCATATTCCTTGAGTTTACCAAAAGTGATGACTTTGTTGAGAGGCAACTTGATTGTCTAGGAAGGATTTCTTCGATGAAGAAATATCATGAATATGAGAACGAGATTAAAAATGTTGAAAAGGGAAGCCCAATTTAGGGTTAATCTTTGGAATCTCCCTCTGCAGAACCAAATATTCCTCATGAAGAAGTTCCAAACACCTCATCAAATTTGGATTATGTTATAAGAAAAATTGAGAAGTCGAACATTGATGATGGCACACCCTTAGATGAGCCATCTAATCCTTCTCCAAAATTACCAAAGTGGTTGATGAAGACACTTGAAAGTGTCCATCCTGATGTGATATGAAATACTGGAGCCAATATTTATACTAGAGATGACAATGGAGGTGAAAATTTAGGTGATGTGGATGGCACAAACGTTTCGTTTAATTGTGAATTGAATTTGTCTAATGACCTTGAACCCACCTCCTTCAAAGAAGCTGCTTATCATGAAGAATGGAAATAAGCCATGAAGAAGGAATATGAAAAACTCATAAAAAATGGGACTTGGAAGTTGGTGGACCCTTCATACGGAACCAAACCAATTAGCTACAGGTGGGTCTTCAAAATCAAGTCTAAATAAGATGGATCACTCGACAAGCACAAATCAAGGCTCGAGGAAAATGGTCTTGCAAAAAAATAAGTTGTTGACTATAAGGAAACCTTTTCTCCCACTGAAAAATGGGTGACCATTCGTACCATATTATCTTTGGCAACATAGAATGGATGAAAAATTCACCAAATGGTCGTGAAGACAACTTTCATGAATGGGGATTTAAAATAAATCTTTATGTCTCATCCCAATGGTTTTGTTGTGAAGGGAAAAAAAAGGTATGAAAGATCATCAAATATTTATATGGCCTGAAACAAGCACCACGAGCATGGTATGAAAATATAACTAGCCATTTTTTGAAGCTAAATTTTAAACACTACGATCTTGATGATGCAATTTTATTTTTCAAAAAGGTTGGAAAAACAATTATGTATCTTGTCATATATGTAGATGGTCTATTAATGGAATAGTGAAACCTATATTGCATCTGTGAAGAAATAATTGATTTTTTTTTTTGAAATGATAGACTTGGTAAATCTTCATTGTTACTTGAGCATTGAAGTTGATAAAAATCCAAACTACATTTTCATTTCCCAAAAAAAGTACATTGGAGAACTATTGATCATATTTTGCATGGTAGAATGCAACTCTCTCTCCACTCCAATGAAAGAGAACTTGAAGCTTACATCAAAAGAAGGGAATGAATTTTAGGATGCAACAAAGTACAACATCTTGTAGGAAGCCTTATCTACCTCATCACAATAAGACCAAATATCTCATATTTTGTTAGCATCCTTTCCAGATTCATGCAAAAGCCATGTGAGGGACATCAGTTAAAGGAATTGTGATATAATTAAAGGGAACTCAATATTGTGGAATCAAGTGCTCCAAGGTGGATGAATTCAGTCTCATTTGACATTCTAATTCAGACTTTCTTGGGGACAAGGAAAACAAAGTATTAACTTCAGTATATCTTAGGAGTCTAGGATCAACAACTGTCTCCTGGAGGTCACACAAACAATCAGTTCCAACAGATTCCAAAAAAGAGGAAGAATATGTGGAAATTATGGAAGCAACAAAGGGAATATGATGTGGCTTAGGAAAATAATTGAAGACTTGCCGGAGAAACAAGTGAACTAAAATCCTCTAATTGTTGATAATACTTCTTCAATAAAATTAGCCAAGAATCCTAGATTCCATGATTGAACCAAACACATAAACATTACGTATCATTTGATTTTATGCCACATGGAGGCCAATAATATTCATTTAAGACCTTTCCATGAATGAGAAAATTGCAAAAATGTAAGCACTAAGAAGAGAAAAATTTGAAAAGTTCAGAAAGATGCTTGGGCTCAAAAAAACCCCTTCAGATTAAGTGTAGAAATTATATAAACAATATGTATTCCAATAGATTCAGTCTAATCATGCAATATATGTATCATCAGTCACTTGACAGATCACTGCATGTGAATTAAATCTGATTTAATTCACTTGACCTCTCACTATTGCAATAGTCAATTACAACTAGTTAAACTGATTTTAACTCACTTAATTGAGTTAACTGATTTCTCAAGGATTAAACTAATGCACTAACTGCAACTCGGACTCAAAAACAAATATAATCATTGTGCATGCCTCAACAACCACCCTCAACACGAAATTCTTGAGCTAAATGAGTCTATCACACTTAGTTAACTATTACAAGTGTTTATGAGATAACATTACAATTTATTGTCCAATCTAATTAAGGGAAAAATTAAATTAGACAAATTTCCAACTTATTTAATAAATTGGCTTGCACACTAATGTATCGCTAGGACCCATCACTGTGTGACCTGTGGTCCCACACTAGTGTGTGTGATTTCATGTTGTTTCTCGATGCTAATTTTACTGTTTCTTGTTGCAAATTTCAACACTCCCTCTCAACAAGAAAGGAATCAATTTGTCCCGATATGGTACCTTTGGAATGATATTGCATGCACACATGCAACTCTTTCATGCAACATTTCTCTAGTGTTGTTTTCACATGCAACTCTTGCATGCAACACTTCTCTACTATTTTTCACACATGCAACTCTTACATGCAACACTTCTCTAGTGTTGTTCGTACATGCAACTCTTTCATGCAACACTTCTGAAACTAAATATCTTCCAAACAAATGAATAAATATAATGCATCTGTCATCAGAGTCTTCTAACTTCTGGTACCTACTGGACTCTGTGCATTGTTGACATTTGCGTCCATGCACTCTGCACTGCTGCTAACTCTGATCTGCGCTCCAATATTCGACACCTGTCACTCTGATTACTATCTTCTTGACATCTGACTGCATCAATCTAACCGATCCTTCCTACTACTTCTGTACTGTGGGCTCCTTGTAGCCAGGTTTGATCCATGAGACACACCATCTCAATGAAACCTACCCAATTTATTCTTGGGATTAATTATGCACATCTCCCTACCTCACACTTAGAGGTATAGCTGCATGTACTCCCTATACCCATTTGGCTCGAAATTTCCCCCTCCTGGACGTCTTTGTTGTGCGCCTCCAACCATGTCTGGTGGATGGCTCTGCATGAGTGGTTTCTGCCACTCCATGATCCTCCTCATGTGGATTCTCCACATCTTGAGGTTCATCCTTTGGAACCAAGAGTTCCTCATCTGCATGCAAGTCAACCTCCCTCTCAAGGGACAATCACATGGATTTCACCTTTTTTATTTTCCCGAGATTTTCCTTCAGCGCCAACTTCCTTTGGTCGCTGTAGTTCTAAAAAATATCTATCAAGGCCTTCCATATTGCATATGGAGTCGCCTTGCCATGGATACTCGAGATAATGTGATATCAAACTCCCTCTAATAAGATCCTCCTCGCCCTTTCTACCTTCTTTTTCCAAGAATCAAGAAGAGCGGTGTTTGCTGCTGTGGGCTTGGGAATATCATTATCAATGAATTATTTTAACCCATTGTCCTCCATAACTGCCTCCATTCTGTATTTCCATGCAATTGCATATTCCAATCTTAATCCACTGAAAGCCATCTTGACCCGCTTGTCGCACCAACAAAAGTATTTGCAAGTTTGAATACTGTTCAACACAAACTCAATTTCTTCTCCACTATTGTAATTTCTAGCGCTCTGATACCATGTAGAAATTATTAAAACAATATGTATTCCAATGGATTCAATTGATCATGCAATATATTAGAGCAAGATACTAAATCCTTCTACAATTAATTTTGCGAAAATAAAACACGATCGCACAATCACACTAAGTAAAATAAAGAAGCAAATAAATCCACAACATAGATATTTTTCCCGGGGAAATATTGTTGCTCAAAACCGCTCTATCTCTATTGTATAATGAACCAAGGAATCATGAAACAATACAATACACTCTTCTCACAAGAGTCTGCTGCACTATCTCGACTGTCTCAGACTGATCCAGACAAAATCAGGCCAACACTTAGCCAATTATCAACCTGTCTTCAGCCTACCTTGCTCAAGCAATCCCTGTGGAATGCAATCCCTATTCTTTAGGAATTTCAACCTTCCTTGACTGCACAAGTATAACGGGAAACCTATGGTGTATATAATTACGCCTGGGAAATTTGCTAAAAATACAACTGATAGATAACTTCCCTTTAACCTTTGTCTCAACTGGGTCTTTATCAGAACTGGCATTCATGCAACTATTAATAGTAAATCATCAGTCACTTGAAAGATCACTACATGTGAGTTAAATCTGATTTAATTCATTTGACCTCTCACTAGTGCAACAATCAGTTACAACTAGTTAATATGATTTTAACTCACTTAATTGAGTTAACTAATTTCTCATGCATTAAACTAATGCACTATCTACAACTTGGACTAAAAAAAAAATAGAATCACTCTGCATGCCTCACCAACCGCCCTCTACTTGAAATTCATGAGCTAACTGAGTCTATCACACTCAATTAACTATTACAAGTGTTTATGAGATAAGATTACTATTTATTGTTCAATTTAATTAAGGGAAAATTAAATTAGACACATTTCCAATTTATTTAATAAATTGGCTTGAACACTAATGTATCGCTAGGACCCATCACTGTGTGACCTGTGGTCTCACACTAGTGTGTGTGCTGTCATGTTGTTTATGGATGCCAATTTCACTGTTTCTTGTTGCAAATTTCAACATTAAGGGGGGGAATAGTAGATATCTAATCCTTTGGGATTATGGTAAATTGTAAATAGTTTCAAATATGAAACCAAAAATTTGTTGGGAAAACTAACAACCCACTTGGTTGGAAAAGAATTTCTTCTTTGTAATAAATTTGTTGCTCTCATTCATGAATAAGACATTGGATTTTTTGAGCAATCCCTAGTCTGATAGGGCCTAGTATGACACCACTATATATGTGAATAACTAAAAACTAGACTATTGCACTATTTGTGGTTTAGATAGTTAATTAGCTTAGGCCCTTGTATATATTTGAGAAGGATATTTCAAAATTCATACAATAAATATATTATCATGAGAATAGTTTTTTCGTTGAACTTCACATCTTCACAAAATACCCAGCAACATAGATATGGAAATCATTTACATTTTAAGGGTGATAATTTTTTTAAAACCCATCAACTAAGTTAATGAAATCTCATAAATGAACGAGATGAACCTGAACTTTCAAAATAATTCATCAAATATACTGAGTTTACTAATTGAATATTGTAGCAAAAAAACAAACTTGAAGACACAAGTACACCATACAAATAATACACCAGAAATTTACATAGGAAACCCTAACCGAAAACCGACCAACTTGTGTGTTCTTACTATGCTTCAATGAAATATTCATAAAATGATACAAATATGAGGGAAAACATCAATTCAATCAACAAATCCCTTAAAAAAAATGATTTTCACCCTTCTCCCCTACTTCGCCTGCCTACGTGTGCGCTGTACAAAATCACACAAGCATGTATGGCCCCTTTGCGCCACTGAATGTGACCCAGATGAAGATGTACGCTGATGGAAAAAAATTCGAGAATGTTTGACCTATCTTTTTTCCTTAGATGTATTAATTTAAAAATCCTAGGTATTGAAATAAACACCATTTTCTTTGCTAGTTGAACACATAATATGCCTAGTGCATAATAGGCCTTGTCTATGCCATTTTCCTCCTTTGAATTCGACTTGGGCCCAACATATCCATGAATGGATGAAATTAAATCTCAATGGATGGACGAGATCATTGCAAATTTTTATTAGAGGAAAATTAAATTTTTCCTAAGTTGAAACAATGAGATAAAGTGTAAATTGCATCTTTGGCCCACCTATGCTCCCCCTGCTAAATTTACTGCACCTCTAAGTTTAGCTAAACCTTTCCTCCTCTAACTCCATTTAACACTTACTTTTAGAGAGGAATGTGTTCTGTATTACACCCAATTTATCTTTGAAGTTGACAAATCTTCCCCTTGCCAATGCCTTGGTCAAAATATCTAATTTCTAATCCTCTGTAAGGACATACTAGAGTTTGAATTTACCCACAGGAAAAAAATCTATGATATGGTGGTACCAGATTTTGATGTGATGGGACTGGTCATGAGACAATGATTTTTAGAGAGCTTGATGAAACTCTAGTTGTCATAGTGTATTACTGTGGGCTCCAACTGCTATCTGAACAACCCAACAAGTAGTTTCCTTAACCATATGGCATTGCACGCTTCCAGGATGGCATCCATGTACTTGGTCTTAACTGAGCTCAGTGCCATTGATCTTTGCTTCTTGTTAAACTATGAAACAAATAATGACTGTTACACAACATTTTGTCACCGTCCCTTCAATCCCCGTCCTGCACATTGGAGGATCATTTGTGTGACTAATAAAAATTTTCATGCCTTGAAAAGACCATCATTGCATCCCTTTCCATGAGGACAACATTCCTTCTGTTGAAAATTCCCTGAACAGACCTTCAGAAACACTTGTTTGTGCCTTGCGCTAGTAGCTCGTTATGCCCTCGCGACAATGAGGAAGATTAACATTGGACCCCACGTCAGCTGGCGCTCTGTCCAAGTTAGCTACCCACGCCAAGCTATTTATGGAATTTTTTTTAAATATAGAGGCGAAGTTTCTATCCTAACAACCTCGTGGGCGAGTCAGATAGAGTGGTTCGATTGAATAACCACAACCTTCCTCCTTTGGCCTCTTGTTTCCACCTTTTGGAGAAACCTCCCAAAGGATAAGGCCTCCCTTCCACCATTGTAGGGATCCCAACCTCCTGCTTTCCCTATATAAATAAAGCTATCTCTAATACACAAACTAGCTGAACACTGGAATAGAAAGCTAAGCCATCATAGTCAAATTGCTGAAGAGATAGAACAGAGAAAGAGACCCTTGGTTGAGAGAGAGAGCTTAGGCTTGTGTCCTTGTTTCGTCCCTATTCCCGACGATCATCTGAGATACACTTCGAATAAACCCCACTGAAGGAGGCTGCGACGTCAAGGCTCAGGTTGTAACTCTTTCTTCTATTAAAACATATACATGACTATTGTCTGGTTCCCATCTTGCGTTAATGTGTTTTATTTGATGCAATATGCTTAACCCTCCTTGACTGGTTAGTAATTATGAGTGAGATCATTGTTTCATATGCTACTCTTGTTTGCTGATAATCGTGCAGGTATCCGAGCATCGTTGCAGAAGGACAGTGACCTGCCGAGATAGAGATCAAGAGGCCACCACCATGATAGCTTTGACAACAACATTGGACTCCAGGTAGGCCAATCTACCCTATCCTTTTCATTCATTAATTAGTAACCTACACTTTAGCTTGTCCCTTTGTTACTAGACCCACTCTAGGGCTAGATGGATCGTCTCTATCTGCAGAGAGGATTTACCTGCATAACAAATTGGCGACTCCGCTAGGGACATTGGGTCCCAACTTCCGAGATGTTGTCCTCCCATTAGATGAACACATCTTGGAAGCCATGACCTCTTTTTTGTCATGATGTGTTGTCGTTCAGAGCAAAGTTCCTTTTCTTGTGTCAAGCTCCTTAAAAAATGAAACAAGCTCTTCTGAGGATAGTTCGTCTTCTATGTCAACCTCGTTAAAAAGTGAATTAGATCTCATGAGGATAGTTCTTTTCATGTGTCAACCTCGTTAAAATAATGAAACACGTTCCTGTTCAATTCGAGTCTTTGCTAAGATATTGTAAAATCCCAGTTGAGTCTTTCTTTTCATATCGTAATTGAACCTTCACTCCATCCATCTTTCAGATGGACTGAAGCTTGGGGGGCATGTACCCCGAATTGAGTCACCATGATGGGGGCATGCAAAAATTTTCAAGCATAGTTTATCTTTGTTTCAAGCTCGTGTAAAAATGAAACCAACTTCAAGCAGAGTTTCCTGATTTCAAGCTTGTGTAAAAATGAAACCATTCTTATTTTACCTCTCGTGATTGCCATTTTATCAACCTATTTTTCCAGATAAGCCTTGGTTTTCTCATTCCATCGTCACTATCTGCTTGGCCGATTATATGCCCTTACTTGATTGTTTTACCCATTCTTGAGGAACATCTGCAATGAGTGGTCTTGTTAGCCAACCTCTTGACCTTTAATTGTTCTAAGCAGTTTTGCCATAACCGGAACCAGTTGCTACCCTTAATACCACTCGTTCCTCCAGGAGGAGTCAAATTTCAACTCTTTTTTGACTCTTAAAAATTGAAAAGATTGCCGAGATATTTACCCAGTATACGTTTACCCCTTTTTTAGGTTGGGATAGATTATTTACGAAAAAGGAATACCTTAGCCTATCACGACTAAGAGGTTCTTTCAGATATTGTTTTCTACCTTTTCGGATCTGAGAGACTATTTACGAAAAGGGACATGCTGGAGTTTTATTTTCCGCTTCTTTTAAAACTTTCTAAACATGAAAAGATGCCGATTTCTCCCTTTGTCAGACTCGTTAAACCCTGATGACATCGAAAATCATCACCATGACGTTACTGGAGTTCCTCCTTCCTAGGGCTTGTAAAATGTACTAGGTCAGATTTGTCCAAAGGAAAAACTTACATTGCAAGCATATGCTATCCCCTTCGAGCTTGTTTTAAAAAAATAAATGGGGTACTCACCAGAAATGGTGGGGGAAAAATGGAACCAGTTTTTAGTTGTGTTGGCAGTATGTAGAAATTGAACATGACACTCGTTTGCATTTGTGTTGGGTTGGGGACATCTCATTTCGTCATTTTTTCCTCTGTGGGTTTGGGTAATCTTTTTTTACCTCTCATATGCTCTTTGCCATGTCATCATGACTTCAGATCCCTTGATGTCAAATACTGCCAAATCTAGAGTCGTGTCACTGATATGTTCAAGAGAATTTTGCCTCTGCAGTTTTCAACCTCCCTCTGATTCTCTGTTGGTCTTGATTCACTGTCATCATGTTCCTCTATCTCGTGTCGAGGATGTGGGAAACATTATGGGCCTCCTTCGACTGGGTCACTTCCTGTCGACTTCAACTCATTATCCAGGAAGTTGATTTAGAGACTCCCTTCCGATACCTTAGAGCTTGCATGCCTTAATGGCAGGTTCTTCACATTTGACGACAGGTCCACATCATTGGCCTTCGATCGAGTGATTCTACGAATGTTCGACACCAGATCGTTGTTCGCATTCCGTGGATTGTACCTGTTGTACCTTGAGATCCATTATCATTATTGGTGGTTTTTCTCGCACCTGTTAACAACTTTCATCATTGGCTAGTAATTAGGTGATTTTCTTGCATGTTCGACTTCAGCTCACATATTCGCATGCTTGAAATTTTACTTGTTCATATTGAGATGGAGTGCAAGACCCTGGGTTTTGTCTGATAAGATCCAGGTTGCGGGATATTGTATTTTATCATGACTTATTGCATGACTCTTTTGATTGGATGGCTGCGACCATACTTGAGTCTATTTATTGATCCTTACTGTTGGATGGTTGCGTCCATACCTCAGATCTTAGTTTATATGTGCTCTATTATGGATGGCTGCGCCCATACCACATATTCATGTATCAGAGATATCAGTTGTATTTGTAATTGCAGGTCTTCCGAAGGTGGTGTTTGGTTTGAATGCGTTCTCGTAAATAATTTCACCCCTCCCTCTCTCTCGGACCTCATGCTTTAGGGGGAATTTGTTACACAGCATTTTGTCACCATCCCTGCAATCCACGTCCCGCACATTGGAGGATCATTTATGCGACTAATAAGAAGTGTCATGCCTTGCAAATACCATCATTGCATCCCTTTCCGTGAGGAAAACATTCCTTCTGTTTACAATTCCTTGAGTAGACCTTCAGAAACCCCTGTTTGTGCCTTGGCACTAGTAGCCCGTTGTGCCCTCGTGCCAATGAGGAAGATTAACACTGGACCCCGCACCAGCTGGTGCTCTTTCCCAGTTAGCTACGCACGCCAAGCTGTTTATGGAATGTTTTTTAAATATATAGGTGAAGTTTCTATCCTAACAACCTCGTGGGCAAGTCAGCTGGAGTGGTTCGATTGAATAACCACAGACTTCCTCCTTTGGCCTCTTGTTTCCACCTTTTGGGGAAACCTCCCAAAGGATAAGGCCTCCATTCCACCATTGTAGGGATCCAAACCTCCTCCTTTCCCTCTATAAGTAAAGCTATCTCTCATACACAAACTAGCTGAACACTGGAATAGAAAGCTGAGCCATCATAGTCGAATTGCTGAAGAGATAGAACAGAGAAAGAGACCCTTGGTCGAGAGAGAGAGCTTAGGCTTGTGTCCTCGCCTTGTCCCTATTTTCGATGCACTTCGACTAAACCCCGTTGAAGGAGGCTGTGACGTCAAGGTTCCGGTTGTAACTATTTCTTCTATTAATACATATACATGACTATTTTCTGGTTCCCATCTTGCATTAATGTGTTTTATTTGATGAAATATGCTTAACCCTCCTTGAATGGTTAGTAATTATGAGTGAGATCATTGTTTCGTATGCTACTCTTGTTTTCTGATCTTCGTGCAGGTATCTGAGCATCGTTACGGAAGGATCGTGACCTGCCGAGATAGATATCAAGAGGCCACCACCACGATAGCTTCGACAATAGCGTTGGACTCCAGGTAGGCCAATCTACCCTGTCCTTTTCATTTATTAATTAGGAACCTACACTTTAGCTTGTCCCTTTGTTACTAGATCCAATCTAGGGCTAGAGAGATCATCTCTGTCCGCAGAGAGGATTTACCTGCATAACACTGACCTAACACCGAAGGTACTATTATCACTCCAATAATTCTCAAAAGTTGTGAGATTTTTTATTTTAGTTTTAAAGGATATAAGAGGTAACCACAAACCTACTTTTAAGCCTTGGGATCTAGCCTTCCTAATGCTCAGAGAGGGCTCTCTCTATATGATTTATCTTTGTTGATTGTATTTGATTTTAGGCTAATTATGTAGGGTAAATTGGTTTTGGGTTTTGTTTTGATTTGGTGGTGAAATAACTTACTCAGATGGATAGATGTAGATCTGTATTCCATTGGGCTAATGGAGTCAATGTGTCAAGCAGTCAGATCAAGATCAAGTTCTAAAGGGAAATGTTTACAGGGCAAGATAGCTGAGTTACTTCATATCTTCAAGGCTGATGGTGAAAATGGTTTTAATTGGGATAAAAGAGCAATAAGAGTTCTTAAATCCAGATTATGAGTGAAAAGGCAGATGTCAATCGAAACTAGGGAGAAATTAAGGGTTCCCTAATCTAGATATCTGTGGAAAACATATAAATGATAATCAGTCAAAACATAGTGCTTTTAACATATTCTGAAATAACAATTCTTGATTTATCATTTAGATTTAGAACACATTCAAGTTTTGATGAAAAACATAAGAAATTGACAAAGAAACAAGTGAAAATACTTCACTGTAGTGGCCCAACACATGAATCCTGTAATATGATGCTTTATTGCTTTGATCCAGTCTGCTGACTTGAAATTGTTACAATCACCCTTAGGTTCAGAATAGTACAACTATAGAAATGTTCAGTAATTCATCCACCCTCAATAATTATAAATGAGAAGTATTTATACAAAAAATCATACAAAATATCCTAGAATAAACTTAGGAATTATTTATGGAAAAGAAATATCTTCATGCAAGAAGATAGTGACAACTTCCTAACTAATGCTAGATGTCCCTTTTTTATTGAAATAACTTGTTTGCTGTCTTCATTTTGTTACTGCTTTCTCTCTTTGCTGTTCAATGAAGTTGCAACTGGATAATGAGGTGTCTTCCATGCTGGCATATTTATCTCTGCTTTGTAATTCTTCTTTGACTTTTAAACTTTGATTTTGAACTGATATTCTTTCACCTGATACTCATTCATATTATAATCTTTCATCTGATACTCTTTCACTGCAAAACTGTAAATGCTGATATACAAACAACAAGCTCTGTTTTACTGTTTGGTACTTCCTGCAATCTGATTTTACAGTAAATCAATCAATTTTTCCCAGAATTCTACCTCTGGTAGTTTTATCTTCATCATCCTTCTGAATTTTTCATCAGCTTCAGTATACTTTTAGAATGCTGGCTTGTTAAAAAATAAGTGTTTTACTACATGCTATAATTGAAAAAAATTCTCAAAATTCTTGTAGAGCACCTTCCTTATTGGGATTCCCTGCAAGGCTGAATTGTTCACTTGTTCCCTGGAAAACTCTCTTATCTTTTTATCGTAATCATCCTGCTTCATTAATATGTGATTAATAACTAGAGGATTGGGAAGGCCTTTTTGCCTTAGAACATCAAAATTGATCATGAATCTTGTGATAGCAACCTCCAAGTTCTGGCATTTCTTTTCTAACTGTATCATCAAATTATTTTTAGAGATTACATTCCTAACTTTTAGGATGGTTTCTGTTATGTCATTAATTCCAATCTCTTCTATCTCTTGCCCGTTCTTGAATTTAGAAACTTGATGATTTCAAGAGCTTCTTCAGGTTTCTTACCAAGCTCTTCTTTGATATTTTGAATTGCTTCTCTTGCTGATTTCACTAAGTATTTCTGCTGATATATGACCTGTATGGATGGCCAAATATCATTGACTGCTTCAATGATATTGGACCATAGCTGTTGCTTGACATGTGCCATTAGTTCCTTCAGTGTTAGTTCTTTTTCTAATTTTTTCAGTTGCTCATTCAATCTGTTGGCTTTTTATTCTTCATTCTTAGAATTTATTTGAGCAAGTTTCTTTGCATCTTCAAGACTTTTGAGCTTTTCTTTTAGTCTGTTTATCTCATTGGTCTGAATAGACATATCTTGCATAGCCTTTACTAACTTGCTTGCTTCATTTAAATGCTGTGCGGTTGTTGTTGAAGACTCTGTGGCTGAAGTTGTAGATGAAGTAATTGGAAGTGCTGTGGCCATTGGGACATTAAGAGCCAGTGATTCTACCAAAGTAGATGGTACAACTGTTGTGACTATAGGGATGACAGTGGCAGGAACTTCCTCTGCTTTGTTGGCTTCTTTCTCCTGGACCAACTTGTCCATTTCAATTTCCATTTCCTTTATCTGAGCTGTTAATTGTAAAATGAGACTCATCATCTCATCTTTCTGATTGGTATCTTGTAAGACTTCCTTAGCTTGAATATGTTCTGTAGGGGGAAGCTTTAGTTTCTTCCTTAATGCAACAATGTCTGCATTTTTATTATTGATCAAGTATTTTGCAAATTTTACATTTTTAGGATCATATCCTACTTTAATTACTAGTTCTTCCAAGGATTTAATTCTAGTGTCCTTTACCTGTGAAGATTCTTTCTCCAATTTGAGCTAATCTCTGACATTTACCAGAGTGTTTTGCAGTTTCTGTGCACTCATGGCCTCAGTGGTCATTGTATAATAAATCATCTCCCCTGCCTGCTTATGAAATTCAATTTGATCCAGAGGATGAATATCCTGGACTGGGACTTCAAAATATATCTTTTTGTAATCTGAGGATGACTTAGGAGTCTGAACTATAGGTTGAATAAATTACATCTGCATCTTTTTATTCTTATAGTCAAAGGCTGAAAGTAGCCTATTCTGGATGCCAGGAGTTTGTTTTAGATACTGAGAATATATTTCTGTCTTAATTTCTTCATTTATGGCTTTGATTTCTTTTTATATTTCTTTGATATCCATGTCCTTTTTTGCTGGTTTTTTAGATGAAGAAACTTCTATACTATGCTGCTTTTGAATTAACTGAGTCTTTGAAGTAGTAGGCAGTCGTTCTTCTTTAATTATTGTAGGAAGTGCATTGTCTTTTGTTGCAATTTCTGTATCAATCACCTCTATTATTTCCTTTTCTTTATTGGCAAGATTTAACTTTGGCTTTTTACTGTATCTCAATTTGAATTTAGTCTTTGTTGTAGTCTCTGCAGTATAAGATCCTTCTTCTCTGATTCTCTTTACATTTTTGTATTCTTGGGCTGGAGTTTGCAAAGTTTGACTAGTATCACTTTTCTTTCCTACCTCTACCAATGTTTTCTCTAACCATTCAGATTGGTTTGAGAATTTCTCAATCTCTAGATTATTTTCATGTACATATGGAGTCAATTTACATTTAAATCTCATTTTACTAATAACTCCAAGGGGATCATAATACCATAGGAAACTAGGACTGAATTTGAACTCTTGTAAACATTTTTCTGCTTCAGTACCAACATCTCTATTGTTACAGATAAAAGGGCCAACCTGGTTCTTCAATTTGAATTGTGTTTTCTTCTTTGCTATTAATAAATTAACTGCATCTGAATTAAGAATCTGCCTTATGTATTTCAGGGAAAATACACTCATAGGGAGGTATTTAGGCAGTTTATATGGAACCAGACTTGATCCATATACTCTTATTTCAGTGTGATTTTGGTACAAGTACCAATCACCTGTCTTATTATGCTCTGACATTTGGAGGACCTTTTTGATTTCATTAATAATTCTGGGTTGTATGCTGCTGTTCAACAAATTGACTATGGGATGAATGAAGGAATCTGTAAAATATGTATAGGTGAACTCATTTGAATATTTCCTGATCAAGGAAGTCCAAAAGATGACTGATTGAGGATTTCCTTCCGCATCAAGCTTCTGAAGGGTTATATTGAATTTCTCAGACTGAAAGTATAAGAACATGTGAAATAGGAATGAAGAGTACTTGAAAACACCTTTATAAGGCATTTTGACCAATTTCTCATGAATACTATCAGCAAGATATTGGGAAAAGTTAAAAATGGGAGCACGAGGTTAACCAGGTGTGAAAGGAGACAGAAAACCTAACACTACAACATCAACATGTTCATTTGTCAAGTAGCCAAGAATGAAAGATAACATGGAAATGATATGTCTTGTCCTTTCAGAAAATTTAGCAGAAGAGTATGGAGGATTTAGCTTGGGAATTTCTACATAAGAAGGCATGAAGGTCGAAAAAATATGGAACCTCTTGGGGAAGTCCAGATTTAAGTATAACTGAGTGAGGGCTTCAATGGACAAAGGAAATTCATTTGGTCTGGGCTGTATCAGAAGAATTTGATTGATTGAATCTGCTGTAATAGTAAACATGACTTCTTCTTCAGGGTTTACTATGGCTCTCTGATCAGGGAAGTAGCATGATTGATAGAGTTTGATTACTTTTGTGCATTGGTAAGTATGAGGAACAACATATTTTGGTAAATTAGAGTCCTAGATGAACACTTCATCAGTATGATATATGGATTTTTCATGGCTCTAGCAGTGGAGCTCAAGAAGGTTAAATTCTGTCACTGTATCATTTATCTTGAAATCTGTGTCAGCTAAATGAATGTGCTCTATATCTACAACAGGGGGTTGTAGAGTATTGATGGGTACAATGTTTTTAGAAGCCATTACTTTTCTTGATTTATCAATTTCAATACACTTTTGACTTTTAAAACAATGATTAAGGCCTGTAGGAACACCTCTGGAAGTTTTAACAGTTTGCAGAAAGATTTGGATAAAACAAGGGTTATCTATTATCTACAAAAAGGTTTTAAAATCATTCAATTAACCAAAATGTAATCTCCGTAACAAAAGATCAACTTCAAGACCTTAGAGTTTTTGCAAAAGATATCTAGGGCCTATAGTGCACTCTCTCTGATAAAAAACGATCTCAAGACATCAAATTTGTGCAAAAAGGATGCCTAGGGTTTGTAGGAAAGGGTTGAAGGTCACATAAGGATTTTTCTGGTCTGTAGATGGCTTCAATTAATCAAACTATTTTTTTAAAAACAGTCCAAGGCTTTAGAATATGTGAAAAGAAGCTCAGGGTTTGCAGAAACAATTTTTTGGAAGGAAATAAGATTTTCTTTAGGTTTAAAGGCTCCTACATGAATCGATTAATTGTATTACTTCTTTAGATTGATGAATGGGTTTGTTATTTTGAAGAATACCTCAGAAAACTGAAGTTTTTCTTTGCAGGAGGGTTTCTGGGGTTGAAGAAAGCTTTCAAAAGCTTTGTTGGTCTTTATAAGCACTTGGATAACTTTTGCAATGTTTGTAGCGGTAGAATTGGTAAATTTTGTTTCAATTTGGCTTTAAAATGGAGTCGACAGCATTTGTTTCAGTCTGCAATGCTTCTTTTGCGTGAAAATGGTAACATAAAGGACGAAAAAGTGTAATTTGGGTGGTTTATAAGCATTTTCATTCAACAGTGAATGCATTGAATGCATAGGTGCATTTGAATTGACAGGGCAGTTTGCGCGCCGGGAAGAAAACAACCGGGCAGTTTTCGCAATGAATAAAGGTGGTAAGCTGTTTTATTTTGAATGGTGCAATCCAATAAAGTTTTTACGCATAGCTTAGAGTGGAGCTCCTAAAAATGTGTTTATCACAAGGTATGGGGTGTGTTAATTATCGCGCTAAGGAATGTGCTACAAGGAATAGCGATGGTGGAATCTGGCGAGTGAAAGGCGAACGTCTAGGATGATGCGATGGAGTCGCGAGTTGAGATGGCGTGGGGCCTGGTGTTTTAGACTATGCGGGAGGTTAATCTGTATTAAACTAATGTTTAAATACATAGTCGGGAGTGTATTATGATAGGCGGAGGTTAATATATTAATAAATGGGATGAAGGTAAGTGTAATATTATAACTGGCGGGGAATAAATATAGTGGGACCGGTATATATAAGCAAATTTTAATAATTTTAACCTATGGGATGCGGGGTTATATAACATGTGGGTAAATAGAACATGGGTTAAAATGAAAATATGGGTGGGGAATAATATGTAAAGGATTTAATTTATACGGGCTAAAAGGTATATTCAAGGAGCTAATACATTAGGTTAGATGTTAAAAATGTAGTGTAATTTGCGGAATGTGCGTTTAAACTAAGTATAATGTAAAAAATTATGTCGAGAGTGAATTCCTTCACTGTGGGACCCGAAAAAATATTAAATCATTTAACTTAAGATAAAAACTATTTTTTGGGTTTTTTGGGTATTTTTTAATATAAGGAGAATTAGTAAAGGGCTTTTACTTTTCTTAAGTAAAATGTGTTTTTAACTTAGGAAAAGTGGCTTTTTGCAAGGGGGAAAAGAGTTAAATAAGGGGAAAGAATGAAAATGGAGGGGATGAAGTATTTTTACAAGGGGATGATTTCTAAAGGAAGTTAGTAAATGAAATGACCAATTTTCTGCTTATCCATGATCGTAAAAACTGCTTGTACCTACCCATCTGCTACCCTAACATTTTTTCTTCATTTACACGGGTGTATTTGAGCTTGCAAACCCTTATTTATTTTTCTTTTGAAACATCAAACTAACTAATTCTATCCTTATTTCTTCCAAGGGCTCAGATTAAGCTGTTGAGCTCCTTATTATTTTCTACCTAACTATTGATCTTCCAAGATTAAACTGTTTGGCTAGATCTTTATTCTCTTATATCTAACAACATGAAATTTAAAACATGAAAAAGTCAAGATTAAGCTATTTTGACTTATCATGGATTATGGAATTTTAAACAAGCTGCACATAGTCTTTATCTTGCAGTAAAAGTAAATAGTAGTGGCATTTGGATTTGCATCACTTTCATGTTTTATTTTTATCTCTTTTTGTTTGGGGTCCATTTTTATATTCTTTTTGATATTTTTTCTTTCAAGTCCTTTGATTTTTCATTTAGGACTTTTACCCTCTTTACATTTTTTATTTTATTTTTTGATATGGGAAAACAATTTGCAGAAAGCAAAGTATGTACATATTACAAGATTAATCAAAGTCAACTCAAAATTATGAATCCAATTATTATAGGACCCTAACAGGTACAACCTAAAATGCTATTCCTATCTGTTGAACCTTCTGCCCAATCTGCACTTGTAAAGCCCTAAGCCTCACACCATCAACCCATAACATTTTATGTCCCTGAGATACCTCAACATGTGCTTGGAAGCAACATAATGCAATCTGGTTGGATCAATCCTAAAATGGATCAACTGGTTAACTGCAAAGTAAATTTCGGGTCGTGTGTTCATCGGATACATCAACGACCCAATGAGCTGTCTGTAAAGTGTCATATCAAATCGATTTGCTTTGGTAACATCTACCTTCCTCCAATTTGTGATTAGAAGCATGGTAATGGGCTTGCACTCCTGAATGTGGAACCTCTTAAGAATCTGTTGCATGTACATGCCCTATTCCAGGAATATCTCCCTGTTGTGGTGGATTTGACACACGGGTGTATGAAATCACACCATTTTAAGGGGTGTGGTCTACCCTAATAAACTATTGGTAACATGCAAAAAGTGGTGGAGCTCAAAAGCATATAATCTAGAGGAAAAAATATGCGAATGTATGCTCAAAGTAAACTAAAAACTAAAACACAAATATACAGAAGCTATTGAAGAGAGTCAAAACGATAATAATGAAAACGATGGCTCAAGGCCCCTTCTTATTAAACGTTTGATATGGAGAAGAAATTTTACCCACTTGCCAAAGGGCCCCTAGACAGTGGTTCTAGGTCTCGATGCAAGGATGTTGTTTTTCTAAGCTCTGCCTTTGATGCAGTCTCCCTCTCTCTCTGCTGTGATGGACTAGGATTGTTGGGTGGCCAAAAATCGAGTCCCCTCTATCTCCAGCTTTGGGTCACACACTACTAGTATTGCTTGGGCAATTCTGGCCAGCATAACAATGTGATCACCCTTTCTTCATCTCTTGGTGGCTTTATATAGGGGATTTCAAATCCTCCTTCCCTCCCTTGGTACATGGTGGATGGTGACCCAAGGGAGAGGTATGATTCCTTTGTGTGCTCACATAGTGTGTAAGGAAGCATTGGTGGCTGTCCTTAGGCGGCTTCATACAAGGAGTAACTGTCATTTGCTTTGTGTGGTCTCAGAAAGCGACATTTTTCCACTTTCAGGAATGCGCATTTATCAGGAAAAAAAGGCTCGCAGAAGGTGCTCTTCTCGAAGGATTAAGCGCACAATTTAGCATTTAAGACTAGTTCAAATATGATTTTATCAAAACCTTAGAGATTTTAAATACTTTCTTGATTCCATAATGTCTTCCTGCCCTGTAAATCATTTGGATTGACATTAATTAATGTCATCTTCTATTGTATGATTTTCCAGTGTTAACAGTTGCCCCCTAATGTGTGAGGTCTAGGAAGGACTGTATAGTCGAAATACATTATAGTTTCTTTTCTGTATTGTTCGCAGAGAGAGAGAGAGGCCTGCGTGAATCTTGGAATTGACAACACCTTGCACTGTTTCCGAGATGACCATGGCCTATGGGACCCCTACAAGCAAATAATTTACAAAATATATACAAAATTTCAACAAGGCAGGCATGTCCCATGCTCATGATGCTATGGCTAGTTAAAAAAAATTGACAGATACATGTGCTGTCTGCATTACTACTATGGTAGTGATGTTGGTGGTTGTTTGACGACGACTGCTGATGCCCTTAGGGGTGTATTTTCTTTGACGATAGGTGGAATATGGTACCCATATACGTAAAATTATTATGGCATATAATTGCATAATGTATGCATATGTACTGGCTAGGACCTTCCCGTGTAAGCATTGTTGACAGAGACGCTTATGGAGGCACGGGTCTTCGACAGATCTAATCAAAATGCAATGGTTGTAAGGTACGATACCATCGTGACATGAAAGCTTTTGCTATAGTCAAATGTCAAGAGGATCGATGACATCTGTGGACAATGATGTCTCCCATAGTGCCACACAAGGATACCCCTTTGCATGGGGAGGGGTAATCCAAGGTACTGCTTCCTTTTTGGAAAAGAGGTGTCAAGGTCGACAAAAAGGAAGCCTTAATCGAACCTTGGGTCGCCGACCTGAGGGGTCGGGGACCTAGATGTGATGGGTTTAACATAGGCATGTTGGTGAGAGGTGACTGAAAATGGATGATGGGTATTTAATGGCTCGAGGTCGGAGTATAATTTAGCAGCTTGGCAGCAGTCATAGTTATTTCTGAAGGGAAAATCCCTGGAGTCGGTAGGACTTCCAGGGTGGGTGTAAATTGGCTATGAATGTCGTGATGGTGCATGCGTGGGGGTTAAATACTTCGATCAAGGGGAATGAGGGACTGTTGCCATGGGGCAAAAGATGAAATATGAGGGTGAAGGGGCGAAGTGCATCATTTGCGGTCTTTGTACACTTACCAAAAGAATAAAATAATGAGGTTTGGTTTGTACAAAACATAGAGAAAACATGAAAGGGTTCGCTCACTAATGGTGTGAGGACAATGTTTTGCTGGGGGTGGGGATCCCATTGGTTGGTATCATGTGCGGGGTTGATGAAGCAGATGAATAAGTGTCACAGATGGGATTATGCTGATGGAGGTATGGTGGGCCAAATGCAATGCATGGAGGTGCACTTTCAATCTGCTTATACAACTTGATCATTCGGGAAGGGGGTTTTTTAGTTTGAATGGTAAACTTGACCTTATGCATGATGAGTGGATTGGCATGAGTTGCTTCCCAGACTGAAGTGGTCTGGCCATGGCGTCACTTGTGCTGTGATATATGGTCTACTTTGGGTGAAGAGCGCCATGGAGGGGAGGACCTACCGACCAACGCAGATGTTTATCATATGCAGGGTGAGGTGATGATAAACGCGGACGGGTTATTGAAAATCAAATTAACTCAGAAAAATACATAAAACACACATAATAAACTAGACACCAAATAATGGTGGAAAAGGCTTCAGCCTCATGGCTTCCTCACATATTTTCTCATTATTAAAAGAATGTAGTGTTACAATTAAATAGATGAACAGATAGTGTCTCAAGATAGTGCGTTCTATCTAGGACACCTTGGTTGAGATAATTTCTCAACCAAACACACACCAATATAGGAGCTACCTAAACTAACTCCTATCTTAGAGGAACAACCCAATCTAAAGAGTTAGGCATAAATTCCTAACTTTTAATATTTAATTTATTTATTTTATTTTTGGATTTATTATTGTTTTATGAGAGAGGCTAAAATTCCCCCCTTCAATGATAAATCCAAAATAAGAACGAGGAACCATCTTCTAAGTTCTCATGTTGATCCTCAAAAACATTGCCTGAAAAACCGCCAAAGCTGGATGCTAAAAAAACTGCAATCTGAAGAGACCATGAGTCAGCTGAATGTCTGATTCATCTCTGAATTTCACTTGACAACTCCATCACGTGGCAAGTTGCAAAAGGATCCATCTGTCCTTTGCGTGAAATCAATATACTTTGTCCACTGACAAAATTTGTTGAATGCCCACTGGCTAATGATGTCAAAAACAACTCACTGTTGCTTTTGTTGTGTTGAAAACTACTCACTACTTCTTTGCTGTTGACTATCCACTGGAGAATTTGTTGATGCCCACTAGCTGTTGAAGCTGCCCACTAGCTGCTTTTGCTGGTTTTGTCGAGAATTTCAGTCTGACAACCACCATCAATTTCATTGACATTTTCCCCCCTTTGTCAGCTGAAAGGAGAGACAATTATCTGGAAATTATTTCTGAACTCCCCCCTTCAGGTGTAGGAGTTTTACACTGGTGTACTCCCCCGTTCAACTGCATAAGAGTACCATCTTCTTTTCACTGTCGTCTGCGCTATGTGTGATTGGATTTAATTGTAGAACTGAGACAATCTTTTGACTGTGGATGACCATTCCCAAGGATCGATCCATTTATAATGTATCTTCAATCTTGTTGATTGTTGTTGGTTGCGACATTTCTCTGATGAATGATTTTTCTTGCCACAATGGCGATAAGGATGGAGATCAAAAAACTGATCTTCCATATGACCGGTTCTTTGACAATGAGGACATTTCGGTTTGACTGCAACTGTGGTTTGCATGTATTTCTGTTTGTCTGCAACTTTCTCAGAACTTACTGAGGTAATTTTTTCAAGAAATCCTGCACTGACGAACTTAATTGGTTTTGAATAATCGCGGATATTCAAGTTGGTGTCATCTTTGACATATCCTAAGCCTCATCGATTTATGTTATTTTGGAGTTCTTCCCATGGCTTGATGATCAGCTTGGAAGAAAGTTGAACTGGAACAACTTCGACACTTGAAGTTGTTTGGATGAATGACTTATCATCAGGATGGTTCAAAGACTTGGAAGTGTCATTCTTCTATTGCAAATCATTTTTTTGTAGTTGCAACTCAAGTTGAAGAAACTAAATGGTTTCATTTGTTTGTTGTAGTTGCCGTGAAAGATCAACAAGAGTTTCTTTGCTAATTTTCACCATGTCTTCATCACTTGAGAGGATCAAATTGTAAAGATTTTTTAACAACTGGATGTGTTGCGCCATCTGAACTCGCTCTCTTGAATTCATGCTCTCTTGTCGTAGATGTCGTGCTTTGAATTGTTTCACTTGATTTTGTTACTTGAATGACATGCTCACTTGCTATGTGGCTTGAATTTCACACTCGCTTGATTTGTTTCTTATAATTGCGCTTGCTTGTAACACTTTCTAGAGTTGTAGAACTTTCTTGCTTGAACTCTTGAATTCACGCTCACTTGATGACGATCGCTTTTCTTGAACGCTCACTTGACTTGCTTGATTACTTCACGCTCAATTGAATGAATACTCACGCTCGCTTGCTTTGTTGCTTGAATAGCACGTTGGCTTGTACTGGCTCACTTGATTGAGTTTATCACGCTCGCTTTTTTCAGAATTCACTGGATCTCTTGCTTGGTGAAACTTGTTTCTCTTGTTTCAAGTTTACTGGAACTCACGTTCGCTTGCTGTAGATTTAAACTTGCTTGATTGGTGTTAGAGTTGAACTTGTTTGGTTGCTTTGATGGTTCCTGCAATGAAATTCACGCTGGCTTCCTGGATGGTTTGAACTTTGTACTGACTTGATGCAAATTGCATGAATGAATACTTACGCTCGCTTGCAGGAGATGTGAACTTGTTGCTTGTTTGCTTTAGAGTTAAAACTCGTGAACTCACTTGATTTTGATTAAAGGAAGGGTGTCGAACACTGTCAAAAATGCACCCAAGAAAGATTACAATGATTTTAATGATTCACTTAAAACAATGAATTCACTTGTCCTCTTAAAAAAATAAAAATAAAAATTTAGGTATTGGTTTCAACTGAGAGGCCACCCTTACAATCCAACTCAATTTGAATTTGATTACAAGTTCTTAAATGTATTTGCAATCAACTTTGATTTGAAACACTGGAGTTTCTAGATTCATGAACTTGATTGTATTGAGTGAATTTGCTTGTTGAAGTAGAATGCTGATGTTGAGTATTTGTCGGAGTGACGCAAATGCATGTGTTGAGCTTAATTATCCTTTCTTGCAGCTACTTCGTTACAGATGTTGTGCTTGTTTGTATTGAACTTTATGTATGTGTTAAATGAAATCATTTATGTGTCAAAACTAGACACAAATCAAAAGCAACAACATGAAGCATGCACCATCATCAACACACCCTTCATGTACCTAAGATCCCATTATTCAATTTCTGGCAAATCTAGGACACAATCACCAGAAAAAAATATATGCTTTATTAAAATTTGGAGTACATAATCAATCTTCACCTCCAAGCTGGCAACCCTTTGATGCAACTCGTCTTAAAAAATTAAATGGACAGTGACATGATATCTCTCAAAGTAAAACAATACTTTGAATTACAACACGGAATTTCTCTAAAAAAAAATTCCACATATCACTCCAAAATTACAAAACACTTATCGTTCCAAAATTACAATTTTTTTTTCTCCTTATCAGTCCACAAAATCACTTCAAAAATCTCATTAAAACACACTCAATATGCCTCCACTAACTCTCAAATATATATTTCTATGTATATTAAAGTGTTTTGTGTGTCTTTTATTATGGCATGCCTCTAGGCTGTGCCATTACTGCATTTCCAATATCATACCAAAAAAAAATATAAAAAAAACATTGTGCAACTTTGAGCAATGGATTAAACATAATGGTGGCAACGCTATAGTTGTAAACTACATTGCACGTGGAATTGGATTCACACTTAACTATATATAACTTCCACAACTGTGTTTCCATTCAGTGCAACCTCAACATTTGTAATCTATATATGATCATGAATTTATGATCTGTATTATCACCTTTAGTTTTATTGCCGTTTGTGGGTCTTTGCTTTAAACACATCCATGAACAGCACATGGAAATCATGGCTGCATGTCGGAAAAACTCGAGGCACATAGCGCACTCAAGGTCGACCCCTCGACCCTTCACCGGGCAACATAATTCTTGTTGTTTCTGAACTTCTACCTCAAGTAATGATGCAACGACACCATATGATCTCCTCCTCTGAGTTAGGCAGCATAAAAGTTTTCAACTATTTTGCAACTTTTGTACCCTCGCATGGCTGCAACTTTCTTGACAAAAATTTGATGCTAAAATCATCCACTCCTCCCAGACCAAAAAATGTCGTTCTTTGCAGCCAATACAGTATGCCCCAGTTGCACTAGTGAGCACAAAAAATACACCAAAAAAAAAAAAAAAATGTTATGCACAACAAAAAATAAATAAATAAAGCCAGCGTGGTGTTTACAAACATGATGCCGATTCCAGCTTCTCAAAACTGGTGGCCTCGATGGAATTCTCCTTCGATTTCTTCAGTATAAATGCACTTGTCCTTTGTTTCTTTTCTCATGCCTCCTCACAGCACACAAGCGCAGATCTGGCAACAATTACAGTCTTCACGCCTCTTCAAAGCCACAATTGACTATTCTCGGTAAAATTCCCACGCATATTTCTTCAACGAGCCTTAACAGCCACGTTCCGATCTGCAGCAGCAACACAGGCAGTCATCCACTGCGCATATCTACACTTTCTGAACTACACCAGGGGAATGAACAACACATTCCAGCTCCCTTTCTCAGCTCACTGTGTGTTGCAAGAATGAACATTCCTCTCCACGCTTATACGCTTCCAACAGATCACTTGAGATCATTCCAGTCACCAGCCCATTGGAATTCCGGCACGTAGGTTGTTTCTCCCTACTGCGTGTTGGAAAAGTATAAAGGCATAGATCCACACAGTCTCCAAACACTAGCCCGCTGCAACGATAAAGTAGAGATGTAGTTATTTGTGTGGGATTACCACATGGATGATGTGGAATGTTGTTTCATATTACTTTCTAGAAATCGAATTCGATATGTAATAGTCACACAACATATCCGTAACTAGTAAAAATCGTACACGACTACCAAAACGATTTGATATATGCTCCAATCGGGCTTGATAACATCGACTATAGAAGTAAATGGTGCATAGGTCCGAAATAGAAATTATAGAAAAAAAAATACAAATGCTAGATGCGCATGTAGGACTAATTCATTTAATGATAGAGAGAAGCTATGTTTTGAGCTTACAAGTGCACAAAAAACTTGTCTGTTGCAATTGCATGTGATGAAGCTCTACCTACAAAATTTGCATGTGATGAAGCTCTGCCTAAAAATTATTTCTCGAACTATAGCTTAGAAACATTTCTGCAACTTCCAAATTATTCCCGCACACCCATAGAAAATCACTTAAAGCGCTGTGGGTGCAGAATGGATACAACCCGCATGCTGGCAATAGAAAATGTTCACAGCAATTTTTGACTGAAAAAAAGAAAGGGATGAGAATAATTTATCTACCATCAGTTTGCGTGAGGAAGGCTCCTCAAAATAATTGGAGTAATCTGGCTAGTATGCATAGACGAGATAAGTGTTGGTGTGATTTTCCCCTGTAGCAACGCCAATTAAGCTTGTGAAAAAGTATACTCTTTCTCGAGATGACTGCATTCATCACCCAGCTTACTCTAAGCTCCGATACCACATATTGAAAATAAAATTAACTCATAACAATACATAAAACACACATAATAAACCATACACCAAATAATGGCGGAAAAGGCTTCAGCCTCATGACTTCCTCACATATTTTCTCATTATTAAAAGAATGTAGTGTTAAAATTAAATAGACAAGGAGATAGTGTCTCAAGATAGTGCGTGCTATCTTGGACACCTTGGTTGAGATAATTTCTCAACCAAACACACAACAATATAGGCGCTACCTAAAATAACTCCTATCTTAGAGGAACAACCCAATCTAAAGAGTTAGGCATAAATTCCTAACTTTTAATATTTAATTTATTTATTTTATTTTTGGACTTATTATTGTTTTATGAGAGAGGCTAACACGGGTATGAGGACCATATGGTTTATTTCTGATGGAGAAATGATGTCAGGATATGCAATTTTTTGTGGGACTCTATCATGCTGAGGGTAGGATGATACCTTCGAAGGAACCTTCAGTGGATGGTGTTGTAAGTGGTTTGCAGGTTCTTCCTGCAAAAACAACTACCTCAAGTGAAAGCATCTTCTTTTCATCAAATATTATTGAAAGGCATGAGCTTTAAAAAGGAAGATGGGAGAGTGCATACCTGCCGGCGCTGAAAAATTATTTTTCCTGGAAAGCGAATGTGTGGCATCGCTTTCGTTCATCATGGCATACTGATGATGGTGCAACTTACGGTTTGCAGAATGGACCTTCTGATCTCCTGTTATGGACCTCCAAAGTTCTTGAAAAGGGTGATAAATATGGGATTATGGCCCTAATCCTATTCATTTGTACTTTCAGAGCTTTTCTTGCCATTACGGTCAGCCCGTGTACTAGGGACTAGTGATCTTATGCCGAGGTAACTTTCATGACGTCCTGCATTGTAATTTCTTCAGCTTGATGGTGCCTAGGGCTTACAAATTAGGTTTGTATGACCTCCGAGTGACTTTTTCCCTAGATTGCACGAGCGATCTAGGAAAAAGAGCGCCTCCTTTACGTGTGATTCTGAGGGACAGGTGCGCAAGGGCGCGTTGTTCCCTTCTTTTTGTGTGCAAAGGTGTACTTGTGAAGAATACAGGTGCACGAGGGCACGCCTATCTGAGGGACAGGTGCGCAAAGGCCATGATGACGGAAAATTTTGTTTTTTTATCTATTTTTGATGTTTTTCTCTGTACTGATGGGTGCCTGTATTTCTGGCAGGTTGGTGTGGAGAGAGCGGGATTGGCTCGAGATCGGGACCGCTCTAGCTGCTGATGTTGGGGCGCGTCGTCAGTTGGCTGCATAGGGCCTTCTAAAATTTTCCGAGAAAGAGTTCCTGCGGTCGTAGGACTGTTTATTACGTTACATTATACAGAATTGGCACAGGAGGCGCAACATGTTCGTGCTGCGAGGGACAAACCTGGTGATCCGTCTTGAGACAGATATCTATTTCATGACCGGGTTACTGCCTTAGGGGGAGGCTTTGAGATACCCACTCTCCTATGGGAGAGTGAACCTGGATATATTCCGGACGCACCATTGTGGAGGGGCACCTCTCACTAAGGGATGCATCAGCATTGCATTAGTGACATATGTGGCAGAGCGGTGTGCTCTGGCAGTGATCGTACAACTGGCGCGCCGGATGAGGTCCGGGCATTTCTTTGACTTTGCTCGGTTCTGATTTGATGGTATGGTGTCGCAATTGAACAAGGTCCAACAAGGATCGAAGTCATTTGCATACGCCAGCATACTATGCAGCATCATGTATGAGCAGGTGGTGCTACTGAGGTCGGTGGTGGCAGTGCCTATTGGGAGGCCACGGGAGCCACAGATGAGGAGGTGGGCTCCGGTGATGCCACAGGGCGGTGGTGGCATGGTGGGGCGTTACTGGAACACCACGATCGAGGCCTGGTTTGAGGCCAATCCACAGATGTTCTTGCCATACCTGTATGCAGGGATGGACTTCTGGGGTGATCTAGACATGGGTCTCCCTTTCGACTATGTTTGGGGACCTGCAGGTATGTGTTATATTTTTCTGCATTTTGTTTGAGTATTTATGTGCTTATGTGTTTTGCTATTGACACTGACATTATTTCGGTTACTCTTGCAGATGTTGGCGAGGTAGGTCGCCCCATGGCCCAATTGGTGGGTCATGATCCTCTGCTACGACCTCGAGGTGGTTAGTGAGGAGGTGGTGCCAGTGGACCTGGCGGAGATGGTGTTGGCCCTTCTGGTGAGGGTAGTAGCTCGGCTACAACAGAGGTTGCGGCTGAGCGAGCTCATGCTAATGCGGCTGAGGCACACAATGCAGTACTGACAGCTCAGGTGGTCGCTCTTGAGGACTTCCGGGTCGAGTGGACCGCTTGACCCAGGGTATGCCTACTCGAGGTTTCATGGACGACTTAGAGGAGGTTTGGTTAGAGACGGTGATGGCCCGTGAGAGGTATTATTGGACCACTCTACGTCGGGTGGCGATCACGGTGGCGACAACGGCTTCGATGGTTGTACCAGGAGTAGTGTTGGGTCCAGGTGCCCCTCTTGAGGGATCACACCCCTAGAGCAGTTTTTTACATAGGGAAAGCACCTGTTATGAGGATGCTTCCCTTATTTTTGATGACTTTTGTATCTTTGGGCTGGCCAGTGGGCCAGCGACACTATTTTTGTACTCAGATACACATATTTTTGATATATATATATGAAAGATTTTTTTTACGGCTCTACATGATGTATCACTTGCTTCGGCTTTTGTGTTGTGTTATGCCGATGGATGCCTATATTTTTGGTTTTTATGTATGATGGTTTATTCGAGATGCATTCCAGTTTAGGATATTGTTAGCTATGCGATCAACTGCTTGGTTTTGATTCCTTGATACATGTGAAAATGTACTGTAATCAAATTGTCTGCTTAATCTTTTGGCACACAAATATTTTCTAAATAGGTGTGTGTCTCTGGTCTTAAATGTTTGGTTTAGCTGTGATACTACTAACTAGGAATCAAGGTAGATATGCATATGGTGAATGCCCCGATGGACGTCGCACACAAGTCCAATGACGACATCATATTCTGCCTGATTGTTTGTTGTTGAGTCGATACACACGCCATTTGAACATAGTGGTGATCGATCAAGGCGGTAAATGACACAGTCAACGGCGGCTAAATTTTGGGACCATATTGATGCTCCATTAACAAATCCAAAATAGGGTTTGTTTTGGTGATCCATGGTGATACTTCGAGCACTTTAAATAAGTCTTTTGGGTCAAAAATTTTGAGTGGGTGGGTTTTTGTGTACTTTAACTCTAGGGGAAAGGGCTGTTGGGGCCCTTATGGGTAGAACATCTTGAGGTAAAGGCCATTGATGGGGTTAGTGAGGCAAGTCCCATTTGGTTCCGTCAAGATGTATGCCCCCTATCAGAGGTAGTGTTTGATGATGTAGGGTCCCTTCCATAAGGTTTCAAACTTTCCTGTCCCTAAGGCCTCTTTTGCGACATCATAGCGGAGGACTAATTCTCCCTCGGTGAACGAGTGAGGGGTGATGTGGCAGTTGAATGACGTTTTAACCCTTTTCTTGTGGGCCTCGTTATGCTGCAGCGACTGTCGTCGATTTTTGTCGACAAGCTCTAATTGTACTAGGCGCTGCTCCAGAGGCTGAGTGTAATTGAGGAGTTCGATGGCAGCATGTAAATTCGGGATTTCATGGAAATCAATGCAAAAACGTGAGGTACGTTGGTTTTTTTCCACAAGATTATGGGGGAAATCCTGGGACGGGGGTGAGGAAGTTATCCAATTTCTGATATGAGCTCATACAAATCATATATGGTGGATTGTGTCATCGGCGTTGGGTAGGGGCATAATCTCCGTAATGGAATTCTGTATGGGTATAAGGTTGGGTTGCCCGATAGGATGGTCGATTTCCTGTGGGTGGAAATTGTGCCTGCCGCAGAGGTGCCTCAATGTTTCCATTAGTGGGCATGACTTTGGTGCGTGATTTTGGCCATTGCAGATGGTGCATGGTATCACCGAGCCAACGAAGTAGATGGTGTGGGATTCTATTCTATTAGTTGGTCCTGATGTGGATGCTTGAGATGGGTTGATTGTAGAAGAGGTTGTCTTCTGTCTCCATTTCCGTATCATTGGCTTAGATGTGTCTACCTCTTTGTTGGAGTGTAGACTTAGCGTAGCTCGTGCCGCTCTCATCTTGGGGAGATGTATATACTTAAACGTATGATGAAAATGTGAGCAAATCTGGCAATAAGTGCGTGTGATCTTCTCTTGGTTCGAGAGAATTTTTTGAGGGAGAGAAGAGACTATGCAGAGACTGTTTGCAAGGGGCTTAAGTTCTTTGCATTGGTTGAATCGGTGATCGTTCAAATCACATAGGCCGCATGTTATCCTAGGCTTGGCCGAGGTTAATCTTTGGTGGTGTGTTGTCTTATCTTGCTTGATACACCATTGCGGGGGTGGGGACATTGACCCGACGATGTAATTTTTATGCCATTCCCGAATATCATTGCTATATACATCTCCCCAAGATGAGAGCGGCACGAGCTACGCTAAGTCTACACTCCAACAAAGAGGTAGACACATCTAAGCCAATGATACGGAAATGGAGACAGAAGACAACCTCTTCTACAATCAACCCATCTCAAGCATCCACATCAGGACCAACTAATAGAATAGAATCCCACACCATCTACTTCGTTGGCTCGGTGATACCATGCACCATCTGCAATGGCCAAAATCACGCACCAAAGTCATGCCCACTAATGGAAACATTGAGGCACCTCTGCGGCAGGCACAATTTCCACCCACAGGAAATCGACCATGCTATCGGGCAACCCAACCTTATACCCATACAGAATTCCATTACGGAGATTATGCCCCTACCCAACGCCGATGACACAATCCACCATATATGATTTGTATGAGCTCATATCAGAAATTGGATAACTTCCTCACCCCCGTCCCAGGATTTCCCCCATAATCTTGTGGAAAAAAACCAACGTACCTCACGTTTTTGCATTGATTTCCATGAAATCCCGAATTTACATGCTGCCATCGAACTCCTCAATTACACTCAGCCTCTGGAGCAGCGCCTAGTACAATTAGAGCTTGTCGACAAAAATCGACGACAGTCGCTGCAGCATAACGAGGCCCACAAGAAAAGGGTTAAAACGTCATTCAACTGCCACATCACCCCTCACTCGTTCTATGGCATTAATCATGTCGATAGTGGGACCAATTTGCAAGGCATAAGTACAATGTCGCTCATAATTATTACCCTAACATATCAGGAAAAATATCCTTGATATGAAGTGCCGTCGATTTCAGTTTGAGGTCTGATGGGGAACCAGCGCTGGAAGGCTGCTAAATTAGGGCAATGGACGACTGCATGGTCTGTATTTTTGTATAACGTACATGCTAGTCGTTGCTGCGAAGTGTGGTTGGGGGTAACTAGGGTTTCCCTGGGGGCCCGTTCTTCGGCTGTCAAGAACATGATGGACCCGCTCATCTCATCTGCTTGGGTCATGGAGCTACCTGTGGACTCAGCGTCCATATTGTCTTCTTGGGAAAGGCAGACTATGGCTAAGCGGAGGCTAGCAAGGGCTAGCCGGAAGCGAGGTATGTAGTGACAATCCTAAAAAAGGTGATTGTCGGCGCATAACGGGCATGTGAATTGTGCTGCCCACAGCCCCACGTAGTAAACCCTTTTGATTGGATACCATCTGTGAATGAGCTCCAAGGCTGCGCACTCTTCGAGGTAGTGGCCATGTTCGTCACATAATGTAAAATGTATAATGGGAATTACTGGGGGCCTTTATACAATCCTACATTCCTCTTGTAAGTATAGGATGGTACAAGGCTTGTCATTGATAGACTGGATGGAGGGATTCTCTTGATAGGATCGCTTGATCGCATGTAAGGCATCCCTATATCATGGTATCTCTGGAAAATGGTGGGTATAGTGCCCATAGTTGCCACAGAGAGCACATGCGTGATTGGTACTCAACGGTTTACCCTTACCTTTGGTGGTAGGTTCCTTTTTACGGGGATGCGGCATCAAGATGTCTGCTTTGGAGATGAGGAATGGTTTTAACTCGTCCAACTCCAGATATATGTGGGTAGGATGGCCTATAACATCGCATATGGCGCAGACTGGTGATTCCCTTTGAATGGCAGGGGTCACCATATTCTTTCCTCTATTTACGATTTTCTTGGCTGTGATTACCGGTTTCGCAATGGGAACTTCCTTTGCAGGGGCAGTCTCGACCGTCTTGGGTAGGTTGGGGCTCCTTGGGACCGAGGGGCTTTAACCCTATGGCAGTAACATTGTTGGATCCTGTTCTGGAAGGGGGAACGAGGTACCAAACTGGGAACGCCAACGATATGTTGGGTAACACGAGTGTTGCCAAAACCTGCTGGGAGACGAAGCAAGCTGGGGGGTAGAGGAAAGGGGTTTGGGAGGCGACGTAGGCGAGAGAGGCTGCCGTGGCCGATGCCTCGGTGTCGTTACTACTTGAGTCTATGTCCTAAATAACCTCAGTGGTCGATGTGGACATCATGCACACCGGGGCCCATATGGCATCGGGCGATGCCTCAAGGATGATAGGAGGATCTCCTAGGAATGACCCTAGAACAGACGAAGGTTTTAATTGGCCAGGGCCATATTCTTGGTAACGTGAGAGACCATATGAGGCTGTATCTACATAGTGTAGAATTACATCCATGTTAGTTATGGGAGGCTTCTCACTGTGTGTCAGCTGGTCTATAGCAATAATGCGATCCTTGTGGGGGAACATCATAATGCGGAAGACGGAGGAGGCTATGGCTGACATGGCATACATATAACTCTGCTTGAGGATTATATTGTAATCCAAGTGAGCGTCCAAGACTTCAATGTCTATGTGGACCGTCTTTCCGGCTAAGAAGACCGAGACATTTTGGTAGAGGCCGACGGGGGTCGAGGGACGACCGTCGTATGCTCGAAGCATTATGACCAAGGGTTTTAGTTTGGGAGAACCCAACTTCTGCCAAACAATTTTTAACATGACACATGTCTATGCACCCTCGTCAATGACACATCGGTGAATAGTGATATTCTGGACCAACACTGGTATTTGGAAGGCGACCATGGAAGGAAACCTAGGGGTGGATTTGTCTAAGTCAAAATCCATCATGCGCGTATCGGCAGGGTCGATAGCGCCTAATGCCGAAAGTAGGGCTTTTTGTTACTTTGGGCACGACTGCAGTACTTCCAGTGCAGACATAGCAGCAGGTGATTGAGATAAATCATCCACGATGCTATAATTATGGGCCGCTTTGGAGTAGTTACTCGCTCTCCTATTAGGTCCTTTTTCCATCTTTGGAAATGGTTCTATAGGCATCTTTGAAATGGTGAAAGGTGCAGTCGACACACTAGTACTAGCCCCTGACATAGTGGTGTCTGGTGGGGTGTCATAACTGCAGTTCTGTGTTTGAAAAAACATCTCTTCCCCAGTCATGTAGATTTCATGGCTGCTTTTCCCGGAGTCATCTAGGTTTTGTTGCTGAGTGCTGACCGTCCCTTGGTGGGGGAAAGGTTCTTGAATAACAGTGGGTTGCTGGGAAGATCCTCCTTGTCCTCAGTTACTCTGAAGATTTTTTAGCTCAGGGAGATCGAGATAGTGGTGAGTGCAGTGCCCGTACTCACCACATGTTGAACAAGAATGGTTTGTTCGCAGAGATGGCCTTTTGCCTTGCCGTTGGGCATTACTTGGCTCCTGGTTCTTATTCTTGTTGGAGTTACCTCCAGTCTGGGATCATGGTGGGTGCTGTTGGTTGTTGCCCCCTATCCAGGGTTCTGTTTTGGCTTGTTTTTTTGAATTTTTCTTAACCACGTTAGGAGGGTAGTTCTCCTGGTTATACTAGTGTGGTTGATTTTGGTACGGCTGCACAAATTTCACCTGTGCATTGGTTTGCGTAGGTGGCTCGTGTGCTTGGGACTAAGAATAACGCTGTCCCTTGTTTTCACCTGGCCATTTGAGGGGAGCTCTTCCATCAGTGTTTCTTTCTACGTACTGGGTCCCCTCAGCCGGAGGATGGGGTCCTCCTTGGTGATATGTTTGCGCCCTATTAGTCAAATTTTACTGAGGCATATGATGACTTTGAAATCCGGGTTGAGACATGTCTAGGTAGAATTATGTGCGTAATCAAGATTTTGACTACTGCTTCTTAGGTAACCTTGGGTCATTGACCCAATTAATCTGTCTGCAGAGTTCGACGCGCTTGGAAATTCTTGATAATTTTGCAGGCGTGGGGCGTTAGGCAAGTTGTTGTAAATGTATCCTTACTATGTATAAACCAGTTCAAGCTTCTGGGATTTACTGATTGCATCCTCTTCGGATGTGGGGTATTACTGCACCACATCCTTTGAAATCTCCACCGTCAGAGTTTTCAAGAATAAATCTAAGAGGATCCGATCGTCAAGTTTAGCTTTACATAAACTGTGACACCGCCTCCATTCATGAAGATGGTCAAAGATATGGACGGTGGGGGTTTGTCTAAAATGAGTCAGTAACTCCATTCCCGAATCACGGTGAATGGGTAATTGAAAATATGTGAGGAACGCGGTAGCGAGGGCGCTAAAGGTTCCATGTGAAGTAGGAGGTTACTCCACGTAACACTTCGCGGCTACTTCCGTAAGAGTGAGTTGAAATAGCCTCAATCGAATAGTGTCGTCAATGATACTATTCAATGAGCACCACAAGTGAAAGGTCATTACATGATTACCTGGGTCTTCCGCTTGCTTGCCTTCGAATTTTGGTATATCCAAAGGGAGCTTTGTGGGCATGGGAGGTCGTGATGGATCGTGTGCGATGGGGTCATTCGTTAGCTTGGTTAAATTAGGTAGATTCAACAAAGTTAAGAAAGGTGACTAAGAGGTTGATGCCATTGCAGCGTGTGAAGACACGAAGTTCTGGTTAGAATGAGGGTTAGTCTGTGACGTACCTTTATGTGTGTTCAGCTGGATTCCCGAATAGGACGCACTCCTTTGCCCCTTAGGGGTCGAGGGAGGAGTGGTGTGTGGTGTGGTGTTGTGAGACCAGCTAGGGTTCCCAACTATGGTTGCTCCAATAAAGGATGAACCAATTATGGTGGAAATGTTCCATCTTTGACGCCTAAATGGAGAAAGACCTGGAACCCCTCCCTGTAATGGGGGGAGGTCCAAAAGATGCCTGGATCGATGAGGTTCTGTTGGGACCATTCGGGTGTTGACTAGGTTATGTTTTGGAAAACTTTGAGAGGATAGAGTCTATGATCAAAGAAAATTTATGGCCACATACATAAAATAAAGCGAAAATGAAATGAATTTTCCCTTTAACTTAATCTATGTGATCAATCAAGCAGAAAATATATTTTTTTGTTTGTTTGCGCGTGATACTCAAAATCCTAGAAGACCTATGCGTCCTCACAAACTCAAAAGTAGCTAGGCCTTGAGAAGATTTCTTGCGAGTGCTGGCACAACGTCCCATAAGAGTTGGAGACGCCCCCAATCAGCCGAAGAGAATCCACCAAGGTAAGGGTAGAGGGTCTGGCGCTTGCCTGCACTGTCACTTATAGGGTAGAGGATGCCCTAGTTTTTGGCCACTAAGAACCACTGTTCTACGTGACGTTCGAGTCTTGGGCTTCTTGGTAGTCAGCTAACAGTACTGAGTATTAGCCGGGTTAGGTAGCCCCAACTGATACCGCACGCACTACGCCTAAGCCTAACCCCCTCTGAATCAGGTCTCTATCGCGCTAGGGTTTTCTTTGCCGTGGGCTGATAGGTGGATTTGAAGCTCCCTAAATACACAACTTCTATGTTTCAATATGAAGTATGATCAGGGCGACTTATTGGATGCCTACCCCCTTGATCCTAAATTAAACTATAAATTCTTTTTTGGCCCCTGTGAGGAGAATTTAGTGAGTTTGGCTAAGTTAGTTTTAGGTGTCTTCCTTTGCTTAGTGGGTGAGTGTGTGTGAGAATATGGTGAACAATCGCATAGTTTGAACATATGGATATCGGTGATCCTTTACAAAATTCCCCTAGTTAAACTATGTTATATTGTTCAGTTAAACTATGTTATATTGTTCCTGGCTCAAATGGAAAACATTTGTGGATAAAGGGCCGCTTTCAAATTTTCCTAGTTAATCTATGTGACTAACTAAAGGAAGATGGCGAATTGTAAATATAGAGAGTTCATATGCTTACCTAGTATCACTGGAGGGTGCAAAGGTAGTAGATATTACTTGCTCTAACCAACGATTCAATCCTAGTCCCACAATCTCTAATGCAAAAATTGAACTAAACTAAACAATTTGTACACTAGAAAATAAAACTAGCTATTCATGTGTGGTCTTGGGCCACTTACTTGGACTAGTTTATCTAAGTGTGAATACCAGAATTTCAAAACATAAATTGTTTGGAATGCAATGGTTAATTTCCCCCCTACTTAAACTATGTGAAGATTTTTTCAAAAAACCAACTTAAAGGAAAACTAACTCTAAGCCTACAGAAGGCAACTAAAAGTAAGTTTTCAGAAGCTATGGGGTATCAACACAAGTGCTGGAAGATACATTAGGGGCTGCCCAACACACTTACAAGCAGAAAAATGTAGAATATAGGGAGAGAAATCTCATTCTGTAATTTTTGCGGAAAAGGTTCTTACAGGTGTGCTTTCCTGCGCACAGGTCAGTCTTGAACGTGCGCAATGCACATCTGTGAGAAACAACTGCGCGCAAAAATTCTGCAAGTAAAAATATTAGGAGTTGCCTTCTTCAGTCTGTCACTCCAAGTGAATCTAGAGACTGCAAGATGGATCAAAGGACTATCAGCTCCACTCTCCAGCGTAGACAAAGGTCTCCTGCAAGAGATGGCACAACCACATAAACTTGTAAAATGTTAGTGGAGTCGCAAATTTTTTTGTGGTAGATTTGAGACACGGGTGTACGAAATCGCACCAGTTTAAGGGGTGCGGTCTACCCCTATAAAGTATTGGTAACAGGCAGAAAGTGGTGGAGCTCAAAAGCATATAATCTAGAGGAAAAAAATATGTGAATGTATGCTCAAAGTAAACTAAAAACTAAAACAAAAATATACAGAAGCTATTGAAGAGAGTCAAAACGATAATAATACAAATGATGGCTCAAGGCCTGTTCTTATTAAACGTTTGATATGGAGAAGAAATTTAACCCACTTTCCAAAGGGCCCCTAGACAATGGTTTTAGGTCCCGATGCAAGGATGTTGTTTTTCGAAGCTCTGCCTCTGATGCAGTATCCCTCTCTCTCCGCTGTGATGGAGTAGGATTTTTGGGTGGCCAACAATCGAGTCCCCTCTATCTCTAGCTCCAGGTCACACACTGTTGGTATTGCTTGGGCAATTTTGGCCAGCATAAGAATGTGATCACCCTTGCTTCATCTCTTGGTGGATTTATATAGGAGATTTCAAATCCTCCTTCCCTCCCTTGGTATATGGTGGATGGTGACCCAAGGGAGAGGTATGATTCCATTGTGTGCTCCAAATATTCCTTTGTGTGCTCACATAGTGTCTAAGGAGGCGCTGGTGGCTGGCCTTAGGCGGATTCATATAAGGAGTAAATGTCCTTTGCTTTGTGTGGTCCTGGAAAGCAACATTTTCCACTTTCAGGAATGCGCGCTTATCAGGAAAAAAGGCGCGCAGAAGGCGCTCTTCTTGAAGGATTAAGCGCGCAATTTAGCATTTAAGACTAGTTCAAATCTGATTTTCTCAAAACCTTAGAGATTTTAAATACTTTCTTGATTCCATAATGTCTTCCTGCCCTGTAAATCCTTTGGCTTGACATTAATTAATGTCATCTTCTGCTGTACGATTTTCCAGTGTTAACACTCCCCATCACCCTTTCATACCTCCAAACCAAGAAAATAGTGCATCGAACCCATATCCTTCATCTCAAAATCCTATATAAGATCCCTCTTGAAGTGACTAATGAGCTTCTTGTCACATGTTAGTATTGTTGAGAATTTGGAGGGCTTTAGGTTAATAGAAATTCTCTTCTTGATATTTACTTGTGAGCTTGTCTTCTCTTAGTTAATATTTCATCAAATCAATTATCAAAATGCACAGGACACAAATGTTAGACAGAAGTAATACTTTTATTGTGGGAAGATAAATCACAGATTTACCTTCCTTACTTTACACTTCAGAAATCATCATCCGTACTATGTACTTCTCTTATCCGCACCGTAATTTCTTCTTTTACTTGTTGTACGTTCCACACCATCTTTGTATATATATATTTGTGCTGCCACTGCTTGTGATATCATCGCTATCTAATATACAAGCTATCTATGTTGTTATCATCCATAAACAATAGATTGGAAGGTAAACACATTGCAATCATCCTTTCCCAATACAGATCCACATTTATCTTCCATTTAACTTATATGTATATGGACCTTTATATGTAACTCTTTCTTATAATCATCTGCAACTAGATGATCACTGTACTTCGTAGAGAAAACTGCACTACGGCTCCTGCTTCTTTTTAACTGGCCGAAAACTTATATCTTGAATGAATTGCAACAATGAGTATATATATTGGCATACACTTGGTTATTAGGCCGACTATTCAACTGTCATGTAGGCTGACCACTCAACTATCATATAGGACAACTTTAATATAGAATGAAAGCTATATTTCCGACGTTAAGGATGATAGTCATGAGGGATGTTTATGAGCCATTCTTCCACAAGATCTCTGGAGATGATACTAGGCACTTCATTGTCTCTTTAATTATATTTTTACCTAGAAGACAAAACCCTAGATAGAAATCAAGAAGAAGTCTTTTTAACCTATAATAAAATCTCTCTCATGAAACCCATGAAGCAAGTAAAATACATTTTATTATCTTTGTCTTCTTCTTTGCATAATTACATAGTCAATATGAAGACCGACCTAGTTACACTTTTCAATAATCCCTCTTAACTTGGGAGGTATTCATACAGGTACATGATCAATTTAAAACTTAAGAATCGGATTGGTAATCACATCTGTATAGCATCATAAGAACCAACATTATCATAGTGCAAGGCCTTGACTAACAACCCCATCTCTCAACAAGACAATGGGCTACAATGCTGGTGAGACACATGACTTATAGACACCTTCGTCATTGTCTCTCCAAGGTACATACTCCACCCGGGTGTTCCTAAAGTATGAACTTCTTGGACTATTCTTCTCTTGGGTAGCTAGCCCTCAAAGAATATCGGTCCTCGACTACTCTTATCTTGAATGCCCTAAAACATTCTCAAAGAGTATCAAATTCCAGATGATTACCCAACCCTCAATTCTATCTTCCCAGGACCAGAATGATGTGTCTATCTCTCCCTCTCAACCAGGGAAGACCTATTCCACAAGGTAATGTGCTCATTCCTATACAAGAATGTACCTAAGCTCATTCTTAGGAATTGCCAAGTTTCTTCCAAGTAAGAAACTTACCATCTTTCTCCCTCTTAACTAGGGACCTCTAATAGCAATGGTGAGACATCCAGCTGCTCATGAAGAATTCATGTCCTTGATGTCACATATTTAGATATTGAGGAATATTCAACTTTTAGCTTCATAGGGCACATATCATCCATCACTTTCATCCTGAGTCATTACAACTGTCAGAAAGTGATTCATCAGATTTCCTTATCTGGTACATTGGTATGCCATGTTGCTTTCCTTCGAATCATCTACCAGGATCATAAATCCTTATGATTAGCAGCCCTACAAAAATTCATCCAGATAAACATATACATATGAAATTTTGAAACAAAAATCACCTCATTGATGATAATTCATCATGTCATCTTCCTGTAGGCATCAACATCCCTCATACAGATTGACACATCTCCTAATGATATGTTTTTCAAAGGGTATTCTTCTTTACCCGACTTTCGTCAGAGTCTACATATCTTTCCAGGAGATATCTTCCAGAAGATAACTACCTCTTGACATGGTTGCACATAATGATCTCTTCCTTTCTGCACATTCTTGATTCCTAGGAACATATAATTTTCGAGTTTCTTGTTCATATACAACCACCTCATATTTCATGCAGACATATTATGTTGATTTCATCTGTCTGTGCATTGAGAGATACTTCTCCATAGATTACACTTCTAAGTACATAAGTCCATTACTTGCAACCATATGATATCACAACATCCAATGTCAACATATAAACATATACCACATACCTTTTTCCCTTGAGTCATCCTGTAGCAATTTCTCAAGAATGAAGAGCTTCATTCCCTTGGCTTGTTTCATCAATATTTCATCACATCCTAGAAGTATGTTTCCATGATGACCCTTGCTCCTGATTACTACTTTCTATTAGTAATGTTTGTCAAAGAGGCATTCCCAGATTTGATTCACCAGGAGCTTCTACCATGCTTCGATCAGGATGCTGCATTGCTTCCTATCATATAACCAACAGAAATCAATTCCTTATTAAGGATAATAACTGCCTTCAATACTCTTCTGCTCCAACCTTTAAGACTTCCTCTTTATGTCACTGTTTCAACTCCATGTATGGTAGATGTAATATGATCTGCAAACTAACTTTGGCATAATCAATAAGACATTCTTCTAAACATATATGCACTGCTCTTAACATTAATTATCTTTGCATAACTCGGTATGCAAAAATTCAGTGTAAAGTCCGCAAATTATTCCTGAGTTAGGATTGAAAGCTGAGATATCTCAGGATTGATCGCAATATAACCTTGTGCTTACTCCCATCAATCTACACTTATATCTTCACTCTTTTCTCAGCATTATCCGCAAACTTCAGCTTCATAAAATCCTCATTTATTACACCAAGTAATCTACATGTTATATCTCCTTAAATAATCATATTAACTTTCTCTGGACTCCGCACCTCTATTCCTCTGAAGTCCGCACTCTTGTTCAGATTAATTCATTTTTCTGTCATACGTATAGTCCGCACTTTAACACATGTATCATCGGCATTGAATTATGTCTTAAATCCATTCTTTTATTTAGAGATATCTGCATATCTGTTCAAAAAATAATTTGCATCCCTTCTTAACGTTGTGTATTACTGAGCCTTATCCGAGAGCGTGAACTAAATGACAGTGGCTAGCACTGTCTCTCCTCTGTCATTTATCACAAAATTCTTAACACTCCTTGTAATATCCCTTCCTTCTTTGTCAAAAACACATTAAGTAATGTATTCCTTACTGAAATGAGGACTAGATCGAGACGTAGTCTTGTTCTTCGCACTGTGCTCTTACGACAATTCAGATGACATATGGATATTTTCCTGAACCGAGATGTTTTGACCCAAAGAGATAGCACTTATTTCTGCGCTATACTTCTCCTATATTTCACTATATTGTTTTTTATTTAGGCACCCAGGAAACAAACCCTTTTTCACGTCCTTCTTCAGATCCTTGTCCGAACTGTGGAATCCATCAGAGAGCCTCAGAAGATGATCCGAACTGTTCTGTGAAAACTGCGAGGGTATATGCTCCTTTTTGAGTGCCTCTTAGATGAGTTGTTGACTGTGATGTAATCCTTAAGTGCCACTTATATGCCCTTCTTTGACTGCCACCTTAGCTCTAATACCATGTTGAGAATTTGGAGGGATTTAGGTTAATACAAATTCTCTTCTTGATAATTACTTGTGAGCTTGTCTTCTCTTAGTTAATCTTTCATCAAATCAATTATGAAAATTCACAAGACACAAATGTTAGATAGAAGTAATACTTTTATTATGGGAAGGTAAATCACAGATTTACCTTCCTTACTTTACACTTCAGAAATCATCATCCGTACTGTGTCCTTCTCTTATCCGCACTATAATTTCTTCTTTTACTTGTTGTACGTTCCACACCATCTTTGTATATATATATTTGCGCTGCCACTGCTTGTGATATCATCACTATCTAATATATATGCTGTCTCTGTTGTTATCATCCTTAAACAACAGATTGGAAGGTAAACACATTGAAATCATCCTTTCCCAATACAGATCCACATTTCTCTTCCCTTTAACTTATCTGTATACAGACCTTTATATGTAACGCTATCTTAGAATCATCTGCAAATAGATGATCACTGTACTTCGTAGAGAAAACTGCACTACGGCTCCTGCTTCTTTTTAACTGGACGAAAACTTATATCTTGAATGAACCATATCAATGAGTATATATATGCATATGCTTGGTTATTAGGCCAACCATTCAAATATCATGTAGGCAGACCACTCAACTGTCATATAGGCCAAATTTAATATAGAATGAAAGCTATATTTTCCGGCGTTAAGGATGATAGTCATGAGGGCTGTTTATGAGCCATTCTTCCACAAGATCTTTGGAGATGATACTAGGAACTTCATTGACTCTTTAATTATATTTTTACCTAGAAGACAAAACCCTAGATAGACATCAAGAATAAATCTTTTTAACCTATAATAAAAACTTGCTCATGAAACCCATGAAGCAAGTAAACTACATTTTATTATCTTTGTCTTCTTCTTTACATAATTACATAGTCAATATGAAGACCGACCTAGTTACACTTTTCAACAAGTATCAAATCGTCAACATATAGCACAAGAATGAGAGGCTACCCCCCAACCACAATATAATACAAGTTAAGGTAAACTTCAATCTTGGTGAAGCCCAATACTAGAAGGTAGTTGCCTATTCAGGCATACCATGCCCTAGTTTCCTGCTTGAGTCCATAAGAGTTCTCTTCAACCTAAAAACATGTGTGTCTCTACTAAAAGTATCAAAATCCTTAGGTCACTCAACATATATCTCTTCCTCTAAAACTCCATTAAGGAAGGAAGTCTTTACGTCCATTTGGTGGACTTTCCACCCCATTTGTGTTGAAATTTCCAATATGGTCCTAATGGATGAATACAGGGCCACTGGTGTAAAAGTATCATCATTTTCTAGCCCTTCGAGTTGAGAGAACCCTTTGGCCACACATCTAGCCTTGAATTTCTCCACAATCCCATCAATTGCGTGCTTAACCTATATACCCAACGTGAACCGAACACTCATTTTCCAACTAGTCTCAATACAATCTCCCAGACATCATTCACCACGATGGAGGAATATTCCTCCACCATGGAATCTCTCCATACCTGATAAGAGGCTGCCTCCTTATAGAAAGAAGGCTCTAAGTCTATTAACTCAGTCATCAATGTCGTGTACCCTGTGTATCTCTGTGGCTATTTACTCTGTCTGAATGTGGAGATGGGGGATACAACTCTCTCGTGAGCCCCACTGATCAATTGATATGCTCACTTGGGTTGTCATCTCCTATAATGGGAGTCACTGGATAAGTGGGACCCTCTCGCTCTACTCTATCCTCTTGTTCTTGTGCTTTCTCCTCATCTGCGTGCTACTCGACCAACCTAATAATTGGATGTGATGAAGCTTGAGGAACTGGATGACCCTCCTGGTTGGGAGCCTACTACTCCTCCTCCTGTGTTGCACCATACTTACGCTCCAAGTATTTCCCGAGAGCCTTTCCTCCTTGAACTTCATATCACGCATGATCACAATATTCCTAAGTGTTGGAACGTACACCCTGTATTCCTTAGATATATTGTTTTAACCCACAAAAATACCCTTCTTTTCCATGGGTTATGGTTTCTAATGGTTATTTTAAGGTCCATGGCAGTAAAATATGCTACCAAAAATTCAGAAGTGCAACATGTCAAGATTCTTGCCTATGAAAACCTCCTTTGGTGTGACCCTGCTGATGGGCCTCTAAATTAGACATAAATTAAGGCCCATCTAACCTTTCTTAGGTCCATATAACTTTCTTATGCACATAAAAGATATATTAAATATCTCCTTTTACACTTAATAATGTTTCCTTATGCTTTAATATTTTCTTAGGAAGGTTTAAAGGTAATTGCATATTTGTGTCTAATATTGGTTATTTTTGTAGAATATTGTGAGAATATTTGGCAGATTATGTAGATTTGGAGAAGGAGATAATTTAGGGACTTGCTCCCTGCCAATAGATGATCAATATTGAAGAATAAATGAGCACAATATCAGGAAATTATTGAGAAATCTTGGAGATATTCAAGGGGTTTGTCCACCCTCCTGAACTATCAAAGGTAGCTAAGAAAACTGAAGACGATGTGCACTCAATCTATGGTTTACTTGGAGTCAAAGTTGACTCAATCACTATTTTATAGGGAGCTGTTGGTACCTGCCCTTGAGGATAAATAAAGTTGATTAAGAGCTAATTAGGGTCGATTCCGGGATTCTGATCCATTCGATGCTAGTCGATTCCATTTCCATTCCATTTGCATTCCATTCCAGCCCATGCCATTCTATTCCATTCTATTAGGATTTTGCTGTTTAAGACCTTGTAATGCAATCAATAGTCAGATGCTGTTTTAATGATCTAGTTTTAGGGAGTGAGGCTCGTGGGTTAGGGCCCAATCCATGTGCCTCAACTTCTCTGCTGTTTTCCTTCTGTCATTTAGCTAGTTTTATTTTTGATATTTTCATTGCTGTTATAGTTTGTTGGTGTAGATTTAATCCTATTATATACGCTGTAGAATAGTTGATGGACTCCATAAAACTATGAGGCAACCTTCCCATCTCACCTCTGTCGATATAGCTCAAGAAGGGTAGACCTTCCTGCAGACCAAAAATTCTTTCTGTTTATGATTCAATGCTTCTCAGATTAGAGTAGAGTGCAATAATAGTTTTAGTCTTTCTTCCATTGTGTTATCACACATTTTTTTTATTATGTTTTTCCATGCACGAATCCGCAGGTTTGTTTGCAGGAATCAATATTAAATTTCCAGAGAAGTTCACCCTCACCTTCCCACTTTATTTTCCATCTCTATTTTCATGCTTCCAAATACCTCTGTTATGCTCTATTCCCTCCTTATTTTATTGCACTCGTCGCCATTATTATTCACAAAATTCTTGAAAAACCATCAAAGTGGACCTCCACCTTTGCTCCTCGAATATCTCACTACCTTACTTTGCTCATCGCAAATCACATTTTCTATTAGTTTCCTTTAATACTTCTGCCTCCGAACCCCAATTGAGATATTACTGTAGCACTCTGCCACATCACCCATCGATTTCACACTTCACAAATTTCGGCCTTATCTCAATCGCATCGCTAAACCTTCCCCTATTGCACTTCACACTTCACAACCTTTTTCCTTTTTCCTTTTAAGACTTACTGCTCTAAACGCTGATTGCAATAATTCTCCGTACTCCGCCACATCGCAAATCACAAGTCACACTTTTATTTGGTTCCCATTAACACTTACCACTCCAAACACCGATTGCGATAACTCTCCGTACTCCACCGCCTCGCACATTGCAAATTTCATCTTTTATTTGGTTCTCGTTAACACTTACCGCTCCAAACGCCGATTGCGATAACTCTTCGTACTTCGCCTTATCACACATCACAAATCACATTTTTTATTTTGTTCCCGTTAACACTTACCACTCCAAACGCTGATTGTAATAATTGCTATCGTACTCTGCCACCGACCCTACCGCCACGTCTTCCCATCACATTTCACATTTCACATTTTTTTATCTCGTTGTATTTTTCATTTTACAGTTTTTATCCTATCACATATCACGTATTGTGCCCGCTCCCAAACAACACTTACGATATCCCTCCGGCTTTGCGATATTGCGATTGCGATATCGCATATCGCATATCACACTTCTATCCCTCCATCGAAGTTCCACCATCATAGTTCTAGTAGCCTACCTCTCCAAAGAATTATTGTGATGTAATGATTTTTAATAAAGTCTAACCCCTCTTTTCACTTCTCTAAGCCTTGTCCCATGCGTTCAAGCCCTCCATTAGCATCTTTAGCCCTTTTTACACCAAACTACAAGCAACACTTTTTCAAGTTTAGTTAGATCATGAGTAGTTGCATGGTTAGAAGCATGGTAGCAGGGTAGATATATCATAGGATAAGTAGAGTGCATTTAGCCATTTGGCCAAGTTAAGTGTGGTTTAGAATTAGTTTCATTTTTTCCATTTCTTTTCAGTAAGTTAAATTATTTTCCTTTCTTGTCATTTCTTTTCAGCAATTTAGTTTAGTTTCCTTTCTGTCATTTCTTTTCTGCAATTTATTTTAGTTTCATTGAAGTGCGACAGAATTCACTGAGTACCCCTAGAAGTAGCACCATTTCGTAGAGCGGAAGAGGATGACATGAGTAGAATGAATCTTCTATGTATATAGCACTGTCACCTCTAAGTTTGTACGAACCTCAGGTTGATAAAATAAAGTAGGGTAGCCCCTGGAATTTGCAGCACTCTTGGTGCAATACTAGGGCTCACCACTTTTTGGCACCGTTGTCAGGGAGGTGTCTAGTAGATGATTTGATTCTGTTTTAGCATTCTTTTCTGCTTTCCTTTCTTTTCATGTTGTTTTCGAAATATTGAAAAATACAAAAAAATCTGATTTTCATGCCTCATAGGAGTAGGGATACTCAGATTTTTTTTTTTAAATACTTCTCCAATACCAACCCCCCCACTTGACCATGTGGTGCATTAAGAACCACATCACCATACACTTTTTAAGGTAGAAGAGATGGATGGATATGATGACAATGAAGAAGATCTTATTGGGTTTCCCATTCAAGATATGGACATCAGTGTACATATGAAGAAAATCCCTCCATCTTTCCTTCCCAACTTCCATGGTATGAGGAAAAAGGATCCGGAAACATTTCTCTTTGAATTTGAGATACTTTGTAGATATTATGGCTACTTATCACATAATAAAAAACTAAGATTGTTTCCTGCAACATTGAAGGATATAGCTCTTAAATGGTTCATGAGTCTAGGTACTAATTCAATAAGATCGTGGAATGATATGCAAAAGACATTTCTAGAAAAATATAAAGATCGTGGTCTTAGAGAATAAATTTTTAGAATGAACCAAGAAGAAGATGAGAGTCTTGAGGATCTAATAGAGAGCTTCATGTATAATGTTAAGAAGGAAAAATTGCATCATTTAGGATTTGACACACTAAAAACCCTCTTACTTAGAACAATTAGGGATGAATGGATTGATCTCCTTAATCTCATGAGTAGAGTTGATGTATACCAACTGTCATTTGAAGAAATTTGTGAAACATGAAAGTGCATATCAAGAGGAAGGGAAAGAGTAAGTAAGTCAACATCAACATTGGTAAGGCAAGATGAACTTGGAATTTTTCTTGATAACTTTAAAACATAAATTCTTAGCAATGTAAGTGAACAAGTAGAAATGTTAAGAATTCAAAATGAGAAAAAAGAAGACGCTGATATTTTTTTTATCCATGCAGAATCATATGCTACTAAATGGTCCATGATTCCCCAGGTTTAAACAAGTTTACCAGGAAGACAATGGAGCAAGGCAATCACCAAAGAAGCTATGTTATGTATCTCCAAGGATACCCTGGCAACCTAGTCAACTTGATATGATGCAAGGACATACTTCATAATGTCAAACTTATTCACATCCATCTCAAACTATTTGGGAAACACTCCCTCCTTGGCAACCTTGGCCATCTCAACCGCAAACCCAATCTTGGAAACATGGTTGGAAAGGACCTTATTGGGAAAATCCAAAACATCCTCAATATTTCCCTCAATATCCCCCATACCAAACTCCATGCTATCCCTACCATCCACCTCCACCACAACCACAACATCAATCACATCCATCTCATATATCCATCCCCACTCAACTACCCATACCACCATTTCCAAACCCACACCATGAAGTATCTCAGCCCACTTATAATGCCGAGGTACAATACTACTAGACATATCCTCTTGATCTAAATGGTTTGCATCCTAGTTCAATAAATGTATTGCAAAAAAGAGATTTTATTAATGTCATTGAAGGAAAACATCAAGAAGAAGAAGATCCAAATGAGGAGATAAAAATATCAAGGGCTGCACTTGATGAAGAGCTGGCATCAGAATCAGATGTTGAGAAATTTTCCTCATGTTTACCAGCATTTCCTCCATGTGTTCAAGAGAAAAATCGACAAAAATAGGAAGATTTGAATGCCATAATAGGAAAGGACATCGAAGGTGATCCAACTCAGCAAGTGGACGAGGGGCATCAAAACTATATTGACATATGGTTCCAAACAATCATTAACTTGCAACAACACACTCTTCTCCAACAATACTTGATACAATCCCAGTCAAAGAAATTCATCTCTCATATTCAATTACATGTCAAAGCATGTATTCCAAGTGTGCACATGATTTTATCTGCCATCTTGATGTGTACATGGCTCCATTGGAAGTATTCCTATACTTGAAAAAGGTTTTGTTTTTTCAAGTAGAGTAGGAAAGTGAAAAAGAAAAAAATAAAAAAAAGGGAAGAAGAATAAAATCTTAGGTGAAAAACTCTTTTGAGGTGCCTGAGATTGGCCCAATGATTGAAAACCTCCATGAGGTGGTCACTGGGTTGGAAAAATAAAAATAAAAAAAAGAGATCTTAGGTGAAAACCTCCTTTGAGGCGCCTAGGCAGACCTACTAGTGGAAAACATCAATAAGGCAGCTAGTAGGCCTTAAAAAAAAAATGCATTTCTCCATGTATCCCTCTCTAATGAATGCAGGTGCTCTCCAACCTTTGCAAGCAGAAAAAAAAGAAGTTGGCACAAAAAGAAAATTCGGTCAACAACCTGGTTAAAGGTAGTCAAACTTGGACTTCCTCCTCCTGTGCTCAGAAGCTCCAAAAGGACCTCAAGCAGATTATCATATGCAACTTCAGAGCAGCTTCAAAACCACCGAAGACAACTTCAACAACCATATCAGCAGCTTCAATATCACCTGCAAAAACAAATCAATGGTAAGGCTTAGATATGCAATCATCTAACCCTTTCTTCGAATCTATTTTAGCTTAAGAAAACATTAAAAATTGTGAGAAGGAAAGTTTTTATATATAGTCAAAATCAGTAGCAGAGAAACCTTAGCCTTATCTAGCAACTAGCCTCATTGTTTCCACCAAGAATATGAACAAGACAAAAATAAAAAGGACTTGAGAAAATGGGTAGTAAGAAGTTCAAGTAATGGAAGACAAGGAGTTTTACAGGGGTAACTAAGGGGGAACTCAGTTCATAGAAAAATAACTGAGTTTATTCTGCATGCAATTAAAAAAAAAGAAAAAAAGAAAAGAAAAGAAAAGAAAAGAAAAAATAAAATAAAAGGTGGATCCACCACCTCTTAGCATGCAAAACAGATTTGCTTAAGGCATATGAGGACCTCCATGAAGCACCTACTAGAAGAAATGCAAGAAGAAAAGCAAGAATATTAGCAGGAGGAGTAGCGCACGGGCCAATAAATAGAAAATGAAATAAGCTAGCATGCAGGAATAACCATAAGGCATGGAGGATGAATAGGTTGCTCAGAGGATGAACAACAATTTCAGTAGGGGGGTGATGACAAGCCTCTAAATTAGACATAAATTAAGGCCCATATAACCTTTCTTAGACTCATATACCTTCCTTATTCACATAAAAGATATATTGAATCTCTCCTTATACACTTAATCATGTTTTCTTATGCTTTAATACTTTTTTAAGAAGGTTTAAAGGTAATTACATATTTGAGCCTAATATTGGTTATTTTTGTAGAATATTATGAGAATATTTGGAAGATTATGCAGATTTGGAGGAGATAATTTAGGGACTTGCTCCCTGCCACTGGAAGATCAATATTGAAGAATGAATGAGCACAATATTAGGAAATTATTGAGAAATCCTGGAGAGATCAAAGGGGTTTGTCCACCCTCCTTAACTATCAAAGGTAGCCAAGAAAACTGAAGATGATGTGCACTCAATCTATGGTTTACTTGGAGTCAAAGTGGACTCAATCAATATTTTCTAGGGAGCTGTTGGTAGATGCCTCTGAGGACAAATAAAGCGGATTAAGAGCTAACTAGGGTTGATTCCAGGATTCCAATCGATTTTCCGATCCATTCGATGCTAGTCGATTCCATTTCCATTCCATTTGCATTCCATTCCAGCCCATGCAATTTTGTTCCATTCTATTAAGATTTTTTTGTTTAAGACCTTTAAGATGTAATAAGACTATATTTTTGTAATGCAATGAGTATTCAAATGTTGTTTTACCGATCTAGTTTCAGGGAGCAAGGCTCGTGGGTTAGGCCCAATCCATGTACGTCAGCTTCTCTGTTGTTTTCCTTCTTTTCTTTCTGTCATTTAGCTAGTTTTATTTCTGATATTTTCATTGCTGTTATAGTTTTCTGCTGTAGATTTAATCTTATTATATGCATTATAGAATAGTTTATGAACTTCATAAAACTGTGAGGAAACCTTCTCCCTATCACCTCTATCGATAGAGCTTGAGGAGGGTAGACCTTACAGAAGACTAAAAATGCTTTCTGTTTATGATTCGTTGCTTCTCATATTAGAGTAGAGTGCAATAACAGTTTCAGTATTTCTTCCACTGTGTTATCACACATTTTTTTTCTATTTTTCCAGGCATAAATCCGCAGTTTTGTTTGCAGGAATCAGTATTAAAGTTCTGGAGAATTTCACCCTCGCCTTCCCGCTTCATTTTCCATCTCTGTTTTCATGCTTCCAAACACCTCTGTTACGCTCTATTCCATCCTTCTTCTTTTATTGCAGCTGTCACCCTTATTATTTACAAAACGCTTGAAAAACCATCAAAGTGGACCTCTCCCTTTGCTCCTTGAATCTCCCACTATCGTACTTCGCTCATCGCAAATCAAATTTTCTATTGGTTTATGTTAATAATTTTGCCTCCGAACCCCAATTGCGATATTACTTTAGCACTCTGCCACGTCACCCATCGCATTTCGCACTTCACAAATTTCAACCTTACCACTATCACATCGTTTCACCTTCCCGTATCACACTTCGCACTTCGCAACCTTTTCCCTTTCTCCTTTTAAGACTTACCGCTCCAAATACCGATTGCGATAAGTCTCCGTACTTTGCCACATCACAAATCACACTTTTATTTGGTTTTCGTTAACACTTACCGCTCCAAACGTCAATTGCGATAACTCTTTGTACTCCGCCGCATCGCACATTGCAAATCACATCTTTTATTTGGTTCCCGTTAACACTTACCGCTCCAAACACCGATTGTGATAACTCTCCGTACCCTGCCACATCGTACATCGTAAATCACATTTTTTATTTTGTTCCTGTTAACACTTAACACTCAAAACATTGATTCTGATAATCATTGTCGTACTCTGACACTGGACCTACCACCATGTCATCCCTCTGCATTTCACATTTCGCAATTTTTATCTCGTTTTATTTCTCATTTCGTAGTTTTTATCCTATCGCATATCGCATATCGCACCTGCTCCTGAACAACACTTACGCTATCCCTCCGGCTTTGCGATATTGCAATTGCGATATCACATATCGCATATCACACTTCTATCCCTCCATCGCAGTTTCGCCGTCGCACTTCTAAAAGCCTCCCTCTCCAAAGCATTATTGCGATATAATGAGTTTTAATAAAGTCTAACCCATCTTTTCACTTCTCTAAGCCTTGTCCCATGTGTTCAAGCCCTCCATTAGCATCTTTAGCCCTTTTTCCTCCAAACTGCAAGAAACAGTTTTTCAAGTTTATTTAGATCATGAATAGTTGCATGGTTAGAAGCATTGTAGCATGGTAGATAGATCATAGGATAAGTAGAGTGCATTTAGCCGTTTGGCCAAGTTAAGTGTGGTTTAGAATTATTTTACTTTCTGCCATTTATTTTCAACTGTTAAACACCATGTTAAAGCACACACATGGTGTATGAGGAAGATGAGCACACACACACAAGAGACTAAACACAATGAAGGATAAGCGTGAGGCTTTCTTATTTTCCATTATACAAAGATGTACATTTATAATACAATGGCGTGACTCTTGGTTTCACATTCCAAGGCCACTTGGAATCCATTGTGACTTTTCGCATTCCACACCTACCCATGTAGGATTAGGTGTTCCAACATCCCCCCTTAATCCGAAGGGGTATGTGTGAGTCCAAGAAAAGAGTTGTAATACAAATCTGCAAAGTATGCATGGCAGCACTTGGGCTGAATCAACTCTCTGAAATGTTGGAAAAAGAGGTGGTTTTAGGATGACCACAAACACCGGAACGCAAAACTTGTTGCAGTTCCCGGAACTCTTCCAAAACTGGCAAGAAGCTAAAGGCTTCTGCTAGAGGAATTGTCCCTCATATAAAAGGGAGACCTTCAACCTAAAAGAAGGGAGGGTTCACTAACGGTGGTGGCCGGGAAGGTCCACCAACCAAAGATGATGGTTTTAGGTTATCCACCAACCGAAAATGATGGTTTTAGGTTATCCACCAACCGAAGGTATGCTCATGGCATCCGTATCTCTGGCTACATCTCTGAATCCGGAATGACGAATTGTGGCTCAGGCTCGCTTGAACTGCTGGCTACAACTTTGAACATGGAATGAGAGATTGTGGCTCAGGCTCGCTTGATCTGTCGTCGAAGCTTGTACATGACCACCATTTTCCCCACTGTCAAGGACAAGGTGAGATGATGGCAAAAACTCAACTGCAAGTTTGCTCAATATCCATGAACAAGTTCTAACATGTGTCGTAAACATCTTCTTGGCTGCTGATGCCCATTGCCAAGAAGCGATCCATCCAAGATGAATCTTGGTTCTTGCAGGAGGCTTGTTTCTGAAGCATCTGTCTGAAGAATGAGTGGGCCGACCACAGTGCTTGGATGGATGAAGATCAAAAAAGTGATCTTTCATATGGCCAACTTCCGATCAGCGTTGCTGGCATTTCTCGATCTGATGTTGTTGTGGAACAGGATCTGGAACAACTGCAAGTGAACTGTCATACAAGAATCCGGCACTCTGAAATATGATGGGCTTGGGGTATTCTGGAATATGAAAGGACACATCCTTGTCATATCCAAGACCAGTTCGGTGCTTGTTGTGGACAAGCTCTTCCCAAGGTCTGATGATGGGCTTAGGAAGTGCAGGTTGGACTGCTGCATCTGCATGTACATCTACTCTAGTACAATGAACTGAATGTGAATCATCTGCAACTTTACCTTCTTTCTTCTGATGAGAGTCCTTCACAATCTTCTGAATAGAAACAGGTTCAGAATGGTGACTCTTTTGCTGAAGTTCATCTTGTTGGAGCTGAGATTCCAACTGCAAAAGCTCAATCTTTTCTTGTGCATCTAGCAAACAATTTTGAATGTTACATAGAGCATCCTTGCTCATTTTTATCATATCATGAACATTTGAATGAATGAGGTCATTCAACAACACTAATGCCTCATTGATTTTGGCCATTTTCAACAATTTAGGCTCAAAAATGAATGAAAGGGTGTCGGCTTCAACCGAAAATGCACCCGTTTACAATGTGATTCAACAACAAATACAAATGACTCCAAAGAATTTTGAAAGCACAAAATCTGCTCCTCAAATGATGGAGGGCAATCAACAATCCAACAACTCAAATACACTTCAAATCTTGAATGAAGAGGAAAATTCCACTCAAAATACAATGTTAGCTCAATACACATCTCTGCAAAATATGTGCAGCTGAAACACTAGTGCAAGGGGCCTTTAAAGCAGCTGAAATTTCCTTCAAAGAGCTGTTCAAATGATGGCAAACTTGTCTTCTCATGTAAAAATCTTCAAAAAATCACTCTCATGTAAAAAATCACACAATGTCAAATTTCACTTTCTTCTTCTATATGTAAAGTCCATGTCATTTCTTCAATTATGCTCACATATCATTCCTCTTTTTCTGCTGTTCAAATCTTCTCTCTCCTCTCTCTCTGCTGTTTTTTTTTTTTTTTTTTTTTTTTAATTAAAAATAAAAAATAAAAAAAATGGGAATAATTAAAAATGGGAGAAGGGGAATTAAAAGGGAAAGGGATTAAAAATTATTAAAATGAAGGGTATTAATTTAAAATGGGGGGAAAGGGGAATTTGAAATGGTGGGGATTTAAAATTAAAAACTGAAATTTAAAAAAAATGAAATGGGAGGGAGTAATTAAAAAGGAGGGGATTTATTAAAAAATTCAAAGGTCGAAATACAACACTGACTATTTTGAAAGGGGGGCGGAGTTAAAAAAATTTAAAAACGAAACGTTTAATAGCGTGTGGGTAAGGGGAAGGCCGGAAGGCTGAGGGGTCAGGCAAGCGGATTGTGATTGCAGAGGCGTATTGAGCGATGGGTGTGAGTATGCCGCGGGAAAGCTGGGCTTTTTGGAGCGCGAGTAGAGCAGTGAGGGCGTATGGAACGGATAGGGGAAGCGAGCAGGGGTAGTTGCAGATATGGGAAGGCGAGTTGTGGATTGGGGTGGAGTTTGAGAGGCGCTGTGGGTGGTGTGGAGCGTTGCTAAGTTGCAGAGCGGTGTAGATATGCAGAGAGGGGGCGGGGTTTGGTATAATGAAAGCGTGTAGCGTTGAGAGGCTGGCTGTGAGAGCCTTGAGCGAGCCACAATTCATAAGGGAAGGGCCGTAAGGCCAGGGAAGGGAATGGAGTGAGGGCGTAAGGGATTTGTGGGAGGCGTAGAGCGCTGGAGCTTAGGAAAGGGCGTGGACTGTGAGGTAGGGAGGTCGTGAGCCGTGAGGGAAGGCGAGGTTTGAGTATTGTATGCAGGTGCGTTGGGGCATTGTATAGGCCTGTAATTTCTTTTCAACAATTTAGTTTAGTTTCCTTTCTGTCATTTCCTTTCTGAAATTTATTTTAGTTTCATCTAAGTGTGACAGACTTCACTGAGAACCGCTAGATGTAGCACCCTTTCGTAGAGAGGAAGAGGATGACATGAGTAGAATGCATCAGCTATGTATATAGCACTGTCACCTCCAAGTTTGTACAAACCTCGGTTGATAAAGTAAAGTAGGGTCGCCCATGGGAGTTGCAGTACTCTCAGTGCAATACCAGGGCTCACCACCTACTTAGCACCCTATGTGCAATCCTGTTCTACAAAAACCTTGTAGTGTTGCATGCCTCTACCAAAATAAACATTGGTAGTAACTAGTCATGACACATGACCTTATCCAATCCAACAATGCTTTGGTTCTTGAATTCAACCACCCCATTCCGATGAGAGTTATAGGGTGCGGTGAGCTATGTCCTAATTACATCCTTGGCACACAAGCCCTTGAATGCGTTGGACATGTAATCCCCACCATTGTCTGACCTCAACATTTGGATATTTGTACCTATTTGTTTCTCCACCAAGGGTTTAAACTCCCTGAAATATGAGAAGAATTCATATTTCTTTTTCATGTAAAAGATCCAAGTCTTTCCTTAGTGGTCATCAATGAAGGTGGCATAATAAATGTATCCCATAAGGGATATAAAGGAAAATGGTCCACGTACATTCAAATGCACCAGCTCTAAGATGCTCTTGGCACTGTTGTCTCTACTGGGGAAGGATTTCTTGGCATAGTTTCCAAGTGTGCAACCCTTACACATGTCATGCTGGTCAAAAATTCACTATGGAAGTCCTGTGGCAATCTCTCTATGAATATTCAACATGCCATGGTGTAATTAACCCATATACCTATGCCCAATATCCCCAAGGTCACGACTGTGCTCACTAACTCCTCTGCTATTCAAGGATGCAACTGTATAAAAATGAATTATGTAGATATTATTCACTCTAATTATAATCTGTTTAGATGCTCTAGAGTTGAAAGGATTTATAAAGGCCTTTCCTCCACTGAAAATAACCTAATAACCCTTGTTCTCCAAGGTTGAGACAAAGACAAGGTTTTTCTTCAAACCCAGGATATCAAGGGCATCTCTAAGGTAGAGAGGATTCCTAGACTCCCTTTCAAACTTGAAAATACCCACACCCTTGGCTAGGTACATGCCATCATCTTCTAGATTTATGTGAAACTGATTGTCCTTTTCAAACAACTGGCTAAAATAATCGTTGTTTCCGTTCATGTTACATGAAGCTCCATTGTCAACATAAAACACGCTGCTAGCCAATGAGCTTTCCATGTGAGGTATGAGTGAGAAATTAGTCTGAAAATGAGAAATGAACTCCTTCACCTCTGCTAACACTGCCACCTGGTATTTCTTGGACCCTTTCTTCTTGTTTGGACACTTGGTAGAATAGTTCCCAAATTGATGGAAATAGATGCACTTTATCTTGTTGAGATATTTATTCTTCTTCTCTCCTATGGAGCTGGACTCTACCCATTTTTCACCTTTATTTCCCTTGGCCTTGCCCCCTTTACCGGCTAGGAAAATGTTCTCTTCCTTTGTTTTCATGTGAGACAAAACTTTGGCCTGCTTCCAAATCTCCTCTTAAACACAATCTCTCCAAAAAATCTCACATCCTGGTAGGTTTTCTTTGCCACCGATATCATTAGTAAAGTTTTCCCATGACTTGGGAAAAACCAACAATGAAAAAATAACAAGGTCTCTGTCCAAGGCTGTGTCCCCAACTTCAATTAGATTGTACCTCACTTGGGTGAATTTGGTGAGATATGAGACCATAGACTTAGGCTTCACCATCCTGATGCTTTTGAGTTTGTCTTTTAGCACCAACTTCCTAGCCTCACTCGAACCTTTGTACAGTCCTATGATGAATGTCCACATAGCCTTAACTATCTTCTTGTTGGATCAGTGAGGTATGATGTGATCCTTTACTTATTCAGGGATAATTCCTTTGGCCTTTTCATCCTCCTTGTTGTGCTGGGCCAACTGCCGAGGGTCTGTTGGTTGGGCTAGCAGACTGACCAAAAAATCCTAAACTCCTTTCTCCTCCAACACTACACCAACCCTCTCCCTCCAAGAACAAACGTTTGAGGCCCCATCAATATGATCCTCAAATCTTAGCCCAAAATATGCCATAATAAAGTTTGATATGCTCAAAAACCCTTGCACAAGAAACTTCAAGAAAACCGTTAACCATGTCAACTTTTGGAAAAACCTAGGTCACACTTCCAGAAACCTTAGTGCAACCCATGATTTAACTACACCCTTTTAACCTACTGTTGAAGAGGTAAAAATTATTCTTGGTTTGTAATCAAAGGCTGAGATCTGATACCATGTTAGTTTTTTTGAAACCTAACAACTATTTTAAATGAAATCTAAAAAATGAAAGAGATGAACCTAAAATTTCAAAAGAATTCATCAAACATATTGAGTTTCTTAAAAAAATAATGCAGCGAAAAAACAAAATTGAAGACACAAGCACACTATAAAAACAATACACCAAAAATTTACCTAGGAAACCACAATTGGGGAAAATCTTCCAACTTGTGCATTCTTATTATGCTTCAACGAAATATTGAAAAAATGATTACAAAGAGGAGGGAAAAATTTCCTTCATTCAAGAAATCCCTCAACACAACTGATCTGAGCCCTTCTCTCCTACTCGACATGCTTGTGTGTGCACTACACAGAATCATACAAGCTCGTATGATACCTTTGCACAACTAATTTCGGCCTGGATAAAGATGTATGTTGGATGGAAAAATTATGAGGCTATTCAACCTATCTTTCTGGCCTAAATGCGATGAAATGAAAACCCTAGGTGCTAAAATAAACACCCTTTTCTTTGATGAGCTGAACACACAAGTTGTATACTACTTAATAAGCCTAGTCCACACCCTTTTCCTCCTTAGAAGTTGACCTAGGCCAACCATCTCCATGAATGGCTACAATTAAATATCAATGGATGGCTAAGATCACTTCAATTTTTGACATAATAAAATTAAAATTTTCCTACGTCAAAGCAATGAGATAAAGTGTAAATTTCCTTTGGCCCACCCGTGGGTTCCCCTACAAAATTTAGTGCACCTCTAAGTTTAGTTGAACCCTTCCTCCTCAAACTCCATTTAACAACGGGTTTGTTTTTAATTTTACCACACACGACCTCATCGCTTGGAATAATCTTTGGAAAAACTACATAGTGATATTATGGAATCAAGTAGTTGTTAAGGGATGCAACCTTAGTGATCTTTGAAAACATGCTGGTGAGCTTAAGCTCCAACTTTTGGATTCCCAATTTTCATGCTATGGGTCTTAGGGTATGGGTTGATGACCATGGTATGGGTCAGTAGCTTATATGGTGTTAGTGATTTTACCACTTCAAATAACCTGATCCATGAAATTGAGAACAACACTTTGAAACTCAAGATTATCCCTTGATAGATTTTAGCTATAGTTCAAGAAGGTTTGTTTGACCTTAATATTGCGGTTTTTCACTAAGGTGGATATGAATTTTTGGGTTGGGAATTTTCCATGGCTTCTAGGGTTTCCTTGATCAAGTACTTGAGAAACACCATTGGTGGCTCTAATATAGAGGTGGTGAGATACGAGTGCTGCTTCTTAAAAGAAGGGCTAATAAGGCTTTGGTCAAGATTGGGCTCTACCATGGTATATATGATTGAGAATAAAGAGCATACTAATGTAATATGGGTGGAAATAAAGTCACAATAGACAAGTAGAACATTCACACATAATAAAATGGGATGAGAAATATGAAGGAAATGGGTGTTTGAGGGATTTTAAGGCATTGAAAGATCCTTGACGTGGATCCTTTGGCATTTGTGATTAATTATAGAGTGGGGATAGGAATACCCATTAATTCACCAAATCACACAAATGTGTGAGCTTAAAATATGCCAAGATAATGGGGGTGATGTGCATTAAAATAATAGTGAGAGCTTGCAAATTATAAAAACTTATAAGCCATTATGAAGTTAATTAAGGGTTAACACGTATTAATTGGTGTCATGAAGATGGGCTTCCCAAATAAGTACAATTCAAGGCCCATTTTACCATATTTCAACACATTTAACCTCTATATTTTCATTTGATGACATATTTTCGAGTTATAATGTGTTCATTAGGAAGGTTTAGAGATAGTTGCATATTATATGCCTAATATTATTTATTTTTCCAGAATAATGAGAGAATATAGAGTAAATTATGAATGAGACAATATAGGTACTTTCTCCCTACTATAATATGGACCAATATTGGATAAAAAAATGAACATGATATTATGAAATTATTGAACATATTATGTACATCTAGTGATTGAGAAAATCTATGAATGTTTTCCATATCATTAAATGAAGATTCGTACTGTTGGGAACCAAATCCAATTTTTGAGGGATTTTGGAGGGGAAATATGCCTCCTTTCAAGGGGTATGCTTCCCCATCAATTTTTACATGTACCAATTCGAATTAGCCTCTAGGGCATGTATTTATTAGTATTCTTGTGGAGAAAACTTGTTAACTAGCAGCTCTACTTTCATTTCTAGTAGGGATGTACTTGGATTAAATCTAATAATGAAGTTTGGTGTCATTTTAAATTACTAAGGCTTGGTTTCCTTCATAGGAATTTGAGTATCCTTGGGCTTCGAAATACCAGGAGCCTCAGAGCCCTCCTGTACAATTTCCTTATCCTCTTTGCATTTCTTGTTCACTTGTATTCTTTATTATTGCATTTCCTATTTCTACACTTATTATTCATGCTTCATTTGCTATAGGTTATATTTGTTAAATGATTGAAATTAACCTAGTTTTGTAGGTAATTTATACAACTACAAGTATGATGCATCCTTAGGAAAAATTTACAAATTCATATTCATCATTAAGCTACTTGGATTGGTTTACTAGTTCACAATTTTGGAATTTCTCGAAGTATCCTATAACAAAATAGTAATAAATTTCTGCTGAATTTTAGCACATGTTATTGAGTTTATTTAGAGTTGATTTCACTTGTATTGAAACATAAAAACATCCAACTTAATAAAAAAAATTACCCCATATAATTTTCACTTTATTAGCTTAAGCATTTGGGTACTTAGATTAGCTTACTAGCTCATTGTCCTTAAATTTTTGGTTTTTAGAGTAGTTATTTTCTGCTAATTTTTAGCACTTGTTAACAAGGGTATTTTTGAATGATTCCACATGGGTTGGAGTACTAGGATATCCTACTTAATAAAAACATTTACCCCATCTCATTTTCATTTGTGATTTTCTTAGTCATTCAGTGAGAAAACTTAGAGGACAGAGTAACTAGCAATCCTGTAGCAACTTGTAACAATTTGTTTTCGAGCTCTAATTCACTCAAAATTCATGGTAGAAGTAAATTTATAGCCTACTAATGCACTAAGGCCACTTTGGTTGAGCGGAGGCTTGGTTAGGTCACCATTTAGTGCTTACAATGCTTGCTTCTTGAATGTTGATTTCTGTAGTTAATCTAGATTCTCTTTCCAAAGTTTACTTTAAGAATAGTGTGATTTCCTTCTTGCAAGAGTAATTTAGGAATTTACTTTCATGAAAATAGAATAAATTTCCTTTAATTCCATTTCCTTTATAGAAGGATATATTAGGTTTTCTTGGTTGTCATTTTTCTTTACATTTTTTTCAAATAGAATAGATTTCCCTTTTGTCATTTACTTTCTTGCAAAAGTAGAATAATTTTTCTTATTGTTATTTACCTTTTGCAACTTAGGATTGGTGATATAATTAGAATTTTTCTCAATTTAAGTTGTTTCATTTCATTCCTTCACTTGCATCAAAGGGAGTTAGACTAAGAAGAGGAAGGTGTTTTCTTCACATATAGTGTTGACCCCTCTTAAGTTTGTATGAACCTCAGGTTGATAATTTAAGTTGGTATCCTTGGGAGTTGCAACATTCTTGTTTCAATACTAGGGCTCATCACTTTTTGGTGTTGTTGCTGGGGAGGGTGTCAAAGAAAGAACTATCTTGTTATTGGAATGATTCCTTTTTTCTTTCCTGCATTGATGTTTTTTGCAAAAACAAAAATAATTGAATTAAACATCTCTCATTGCATTAACATTCAAATTCAAGTTTAAAAAAGAAATAAAAAATATTTATTCAATACCACAAACCCCCCCACCATCCACTTTTGAAGGTAGAAGAATAAGATGTGGTAGAGAAGTTATAAGGAGACATGGAGCAACTCTACTTTTTCAACCCATATCAACAAGGGTCTTATCCTCCCCAACCTTTTCAACCATATCATGGGTCTTATGCCATTCCTTCTTTTCATCCATATCAACACCAACCTCCTCAATGGGGAGATCCATATCTTTCTCAATATTTATGGTCTTATTCTCCCCAACCTTCCATTCCTCCTTTACATCCATATCAACACCAAACTCCTCAGTGGGGTGATCCATATTTCCCTCAATATCCTCAATTCCCATGTTCACACCAACCACCTTAATGGGGCAATCCATATTTCCATAAATATCCTCAGTATCATACACTCCAATCTCAAGAAACATACCATACACTTCCTCCAAATCCATCTCAAATACCCACTCCCTATCAAATACCTGCACAATCACTTCCCAACCCCAACAATAAAATACCTTAGCCCCCTTACGATGCTGAGATGATTTTTTTTCAAAAAAATCCTCTTAATCTAAATGATATTCATATTACATCAAGAAGTGTGTTTAAAAAAAAATATTCCTCTGCTGTCATTAAAGAACAACATCAAGAAGAATAATATCCAGAGGATAATAAAGAATCATGAAGCACCTTTGATGAAGAGCAACCATTAGAACCTAAGATCGAGGAATTTCTACTATGCCTTTAGGAGACTAACCAATGGAAAATATAAGATTCGAATGCCATGGAAGAAGGAGACATATAGAATGATCCATATTAGCAAGTGAGATAAGGGCATCACAACTATATTAAACTTTGGTTCCAGAAAATCATTAAGCTAGAGCACCAATATCTTCTTCAACGATGTTTGGCATCATCAAAGTCAAAGTAGTTTGTTAGGTCCCTATATTACTAGTATAGTCCCTTATTGTTGTTAGTGTAACCCCCTTATTGTTATTTTTGTACCCCTGTAACCCCCATATTGTTATTATTGTGCCCTTACATTATTATTGTTAGGTCGGCTAGGATTACATTGTGGCCCCATGGACTCCTATATATAGAAAGGAGGTTTTGTCATTTGTATCATCCAAGAATTTTTCATTTATGTAATGTATTAGAGGTTTCCCCCTCGAAGTGGCTTATTTCTAAGGCGTTAATCTCTCTTTTCTTCTATTTTTGGAGCTGGTTTCATAACATTTGGTATCAGAGCTTTGGATTCTAGGTTTTCACTGCTCCAAAAAGGTCATCGTGGAATTTTATCTATAAAATTTTTTCTACGAAGGTTCAAAAGCTGAAATTTTCATAGAAAAAGCTGAAATCCCGAGGAACATCGTGTACAAATTTCAGATCTTGGTTCGTAACATTTTCGAAGATATGATCTGTGAAAGTTAGAGTTATTTTAGGCTCTTGAATTTCACCGAAAACAAGTCATTGTGATATTTTCACTTTAAATTTTTTGCTATGAAGGTTCAGAAGTTGAAATTTTTACAGAGCGAAACCAATATCCTACAAAATTTCCTATGCAAATTTCAGATCTTGTTTCGCAATATTTTCAGAGATATGATCTATGGAAGTTAGGGTTTTTTCAGGCTCCTGAATTTCATCTCAAAGAGGTGACAATGGGAAAATCATCATAAATCTCTCTCTGAGTGTTGGATTGGAATTCTATAAAAATTGGCCATAAGTACACAGAATTTAGTTTCCTGTGTATCAATTTCAGAGCTGAAGGAGGAAACAATGAGACATGGCAGGTTGTATAAGTTTTCTCTACTGAACCAGTCCATAATTAGGTCATTATGGGAGATTGGGCATAACTTTGCCTTGAAGAATCCAAATCAGGTCAAACCTATGGAATTCGAAAGAAGATGCAAAGTGCTACTATAGGGCCGAATTTCAAATATTGAAGATCCGAAATCACAGAGATAATTCAATTTCAATATCAAGTTCCTCAAAAGCAAGAAAAATGTGTGTATTTTTTTTTTCTCAAATTGCACAAGTCTTGTTTGAAGAATCAATTTGAATTGATTCCAAGGGCATATTGTAGAATAGATATCAGTATTGGGTTCTAAAATTCCCCCTGAAAATAATTCAACACCCATTAAGCCTTCATAAGGCTCTACTATGTCTCATGAAGTTAAATAAATGCAACATGACATATCAAAATTACAAGAGCAAGTGCACCAAATTTCGCTCTCGCAAAGAGCAACAAAAAATGAAATGGATGTTTTGAAGAAAAGCATGGAAGCTAAGATGGATGGTTTGAAGAATGGTATGGAAGAAAAAATGGAATTTTTGAAGGAAGACATGGAAGAAAAAATGGAATTTTTGAAGGAAGACATGGAAGGTTTGAAGGAAGGTTTGTCAAAGTTGATACAAGGAATGATTCCTAATGGCGAAAAGATAGTAGAGGAAACTCATGATGAGAACAAAATAAATGTCAATCATGATTTCATAAACTCTAATGTTGGATTAAAGAATCACCATATTCCAAATATGGATATGAGGAAGTTTGATGGAAAGGATCCCGTAACATGGATACTACAAATGAAGCAATATTTTGATCTCAATAATGTGCAAAACACACAAAAGGTACATATTGCAACTTTACATTTAGAACAAAATACATTTGTATGGTATCGATGGATTTGATCCCATAAAAAATTTGTCACTTGGTCACTTTTTATGGAGGAAATGATATCACATTATGAGGATACAAAGAGCAACACCTTCTTTAGCCAATTGATAAATCTCAAACAAAAGGGTTCAATGGTGGAGCACATGGAGGACTTCCAAAAATTGAATATAAGGGTAACTGATATTCCATAGGAACACATGATTGATGTCTTCATAGGGACTTTAAAGGATAACATCCCTCATGAATTTTGCATTTGGGAACCTAATTCATTGGAGAAGACATTAAGGTTGGCAAGAAAAATTGAATGTAAAATGATGGCGACAAGGAAGCCTACCACTCACATCTATAAAGATGGAAGTGTTGCTACTCCTAGACTTCCACAACCTACAAGGTTGACACCACAACAATTGGAAGAAAAAAGAGAAAAAGGGCTTTGCTACAGTTGTGATAGAAAATACACTAAAGGTCATAAGTGTGTCGAGAAGAAATTATTTTACATAGATTGTGAAGAGGAAGAAGAAAATGAACAAGAAGAGGATATACACCAGGAACCAACCCTAGAAGAGGAAGAAATGAGTCCGACCATATCGTGTAATGCATTGGCAGGAATTACCACTCCTCAAAATCTCAATATAGAAGGACATATCAAGAAGAAAAAGGTAATAGTGTTGATTGATTCAGGTAGCACCCATAATTTTATTCATTGTAAGGTAGCCAAGGAATTGAATTGTTTCCTATACCCAACACCATAATGTCAAGTGATGGTTGCAAATGGAGGAACTATAAATTTCTCTGGAAAATGCCATAATATCAAGCTAGCCATGGGGGAATATGTATTGAATAGTCCAATGCTTTCCATCCCAATGGGAGGTGATAATGTTGTACTAGGAGTACAATGGTTACAATCTTTGGGGACATTAGCTTTTAATTTTCAAGAACTTTTATTGAATTTTTTTTTCAGAAGGAAAGGAAATTGAATTACGGGGTATCGCAGGGAAGTCAGGAAAAATAATAAGCTCTAATATCATGACAAAGCTTCTGAATAAAGAACAATGAGGCACAATTACACAAATATTCTCAGTAGAAGTTCCAACATCAAAATCTTCTATTTCTCCAGATCTCCAAAAATTCTTGGACAATCATTCCAAGGTGTTTGAAAATACCAAAGGACACCCACCTATTCCTGATCATGATCATGCTATTCATTTGATTCCAGGAAGTGTTCCTCCAAACATCAGGTCTTACAGATATCATTATGTCCAAAAGAGCGAAATTGAACGTATGATTGCAGAAATGTTAGAGGCTGGTATAATTGAACCTAGTCAAAGTTATTTCTCTGCTCCGGTAGTATTAGTGAAAAAGAAGGATGGATCATGGCGCATGTTTCCGGATTATAGGGAGCTCAATAAGCTCACTATTAAAGATAAATTTCCATTCTCATGATTGATGAATTATTGGATGAATTACATGGAGAAATTTATTTTACCAAGTTGGATCTTCATTCAGGATATCATCAAATTAGAATGAAGGCTGAAGATATTCCGAAAAAAACATTTCAAACTCATGAGGGTCATTATGAATTTTTGGTCATGCCTTTTGGCCTTACCAATGCACCTTCTACATTTCAAGGGTTGATGAATTCCATTTTCAAACCCTTCCTTAGAAAATTTGTGCTATTTTTTTTTTTTATGATATAATAATCTACAACAGGTCTTGGAAGGATCATGTTCAACATGTTCACAGGGTGCTTAAACTATTGGAGGAGAAACAATTATATGCAAAAACATCCAAATTTTTCTTTGGAGTACAAGAGGTGGAATATATGGGTCATATTGTATCTCACGAGGGTGTTAAGGTAGACCCTAACAAATTTAAAGCCATTAAGGAATGGAAATTCCCCACAACCGTAAAGCAGCTGCGCAGATTTCTCGTGTTAACAGGGTATTATCGCAAGTTTGTTAAGAATTATAGGAGAATAGCAGCACCTCTAACAACATTACTGAAGAAAGATGAATTTTCATGGACTCCTGAAGGAACTAAGGCCTTTGAACATCTTAAAGAGGCAATGTGCCTAGCACCAGTCTTAGCTACTCCAGACTTCACAAAAACCTTTATTGTGGAATGTGATGCCTCAGGAAATGGAATTGGTGTTGTTTTAATGCAAGAAGGAAGACCCATTTATTTTGAAAGTAGTCCAATCAAAGGAAAGTATTTAAAAAAGGCTATTTATGAGAAGGAAATGCTGGCAATACTACATGAACTAAAGAAATGGCGACCGACCTTAATAGGAAGACACTTCAAGGTAAAAAATTATCATGATAGTCTTAAACACTTTTTGGAACAAAGAATATCTTCAGAAGAGCAGAAAAAATGGGTTACAAAGATGTTGGGTTATGACTTTGAAATCATCTACAAAAAAGGGAAGCTAAATGTTGTTCCAGATGCACTCTCAAGAAAGGATGAAGAGGTGGAAGCATTGCTTTGTGCCATTTTTATTATCCAATCAGATTGGATAACCGAAGCAAGGGATGAATGGAAGAAGGACGAAGAAGTGTGGACACTCATTCAAAAGTTGCAGCAAGATCCTAGTACATTTGATACATTTAGTTGGAAAAATGATTCCTTATGGTACAAAGTTCGCTTGTATATTTGCAAGAATTCCCAACTAAAACAAAATATTCTTTTGGAATTGCACACTTCTCTTTTAGGAGGACCCTCGGGATTTTTAAAAACTTACCATAGGGTGAAGAAAGAATTTTTTTTGGATGGCCTTAAATCTGATATTCAAAATTTGTGGCGGAATGTTTGGTTTTCCAACAAAATAAAGTTGAGACAATTGAGACCTCGGGTCTTCTACAACCTTTATCCATTCCAAGTCAACGTTGGGAGGATATTTCAATGGATTTTACCACAGGTTTACCTAAGTCCGAAGGAAGGAGTGTCATCATGGTGGTAGTTGATAGAATTACCAAGTATGCACACTTTGTGCATTATCTCAACCATTTAAAGCAAGTACAGTTGCTACGGCATTTATGGAAACAATTCAAAAGCTACATGGAAACCCGAAGATTATTGTAAGTGATAGAGATCCCATTTTTACAGGAAATTTTTGGACGAAATTATTTTCTTATTTGGGTACTCAACTAGCTCATAGCTCATCTTAGCATCCTCAATCCGATGGTCAAACATAGATAGTGAATAAATGTTTGGAAGGATATCTTCGTTGTTTTGTATCTTATAATCAAGCACAATGGGTCAAGTGGTTACCTCTCGCTGAATGGTGGTATAACACTTCCTTCCATACTATAGCAAAAATGACCCCATTTATGGCACTTTATGGATATCATCCACCGTCCATCACATCTTCTTTAAGGGAAAATTATAGGGTTCAAGCAGTGGAGGATCATATCGAAAATCAACAAGAAGTTCTCCAACTCTTAAAGGATAACCTAAATTTGGCACAAAATCGAATGAAACAACAGGCATATCAACATCACAGCGAGAGAAGTTTTTATGTGGGAGAATGGGTATTTTTAAGGCTACAACCATACAAACAAATGTCCCTCAAACAAGCTAAGAAGGTTAATAAATTATCGCCAAAGTACAATGGTCCTTACAAGGTCTTGCAAAAGATTGGTACTATCGCTTACAAATTGGAGCTTCCTACTTCTTCGCGAGTGCATCCAGTTTTCCATGTTTCATGCTTAAAAAAGGTTATAGGGGAAAAAATTCCAGTTCAAACAATATTGCCAGAACTTGATGAGGAAGGAAAAACCATATTGTAACCTGAATCAGTCACGGAAACAAGAGCTCGACAACTACGAAATCGATCAATTTCAGAGTATCTCATCAAATGGAAGAACTTACCCACTGAAGATTCTACATGGCAGTATGAGAATTTTATACAGAAGCACCCAGAGCTACTCAAGCGTTGAGGACAACACTTTTTTGAAGGAGAGGAGCATGTTAGGTCCCTATATTACTAGTATAGTCCCTTATTGTTGTTAGTGTAACCCCCTTATTGTTATTGTTGTACCCCTGTAACCCCCCATTGTTGCCATTGTGCCCCAGCATACGCTATTGTTAGGTCGACAAGGATTACATTGGGGACCCATGGACTCCTATATATATAAAGGAGGTTTTTTCATTTGTATCATCCAAGAATTGTTCATTTATGTAATGTATTGGAGGTTTCCCCCTCGAAGTGGCTTATTTCTAAGGCGTTGATCTCTCTTTTCTTCTATTTTTGGAGCTGGTTCCATAACATAGTTGATCTCTCATATTATAGTATATATCAGAGCCTATCTTTCGAATTTGCATATGAATTTATTTTTCATCCTGATACATACATGGCTCCATCAAAAGTATTCATATGCTGGAAATATATTTTATTTTTTTAAAGTAGAGTAGGAAGGAAAAAAAGGAAAAAAATTAAGGAAAAGAAAAAAATCCCAGGTGAAAACCTCCTTTTAGGCGCCTAAGTTTGGCTCATTGGTTGAAAAACTCCATGAGGCGGTCAATGGGTTTAAAAAAAAAATAAAGAAAAAAAATATCCTAGGTGAAAACCTCCTTTGAGGCACCTAGGTAGACCTACTAGTTGAAAACCTAATTGAGGTAGCTAGTAGGCCTAAGAAAAAAAAAATAGGGAAAAAATAAAAGAATTAAAATGAATAAATTCTTTGGTTCGGGTATCTCTCTCTGATGAATGCAGATGCTCTCTAATCTGTGCAAACAACAACAACAAGTTAACACCGTAAGAAGAAGCTTGAGATTTCACCTTTTTTGCCAAGATTTCCAACAAGACCAAGGCCATGTCAATCCATCACCCTCATCCATTTCCAACCTTCACCCATCATTTCCAATCCTTTTCCATTCATTTTCCTCTTCTTATGTTTTCTACACAAAAGTCCTGTGTTGCTACAAGATTGCAAAAAAAACATATGGAAAAATTGGTTTTGACCATATTTCTAAAACCGTGCATCCATTGGCCGTTATGTTTAATGGGGAGATGCATTAGGATGATGATAACATGCTTACAAAATTTCAGCAAATTTGAATGCATACTTTTGAGAAATTGACCACCATAACCTACATATTTTTTTCATTTTTCTTGATATTTGTGCATCAATTAGAATATATATATATATATATATATATATATATATATATATATATATATATATATATATATATATATATATATATATATATATATTTTAAATTTATTTATGGGGAGATGCATAAGGATGATGGAAACATGCTAAAAATATTCTAGGTGAATCCAATCTATTGTTTGAGAGATATGAGTTAAACAATTCTGCTATAGGATTGTCCCAGGACTACTACAGGATTGATCCAGATTTGCTATAGGATTTTGATCAATATAGAAAGAGGGTTCATATCTTGTGTTTTTAATATAAGAACAAGAATAGGGGTCTAATACACCATAATCATCCATCCTCCACACAATTTGACCTCTTTTCCACTCAAATATCCACCTTTGTCCATAAAAAATATCCATTTTCACCCCTTCTTTCATCACTTCCACCACAACAAAGGCTTCTGGTCCTTGTTTATAAAATGATCATGAATTATGAGTGATTATGGAAGCATTATATGAAGGTTATTATGGTCATAGAGGGGTATGCGTGGTTGCTAGAGGAAGAAATACAATCTTGTAGCAGTCTGCACCAACCCTACAAGACCACAGTTGAGAGCAGTAGAATGAAGAACCAACCATCATGAGGGCGTTGGAGAGTCATTTACTTGATATTTGGAATCTATAGGGCCTTTTCAGGGTTGCTATAGGATCATTGTTCAAATTCAACAACAAAATTTGATCAAAATCTTGTAGAACCCATGTTCACAAGTTTTGATCAGTCAAACATATATAAAAAAATAATTTAAAATTTAAAACAAAGCCAATGCATGGAGAAACAAGCATGAGAAGGTGTCACCTCAAGAATTCTCTAGATCAGTCATTAATTTTGTTCAAAGGTAACATGCAGACATAAAGTGATCAACACACATGCAAAGGCTACCATGTAGGCTCATGTATGCACATTCCTAACCATTCCTTTCAAGTGCATCTTAGTTTAAAAAAATGTTATTAATGCATGAGAGAAAGGTTTTATAAATTAAGGATGGGTCAGTTGTCTTGACCACCTTTGAAAGTTAAATAAAATTATCTCATTTTTTCAATAGACATATGTGTTGAAAAATTAAAACAAAATGAAGGTGCTGACTTCAAAAGGTGGGACAACATGGTATGTGGGGGCAGCTCATACAGCACACTGAGCCAACCACCCAACCACCAATAACTTAAGTGGGCTCGAGCCTCATTTTCCACATAAAAAATATTATTTTAAGCTAAGGAGGCCCACCGCCACTGTTGAAGGACAAGCTACCCAAATTATCACTTTCATAGACCGTTATAGAGGAGCTACAAGACTTGTAGGTTGCTACTACATGATCGACATAGGGTGGCCTTCTAGTTTATTATTGGATACAATATATATTGAATATAATTATATACATATGGTTTCCTATTATGTTGGATATTGTAGATGAATTTTTTGCATTCGAGAAAAACATCGATATTCCATGTTATGCAATTTGGAACATGTACAGTTAATTTTCATCATGAACCTTTGAAATAAATAGTACAATAGATTTTTTTTAAGTGGTATTGAAGCAATTAACAAAGATCAATATATAGAAAAATCATATAAAAAACATAGTGAGGATAACACGAATGACTTTGAAAACATGAACGTAGTTGAAGGTGTCATAGAACTTGACACAAAGCTTATCAATGAAAACAAGAGATCACGACTATCATTGCATCAACTCAAAAAACATATAAGAAACAATGACATTGTCAAAACAAGTTTAGTTAGAAAACCATGCAAATGATTAAATTTTCGTATGAATATCAATCACTTGCATTCTGAAGATTTGAAAGAGATATAAAGAGGAAAACACATTTTACGTGATACTAAAATAGGTAAGTAAAATCAATATGTATAATAAACCCATAGAAAACATAATGGGCATGATGCAAATAACTTTAAAAACATCAACATAGATGAAGATACTATGGAACTTAATACAAATCCTGTCAATGGAAACAAGAGGCCACATTCATCATTGCATCAACTCAAAAATTGCATAAGAAACAATGATGTTATTGAAACAAGTCTAGTTAGAAAACTATAGAAACAACCAAAATCAACATATAATACGATATTTCCAAATAAACATAAGGAATAATTACAAATGTTCGATTATACATTTGAGATAGTGTCCAACCAATAGTATTTTAAGAAAATACAAGATGTTCTTGTTTATGATTGTGGAATATGCAATCAAACTTGATTCAAAAGATATGTCTTAGAATTTTTTTTTCCAATGTGTCCAAAAGCTAGTGTATGAGAGAAAAATGAAAAAAAGCATTAGGAAATGACAAAATTGTCAAATTTTCAGTTCCAAAGGGGTTTAGGTGTGATAGAAAAATTTCCATATTGAAAGAACTTTAAGAATTGGAAGAAAGATTAATATCTCTAAGATTACCATTTCTGCAAACATGGGAACTTGGGAAACATTTTAGAAAACCACAATTGGAATTGACTGGTAGACTAATAAATATACTTTCCGACACATACCGAATTCAAATTGCACTTCCTCGTGACATAAATGAATCTAGTACAGAGGTTGTGGAAATTAAAATATGTTTAGTGTTTAAAATCATATTTGCAGTTGGGAAAATACGTGTTCATAAATTCATGAAGGAATTTAAACGATTGTGTAAAACTCTGCTTTATAACCTAGAGAATGTCAGAATAAACGAAGACTGGAAATATTTATTTGATAAAAAAGGATGCATATGCATGTGAGAAAAATACAAAAAGTGATGATGATAATGATGACTATGATGAAGAGCCATCTATAGAAACACTATTACATGATTTAGCATTTTGTATAGTATTTATGATATTCATAATAATCAAATAAACACTTCTCTTGGTGAAGGCTATAGGCCTTTGGGCATATTTCAAGATAGATATTAAAAAGAGATGAGATTTTCGTCATTGTTTTACAAGAAAAAGTGATCAGGCAGTGTTACAAAAAAAATTACATAGCATTATATTGCTCGATGGGAATTTATGCATTGAGATCGTGATTTTTCATATCATATAATGAATTTGTTTTAAAAATTAGTGAAAATTATCCTAAGTCAATTATTCAAATGTATTTAGATTCATATAATAAAAGGACAGTTAAAAGGAAAAAATCTAATATCTAAATACGTTAGAACAAAAGAAAATTTGAAACTCATCCTGGTGTCGAACATTGGGTATATGGATCTTAGACAAACACGAACATCTCTAGACAATTTTTTGCATTTGCACAAAAACTTATTTGCAATGATCTGACAGTTGGGTCCACTTACTTTCTTTGTATTGTTTAACAGTGCCAAACATATATGGGAGCCTTTAGTAAAGGCTTTGCAACAAATAAATAGAGAAAAAAACCTCGACTCAAAATGAATTAGAGGAAGATGGTATTGATACCTCGATTAGAAATGGCGCCATTATTTGTGCACGATATTATAGTAGTAAAATTAATGCTCTATGACAATTAATTTCACATGAGTTCAAGTACTTTGGTGACAATACTAACTATTTATTTGTAACGAAATTCCAAAATTGAGGAAGCCAACATGAACAGGGAATGCTATGGATAAAAATGCTCTTATATGTGGAACAAGTACAAACATTGAAATTGAAAGTTTTGTTGACAAGTGCTTGTGCTGTGATTCAAGTAAACTACCTGCAAATATGAAAACTATTCAATATCATCGTCATACAAAAACTTGTAGGAAAGGAAAACAAATGCATTGCAAGTTCAATTTTCAAATTCCACCAATGCGAAAGATGCAAATACTTAAGCCTATGGAATTTGACAATGCAAAAACAAAATCGAATGCAAGAATGATATTTGATGCACTAGAAAATATAGAACATGATGAGACATATACATTTGATAGTTTTCTTGAAAAATTATGTATATGAAAATTTGATTACATCCATGCAATTTGATGCACTCTTAAACAAAGAACAATTCTATTGAAAAGAGAGCCAATAAATATATGGACTAATAATTTTTCTTGGCATATTCTGTTAATCTGGGGTGAAAATAATGATGCTCAATTTGTACTTGAATCATATGCGACAATGAATTATTGTATTTCATATATGACAAATCTAGATAAAACAATCGCGTCGATGTTTAAACATATGCAAAATGAATGTCAAAAAACCGATGGTGATATCATAGAAATAATTGCAAGACTTGGAAAATATTTATTGAACTTAAAACAAATGTTTGCACAAAAAGATGTATATATAGTGTTTTCATTGCTAATGAAGATTAGTTCAAGGAAATGTATATTTATTAATACTTCAGCAATATATGATCAAACATTTTTACTAAAAAGACCAAAAGAACTAGAGCCTTGAAAAGATGATTTAGAAAACATAGCATATTTATTAATTATCGACCGCTATGTACAATGAATAGAAAACATTGAACATGTATGCTTAATGGAATGTGCATAATGCTATACACTACAAGGAAATAATAGAGGAGGCGTTGCGAGACCATATGTTATAAGATACGTAAAGAATAATAAACATATTAATCCTGATAACTATTGCAAAGAGAAATTAATGTTATATGTCCCATATCATATTGATGAGAACAATTTTAAAGAACAATATTAGAATTGGGAAAATGCATATATATTATTTAAAGAAATCATAAAATGCAATGAAAGAAAGTTCACGAATGAAACAATAACAACGTGGAATGATATTGACATCATATCAACTCAACTTGAAAACATAGAGAGCGAATTGTTTGAAAGAGATATACCTACATATGAAGAAATATATAACGAAAAACATTATCAAGAATACGATATCGAATTTGATTTTCAATATTTGCAAAAGGCTAGAAATGCAAAATCAATAATTGAGAGACCTTTACCAAGTTGTAAAACAACGACACATATTGAAAGAAACATAATTCTATAATATCATGAGAATTCTCATCCCAAAACAAAGAAAAGTAGTGAAATAAATAGTGATTGAAAAAAAATCCAAATAAACCATTGTACATACTTGTAATAGGTGGTGTGAGTGTTGGAAAAACATTTACCGTTATGGCATTACTCCAATCTCTAATTCACATGTACAACAACATATTGGAATATGACCCAACTCAAATAAAAGAAATTGTAACAACATATATATGTAAGGCAACAATCAATGTGGGTGGTATAACGTTGCATTCTGCATTTCATTTACTATTTCAAAAATTATAATATCTTTCTCTTAAAGGTGAAAATTTAGACATATTCGCAAAAAATTGCAAACAACTTCATGTTATGATTATTGATGAGGTGTATTTGAAAGGTGAAACATTATTATACCAAGTTTACAAATGTTTACGGGAAATAAAGCTTACTCCATTGGCTAATTTTGGAAATGCTGGTGTAATATTTTCAGGTGACTTATTCCAAGTGCAATTGATCAAAGATTCTCTAATTTTTTAGCAAAGGAAAAAACAACATGCGATTTCGAGAAGGAAAATGTAAAATGCTATGAATTACATAACACAATGCATCAGAAAGACAACAAATTCATTTAAATCCTTAACGTAATACAATTGAATCAACATTCTGATGAAGAAATAGAATATATAAACAAGAAGTGCTATAGAATTTCCCCATTAGGTCAATTGTTTCCATATCTATTTTAAAGGAACAAGGATGTACAAAATCATAGTGAGAAAATGTCGTTACATTTAAAGTAAGATATGATAGTCCTTGATGTGATTGATGAGTATGACAATGAAGAAATAGGTCATGCAGCATATGAGAAAACAATGATATTACCATCAATAATCCTTATCAAATCAAATTTTCTTGTTTATCTATATGTAGGAAACTATAATACAAAATATGGCCTTGTTAATGGCATGGATGGAATATGCAAAAAATATACAAAAAATAGGAAACATGTTGATTTATTATGGATAGATTTTGTAAATATAGATATTGGTAAATTGCAAAGAAGCAAGCATCATGAACTATATGATGAAAAAATTTCATCGAATTAGACTCCAATATTACATGTTACAAAACCATTGACATGTCATAGAAAGAGCTTTAAAACTATAGTGTGGAAATGTTTTCCTATAAATTTAACTTGTGTTAGAACAATTCATCGATCACAAGGTTTAACGTTGAATGGACTTGAATTTGATATGTGTGGTATATCAACACATGCACTATTTTACATAGCATTTTCATGTGTTAGAACCATGGAATAATTGTATCTTGTTATGAAACCAACACAAAATAACTTTTGTGTGAAAAAGAAAATATTGGAAGAAACAAAACACTTAAGAACTGAAGTGTCATGGAATTCAGAAAACTTATACAAGCTAAAAGAAAATGTAAATAATTTAATTATTGCAACTTTGAATACACGAAGTCTACATGCTCATGTAAATGATAGTGTGTGTGATGAAGATCTAATTATTCTCTATATCCGGGAAACACATCTAAAATTTCCATTGTCAAATAATGAATTTTTCAAATTCAATTTCATTGTATCAAATTGCCTTCATGGTGTACTTACTTGCATGCAAGAAAACATAGAAATCTTATAAAAAAAATGTTTGCAATAACATAATCAAATTTTTTTTTTAGAATTATTCTTCCTATTGTAGATCGTCTTTCACTATGTTCAAAATGCGAAAGAAAAAATCATATATCTCAAAAGCAAAAAAAATTCCCATATAGAAAAATCAAAATTATTTGGATGGTGGCTTATTTTGAATAAATGGGATTAATGTCAGACTGAAGGTTGTGCAGGATTAAATAATAATTTATGTCATTAGTGGGACCTGGTGGAAAAAATAAAAGGTTAAAAATTAGGCAAGTTTTAAGTGCGATGTCGTCGGTGCCATCGGGCTTCCCCCACCGGAGAAATCTAACAACACAAACAACATGAAGTTTATCGACGTTGGTACCCCCGTAGATAGTTGGGTGGTAAAAAAAAAATTCTACAATCAATGGTCATGATCGTATATGTCATCACTAGCCATTGGGATCTCTTACCATTGCAGGTGCCCTCGTGGGTGGTAAGTGGATTTCATTGGATTCGACAACAAGCGAGTGTTTTTTAACATGTGAGCGACATTAATACCATGTCACTCGACACCCCATGGTATCTCAATCTCCATGTCATCATCCCCATGTAATTAGTATGATATCATGCCATACATATGTCCCTTTCACGTTAAATTTCATTTTTTCCCTTGTTTTTCCCCATTTACCCATAAAAACCCATTTTTATGCTTGTAATTTGTTTATTTTCTAATGGTGTTGGAGTGTACCAAAGTACATTTGCGTCTGCCAACTTGTTAATTTCAAAGTCCAACGTCAGCTTAAGGTCACCAGATATTTATCCACCTTATACACTTGTTCGATTGTTCAAAAATGTCGAAAAGTCTCTATGATGGGTTCTGCAACCCACATTCCTCTTATTGACACTGAAAGGGAAATTTTTGACCCTATATGCACTCTAAACTTGATGGAACCATGTCAAAGCATTCTCATTGGTCAAATAGATTCCCGTGTGTATTCTAGAGTTTTAAAGTTAGGATTATTTTCTATAATTGTCCCTCAAACATTTTCCTTCCGAGAATTTATCACTTGGATGACTTCTTCTCATTATCCCCATAAATGTTTTGTGATGAATTCATCGGGGGAGAATATTTTCCAAGTTTCTTCCTTGTTAATTCACCAGGCCATTGATTTTCCACACTCAAAGCATTATACTTCTTTTTCTGAGGAAACCCTAGTATCCAGTTTCCAAAACTTGTTTGGAGAAGATTATTCCAAATTGTCTTTCCATCTTATGCTAGTTGGACACACTTTATCTCTAGAAGTAACCGTGTTTCCCCTAGATAGTTTTGTTGAATATGTTCAACCAATATTGCAAGTAATTTCTAGGGTTTTGGGGAAAGAAAATACTTCTATTATTGATCGTGCAGTTAGAGGAATGTTTGATTTAGTCATGAAACTTGAAGTGACTCTATATATACCAAGTTTTTAGGAGGGTTTAGTGAATTATCAATTGTCAAACCTAAATATTACTGGTTGCTTCAGATTCCCATCTCTACTGGTTTACTTTTTATTCTATTTCCGTGTAGAAATATTCATGCATTTGGGCTTGAACATAATGGATTCACATAAAAGAAAACAATCAATGGTGAACTGGACTGAAACTGTATGGAGCCACCCTATCTATGAGGGTTTTCCATATTTCATTGCCTCTTTTATGTTAGTTGTCTATTCTATCATAAATAACTATGTTCCACCATGCCTCTTGCCAAAATCCCCATCCTTTTTACAACTCAGAAAATATATCAAAGTAGGAGACTGGTATCAGTTTGAAGATTAAGTTGAAATTGGATTGTATGAAGCAGAGGTTTCCCCTTATAGACTGCCATATTTTGTACCAATGATACTATTTGAATTGGAGATCATTAGAACAATTTTGAATGTAGATCAAATTCATTTTGTACTAGCAAAGAAGGGGTATTTGTGCAAGTTTCCCAAAACGGTTGGGCATTTTATTGTAAACAATAGACATGCTATGGAGGAAGTTGATAAAATGCTTCAAGACATGTACTTTCAGCAAAGGAGAAAAATGGTCCTATGACCCTCATCAAATTATTTCAAGAAGAAGGGTGGATAATTTTTATGCTCCATACATTCATGAATCAAGATCTGAGATAGAAAAAATGGATAATGGTTGTCAAATTGAATCCCAGAAGGGGATGGAGGTTGAAACTACCCACCCTACAGAGAAAGGATTTAAGAGAGGGGTTGAAGAGGTCATTGATTTAGATGAAGAAACCAGTCATAGTTCCAAGAAATAAAAATTACATGGAAAAGGAAAGGAATATGAGCTCGTGGTAGAAAGTTCTTCTTCTTTAGTTTTTTTTCAATTACAATTAGGAGAGATGAGATGCACACCTTCTTCTCCTATTCCCGAAGGTGATGAATAGGGCTATATTACTTCCTTGAAGGAGTCATATGAATAGGTTGGAGAGAATAATAAAAATATTATGGAGAATGTAAATTTTCAGCTTGAAGCCCAATCAATATCAAAGTATCATACCAAATTAATTTCAGCCATGGATTTAGAAAGAAATCAACTCAGACTCTCTTTGTCTCATCCTTCTTCTTTGATAGTTTCTTCTTTAACATGATTCAAAACTATAAACTTAACTATGGATGCAAGAGATATTTCATTTCTTGACAAAATCAATATGCACATGAAAATTGGGGAACTTATTTACATTGATTTAAGCAAGGCATCATTGGAAGCAAATAAAGAAAAATATTTACTGGGGAAGGTGATAAATCAATTAAAATTAGAAAAATCCAATTCTTGAGCTTTGAACACCCAAAATGAGGACATCAAGAAGTTAATTTGGCAAGCTTGGAGTAAACCCGGAAGATAAATTTGTTTTTCAAAAACTTTTACGGGGTAAAGAATCATAGATCCAAGTATTTAGGAAGAAGTTGAAGCTACCAACAGTTGAACATGTTATGGCTCCAGAAGTGGCTCAAGTTGAAAAAGAGAAGGATCTCATAACTTAGGAATTACTTGAAAAGAATAAGGAAGTGGCCACTTTGAGAGAATTGAATGCAAGCTTGAAGCATAAAATAAATACTCAAGTGTACACAATTTTTGTGCAAATAGATTTTGAAGACCCTGCTGATAAACTTACCATGGTCATGATAGAATTAAAGATTTCATAGGATGAAATGAATAAAATTAAGAAGAATATGGATGACACCAAATAGCATTTGAATATTAAAGAGAGACAACTGAATATGGAAAATTAAAGTGCATCATAGCATCAGAAGAACTACCAGACAACATGTGATGAGATCAAAGGACTGAAGGAGAATATAAAAGGCAATATGTCTCTGATACATGCCATAGAGATAATTTGGAGTTGAATTATTCAACATGTTAAATTAATTTGGAATTAAATGTCGATTATGGTAGAGGAGAAATCCATTGTCAGAGATTTGGAAGCAATCATTGCTTTTAGTAAACAAAAATCCCGGCGAAGTGCCTAGTTAGTGAAGAAAATGATTGATTTTTTAAATTCTAAATCATCTCAAGAATTAAGAACTATGGAGATTGAAGCCAAAACAACTCTTGTTATGGAAATAAATAAAATGGTACAAAATAATCTCTATAGAAATAAATACAGAGGCAAAGTTGGGAGATATCAAGGAATGTGTTTTGAAATTTAATACATACTTTGAAAAAAGGATCAGGGCAAGATTTCTCTCATGTTGGGATCAACAAGGTAATATTATCCCCTGGGAGACATATGAGACACTGTTGGTAGAGGAAAAAATTAAGATTTATTCTTCACATGAGAAAACAACAATATTGAAGGGCTCTAATATTTTGAATTATTTGCAAAGATATTTCCAGTTGCTATGGTTGGTCAAAAAACTCTTCACAGAGAAACCAATATATAGCTAAATTACCAACTTCAATATGGCCCATTTCATGTTTATCAAGTGCCCAAGTTCATATTTATCAATATGGAAAAAGTGTAGAGCATTGATGTCACCAAGTGAAGCAACTGAACCTGGACCTTCTACAAGTGAGCCTGCTAAAAAATCACAAGTCACCCAATAAAAATCAGGCACATAGTAACATTCATAAAATATTTTAAAGGATATTTTATATTTTAATTTTGGGTTGATATGTTTTAATTTTTTAAGTTTAAGTCCTCAGAAGGACTGAATAAGGCTTAAAGTAGTTTCTAAATTAGTTTAAACAATTTATGGTTGTTAACAATTTTTATAACTTTCATCTTTGTAAGATCATTACAAAAATACTTTGAAGAACCATTTTTGGGGTTCCGAATTTTGAATTCAAAGAAAAAAAGTTGCTGTGTAATATGTTAGCTTTTCATGATTTTAATAAAATATTTCAGGATGATTCCAAATTGATTTTTGGATATCATATGTGTTTCCTGCTATTGTAATTCATTTACTGTTTCTTCTTCTTTTGGAAATTTGTTATGAAGTTGTTGGTTATTTTTATAATGTAGATTTACTTTGCTCATAGTACGTGTAAATTTTAATCAAATAACCTTAAAACCGTGCTCCATTTTTCCACACATTCATTTATCTGTATTAGAAAACTTGAAGGTTTGATGAAAGTTTGCAAGTGAAATTTTATGTCTTTTGTGAAACTAGTGAAGTTGCATTAACACATAAATTATGTATTTAAACTCATTTTTTCAACATAAAACAAAAACAAAATACAAGAAAGCGATGAAGGAGTTCACCCCTCCTGGGCTACATCTCATGGTCCAGCTTCCAGTATTGGGCATCTTTCATTATGTGCTCAAAATATGTGTTTAAATGGATTTGGACTGCTTAGAATGCAAAAAATATTGTCTCCAATGGCTTCAAAAATAGTCAAAAACCCCTAGCTGGGCTCTTTCTACATTCAAAAAGGTCAATACATGACTAATTTATGCTCTGGTGTAATTGATAACTGTGCTCTAATTCACACCCATCTGCAAAGCATCCTACATTTTTTTCCAATTTCAGCAACGTCGAGCGACAAATTCACCCCGCGCTGGCAAGATTCGTGTCGGTTCGGGTGCAAATTGTCGAATGGTTTAATTTCCCATTGACCCCATGATCCGATCAAAATGGGCCAAGTGGCACGTTCGGTGCTCTTGATTTCAGGAAGGTTCAAAAATACCGCCAACTGTTTGACTGTGCCTGCGAACCATGGTTGGTGGTAGAACTATGGTTAGGTTTGAAACTCTGTGCCAGCATAACCTTAACCCCGAGCTCCATTACCATTGGTTGAGTTACAACTCGCCGGTTCCAGCTCCTGTTGAACTATGGTAATGATATGTAGTTCCATCGGGGTTTCGTACCCAGTTTCCACTGTGGTAAGGTATATTTGATTGTGGTTTGGGGCCGAGATTAACCCTACACCCTCAGCACCTACCTGCGGTCTCGTGGGTTGGGTGGACCGAGGCCCAGGGATTAAGCTCGACCCCGACCCCTGACATGAAAAATATGAAACTTTATATAGAAGTAACTGCCTACAGGGGTTAAGAAACACTCGTGGCAGAGCGATAATATTCGACGTTGCTAGTCGGTAGGTCACATGTTAGATTCACATGGAGGTCAGTTTGACCGAAAAATATTTTTAATACACCATCAAGAGGCCATGTGGCAGCCAACAATTTTCCCACCTGGCTCTCCACCATTGGGCAACCTTCAACCAATCAAAAACCACCATTCAAAAACTAACCAATAGAAGACACTTGGTGCACAACCATTGTTCCTGAAAAATATAATCAACTTGCCTAGTGACCTGCCTAGTCAGCATACAGACTGCTGACTATGCGTACCTGCAACCCAAATTTAAAATTTTAGTTATTTAGGAAAATGGTCTGAACATGATATCAGGAGCATACGATATTGTTTTCGAGCGATTCGAGTTGTCTTGGATTCAGGGTGATGAGATATTCGTTTTAGATTCAGTTTTGAGCACTTTTGAATAATTTGAATTTTGAGCATTTTACTGATCCACTGGAAGCTTTTGGAGCTCCAAAATATCATTTCCAGTCAAAAAAAATATGAGGGTACAACTCCCTCACCCTTCCAATCTCAATCCATTTGGATTTTCCCCTTTGATCCCCACATGAAGGTATTCCATGTTCCCTCATTTTGAAGTCCTTGTTTTCCTGTCAAGGATGGTGTGTTGCTGCAATTCTTCAAGATATTCATGAGAGAAATATTTTGAAGGAGTTTGAAAATTTTCTCCTTGATCTTCAATCAAGGGAGGCTCATACAATCTCAAATTCTCAACATTAACAACTTCATAAGTTTTCATATATGAAGGAAAATGCAACTTGAAGGAATTATTACCAATCTTTTCCAGAATCCTGAATGGAAAATATCGAATTGGTTTCAATTTTTCACCTTCTCCTTGGAGTCTTTATTTGCTAATATGAAGCCAAAATTCATCTCCAACTTGGAAACTATGATCCACATGATGTTTATTTTGTCTAATATTGTACTTGACTTGGTTCTTTTCCAATTGTTCTTGAACTATTTGATGTACCAATTGAACTTGTTCAATGAATATTTTGGCCTTATCTATGTCACTATGTCCATAAATAGCATAATATTTCCCAAAGATAAAATATAAAGGACATTTGGGCAATCATCCTAAGCATGCCTCAAATGGATATGTTTGAGTCGATGAATGCTTGGCCCAGTTGTAAGCATGCTAAATACAGTGCAAATGTTCATCCCACAACTTAGGATTCTTGCTCCAATAACCATGAAAAAGATGTGTTACCATTCTGTTGACCACCTCTGTTTGGCCATCTATTTGCAGATGGAATGATGAGCTCTTTTTCAATTTGGTGTCCATGAGTCCTCAAAATCTTAACCAAAATTTCCCGACAAAGCGAGAATCTCGATCATTAACAATGGATGTGGGAAACCCAAAATGTACCCATACATTTTGAAAGAACAACTATGCAATCTCTTCAGGTGTAAATTTCTTTTGCCAAGGCATCAAAATACACATTTTACTGAACCTATCCACAAATACATAAATATAATCACGACCTCTCCTAGACATAGGTAGAACTCCTACAATTTCCATAGATACAATTTCCCATGGACGGGAAGGTATTGGAAGTGATGTATACAATACCAACTTTCTATTGCTAGGCTTAACAACACATAAAGAACATCCTCTTAAAAATCATGACACTTTCAAGCATACAAGGCCAGTAACAATACCTATGTAATTGTTCCACTGTTCTACCTACACGGAAATGACCAAAAATAAGAGAAGTATGCAGTTCCCTTATGACGTTGACTCTCTCTCCCTGTGGAATACATAGCTTTCCAAGATGATACAACAAGTTATCATGCACATGATAATCCAATTCCTCTACTTGGTTAGATTGACACAAAGCACATATACATCCTTAAAATAATTATCTAAAGAATATTTATCAACATAGTTCTCATGCAAGACATAATTATGCTTAAGAATAATGGATGCACTAACAATTGGTATAGAAATCATATCAACAAACTTGTTATAGATGCCTTTCTTATACCTTATCACCAAGTGGAATTGTTGAAGAGAACCCATCCATATGAAGTGCCTCACTTGCTGTAACTTTTTTTGTGATTGCAAATATTGCAATGACCATTGATGATTGGTGTGGATGGTTGTTTCCTTACCCATCAAATAATGTTTCCACTATTTCACACTTTTCACCAATGCATACAATTCCTTGTCATATGTAGGATAGTTAATCATTGCACCATTAAAAGTTTCAGAATGAAAACATATGGGCTTACCATGTTGCATCAAGACTGCACCCATGGCATAGTCACTTGCACCAGTTTGTATCTCAAATGTTTGTCAAGTTTGGAAGTGCAAGTACAAGTGCTAAACTGATTATCTCCTTCAATGCATCAAATGATTTTTGTTGTTTTCATCCCCACTGAAAAACCTACTTCACACTTTTCAATGCATGCAATGGAGCTACAGTGGAAGAAATTTAGAAATAAAATTTCTCCAATATTGGGCTACTCCCAAGAAACTTATAAACTCTATCACAGTCTTGGGTTTTGGCCAATTCAAAATGACTTAGACCTTTGAGGGACCTATTTTCAACTCACCCCCTCCAATAATATGACCCAAGTAGACTAAATAAGTTTTCCCAAATTCACATTTCGACATATTTAAAAACAAATTTTCCTTCTTTAAGACATATAACACTTGCTTGACATTTATGATATGTTCTTCATGGGACTTTCTGAAAATCAATATGTCATCTAAGTAGATTATCAAAAAATCATCTAGAAAATGCCTTAAAACATCATTCATTATTTGCATGAATGTAGCAGGAACATTACAAATCCCAAAGGGCATAACCAACCATTCAAACAAATCTTTTTTTGTTTTGAATGTTTTATTCCATATGTCTCCTTCAGCAATACTAATATGATGATGGCCACTCCTCAAGTCAAACTTTGTGAAATAAAGAACATATTTTAATTGATCATGTAAATCACCAATTCGAGGAAGAGGGTACCATTTCTTTACCATAATCTTGTTTAATGCATGAAAGTCCACACACATGCACCATGTACCATCCTTCCTTGGCACTAAAACAATATGTGAACCACATGGTGATGTGCTTGGTCTGATGATCCCTTTATTTAGCAACTCTTGGATTTGTTTCTTAATTTTTGCATTTTCCATCACTGACATCATGTACATGCCAATGTTAGGAAGAGGAAAATCTTGCTGCAATTGGATTTCATGTTGAATTCATATTTTAGGAGGAAATCCCTTAGGCTGCCAAAACTTCTCATCATATTGGTTAACAACCTCAACGAAATCAGATTTTAACTTTGTATCACATCCTTGAAAGGATTCATTCTCTACATCATTCTTCGGTTTTATCATCAAAAGTATAAAATTCTTGCTAGAATTAGCAAGCCCCTTCATTTGTCCAACATTCACAAGTGAAATATTTAGTTTCTTGTGATGGGCTCTAATAATGTACTCAATACCATCTTTAAACAAATGATACTTGTTTTCATGGTGCTGAAATATAGCTTTCCCGTCATAAAGATATGGGCTTCCCAAAACAAAACCACATATATGTAATGGAACTACATCAAGTTCTAACTCATCAATGAAGTTTGAAGTAATGCGAATTTCAATTTTCACTTTCTAGTTACTTGCAAATTTTCATTGTCACACACCGAACCTAAAGGATAAAATTAGGATGAAGAATGGTTTCCAAATTTAATTTCTTGACAATGTTTTCAGAAATGAGGTTTTCTTGTGAGTCACTATCAAATAGAGTGTCTATTTTGTTATGTTTCGAGATAACTCTAATATGGAAAATATCTATTATTTCCTTTACATTTTGAGTTCTATTGAGGTTATTTGAAGACCTAGTACTTGCAATGGAGTTCTTACCTTTCAATCCCATCGTTGTGATCTTTGTTTCATCTCTCGAATCAGATCCTAAATCATGTTGTGTAGTTGTAGCTATCTTTTATTTTCCTTTGTTGTTATAATTTTTGTGTCCCATTTCAGAATGAGTTTCCAACAATGGTATTCATCGTGGCCTTATTTTGAAAAAAGTTTTTATGTGAGTTTTTCTCCCTCTTTCTTGATGGAATAATTCTTCTTCCCTTTTCCTTTGTCTCCACCCTTGAATGGATTTTTTCTACCCTCTTGTGGAAAAAGTTTCCCTCTTGATTCCAGATGTGTTGCTTGTACACAAACCTCAGTTAAAAATGAGAATTGTGTGTCTCAAGTAGCTATGTAAACCTCCAATGTATTTGAGTAAAGTTTCTTGAGAAGATAAATCTACACCCAAAATAAATTCTCTCCTTCTAAACTCTTGGGTATAACTTTGCACACTTTGACCCTTTAATTTCCTAAAGTTTTTCCAATCCATGATAGATTTTTTCATGCATGATAAAGGATAAAACTATCTTCTTAATTCAGCCACAAAATAATTCCAAGAAGTTATGATCTTATCTCTTTTCTTCAGATCCTCTTGATTTTTGGCTTCCCACCAAATGAGTGTTTCACTTTCCAACCTTAATGAAGCAAGTTGAATATTGGCATCATCATCTTTGATCCTTTGTATCCTTCCATACACTTCAAGATGAATAACCCAATTATCTAATTTCTCATCATTTACCTCTCCATTATACATAGGCAGTTCAAGCTTTATGCAAAGTTTTAAAAATTGATTTTTACCACGTCCCTTTGGAGAGTGTGGAGGTGTATGTGAAGGGGTGGATGTAGAATATGATGGTGGTGAATATTAAGGTGAGGAAAAAGGTGGAGGTAGAGGTGGTTTATCACCATTTCCTCCATTCCCTTTTGGAGGCTTGTCTCTTTTTCCTCCATTTCCCTTTGGAGGATTTGAGCTCTCACCTTGCAACCTTGAGTTCCTTTCCTCATAAAGAACTTTCACCATCTCAGCCATGTCAAAGAATGGTTTCCTAAAATCCTTATCATCCTCAGTGATATTTTCAGATTTCCCTTCATGTGCCATGATGGGTGAGGCCTTTGGTGACACTTGAGGTGAAAGTGGTGGTGGAGATTATGGAAAATGTGTTCTCCTTGAACTAGCTTGAGGACTTGCTACCACAAGCTTTCCTTCTCCTCTTTGGATCTTCAACCTTGTAAGCATTAGAAAACAATTGCAACATAATTAAACCCTCAATAAAACCAAACAACCAAAGCTCTGATACCAAACTGATATGTATTAGAAAACTTGAAGGTTTGATGACAATTTGCAAGTGAAATTTTATGTCTTTTGTGCTATTAGTGAAGTTGCATTAACACATGAATTATGTATTTAAACTTAGTTTTGAAACATAAACAGAGATAATAATACCATAATGGAAACACAAGACAACAAAATGATGAACGAGTTCACCCCTCCTGGGCTACATCTCCTGTTCCAACTTCCAATGTTGGGCCTCTTTCATTATGTGCTCAAAATATGTGTTTACATGGATCTGCAGTGCTCAAAATGAACAAATATTATCTCCAATGGCTCCAAAACAATAAAAAACTCCTAGATGGGATATTTTTGCACTCATAAAGGTAAAAAAATGACTGAGTTATGCTCTAGCATATTTTCCTGCTAAGTGTGCTACAATTTGCACCCACCTGCAAAGCATCCTACAATTTCCGCCAATTTCAACAATGTGGAGCGATAAATTCACGCCAAATTGGGTGCAAATTGTTGAATGGTTTAATTTCCCAGTGACCCCATGAGCCGATCAAAATGGGCCAAGTGGCGCGTTTTGTCCTATTGATTTCAAGCAGGTTCAAAAATCCCACCAGCCATTTGACTGCACTTGTGAAACATGGTTGGTGGTAAAACTGTGGTTATGTTTGAAACTTTGCACCAAAATAACCTTAACCCCGAGCTCCATTACCATTGGTTGAGTTTTGTTATGGTTGGGTTAGAACCCTCCAGTTCCAACTCCCGTTGAATTGTGGTAATGACCTGTGGTTCTGCCGGGGTTTCATACCTAGTCTCCACTATGGTATGGTATATTTGATCGTGGTTTGGGACCGGGGTTAACCACGCACCCTCGGCGTCCACCTACAGTCTCGTGGGTTGGGTGGATTAGGGGCCAAGGGTTCACCCCGACCCTGACCCTCAACATGGAAACTTTGAAACTTTATATAGAAGTCGTCACCTATAAGGGTTAAGAAACACCCATGGCAGAATAGTAAGACTCTATGCTTCCAGTAGTAGGTCGCCCATTCAATTTGAATGGAGGTCAGTTTGACCCATAATTTTTTTTAATACACCATCAGGAGGCCACATGGAAAACAACAATTGGAACACATGGTTCTCCACCGTTGGTCGAGCTTCAACCAATAAAAAACCACCATTGACGAACCAACCAAATGAAGACACTTGTTGCACCACCATTGGTCGTGAAAAATATAATTAACCTACCCAATCACCTGCCTAGCCAGCGTACAGACTACTGACTGTGCGTATTTGTAACACAACTTTAAAATTTTAATTATTTAATAAAATGGCCAGAACATGATATTAGAAGCATACAACATCGGTTTTGAGTGATTCAAGTTGCGTTGGATACAGGGTGACGAGATCTTCATTTTGGAACTAGTTTCAAGAACTTTTGAACACTTTGAACTTTAAGCGTTTTACTGATCCACTAGATCATACATACATTCTTTAAGTCTCTTGTGCATTCTAGTAATGTTTATAAAAGATTCCTTAGTTAAAACCTTTTGTTTTGAACCTCCCACTTTTATAGCTCTCACCCTCATACAACTTTCAATTTATTTTCATAGTTAGTGAGGCCATCCTAAGAAGTATTAATATTTCAAGAAGTCTTCCTATGCATTATGAGTGAAAATCATTTCGGAATAATCATAATGGGACAACAAGAAATATTTATTATCTTTTTTGATAGATGTCATACGCGTTGACCTCTCCTCAACTAGAGGTTGTCTCTAGGGTAACAACACTTCCAATGTCGAATATGCATAATAAATGTATATGTTTCACCACTTGTATGTGTTTCAACAATCATTGAAGCAATAGCAATATCAAAGGCACAATTCACACCTAGTTATTATATTTTTATACTTATTGGATATTTCATATTGAAATAAATTTAAATAGAAAATCAAGTAAACAATTATTAGAGTACATGCACTCTGAATAATTACAAGAACTAACGAAATTTTTTATTTCTTGGAATAAGAAAATTATTGATCACATTTGGAAAATTTTTCCTGTTCAACAATGCCATCTTCATATCTCACATTCATACTGGAGTGATCATGATGCGTTCATTTTTTACTAAACTTTGTGTGATTCTAATCCTACATAAGTTATGCATTTTGTTTTGATGTAGTAAACTTCACTGACAATTATAAATGTAATACAATATTTTTAAATCTTTAAGCAATTTTTTTCCTCAATGTTTGATAATTCAGATTTATTAATTGTACTATCACAACTTAAGCTAATTTATGGTTTCAAAAGCGCAAAAGATGTGAAATATACACAAGTGTTGTGCGGAATATGCAAAAGTGTTGCTATCATTTTTGCATCTTCCTTCCTCCATATATATTTTCCACTTCACAAATTTTCTTCACATGTGTAACATTTTTTCCATACATTCATGAAATTTTTTTAATTAATTTTTCAACTAAATTTTATTTAGGGGTAACTTTTCTTGAGAAAATCAATAACATATGACATATTTACAAATAAAGACAAGATATCGTTAACAAATAAGAGATCGAATCAATTTGCAATGATTGGCCAAATATGCATGCATCTCCGAACATTTTCAAATCGCGTGTCAGGTTATTCATAAATAAAATTTTAAAATGACATAGTTGTGGGGACCAACCAAGTGATCAAATCGTTTTATAGTAGAGATAATTGAGCACGTCTTTTAGAATGAGAATTATTTTTGACATAATGTAAGATAATTGTCATCATCACAAAGAATTCATATTAAGGTAGAAGCAACAAGCATAATAAATGGAAAATATGGTTTTAGAATTTCGATATTTATTTGAACTATTTACTGTAAAAATTAGCTTTGGTATATTTAATTTCCATTTATTGAAATTTTCTTGCGTAAAATATTTCACACTTGCAATAATAACATTTGATTTCACACTTGCAGTAGTAAAAATTGATGATTATATAGGGAAAAAAATTGTGTAGTTAACTGACATTGAGAACATTATTGTTTGAGAGAGTGTTCTTAGGTACAAAACATAAATGGATAAGAGAGGAAGCAAAGAAGCTATGTGCATGGATACAATTAACTCACTTGCTCGTATTGATGATAAATTTCACTGGTCAATTGTGTATGAGAGGTATGTGAATATGCCAATAAAAGAGAAGGACAATAACAAGAATTTGACTAGTGGATGCGAATGCTTCATGTGTTCCATAATTTTTTTTATTTCATAACAATTTTTCAATTATGCATAAACAATTTTGATTCAAGAAAAAGAACAATTGTGCTACTAGTGAAAATGATTACTTTGAATCCAAATGCATTCAAATGGATATTCAAGATACCAAAACCTAATATGCGTTTAAAATTGTTGCAAGCAAATAGTTTCCCCAAGTCAGAGGCAAGCACGAATAACATTATTGTAGAATTCATTTCACCAAATTCTCAGGTTCCTTATAACCTTTTTGTTCTAGATATTTCTTTGTTTAAAAAACCCTTTAGGGGCTTTTCCTGGCTCTATACCCGCGTGATGGGCCAAAAAATTACAACAAATGTTCTAAAATTCATTCTCTATATGATTTACCACACATACGAAAAATATCGTATATTTGACTAGGCTGATACCATTTCTAATGAATTATATTTTCTGTTAATCAATTTGTCCAAGACCAATATATTTTTCATGATGGTGTATCTGATAAAAACTTTAATTTCCATCCATGTCTTTCATGGCTTACTGTATAATCCTAAATTGAATGTAAATTAAGAACCAATGCAGTTCTGAATTCCTATTGTGGAATAAAAATGCTTCTTTAAACTTTGTCTAATTCAATATGTCTTTGTAAAGCAAGTCAATTGCATGAAAAATGGACAAGAGCCTCATCGAATATATGCACAAGCCTATGTTTTCCTATGGGGAAACAGTATGCATGAATAAAGATGAAGTAATAACCTAATTCGAATTTAAGGATTTGAAGGTAAGTCGTCATTGTTGCCAAAATTTGTTAGCCAATAGGAAGCAAAAAACCCGAGACTAAAAACAAGAATAAAAACACTAGAGGATGCTCCAAATCCGGGTCCTTTTTTGATGACTCCATTAGAAATATGGACACGACAGTTGGAAATTTTTATGCATGACACATAACATAGATTTTATAAACCCTTCCATCTCATTAATGTGGTGAAAACATATATTATCAGTAATATATGCGAAATATTGAAAATTATTGAACATGCATGACAAGCAACTTTGATTTGCAACATTTAGTGCAAAGAACTAAGTCATTTTTCGAGTGCATTGAATGTGATATCATATGAGACATGTATTTCATAAATAATGACTTGCGTGCTTTTAGGAAAAATCTTGATTTAATTTATGATATGGATAAAAAAATCACGAATTTTCAAATACTAATCAGATGAAGAAAATCAAAGTTGCATGGTATCATAGAATCATAAGACTAGAGAAAATTATTTCCGGATGTGAAAACATAGGGAATCAAAGAGCTTATTCCGATGTCAAATCCATATAGATTGTGTAGGATCTAAATGGTCCATGCATCACATGTGACTTTGGATTAATTTTGAAAGACAAAATAATGGCTAAAATTGATAAGCTAAATTAGTCAAAGGAAATAAAATTTGATAGTATAACTAAATTTAGTACAAAGGAAATAAACAAATGGCTAATTATCTTTCCTAATGTTAATGAACATAACTTTGATTTACCTGTGTAGTTGTAAGAATAATTTAGGGAAATTGACAAGGAGATATTCAATCAATTTGTCAAACAAGAAATTATAGTCGCTCCCATGAAATATTACATCGGGGAAAACAAAATAAATTCCTTGAACAAATCAAAAATATGAAAGTAAATGACAATTAAACAATCAAGATTTATGCTTTTACATATTGTGAGTTTTCTTAAATCATGGAGCTTTCATTTCCTGTTTACTAATAATTAATTGTTCATGTTTGTTAGATATGTTATCATGAACTAAGCCAATTTATGGATGTAGTTATTTCTTTTCTTTGCAGGTACCTTTTTCATATTGCGGTTCACGTGAGCCCAATCTCAATCTCCATTGAGACAAATACATTTACTTTTGCAGTTAAGTATAAATATTCTCTTTGCAACAAAATATTTCGAAGTGGTTTAATATCCAAACTATAATTTAAGTTACATAATGCCTTCCATTTGCATATGCCTTCCTTTTTCTAGATAAGTTGTTTCAAAATTAAATTATCATTTATTATGTGTATTTAATTTATTATAGAAAAATTGTTGCTATTTTCCGAAATGCGGTGCATAAATTTAAAGAGACAAAAATGCGAGATGTCCATAGTGAATAAGGTAGTGAGCTCAAATATAAGAAAAATATCATTAGGGATTAAAAAACCTCTGAAATAAAATATATTGGTCATGGTAAATCAAGAATTTCCACAATTATAGTCAATTCTAGTTGCAATTCTGATTCTGTTCCGATTGTGAGTTTGTTTACTAATTTTGTAAAGGTTCTCAAGAATATTTTTGCACAAGATATTGTATAGGCTTTAATTATGTGGCATTGACCAAAGACATTAATTGAAGACAATTTTTGGAGATTTTGCTTTGAGATTTTATAATATATCCAATGTTCTATAACTGAATTCTCTATTGTTGTCCAAAAACATTGATTGAGATAAGTTTTGGACATTATGATTTGCACTTTTATATTATATATATAATGTTCTGTAATTGAAGACAAAGAAAATGAACATTCAACAATAGTTTTTCATATAATATATTTGTTCCATTTGTAGTATTTATTTTAATCATATACGATCATTGGCATTTGAATTTGAATACAATTCTTGTTACTAAAATTATATGTGTTACTATTCTATACTTTTCAACCACAAAGAATATTACTCTATGCCAATTCAAAGACTATTCAACGATTTTGTGGACAATTATGAGATGATGTTTTGCATAAGTTGTCGACAATATACTTTCAACGTTTATATTATATCTAATGTTATTTTCTATTATCAGAAATCTACTTCATATTTGATGTCTATTTTAATCATAACAATGATAATTAACATATGAATATAGGTATCCCAGATGCGGGTGACCTGGCCACAGAAAGGGACATGTTTATCAATGCAACACGTGCTAGGTGAAGAGGAAAAGTGGATGGGTGTGTGGTGTGTAAGGGCCAGCGTGTGGTGCCCTGAGATCGTGGAGAAATATGAATAATACCATCACCTCCTCAAGGGTATTCACAATAATTCAACAGGTGATAGGTATTGGGCAATGAAAAATCTCTTTGCCTGGTCATTGTGGCAAAAGAAATTGGCTATGAAGTGAATTAACAGTCTTATCCTCGCTGGGTACTCGGCCCTTCTCACTGCGAGGCATATTTGGGATGCCATGGCTCATGATAGGGATATTATCCAACCTATCAGAGGCAGAGGCGAGGCATAAATTCTTCACGGCCTACCTGAGGATATTTTGGATCCCCCTCCCCTAGCTAAGCACAAACGAGGCCCTGAGTGGGAGGAGGAGCGCAACAATCATCCCCTGCGCAAGTCCACTATTCTAAGGTATTCTCTGTCTTTGTCGTCCAAGACACAAGGCCTCCTTGGTGCATAGCCTCATTTGACTTCCAATGACACTAGTTCGGACCCTTAGGGTGAATTCCAATCAAAATTTGTAGATGATGCTTGTTGTATGAGTCAGCCCCTCCATTCAAATTTTGGCCAACGTCTCCTCTTTCCCTTTTATCGTTGCCCTTTTCCCGAGCCGGAAATACATTGAAAAAGGCTAAAAATCCGCTCTTTAAAGTCATATAAGGCCTAGCTCCTTTCTCCCCTAGCTCCGCGCCTCCTTTCATCCATACAGCCAAGCGCTGCCCCTTAGAGCGTTTACTGCAAATCGCATGATCGCGCCATCGCACTTTCCCCCCATTGCATATCCGCCCCATCGCAAAGGCGCAGTTTCCCATTCATGCCACTCTCCGTCATCGCACTTTTCGTTTTTGCGATCTGCGCTCGACCGGTCACGCCCATCATAGAGTGCAGAGCGCAGTTTCTTGTTACTCCATCGTTCCCCCATCGCACTTTCTCCACTTGTGAATTTGCGATGTGCGCTCTGGGTCCCATTCCCAAAGCCTTTGCTCCATTGTTTTGTCATGTTTTCCTTCGTAACTTCCCCGAAAGTTAATCTTTGAGTCTTCGTACCGTTAGCATTTTTCCGCCATTTTTCGTCATCTGGCCACGTGTCATTCGCTTTTCCCTCCACTATTCACATGTTTCGTTTATGTGTTGCGTTTCAGTGTTTTTGTTTGATGTCTTTGCCTCGTGCACTTATCGTCGTCCCGCTGTATTACCCCATTTTCACTTCCCATTCCTCCGCTGTTCCTTTGTGTTTCTTGCCACCCCACGTCATCTCATCATCCTCTCAAACCTGTGCCACCACTTCCATTAACCTCACTATGTCCACTATCTATGTGATTAGTTTTATTCAACATGCTTTTGTTTTTGCAGGACCTTGTTATAGGAACGAATTTGGCGGAAAGGATCCTGGAGTCACTATGATGTGACCCCTATTAAAGAAAGACATTTCAATCTATAGAACCCTCCAGAGAAAATAAAAAAAGGCAAATTTGGGCAGATGAAAACATTAATGCAGCAGTAGATTATTAATGGAGGAGCAATGAATTCAGTGTCCGGCATGAAAAGTTTCAAATTTAAATTCAGAATTAGAAGGCCGAAAGTACCATGTACAGAAACAGGCGCCTCAAGGTTTTATTGCCGCAGATCTTCCTCCTCCAGCAAAGAGCAGAATATTTACATATTTTATTATTTATGTCTTGTCTATAAGAAGATTTTCATTTTCAGCACTCATTTCCGGAAATAAGTTGTAAAGTACAGTCATTTATGTTCAGTCATTCACAGTGTGGGCACGAATGTTTTCCACCACCTGATTCAAAATAAGTCATTAAATGTTTTCCATCTACCTCCTCCTCTAGAATTCTCTATCTCTTCTATAAAATCTAGAAAGAAAGACATTGTAAGGGTTCCAGATTTCTATCAGCAGACTGTGCAGTGAAAAGGCTTTTGTATACATTTTGTAATATTTCTGTATGAAGGTTCAGAGCCCGTAGGGTCTCAGTGAGGAGGAGTTATAACTGTAATGAGGATTCTGGTCTTTGGTATCTCACAGTATGTAATTTTATCTTATGTGTTAATACAATATCTCATTTCATGCTATTTATCTTCTTGTATCATGTTCTAGAATGCGTCAACACTAGTTTGCGTAAAGGATTCATCCTACGCCCTTTCGAATTAGTCAAGCGCGAAATAGGCTCTAGTCATGATATATCATTTGGCGTTCACCTTATCCATATCGCTATATCAAATTTGTTTTAGGAAGGGTGCTTTTAAATGCCAAAGGATTGTGTATGGATTCCGTTGGTCTCCCATGTTTTGACAGTTTAGCAAATCAAAAGACAAGGCAACATCAGAACCAATCTTTAGAGTTCCAGGATCTAGTCCTCCTGTTCTCAGAGAGGGATCTCTCAAATATTTGTTTGCAAAGGTTTATCTTTTTTGCTTTGGTTATGGATTTTAGACTAGTTATTACGTGCAGATGTTTTTTTGGTTGGGTTGAGTTGATACAGCAGAATATGAAAAGGTCTAGGAAAGATAGACAAAAAGAAGAAATATCAGGTTCATTGGGAAATGGAGTCAAAATAAGACCATGAAAAACTCTTCAAGGGATATGGGATATCAAAGGGAAAATCTAACTTGGCCACAGGATCCTTTGTTTTGGAATGAGATGGACATTAATGATTTGGAAAAAGAAATTTAATTCTCAACAAAGGGAACTTGAAAAACATGACTTATCAATAAAGAGATATTTGATAGACAGGGCTAACATAAATTCTACAAACATTCTTTAAGCAAATAATGATTTCAAGACAACTTTTAAAATGAAATCTAAGATTCGGGGAACACCCTATTTCCTCAAAGATCTTATTTTAAAGGATTTAGAAAACATAAAAGATTCACTGATAGTTGCATTCATAGAAGAGGGAACACCTAAATAACATTTGTGTTTGCAACTATAAAGACCTTCAAAACAACTGTTTAAGTAGGAGCAAAGGGTAAGATCAAAACCGACCTCTTTGGTTAACTTAAAACAATGGTACTTCGAAGGGAGACTTCAATAACGGCTTTCAAGTGATGGCAGACAAGCAGGGAGAACCATAACATGCTGAAACCAACTATTTGAGCTATCAAGGAAATAAACGAGCATGAAGACTAAAGAGGAGTTTTAAAGCCTCTAAAATACTTCAGCAGAAGAAAACATAAAACAGTGAAGGGTGAACAGGTCGAAGGTGCTTCCAGGAGTCATTTCTTAGCCTAAAAATTTCAGCCTACTGTAGTAAGAAATTATGGAACATAATGAAAACAAGGAAAAAACATTTAACAGTTTAGAGCACTTCACCAACAGCCAAGCTCATGGATCAAATGATAGAGCCTTCTCAGGAACAGACATGCAACGGCATCATCAAGACATCCAAGACTCCAAATTATTTTCAACTTCAACAGAATTTTATATTTATTTCAGAGAGTTTCGATATTACAACTTGTGATCAAATAGCAACCAACCTTCTCATCTTATGCAGAAGTACTTATAGGAAGATGAGGAGGTGAGAACTAACAAAAATATCTCGTGAACCATTAATACAGATTAAATGACTTCTTGGTCTCTTGAGGGGTTCGATGGAGAAGTGTACAGGTGGATCACTGTATTAATGTTTTACAATTAATATCAAAGCTCGGCGGGAGCTTTATTTGACTTTGAGGCTCTATGTTCCGTCCGGAGCAACTCTGCAGCTATTTTCTATTACACTCCTTTGGCAGAATTAACTTCTTGGCAGCGCTGGAGGTAGATATTCCCTGAATCAATAACTTCGGCCTCTGTTTGAAAGGTTTGAGGCAACAAGTGGCTCTTTGTAGTAGCTGAGGAATCAATTCGCCTCAGTTGAAGCGGTGGAAACCTTTCTATCATTAAAACATTTATGATTTTCTTTTAAACTGTGTTTTAGATTGGGGATTAGGCTTTTAATAACTATCTTAGCCGTAATCCCCAAAAAAAATGTCTTCAATCTTCTTCTGCTGTGCTCTGTCTTCAAACTGATACTCTTTAACTGTTTTTGAATTAAACAGTGTCTTGTCGATGTGCAGGCCGCACTGCGCTTTTTAAAGGCATCAATGCCCATGAAGCATTGAGAAAACAATGGAGCGAAACCCCGCAGATGGTTCTCTTTAACAGCTCGAAGGCACAGGAAACGTCTTTCCCAACCCTCGGCTTTCTTTCATTAAACAATGGAAAACCATTAAAACGCCTGCAAAACACAAAAATAGTTAAGAAATCCTGCGGAAATAGGTTTAAACTGCTTCAGATGGAGGGGGAGGAGCGAAGCCGTCGGATGAAGGCAACCAACGGTGGAGATCTGCATAGAAAGGCAAAAAGGATAGCGGGAGAAGAATGAGGAGGAGTAGCTTTGGACCGTCCGATCTGGACACGTGGATGGTCCAGATTTAATCGGAGGATCAGCAATCGGGAGGGCAGCAACAAAGCATGCAATTGAAACATTGCGATTGAAACATTTCGATTGAAATATTGCGATTGAAACATTGTGATTGAAACATTTCGATTGGGCGATAACCGTTCGATCTGCAGATCAGATCGACGGCGGGGAGTAAATCGAAGGGGTGGGCCGATCGAGGGAACAGATATAAAGCATGTGATTGAAACATTGCGATTGAAACATTTCGATTGAAACATTTCGATTGGAACATTTCGATTGGAACATTTCGATTGGGCGATAACCGTTCGATTGGGTCTAGATCGACGGTCTAGATCCTTTGTTTTCTTGCACCGACGAGACCCTTATACTTCGTAAGAAACCCGTAAATTTCAATAAAAACCAAGGTTTTGAGTGAAATGGGCGGAATATATATATGATAGGCTGGCGCTCGATTGCGGGGCCACTGGGTGTATGGAGTACCATGGGCCCGGGCTTTATATAACTAGGGCCAATCGTAATCGAAACATTTGGGCCTGGTCTTTCAATCAACCCATTGTGAATTCTCCGATCGCGATTGCGCGATCGGTCTTTTTGATCAACCCATTTTTATTTATCACGTGACTTCAAGCTTTTAAGTTGAAACTTTGGATAAGCGGGTTCTTGGGTTTTATAAAGGAAAAAAAAGCAGAACAGTAATGAAAATTTACAATGTTTTAAGCGCCGGAGGCGGGCTTACTGGATATATAAAATAAATGATGCGATCGGGTTTTAAGCAGCAAGGCTAATCGCAATCGAAACTTTTGGAGTATGGCAAAGACTTGCGTCCTCGATTCTTTTCGATGCGATCGGGTTTTAAGCAGCAAGGCTAATCACAATCGAAACTTTTGGAGTATGGCAAAGACTTGCGTCTTCGATTCTTTTCGATGCGATTAGCACTTTATCGTATTAGCAAGTGGTTCCAGACCCAAAGCGTATGGTGGGGAAGTGGTTTAGGGCTTAGCCCAAGGGGCTTAGGTCCATAACAATGAAACTCTATTTTTTATGAGAATTTTTCAAGGATTTTAATGGATTTGAGGGTTCCGAAATAGTTAAAAAGTGAGTTTTTAACTATGAAAAGGGGAAATTTTCATAAATGGAAAGAAGAAGACTTATGAAAACAAGGTAGTTTTGATGGAGAAAAAGGGGAGCAGATGAAAGGTTTGAGAAGAGGGAAAATGATGGTCTTTCAGCAGTCTTTCATTTGGAATCAGCAGAATTTATTGAATATAAAAATGGGACAACAAATGAGGATTTTGGACAAAGGCATGAGGCCTACAAGGAGTCTTCAAGAGCCAACAATTTTTAGTGATAAAATTTGTTCCTTGGAGGCTCAAAAAAGATCTTAGCCACCTTTTGGTATATCAAAATATTATAGGTGGCTAACAGATTCTTGAATTGGCAAGCCCATGCATGGTTTTGTTGTATATCTGGGTATCAATCTAATGTCAACTAATATTATCTTATTATTCCTCTCAATGCATCCACCTTCTGATATTTGATTTCTGTGGCATATTATTTGAACCGGCCCTCTTTACAGTAAGCTGTCTCTTAACTGTCTGATGCCTTTGTATTGGAGTTTTACATGATGTTCCTACACTATTCTTATCTTTGTACCAGCTTCTGAGAGAGATTGGTCCCATTCTAAACTAATTTCCTTGTTCAACAAGAGATAGTAAGTGAGCTTTTGGATTGACAACCCAAGATATATGAATAGCTCCTTGCTATATTAAGATGTCCTAGGCACTGGTCTATGGCAACTCTAGACTGTCTCTAGGGGTGACAAAATTGTCCACAACATCTTTATGGCGCCGTTGCCGGGGATCGAATTTAAGAATATCAGTTTCCCTGGGCCTCGACAAATTGTTTTCACTCTCTAATCAGGTGAGCACAGAGAGTTGAAGAGTTGCATATCTCTCACCTTGGCGACTCCACTGTTCTCTATTTGATAAATTTATTGGTAGTCCTGGCTCCTCGGAAGCCACATTTGAGGTCAGATACATCTCAGTCGAAAACACCTTACGTGTCTGACCCAGAGAAGATCATTCATAAAAGAGTTTGGAAGGAGAGGAAATTAGTTCGCGCTGAAAATCCTGAATATTTCGTTGAAGATTATCTGCCCTCTTCTTCTCAAGAGATCAGAACAGAAAATCCCGAGTTTTACCTAGAAACTCCACGTAGAGGAAGTGCCTGGATTGAAGAAGATTCTCATCCTACTCTCGAGGCTGAGGTAATTAAAGAGGTCACAGAAGTAGCTACTGTTAACCGTGAACTATTCTCATCCACACCTCAGGCTTTTGTGCAATATATTCCCATTGTTATTCATACTCCACTTCCTCCTACTCCTCTCCCTTCATCTGTATCTCAGACTGTTGCACAACCCCCACCTCCTCCAATGGCTAATGTTCCTGCTTTTTTACTGAACAAATATGCACCACTGGCCTTACCCCAAGTGCTAAATGATATGCCACAGGATTACCTGAAGATTCTGCCGAGATTTAACGGAGAAATAAGGCTGTGTGTAGACTTCAGGAATTTAAATAGAGCATCTCTAAAGCATAATTATCCACTGCCTAAGATGGACTACATCCTGTAGAAAGTGGTAGGAGCATCCAGAATGTCAATGATGGATGGATTTTCTGGTTATAATCAGGTGGCCGTGTTCCCAGAATACCAGAAGAAAACTGCATTTACTACACCATGGGGAACATTTATGTATGCTAGGATGCCATTTGGGCTAATTAATGCAGGAGCTACTTTTCAGAGGGCAATGGACATAGCCTTTGTTGGGGAGCAGGACAAGTTTTTGGTGGTGTACCTTGATGATATCACAGTTTTTTCAAAGAATGATGATGAACATATTGAGCACTTAAGAAGAACTTTTGAAAAGTGCAGAAGGTATGGCTTATCCCTCAATCCTCAAAAATCTTTATTTGCATTAGATGAGGGAAAACTCCTAGGGCACATTGTAACTAAAGATGGTGTGAAAATAGACCCTAAGAGAGTTGAAGTAATAAACAGTATTCCATTACCAAGGAATAAGAAAGAAGTACAAGTGTTTTTAGGCCGAATTAATTTTCTAAGAAGGCTTATTCCTAACTATGCTGAGATAGTTAGGCATATAACTGATATGTTGAAAAAAGATAGTGAAGTAAAATGGTCCCAGGAGTCTAGAGATGCATTCACCAGGATAAAACATGCATTTGCTGAAGCTCCTGTGCTAGTCGGGCCAGATTACGCAAAGCCATTTATGATATTTTCATTTGCATCACCCCAAACAATTGCCGGAGTCTTATTGCAGAAGAATGAAGATGGATACGAGCAGCCAATAGCTTTCTTCATTCAAGTACTGCATGATGCTGAATTGAAATATAATATATTGGAGAAGCAGGCGTATGCCCTAGTAAAGTCCCTTAAAGCTTTTAGAACCTATGTTTTGCAATCTCACATTACCGCATATGTTCCCTCAGCAGCTGTCAAAGACATCCTAGTTCAAGGGGACAGCGAAGGAAAAAGAGGAAGATGGATTGCAAAAATACAGGAGTATGATTTGGATATAAGGCCTACTAAGCTGATTAAAGGACAGAGACTTGCTAAGATGTTATCCGAATCAAATCACCAAGCCTTGGGCATTAATCTATCCATGATAGAAAATGAAGAATCCGAGAAAGGAGGAGAACAGCAAATACTGGAGATAGCCACTCAAAAGGTACACATGAAATATCTCACTAGTCCTTGGTATAAAGAAATAGTTGAATATCTTTTAACACTTAGCTGTCCTCCGAGTTGTGATAAGAAAAAATACAGAGCTATAAGAATGAAATCCCAGAAATATATAATTGCTAATGGACAACTATATTGGAGAGACCCTTCAAGTATATTACTGTTATGCCTCACAGAAAATGAAGTGGAGAATATAATGACAGAATTTCATGAGGGAATATGTGGAGGGCATTACAGCTGGACGGCTATAGCTCATAAAATCCTGAAGGCCGGCTTCTACTGGCCAAAATTATTTATAGATGCCTTCGCCTGGGTCAGGGCATGTGACAAATGTCAAAGATTTTCAGAAAGACAGAAGTTAGCCACTCTGCCCTTAATTCCAGTACATGTAAATGCACCATTTCAAAAATGGGGATTGGATTTCATAGGAGAAATACATCCCCCATCAAGTGGCCAACACAAATGGATACTAACAGCCACATATTATTTTACAAAATGGGTGGAAGCCATACCTGCAAGGAATGCTACAGATGCTGTAATAATCAAGTTTATGGAGGAAAATATCATATCCAGGTTTGGCTGTCCTGCTAGAATTGTAACTTATAATGCACAGGCTTTTAAGTCTATCAGGTTCGAAAATTTCTGCCGACAGTATAACATTATATTGAATCATTCAACAGCCTACTATCCGCAAGGGAATGGCCTGGCAGAATCTTCTAATAAAACATTGGTGAGGGCCTTGAAGAAAACGATAAATGAAAATCAGAAGAATTGGGATTCTCAATTAAAATTTTCTCTATGGGCGAATAGGATAACCAACAAGAGAGAAACAGGGAAGTCCCCTTATGAATTAGTATATGGAAGAGCAGCTGTGTTTCCTGTGCAGCTGGCTATGCCAGTAGCACGTTTCATGCAAGAAAATCAAGAAGAATCAGATGATATGGTCAGAAGGATAAATCAATTGGTAGAATTAGAGGAAACACACGACCAAGTGAACCAAAGATTAGCTGAGTATCAGGAAAAAATGAAAGATATCTTTGATCAGCATGCTAAAGATAGAAAGTTTCAGATTGGGGACCTAGTTCTCAGATGGGATGTCAGAAGAGTTGAAAAAGGAAGACATGGGAAATTTGACCCCCTTTGGTTTGGTCCATTCAAAATTGTGCAACAGGGAGGCAACAACACATTGATATTGGAAAATTTACAGGGTGACTGGTTAGATGCCCCCATGAATGGACGATTCCTTAAATCCTACTTCCAGTACTGATTCAAGCAGACCAGGCTTGAAGTATTATAATGTATATGATGTATATAAATGTGACTTCAATTTTAAATGTAAATAGTATGGATAAGCTGATAAGTTTTGAAGAAAAGCAAAGGGATCGTAGAATAAAATTCACACAAGAGGGTCTGAGGTCTGCGCGTTCTCGACATGTCCGAGGAAAAACATGCCATCCCCAGATGGAGCCAATGTTGTATGAGTCAGCCCCTCCATTCAAATTTTGGCCAACGTCTCCTCTTTCCCTTTCATCGTTGCCCTTTTCCCGAGCCGGAAATACATTGAAAAAGGCTAAAAATCCGCTCTTTAAAGTCATATAAGGCCTAGCTCCTTTCTCCCCTAGCTCCGCGCCTCCTTTCATCCATACAACCAAGCGCTGCCCCTTAGAGCGTTTACCGCAAATCGCATGATCGCGCCATCGCACTTTCCCCCCATCGCATATCCGCCCCATCGCAAAGGCGCAGTTTCCCGTTCATGCCACTCTCCGTCATCGCACTTTTCGTTTTTGCAATCTACGCTCGACCGGTCACGCCCATCATAGAGCGCAGAGCACAATTTCTTGTTACTCCATCGTTCCCCCATCACACTTTCTCCACTTGCTAATTTGCGATGTGCGCTCTGGGTCCCACTCCCAAAGCCTTTGCTCCATTGTTTTGTCATGTTTTCCTTCGTAACTTCCCCGAAAGTTAATCTTTGAGTCTTCGTGCCGTTAGCATTTTTCCGCCATTTTTCGTCATTTGCCCACGTGTCATTCGCTTTTCCCTCCACTATTCACATGTTTCGCTTATGTGTTGCGTTTCAGTGTTTTTGTTTGATGTCTTTGCCTCGTGCACTTATCGTCGTCCCGCTATATTATCCCATTTTCACTTCCCATTCTTTCACTGTTCCTCTGTGTTTCTTGCCACCCCGCGTCATCTCATCATCCTCTCAAACCTGTGCCACCACTTCCATTAACCTCACTATGTCCACTATCTCTGTGATTAGTTTTATTCAACAGGCTTTTGTTTTTGCAGGACCTTGTTATAGGAACGAATTTGGCGGAAAGGATCCTGGAGTCACTATGATGTGACCCCCACATTTGAAGACATTTCAACGGTAGAATCTTCCGTAGAAAATAAAAAAGGCAAATTTGGGGGATGTGAAAACATTACACGGTGTTAAATGCATTGGCTAATGAAGGAGCAATGAATTCTGTCCCGCATGAAAAGTTTCAAATTCAAATTCGAATTAGAAGGCTTCAGGCACGACAAAAATAAACAAAGGCCGAAGGTAATATCATTACAGATTCTCTCCAGAAAAGAAAGAGCAGAATACTTACATATTTTATTATTTATGTCTGGTTTATAAGAAGATTTTCATTTTCAGCACTCATTTCCGGAAATAAGTTGTAAAGTACAGTCATTTATGTTCAGTCATTCATAGTGTGGGCGCGAATATTTTCCGCCACCTAATTCAAAATAAGTCATTAAATGCTTTCCATCTACCTCCTCCTCTAGAATTCTCTATCTCTCCTATAAAAGCTAGAAAGAAAGACATTGTAAGGGTTCCAGATTTCTATCAGCAAACTGTGCAGTGAAAAGGCTTTTGTATACATTGTGTAATATTTCAGTATGAAGGTTCAGAGCCTGTAGGGTCTCAGTGAGGAGGAGTTATAACTGTAATGAGGATTCTGGTCTTTGGTATCTCACAGTATGTAATTTTCTCTTATGTGTTAATACAATATCTCATTTCATGTTATTTATCTTCTTGTATCATGTTCTAGAATGCGAGTGGCTCACTAGTTTGCAGTAAGGATTCATCCTTGTTGATGCCCTTTCTGGGATTAGTCAAGCGCTTTAAATAGGCCTAGTCATGATATACTGTTCCATGTTCATCTCTTCCATATTTTCTGCTATATCAGTTGTTTTAGGAGGGTGCTTTTAAAATGCCAGGATTGTGTATGGATTCTTGAATTGCCAAGCCCATGCATGGTTTTGTTGTATATCTGGGTATCAATCTAATATCAACTGGTATCTTCTCGTTATTTCTTTCACTGCATTCACTCTCTGATAATTTGATTTCTGTGGAATATTATCTGAACTGGCCCTCTTTACAGTAAGCCGTCTCCTAACTGTCTGATGCCTTTGTATTGGAGTTTTGCATAATGTCCCTACACTATTCTTATCTTTGTATCAGCTTCTGAGAGAGAGATTGGTCCCAATCTAAACTTATTTCTTTGTTTTACAAGAGATAGTAAGAGAGCTTTTGGATTGACAACCCAAGCTATATGATGAGCTCCTTGCTATATTAAGATGTCCTAGGCACTGGTCTATGGCAACTCTAGACTGTCTCTAGGGGGTGACAAAATTTTCCACAACATCTTTATGGCGCCGTTGTCGGGGATCGAATTTAAGAATATCAGTTTCCCTGGGCCTCGACAAATTGTTTTCACTCTCTAATCAGGTGAGCACAGAGAGTTGAAGAGTTGTGTATCTCTCACCTTGGTGACTCCACTGCTTCTATTTGATAAATTTATTGGTAGTCCTGGCTCCTCGCAAGCCACATTTGAGGTCAGATACATCTCAGTCAAAAACACCTTACGTGTCTGACCCAGAGAAGATCATTCATAAAAGAGTTTGGAAGGAGAGGAAGTCAGTTCGTGCTGAAAATCCTGAATATTCCGTTGAATATTATCCGCCCTCTTCTTCTCAAGAGATCAGAACAGAAAATCTCGAGTTTTACTCAGAAACTCCACGTAGAGGAAGTACTTGGATTGAAGAAGATTCTCATCCTACTCTCGAGGCTGAGGAAATTAAAGAAGTCACATAAGTAGCTGCTGTTAACCGTGAACTATTCCCATCCACACCTCAGGCTTCTGTGCAATATATTCCCATTGTTATTCATACTCCACTTCCTCCTACTCCTCTCCCTTCATCTGTATCTCAGACTGTTGCACAACCCCCACCTCCTCCAATGGCTAATGTTCCTGCTTTTTTACTGAAAAAATATGCACCACTGGCCTTACCCCAAGTGCTAAATGATATGCCACAGGATTACCTGAAGATTCTGCCGAGATTTAACGGAGAAATAAGGCTGTGTGTAGACTTCAGGAATTTAAATAGAGCATCTATAAAGGATAATTATCCACTGCCTAAGATGGACTACATCCTGTAGAAAGTGGTAGGAGCATCCAGAATGTCAATGATGGATGGATTTTCTGGTTATAATCAGGTGGCCGTGTTCCCAGAAGACCAGAAAAAAACTGCATTTACTACACCATGGGGAACATTTATGTATGCCAGGATGCCATTTGGGCTAATTAATGCAGGAGCTACTTTTCAGAGGGCAATGGACGTAACCTTTGTTGGGGAGCAGGACAAGTTTTTGGTGGTGTACCTTGATGATATCACAGTGTTTTCAAAGAATGATGATGAACATATTGAGCACTTAAGAAGAACTTTTGAAAAGTGCAGAAGGTATGACTTATCCTCAATCCTCAAAAATCTTTATTTGCATTAGATGAGGGAAAACTCCTAGGGCACATTGTAACTAAAGATGGTGTGAAAATAGACCCTAAGAGAGTTGAAGTAATAAACAGTATTCCATTACCAAAAAATAAGAAAGAAGTACAGGTGTTTTTAGGCCGAATTAATTTTCTAAGAAGGCTTATTCCTAACTATGCTGAGATAGTTAGGCATATAACTGATATGTTGAAAAAAGATAGTGAAGTAAAATGGTCCCAGGAGTCTAGAGATGCATTCACCAAGATAAAACAGGCATTTGCTGAAGCTCCTGTGCTAGCCGGGCCAGATTACGCAAAGCCATTTATGATATTTTCATTTGCATCACCCCAAACAATTGTCGGAGTCTTATTACAGAAGAATGAAGATGGATACGAGCAGCCAATAGCTTTCTTCAGTCAAGTACTGCATGATGCTGAATTGAAATATAATATATTGGAGAAGCAGGCGTATGCCCTAGTAAAGTCCCTTAAAGCTTTTAGAACCTATGTTTTGCAATCTCACATTACCGCATATGTTCCCACAGCAGCTGTCAAAGACATCCTAGTTCAAGGGGACAACGAAGGAAAAAGAGGAAGATGGATTGCAAAAATACAGGAGTATGATTTGGATATAAGGCCTACTAAGCTGATTAAAGGACAGGGACTTGCTAAGATGTTATCCGAATCAAATCACCAAGCCTTGGGCATTAATCTATCCATGATAGAAAATGAAGAATCCGAGAAAGGAGGAGAACAACAAATACTGGAGATGGTACACATGAAATATCTCACTAGTCCTTGGTATAAAGAAATAGTTGAATATCTTTTAACACTTAGCTGTCCTCCGAGTTGTGATAAGACAAAATACAGAGCTATAAGAATGAAATCCCAGAAATATATAATTGCTAATGGAAAGCTATATTGGAGAGACCCTTCAGGTATATTACTGTTATGCCTCACAGAAAATGAAGTGGAGAATATAATGACAGAATTTCATGAGGGAATATGTGGAGGGCATTACAGCTGGACGGCTACAGCTCATAAAATCCTGAAGGCCGGCTTCTACTGGCCAAAATTATTTACAGACGCCTTTGCCTGGGTCAGGGCATGTGACAAATGTCAAAGATTTGCAGAAAGACAGAAGTTAGCCGCTCTGCCCTTAATTCCAGTACATGTAAATGCACCATTTCAAAAATGGGGATTGGATTTCATAAGAGAAATACATCCCCCATCAAGTGGGCAACACAAATGGATACTAACAGCCACATATTATTTTACAAAATGGGTGGAAGCCATACCTGCAAGGAATGCTACAGATGCTATAATAATCAAGTTTATGGAGGAAAATATCATATCCAGGTTTGGCTGTCCTACTAGAATTGTAACTTATAATGCACAGGCTTTTAAGTCTGCCAGGTTTCAAAATTTCTGCCGACAGTATAACATTATATTGAATCATTCAACATCCTACTATCCGTAAGGGAATGGCCTGGCAGAATCTTCTAATAAAACATTGGTGAGGGCCTTGAAGAAAATGATAAATGAAAAACAGAAGAATTGGGATTCTCAATTAAAATTTGCTCTATGGGCGAATAGGATAACCAGCAAGAGAGCAACAGGGAAGTCCCCTTATGAATTAGTATATGGAAGAGCAGCTGTGTTTCCTATGCAGCTGGCTATGCCAGTAGCACGTTTCATGCAAGAAAATCAAGAAGAATCAGATGATATGGTCAGAAGGATAAATCAATTGGTAGAATTAGAGGAAACACGCGACCAAGTGAACCAAAGATTAGTTGAGTATCAGGAAAAAATGAAAGATATCTTTGATCAGCATGCTAAAGATAGAAAGTTTCAGATTGGGGACCTAGTTCTCAGATGGGATGTCAGAAGAGCTGAAAAAGGAAGACACGGGAAATTTGACCCCCTTTGGTTTGGTCCATTCAAAATTGTGCAACAGGGAGGCAACAACACATTTAAATTGGAAAATTCACAGGGTGACTGGTTAGATGCCCCCGTGAATGGACAATTCCTTAAATCCTACTTCCAGTACTGATTCAAGCAGACCAGGCTTGATGTATTATAATGTATATGATGTATATAAATGTGATTTCAATTTTAAATGTAAATAGTATGGATAAGATGATAAGTTTTGAAGAAAAGCAAAGGGATCGTAGAATAAAATTCACACAAGAGGGTCTGAGGTCTGCGCGTTCTCGACATGTCCGAGGACAAAAATGCCGTCCCCAGATGGAGCCAATGTTGTATGAGTCAGCCCCTCCATTCAAATTTTGGCCAACGTCTCCTCTTTCCCTTTTATCGTTTCCCTTTTCCCGAGCCGGAAATACATTGAAAAAGGCTAAAAATCCGCTCTTTAGAGTCATATAAGGCCTAGCTCCTTTCTCCCCTAGCTCCGTTTCTCCTTTCATCCATACAGCCAAGCGCTGCCCCTTAGAGCGTTTACCGCAAATCGCATGATCACGCTATCGCACTTTCCCCCTCATCGCATATCCGCCCCATCGCAAAAGCGCAGTTTCTCGTTTAAGCCACTCTCCTTCATCGCACTTTTCGTTTTTGCGATCTGCGCTCGACCGGTCACGCCCATCATAGAGCGCAAAGTGCAGTTTCTTGTTACTCCATCATTTCCCCATCGCACCTTCTCCACTTGCGAGTTTGCGATGTGCGCTCTGGGTCCCACTTCCAAAGCCCTTGCTCCAGTGTCTTGTCATGTTTTCCTTCGTAACTTCCCCGAAAGTTAATCTTTGAGTCTTCGTGCCGTTAGCATTTTTCCGCCATTTTTCGTCATCTGCCCACGTGTCATTCACTTTTCCCTCCACTATTCACATGTTTCGTTTATGTGTTTCGTTTCAGTGTTTTTGTTTGATGTCTTTGCCTCGTGCACTTATCGTCGTCTCGCTGTATTACCCCGTTTTCACTTCCCATTCCTTTGCTGTTCCTCTGTGTTTCTCGCCACCCCGCGTCATCTCATCATCCTCTCAAACCTGTGCCACCACTTCCATTAACCTCACTATGTCCACTATCTCTGTGATTAGTTTTATTCAACAGGCTTTTGTTTTTGCAGGACCTTGTTATAGGAACGAATTTGGCGGAAAGGATCCTGGAGTCACTATGATGTGACCCCTATTAAAGAAAGACATTTCAATCTATAGAACCCTCCAGAGAAAATAAAAAAAGGAAAATTTGGGCGGATGAAAACATTAATGCAGCAGCAGATTATTAATGAAGGAGCAATGAATTCAGTGTCCGGCATGAAAAGTTTCAAATTTAAATTCAGAATTAGAAGGCCGAAAGTACCATGTATAGAAACAGGCGCATCAAGGTTTTATTGCCGCAGATCTTCCTCCTCCAGCAAAGAGCAGAATATTTACATATTTTATTATTTATGTCTTGTTTATAAGAAGATTTTCATTTTCAGCACTCATTTCCGGAAATAAGTTGTAAAGTACAATCATTTATGTTCAGTCATTCATAGTAATAATGTTTTCCACACCATCTAAAATAAGCTACAATGCTTTCCATCTACCTCCTCCTCTAGAATTCTCTATCTCTCCTATAAAAGCTAGAAAGAAAGACATTGTAAAGGTTCCAGATTTCTATCAGCAGACTGTGCAGTGAAAAGGCTTTTGTATACATTTTGTAATATTCCTATATGAAGGTTCAGAGCCCGTAGGGTCTCAGTGAGGAGGAGTTATAACTGTATTGAGGATTATGGTCTTTGGTATCTCACAGTATGTAATTTTCTCTTATGTGTTAATACAATATCTCCTTTCACGCTATTTATCGTCTTGTATCATGTTCTAGAATGCGAGTGGCTCACTAGTTTGCAGTAAGGATTCATCCCTGTTGATGCCCTTTCTAGAATTGGTCAAGCGCTTTAAATAGGCCTAGTCATGATATAATGTTCCATGTTCACTTCATTCATACTTCTTCGCTACATCAGCTTGTTTTAAGGGTGCTTAAAATGCCGAGGATTGTGTATGGATTCTTGAATTGGCGTGCTCATGCATGGTTTTGTTGTACATCTCGGGTATCAATCTAATGTCAAATCGATATTATCTTATTATTCTCTAACGTATCCACCTTCTAATATTTGATTGCAAGTACACATTTGAACCACCTCTTGCGTAAGTCGTCTTCAATCGTCGAGGCCTTTATTGGAGTTTTACATGATGTTCCTACACTATTCTTATCTTTGTACCAGCTTCTGAGAGAGATTGGTCCCATTCTAAACTAATTTCCTTGTTCAACAAGAGATAGTAAGTGAGCTTTTGGATTGAAAACCCAAGCTATATGAATAGCTCCTTGCTATATTAAGATGTCCTAGGCACTGGTCTATGGCAACTCTAGACTGTCTCTAGGGGTGACAAAATTGTCCACAACAATGCTCAAGATTCAAATGGTTCTTAGGCTTTGGCCGGTTTGGAGGCTTCAGATGGTGCATAGGCACCTCCTAGGGGTGTTCTTGATCTCAATCGGTCCCATCCTGGCTCTCTGGAACAGGGAAATGCTCCCCTACAGATCATCCCTTCGACGAAGTCTCAGCACAAGGAGAAATTCATTTGGGCCATTTTGCGTCTCACTCTGCCCTCGTCGCCTCATGCAACCTAGATTGAAGAAGAAGTGGAAGTGCAGTTGGAATCCAGCCCATAACAGGTTTTTCTTGTCTTTTTGTTTCTTTGACCAGGGCCATGCCCTCTGTCTCATCAGATCTATGTTTTTTTAACAATGGTATTTTTATTTATAGAAAATATATGTAGCTCTTAGGTTGTGGGGGTGGCTGGGTTGGTTTCCTTCTGTTGGGTAGCCCACCACCCTTCCAAGTGTCCATCTCAGGAACAGATGGCCGTGGAAGCATATCATGCTGCCACCTAACGCCAAGCTCATGACCATTTGCAATATTATTATTTCAATAGATAAGTAGACTGCAACCTTATAAAAAAAAACATATGAATATGGGTACAATTCTTGTTATTGTAACTGTTTTTGTTATTGTTAAATAATTTTTAAGCACAAACAATGATCAATCTCTTCTAATTTTGAATATGTTTACCAATTTTATGAAGTGCTTTGAAATGATGTTTTTGAAAAAGTTTTCGAGGATATTCTTTGCACTTTTACTTGTATACATTGTTTACTTTAGCATAGAATTTATCCTGTGACATGACTTTCTTTGGCATAGTAATTGGCTAGGCACATTCTTATCTATCTTAGCTTTTTCATTTCACTATACATACTCAATTTTGCATGTTTATACAGATTCTGTCCCTGTAGAATTCTTTGGTACACATATTTTCCACAAAATAATTGTTTCAGATATGCACAAGTTTTGAATATCTGTACACATTATGCCCTTCGCAGATTTTTTCCGCACATTTTGATACTACACAACACTTTTATGCAACATGATAATGGTTAAAAAAATTACATTTTTTCCCTTTGCAGATTAAATATGCACAGTTGGCACATTTGCTTTAGCTTTGCACATATCTTTATTTGAAAATATTTAATTCATATATGCCTTGGTTTCACACATGTCTTATTTAATATATCACTCAATTCGTGAATGATTGTAATAATATTTTCATCTTATAACTAGAAGTAGACTCTAGGAGGTCGAGACAATAATCAAAGACATTTGTGTAAAATATTTACTCGAATCGCAAAAAAAAAAAAAACATTCTGTGGATGTCTTTTGGCATATCCATTACTTTTACCAATGTTAGTGCTAGTAAGTTTTTTTCGAGCATAACCACTTAGAACATAGGTCAATAGACATTAGAAAATGAGTAAGGCTATCATTTTTCATTTTATTTATATGTAAATGGCATTAGAAATATAAATACAATTATCGATAAAAATTTTCGATTCGATACAATTGTTGCATTGGTCTATGTGCCATCTTTCATTTCTGTTTCCATATGAGTAGTTAGAAATGTATATAGAAAAGTTAACTTCCAATTAAATTTTGCACAAGTGGATTTGAAAATGATTCTAATCTATGAAACTATGCGGGGCAAGCCATAATCATTTTTTTTATACTGGATACTGAACTGTCTGAAGTGCACTTAGTATCTGTCACTGTAGGTTCTCAAAATTGTCAATAAAATTCCAATGAAAACATATAAGTAGAGCTCGTTTTATTATTTTGATTATCAAAATCTTGTAGTTATGTGTTCTAATCTTTTAAAATTTGGGAAATGTTATATATTTATATCCTTGGTTTTTAGTTGAGTTATTTTTGTTGTACGAAGTGTGGAAAAGCAAAGGAAGCATTCATCATGCTTCTTCCATACTCCGTAAAATGAAAGTTTATTCCTCACCTCAACATTCCGCACAATGAAAATGTAACACTAATTAATGCTACAAGAATTGAACTCCAATGTAAGATAAAGTACTATGTTGTACAATAACACTACAAAATAATGATTCAATGGACATTCATTTACACCAAATGAATTACTGTTTTAAAGTGAAAGGTTGAGTGCTTTTAGTGTGAAAAATAATGAATGTGCAGAAAAGGATGATGCCTGACATAACCTTTACGTCATGCTTTTCGAATATATACACACATTTCCCCACCATATGTCATTTTTCATTTTGTTTATATGTAAATGGCATTGGAAATATAAATACAATTATCATTATACATTTTCAATCCCATACACTTGTTGCATTGGTCGATATGAATCATTATTTTTCCATGTTTCTATGAGTAGTTAGAATAGTATATAGAGAAGCTAACCTCCAATTACCTTTTGCACAAGTGGATTTGAAATGATTATAATGTATGCGACTATGGGGGGAAATCCATACAAATTTTCTAATATTGGTTGCTGAGCTATATATAACGCACTCAATATTCATTACAACAGGTTACCACATTAGTCACTAAAAAATCCAATGAAAAAATATAATGTAGGGAAAATTTTGTTATTTTGATTATCAAAATTTTGTATTTATATGTTTTAATATTTTATAATTTGGGAAATGTTAAATATATAAATATTTTGTTTTTAATTGAGTTAGTTTTGTTGTACAAAGTGCATAAATTCAAAGGAAGAGTTCATCGTGCTTGTTCCATACTCCAAACAATGTAAGATTCTTCCTCACCTCCAAATTCTGCACAATGAAAATGTAAAACTAATTATTTCTATATACATTGAACTCCAATTGGAACTAAAGTATTATGTTATACATTAACACTGCAAAATAATGATTCGAGGGACATTAATTCACACCAAACGAATTTTTTTTTTGATGTAAAAGATAAGGTGTTTTTAGTGTACAAAATAATGAATGTGCAGAAGAGGATTATGTGCAGGAGAACCTTTACGTCATTTTTTTTGCATCTCTGCACACATTTCCCCACCACAAAAGATGATGCCGTCTAACAATTTTTCTACACATTTCGATTACATATCTCTCTATATTGGGTTAGTAATTTATATTTCATTTGGTTCTTTAACAAACTTTGATCAGTGGTATGACAATGGTTTTCTTTTTCTTATATTAAAAAAATAATTAAATCTTACTTCTACGATTAGCAAAAGCTATAATATCCCTAAATCTAAATATACTTCTTATATGTGTATAGACATAATACAAGGGATGTGATAGTGTAAGTAATACTTAACCGACACATAATTAGGACATCATTCAAGTGATTAGTTGAATTTAATCTAACACATTGTGTAATGATTAGTAGTTGTAAGAAAAGCAACAAGGTGCATAACACACCACACTCAACATTAAAAAATTAAATGTAATCCATTTTGGAATTTTCCTGGCTAATCGACTCATAATTAGTCCAATGTGCACTCTGAATCGAGTACATGTCAAAGAAAATTGTAAGAATGAGAGGTGACACCACGTAGAAAACACCAACACAACCATCAAGTCATTCCATGGTAGACATATATGATTGCGTTTGAACACAATATTTCTTTGTGGTTGTATTGATAACCTATAGAACAATTTTCATGATGACGATAAATTCATATTTATTTTAGTTCATAAATTTCTGCCTCTTAGTACACATATATCGACGATATTAAAGTAGTAGCAATTTGTAAAGTAAAAAAGTGACTTTGGTTTTGAAATTTCGAGATTTATTTCCACTAGTTCCTGTAGACGATCGATTTGATATTTTTAATTACTATTTATTGAAAGTGTCTTATGTAATATATATCACACACAAAATAGTAACAGTTACTGATTACATAGAATATCGAGAAATATACAGTTAAACCAAATTAAAAATGTTAAATGGCTTGCAAAGGAACAAAAAAAGTTATTTAGGTAGTATGTGAACCTGAAAACGGAGGATAAGGATAGTGATAATACTTGTAGTAGTGAATTGAAAAATGCAGAGCATGTTCCAAAAGTCTTTGATTTCAGAAAAACAAACAAACACATTGAACATAAAGCTATTGGGATATGCTATTAATCCAAGGCTGGTAACATTATTTGACATATATTTTTTTGAGAAATCATGAATGCAGAAGACAAACACTATTTTAACAATTGCAATATTTTCTTTTGTATACTGAGCATTTTTTTATGATATATACATAAATCAAAATTTTCTTTGCATAATTTCAAATTAGAGAAAACAACTTACTAATTGATTAATATGTAATTTCGAGTGGAAGAGAGGCATGCAGAAGAAATGTATTAGGGGAATGCAGACAAAAATAAAGAATATGTTGAAACATAGTTTCCGTTCCTTGCTCGATGAATCCAGATGGAACATGTTGTGACAATTAACTTTGTACCGTAGTCTTCAAAACCACGTGTCAGGTAATTCGCAAATCAAATTTTGTTCAATCTTTTTCATACATCAATATCAAATAAAACAAATCGACATCGACATAGTGGTGGGGACCAACTCAACCACTAATTTTATTTGTGGTGAAGGTAGTTGAGAATGTCTTCACATAATATTTATTTGCAATTTTCCTTGCATAATTTTCTATTTACATTTATTATTGACAGTCTCCAAGCTAATTGTCATGTTCACAAAATTTTCATAATTATTTTATATTGTAAATTTCTGTCTCTTATGACACGCATATCAATGATATTCAAGCAATAGAAAAATGCACATTAAATGGAAAATATGGTTTTTGAATTTCAATATTTATTTCCATTAATTCCCCACATAAATATTGGCTTTGATATCTTCAATTTCTATTTATTTCCAGTGTCATATGTAGCAATTTTCACATGAGAAATAGTAACAACTGGTGATTGGGATTGGAGCAGAGAATCACAAAGCTAAATGAGACTGGGAGTGAAATGGGTAGTAGAGGAAGGAAAGGGGTTGTTTTAAGTCATGCAATTAAATGATTTTCTCGTATAGATGAGAAATTTAACTGGTCATCTGCATATGAACGATAGGTGAATATGTCAATGGAAAATAAAAGAAGCAATGAGTTTTGCATTAGCAGATTGAAAAATCATGTAGTCAATAAGTTCTTAAAATTGTCCAAAGAAAATAGTTTCATGAACCTCAACTTCTTAGGTTCCTTCCCATATTTCTCTTATATATATTCCTTTGTTTACACAATCATCTTCGGATTTCTATTGGCTTTTCCCCACCTAATGTGCACAAGAAATACAACGAATGTACCAAAATCCATTCTCTATTTGTTTTATTATTGAAATGAAACAAATTATATATTCGACTAATATAATATGATTTTTAATGAATTAGTTTTAAAATTAGTCAAATTTTCTAGTAACAACACATTTTTTTTTGAGAGTGTAAGCTTCTGTGATCCATATCAATTTTAATCAGAAATCTTCCGGAAATACATTTTTTATGATTCCATGTCTTTCACGACTTACCTTATTAATCTATATTGAATCCCAACAAAGAACTACTACAATTTTTGTGTCCCATAATGTTGAAGCAAATAGTTTATTTAAATCTTTGACCAATTCATAATGCCTTTGCACATTAGATAAAATATACGTGCAAGGCCAAGTCTTCCTATGGGGCAAAGAAGTGCACAAAGACAAAGAAAATAATAAGATTATTCAAAGTTATGTATTTAAAGGTATGCCACTAATGTGGCCAAAATTCGTTATAGATTGGTATTTTATTGCTAAATTCTATAGGCATAAAAAAGAAGAAACAATTTATTTCTTTGCAATTTGTTGTTCATCAAGTCACCGTGGACAATGCAGTTTACATTTTAGAGTTTACAAAGTATTTGGGTACTTTTTACTTAAGATATGTTGAAGTTATTCAAGGCTTTGATTTACTGGGCTTATTTATGAAACACCTAGGTACCATTAAATATATAAAGCTATTTACAAGATTTACAATGAACCAAAAATCAAGAATTGGTAATGGATACTAAAATTTTTTAGAGAGGTGTAAATCCTACACAAAAATCTGCAGCTTCCACACCTGGTATTGGTGGAACTTCATCCTCTAGTTGAAAAAAGAGAAAAACTATTGCCACTGGAAAACTAGTTCATGGTGAGCTATTAGGTGCCAAAGATGAAAAAAAGCCTCTTCGAAGATTCAATCCAGAAAAAGTGCATATGGTTCAAACATCCAAATAAAAAATTACCACAAAAAGACAAAGTATTGGAAAAGCTATAGATGTGGAAAATGAAAACAATATACCACCTAATTGGGTTAGTTCTTATTTAGAAAACACTCATCAAATAATGGAGCAAATTGTAGAAGAATTCATTATTTTTGATGAGTGTCCTATCATATTGTAAAATCCAAAATATGACAAGGGAAACACAAAATTGAGAATTGAAAAATCAAAAGTTCATAATAAAAAAGTTATTCGTATCAAGAATAAATGGATATCGATGTGTCTGGCATGGGACCTAAGAAGCTCATGGTATTCCATCAATCTACTACTGAGGCACTTACATAGTCTATTGACGAAAAACATGTAGAGAATCTGAGATTGAAAAAAAATAAAAGAGATAAAAGACACTCTAAGTCCAAGTCCTATGTTAATGACTCCACTGGCAATACATACACCGCCATTACCAATTTATACTCTTGCTACATTTCATAGATCTAATAAATCTGTTAATCTCCTTATTGTATTTAAATTATATATCATCAATAACACATTCCAAAGTTTATAAACTATATATCATGCATGACAAGAAAATTTTGATTTATTCCATTTGGAATAAGAAATTAAGACATTTGTGGTTTTGGTTAAGAGTAACCTTAAGTTGGAAAAGCACTTCATTGACAATGATTTACTTACTTTGATTCAGAAGCTTGAATTACTCTTTGAGATAAAGAAATAAAACAAAGGAATCCCTCATGCTAATAAAATAAAACAAGTGGAAGATGGATGATTTGAGAGAATCGACACACTAAAGGACATCATTTCATAATGTGACAACATACAAACCAAAAGAGGTCACGCCTTTATGGAGGAGGTAAATATTATATAGAAACTAAATGGTTTGTGCATCATACATAATTCTGGATTAATTTCAAGAGACATGCTAAAAGATGAATTAGAAAATCTAAAACAGTCAAAGGAAACATATTTTGATGACATACCTGAATCTGCTATAGAAGAAATTACCAATGGATAATTATTTTTGTTATAATCAAAGAGAAAAACTTTGTCTTGGCTACGCAATTGCAAGAAGAGGATAGAAAAATTGAAAAGGTGATATTAAATAAAAATGTCAAAAGGGATATTACAATTTCTCCTATCAAAGATTGCATTAAAAATATGGTGGAAAAATTTCATGAAGAAATCATGAACTTGATATACACCTAACAAAAAGATAGTCACATTGAAATTTTTGACATACTGTAAGTGTTCTCAAATCCTTGAACATTCAGTTTTCTATTTACTAGTATTAGATAATTCATCTTTATTGATTATATTTGTTGAAGTTTTCAACAAGAAACAATGAAATTGGCATCCAAACGAAACATGACAACACCTACAATACTGTGGGACAACAGGTCATGTAGTGATGGGTCCTAGGGATACATTAGTATGAAATTCAATTTATTTAATTAATTGGATATGTGTCAAATTTAACTATCCCTTAATTAAATTGGACAATAAAATGTAATATTATCTCATAATCACTTGTAATACTTAGCTGAGTGTGATAAAATTAGTTAGCTCATGAATTTCGAGTTGAGGGTAGTTGGTGAGGCATGCAAAGTGATTCTATGTGTTTCAGAGTTCAAGTTTCAGTTAAGTGCATGTGTTTAACGCATAAGAAATCAATTAAATCAGTTAAGTGAGTTAAAGTCAGTTGAACTAGTTGTAATTGTTTGTTACACTAGTGAGAGATCAAGTGAATTAAATCAGATTTAATTCAAATGCAGTGATCTGCCATAAAATTGATTATTTACTATTATTAGCTGCATGCATGTCAGTTCCAGTGGAGACAACGGTTAAAGGGAAGTTAACTATTAGTTGTGATATTAGAAAACTGCCCAGATGCAGTTAAAACACCATAGGATGCCCATGATATTCAGCGTAGTTGAGGAAGGCTTAAATTCATAAAGAATAGGGATTGCATTCATCAGGAATTGCATGAGCAAGGCAGGATGAAGACATGCTGAGAATTGGCTAAGTGTTGGCCCAATTTTGTCTGGATCAGTGTGAGACGATAGGCAGATTGTAGGAGAATCTTGTGAGAAGAGTGAATTGTATTTGTTTCATGATTCCTTGTGGAATATACAATATATGATAGAGGGGTTTTGAGCAGTAAGCTTTCCCCAGGAAAATATATGTGTTGTGGTTTGATTTGATTCTTTATTTGCTTAATGTGATTGGTGATCGTGTTTATTTTCTACAATTGATTTGTATAAGGATTCAATATCTAGCTTTATTACATTGCTTGATCGGATTGAATCCATTGATATGCATATTTTTGTATAATTTATACATGGTATCAGAGCACATGAAATCACTATAGTGGAGGAGAAGCTGAGTTTGTGACTGAATAGATTTCAAATTTACAAAAGTATTCTTGGTGCGACAGGCAGATCAAGATCGAAATGGATTTTAATGGCTTGAGATTGGAGTATGCACTCGAGGGAAACTCTAACTATATTGCATGGAAAGATAGGATGGATGCAGTACTGGAGGAAAATGGGTTGAAAGAATTCATTGATAAGGACATTCCCACCTCGTTGCAGCAGATGCCACAAATCTTGATGCTTGGAAAAAGAAGGTTGCAAGGGCGAGAAGGATCTTACTAGAGGGAGTACGAGACTACATTGTCTCAAGTCTCAATGGAAAAGCGAATCCATATGAAATGTGGAAGGATTTGACAGATCTGTTTCAGAGCAGCAGTGATCATAGAAAATTAGCACTGAATGACAAGCTCATGAAAATCAAAATGGAGAAAGGTGATGCTACTCTGATATATTTAATTTTTTTTTTCCAATGTTGGGATGAGCTTGGAAGCGTCATAATTACTGTCGCGGATGATGACTTAGCGAGTTTAGCTCTTCTAGGCCTTCCCAAGGGTTGGCATAGTTATTAGGACTCTATCAATGGGAAGGAGAAGCTTCCATATTGGGAACGAATTTGGTCGAATTTGGTGCAAGAAGAATTCAGGTGAAATACCAGGGATGGACCTTCATCTAAGGAAGATGATGAAGACAATTACGCCTTGGATGGTAAGGTGAAGAAGGTGAAGGAAAATAAATCCTATTCAAAATTTGAGACCGATGAAGAAGGCAAGGAGCGCGACATGTCCAGAGTGAAGTGTTTTCAATGTCACGAACATGGAAATTATGCCACTAATTGTACACAAAAGAAGAAGAACAAGAAGGCTTCAGGATTTTTAGCTGGTGAGGCTTTGGCCTCACAATTTGAGTTGGACTTCTCGTTTATTGCATGCATGGTGTCAAGTGAGATGGGATCAGGGTGGTACTTGGATAGTGGTGCATCTTTCCACCTGACGAGAAACAAAGAACTTTTCAGTAGCTTGGAGGAGAAGGACCTCTGGATGCATATCGAAATGGGTGACGATGGAAGGTATAACACTACCGGGATTGGTACAGTTACTTTCCAGAGAGTGTCAGGTAAACAATTTTTATTAAAAGATGTAATGCATGTACCAGGCTTGAAGAAAAATTTAGTTTCAGTTGTAATGTTGGAGGATAGAGGTTATGACGTTGTTTTCAGTGAAGGAAAATCTTTCCTTCGACACAAAACAAAATGAAAAGCCAAGAACATTGGGATTCATGTGAAGAATATCTATAAAATTGATGTAGATGGCTGCACAACATTGATGGGTAAGGCAGACAAAGTGGTGAGCCAGGATGAGGGTGATTTATGGCACAGGAGATTGGGCCATCTTCACCACAGAGCCTTGATGGTCATGCGATAGATTTTTATGGGGCTTCCAAAGGGTACCCTTGCGCAGATATACACATGCAAGGGATGTACCATGGGGAAGTGTGAGAAAGCCATGCGATTGTCCCTTGAGAGGGAGCTTGATTTTCATGTAGATAAGGAACTCTTGGTTCCAAAGAATGAACCTCAAGATGTGGAGCATCCATATGCGGAGGATCATGGAGTGGCAGAAAACACTCAAGCAGAGACCTCCAGGAGGGGAAAATTTTGTTATGAAACCAACTCCAAAAATAGAAGAAAAGAAAGATCAACGCCTTAGAAATAATCCACTTCGAGGGGGAAACCTCCTTTACATTACATAAATAAACAATTCTTGGATGATACAAATGAAAAATCCTCCTTCTATATATAGGAGTCCATGGGGTCACAATATAATCCTAGGCGACCTAACAATAATAATGTAAGGGCACAATAACAACAAAATTGGGGTTACAAGGGTATAACAATAACAATAAGGGGGCTACACTAACAACAATAATGGACTACTCTAGTAATATAGGGACCTAACATGCCCCTCTCCTTCAAAAACGTGTTGTCCTCAACACTTGAGTAGCTCTGGGTGCTTCTGTATAAAATTCTCATCCTCCCATGTAGAATCTTCAGTGGGTAAGTTCTTCCACTTGATGAGATACTCTCAAATTGATCGATTTCGTAGCTATCGAGTTCTTAATTCCGTGAATGCTTTAGGTTCGAATATGATTTTTCCTTCCTCATCAAGTTCTATCAATATTTTTTGAACTAGAATTTTTTCACCTATAACCTTCTTTAAGCATGGAACATGAAAAACTGGATGCACTCGCGAAGAATCAGGAAGCTCCAATTTGTATGCCATAGTACTAATCTTTTGCAACACCTTTTAAGGATCATATTACTTTGGTGATAATTTATTATCCTTCTTATCTTGATTCATGGAAATTTTTTTGTATGGTTGTAGCTGTAAAAATACCCAGTCTCCTACATCAAAATTTCTCTCGCTGCGATGTTGATCTTCATGTTGTTTCATTCGATTTTGTGCCAAATTTAGGCTATCCTTTAAGAGTTGGAGAACTTCTTGTTGATGCTCGATGTGATATTCCACTTCTTGAACCTTATAATTTTCTCTTAAATATGATTTGATGGATGGTGGATGATATCCATAAATTGCCATAAATGGGATCATTTTTGCTACAATATGGAAGGAAGTATTATACCACCATTCAACGAGAGGTAACCGCTTGACCCATTGTGTCTTTTTATCAGATACAAAACAATGAAGATATCCTTCCAAAAATTTATTCACTATCTTAGTTTGACCATCAGATTGAGGATGATAAGATGAGCTATGAGCTAGTTGAGTACCCAAACAAGAAAATAATTATGTCCAAAAATTTCCAGTAAAAATGGGATCTCTGTCGCTTACAATAATCTTTGGGTTTCCATGTAGCTTTTGAATTGTTTCCATAAATGCAGTAGCAACTATACTTGCTTTAAATGGATGAGATAATGCACAAAAGTATACATACTTGGTAAGTTTATCAACTACCACCATGATGACACTCTTTCCTTTGGACTTAGGTAAACCTGTGATAAAATCTATTGAAATATCCTCCTAACGTTGACTTGGAATGGATAAAGGTTGTAGAAGACCCGAGGTATTAATTGTCTCAACTTTATTTTGCTGGCAAACCAAACATTCCACCACAAAATTTTTAATATTAGATTTAAGGCCATACCAAAAAAATTCCTTCTTCACCCTGTGGTAAGTTCTTAGAAATCTTGAGTGTCCTCCTAAAGGAGAAGTGTGAAATTCCAAAAGAATATTTTGTTTTAGTTGGGAATCCTTACAAAGATATAAACGATCTTTGTACCATAAGGAATCATTTTTCCAACTAAATGTATCAGATGTACTAAGATCTTGCTGCAACTTTTGAATGAATGTCCACACTTCGTCCTTCTTCCATTCATTCCTTGCTTCGGTTATCCAATCTGGCTAGATAATAGAAATGGCACAAAGAAATGCTTCTACCTCTTCATTATTTCTTGAGAGTGCATCTGCAACAACATTTAGCTTCCGTTTTTTGTAGATGATTTAAAAGTCATAGCCCAATGTCTTTGTGACCCATTTTTGATGTTCTTCTGAAGATAGTCTTTGTTCCAATTTTTTTTTAATATTATCATGATCAATTTTTACCTTGATGTGTCTTCCCATTAGGTAAGGTTTCCATTTCTTTAGTGCATGTAGTATTAAATAAATTTACTTCTCATAAATAGCTTTCTATAAATAATTTCCTTTGATTTGATGACTTTCAAAAGCAATGGGTCTCCCTTCTTGCATTAAAACAACACCAATTCCATTTCCCGAGGCATCACATTCCACAATAAAGGTTTTTGTGAAGTTTGGTGTAGCTAAGACCGGTGCTAGGCACATTTCCTCTTTAATATGTTCAAAGGCCTTAGTGGCTTCAGGAGACCATGAAAATACATCTTTCTTCAATAATGTTGTTAGAGGTGCTACTATTCTCCCATAATTCTTAACAAACTTGCGATAATACCCTATTAGCTCGAGAAATCCTCGCAACTGATTTATGGTTGTGGGGACTTTCCATTCCTTAATGGATTTAATTTTGTTAGGGTCTACCTTAACACCCTCATGAGATATAATATGACCCATATATTCCACCTCTTGTACTCCAAAGAAACATTTGGATGTTTTTGCATATAGATATTTTTCCTCCAATTGTTTGAGCACCCTGTCAACACGCTGAACATGATCCTTCCAAGACTTGCTGTAGATTAGTATATCATCAAAAAATACTAGCACAAATTTTCTAAGGAAGGGTTTGAAAATGGAATTCATCAACCCTTGAAATGTGGAAGGTGCATTGGTAAGGCCAAAATGCATGACCAAAAATTCATAATGACCCTCATGAGTTCGAAATGTTGTTTTCGGAATATATTTAGTCTTCATTATAATTTGATGATATCCTGAATGAAGATCCAACTTGGTAAAATAAAGTGCTCCATGTAATTCATCCAATAATTCATCAATTTCATGAATGGAAAATTTATCTTTAATAGTGAGCTTATTGAGCTCTCTATAATCCGGACATATGCGCCATGATCCATCCTTCTTGTGCACCAATACTATTGGAGCAGAGAAAGAACTTTGACTAGGTTGAATATGATACCAACCTCTAACATTTATGCAATCATATGCTCAATTTCGCTGTTTTGGACATAAGGATATCTATAAGGCCTGATGTTTGGAGGAATAATTCCTGGAATCAAATGAATAGCATGATCATGATAACGAATAGGTGGGAGTCCTTTGGTAGTTTCAAACACCTTGGAATGATTGTCCAAGACTTTTTGGAGATATGGTGAAATGGATGATTTTGATGTTGGAACTTCTGGTGAGCATAATTGTGCAATTATACCTCTTTGGTATTTCTTCATAAGATTTTTCATGCTTATTATATTTCCCAGCTTCCCTGTGATACCCCGTAATTCAACTTCCTTTCCTTCCGAAAAATTTTTCAAGAAAAATTCCTAAAAATTAAAATCTACCATCTCAAAATATTGTAACCATTGTACTACTAGTACAACATCGACACCTCCCATTGGAATGGAAAGCATTGGACTATTCAATACATATTCCCCCATGGTTAGCTTGATATTATGGTATTTTCCAGAGAAATTTATAGTTCCTCCATTTGCAACCATCACTTGACATTCTAGTGCTCGGTATAGGAAACAATTCAATTCCTTGGCTACCTTATAATGAATAAAATTATGGGTACTACTCGAATCAATCAACACTATTACCTTTTTATTCTTGATATGTCCTTCTATCTTGAGAGTTTTAGGAGTGGTAATTCCTTCCAATGCATTAAACGATATGGTCAGACTCATTTATTCTTCTTCTAGGGTTGGTTCCTGGTGTATATCCTCTTCTTTTGAAGTTTCTTATTCATTTTATTCCTCCTCTTCACAATATATGTAAAATAATTTCTTCTCAGCACACTTATGACCTTTAGTGTATTTTCTATCACAACTGTAGCAAAGCTCTTTTGCTCTTTTTTCTTCCAATTGTTGTGGTGTCAACCTTGTAGGTTGTAGAAGTCTAGGAGTAGCAACACTTCCATCTTTATAGATGTGAGTGGTAGGCTTCCTTGTCGCTATAATTTTACATTCAGTTTTTCTTTCCAACCTGAATGCCTTCTCCAATGAATCAGGTTTCCACACGAACCTCATGTTGGATGTTATCCTTTAAATTCCCTATGAAGACATCAATCCCGTGTTCCTCTGGAATATCAGTTAACCTTGTATTCAATTTTTGGAAGTCCTCAATGTGCTCCCCCACTGAACCCTTTTTTTTGAGATTTATCAATTGGGTAAAAAAGGTGTTTCTCTTTGTATCCTCATAATGTGCTATCATTTCCTTTGTAAAAATTGACTAAGTGACAATTTTTTTATGGGATAAAATCCATCAATATCATACAAATGTATTTGTTTCTAAATATAAAGTTGCAATGCGTACCTTCTATGTGTTTTGCACATTATTGAGATCAAAATATTTCTCCATCTGAAGTATCCATGTTACGGGATTCTTGCCATCAAAATTCCTCATATCGATATTGGAATATGGTGGGTCTTCCATCCAACATTAGACTTTATGAAATCACGATTAACATTTATTTTTTTCTCATAATGAGTTCCTCTACTATCTTTTTTCCATTAGGAAACATTTCTTGTATCAAATTTGTCAAACCTTCCATGTCTGTCTGCTTTTAGATCATTCTTCATGTTTTTGATCTTAGCTTCCATGTCATCCATCTTAACTTCCATGCCAGTTTCCATGCCATCCATCTTAGCTTCCATGAAATTCTTCAAACCATCCATCTTAGCTTCCACGCCTTTCTTCAAAACTTCCATTTCATTTTTTATTGCTCTTTGCGAGAGTGAATTTTGGTGCACTTGTTCTTGTAATTTTGATATCTCATGTTGCACTTCTTCGTCTTCATAAGTCATAGTAGAGCCTTATGAATGCTTAATGGGTTTTAAATTTTTTTTAGGGGGAATTTTAGATCCCAATACTAATATATATTCTAAAATATGCCTTTGAAATCAATTCAAACTGATTTTTCAAACAAGACTTATGCAATTCGGAAAAAAATACACACATTTTTCTTGCTTTTGAGGAGCTTGATATTGAAACTAAGTTATCTCTGTTATTAAGGATTTTCAATATTTGAAATTCGGTGCTGTAGTATCTCTCTGTATCTTATTTTTAATGCCATAGGTTTGACCTAATTTTGGGTTCTTTAAGGAAAATTTATGTCCAATCTCCCACAATGACTAGGTTATGGACTAGTTCAGTAGAGAAAATTTGTATGGCGTGCCACGTGTAATTGTTTCCTCTTTCAAATCTAAAATTAATACACAGGAAACTACAGTCCGTGTACTTGCAGACGCGTTTTACAGAATTCCAATCCGATGCTCATAGAGAGAGTTATGACGATTTTCCCATAGTCACCTCTTTGAGATGAAATTCGAGAGCCTGAAAAAACCCTAACTTCCATAGATCACATCTCTGAAAATATTGCAAACCAAGATCTGAAATTTTTACATGAAGTTCCTTAGGATTTTGGCTTCGTGTGATAAAAATTTCATCTTTTTAACCTTCGTAGAAAAAAATTTGTAGTGAAAATTCCACGATGTCCTATTTGGAGCAGTGAAACCCTAGAATCCAAAGCTTTGATACCAAATGTTATGAAACCAACTCAAAAAATAGAAGAAAAGAGGTATCAACACCTTATAAATAAGCCACTTCGAGGGGAAACCCTCCTTTACATTACATAAATAAACAATCCTTGGATGATACAAATGAAAAAACCTTTTAAATATAGGAGTCCATGGGGTCACAATATAATCATAGCCGGCCTAACAATAGTAATGTAAGGGCACAATAATAACAAAATTGGGGTTACAGGGGTACAAAAATAACAATAAGGGGGACACACTAAAAAAAATAGGGGGCTACACTAGTATATAGGGACCTCACAAATTTCGAGCTAGAAAGGCAAAGGGAGTACATGCAACTATACCTCTAGGTGTGAGGTGGGGCGATGTGCAGAATTAATCCCAAGAAGAAATTTGGGCAGGATTCATTGAGATGGTGTGTCTCATGGATTGAAATTGGCTATGAGGAGCCCACAGTACAACAGTAGCAGGATGGATCAGTTATATTGATGCAGTCAGATGTCAGGAGGACAAAAATTAGGGTGATAGGTGTCAGATACTGGAGCGCAGGCCAGAGTTGGCAGCAGTGCAGAGTGCATGGATGCAGATGTCAGCAACACAGGGAGTCCAGTAGACATGTGAAGTAGCTAGCAGCAGCCATAAGACTCTGATGGCAGATGCATTATATTGATTCAGTTGTTTGGAGGCTATTCAATTTCAAAAGTGTTTTATGAAAAAGTTCCATGTTCGAGAAACACTAGCGAAGTGTTGCATGCAAGAGTTGCATGTGCGAGTGTTGAGCGTTGGAAAAGGTATGAATTCACTATGTGTTTTCCCATTCTTTTACTTTAAACATAATTTTTTTCACTTTAGAAAGGTGACTTATTACAAGAATTGTGGTAAAATTGTAAAGACTTATGTTTATTGTAAAATGTAACTCAAAACTGCCGTTTATTGCTAAAAACAGGAATCAGGCGAGGTGAACAACTATACCAGAGGCGAGGTTAAAGCAAGAGTAACTGCTGTTCCTCCTGCGTTAGACCAAATCCTGCCAAAGAGAAGGAAATCCAAACGCATTGCTAAGAGAAGGCAGGGGGCAGCTCGGCTTCAGTCAAAGGAGATCAAGTGACAGCTAAAGAAAGAAGGGAAGCGAATCCCTCAGGATCCTTCGATCTTGAGGGATCGCTGTTCAAAACTTATCTCATTCCTTGTCTTGGCCGTCGAGTTTTCTATATAAGGCAATGCCTTCAGAGATTGTAGAGAGTCGAATCATTTGATTAAAACATTCCTTTTGTAATTCTGCATTTTAATGACTCTTGTGATCAGAGAGCGGTCACTATAAATACTTTTATGTTCAATTAATACAAAGACGTGTTTTATTTCATTGCTTAAGCTTTGAAGTAACCCAACAGTGTTTCACTGGAGCTAAGGGCCCGACCCTAGTCGAATCGTTCTACTGTTTATATTTCTATTCTCTAATTACTGTTGCGTGATAATTATGTTTGGCTTCATTACGATTGCAAAGTTACTTAATTACTGTTGAATTGATTATTGGATTGTTGTGTGTGCTAATGGATTTCATTTCTATTCCATTTCAACAAAGATCGTGATTACTGTCTTATTCATCGTGTTATCACTTATAAAGCTTTTTTGTTCCATACTTAACTCTGTTTGCTGTTCCATTGGATTATTGTTCATTTCGATTAACGTTTGCTGTCGACAGGGTTAGAGTTTAATAGGATTTGTTATCTGGTTTTGTTAAGTTCATGTCTGCTGTTCAGATTCATTAGTTAGTGCTGTTCAATTCTTGTTTTTTGTTCATTTCTAATGCGTTAGTTTTAGATTGCAGAAAGATTGTTTATTTACAGTTTGCTGTAGATTACAAATTGTTGTTCATTTCCAATTCTTGCTTTTAAAAGAAGTTCTTCTTAGTTTATTTTCAACAGCAGTTAGTTCAATTTCGATTTCACTTTGATTTCTTCAAGAGTAGGACTGTCAACTGTAGAGAACATTGGTTATTGCTTCCAAGTTCCCAGATTGATTGCCTTGTTCCAGTGTGATTTTAGTTGCATCAATTTCTAAAGGAATGAGTTATTGCTACTGTATCCTTGATTGATGTTTTACAGAGTGAGTAGTTAAGACTTCAGAGTATTTGCATTCATGTTATTGTAATTAGATTTCTTTTAAAGCATCCATTTACTCTTGTATCTAGAATACTATACTACATCTCTCACAACATTACTCTTAGCTCAATTGCAGTCTCAAACAGAGTACACTCTTGAAACAAAAAGTCATTCTCAGATTGATAATTAATGTAGGATAAATAGGTGTTAAAAAGATACCTTTTATACCTCAACATTTTGGCACCGTTTCTAGCGAGAGTGTATGCCATTTAGAATGAGTGATGCACATTTGATTTTTTTCTGCTTGGGAAGAATTGGGTATTAAAGACGAAAGGTAAGAACTTGCGCACTGGGCAAGGAACATACTTGCTCACGGCCCGCTTCAGAGCAGAATTAGGTAAAATTATTTCTTTAGGTAGGAATGAAGGCTTGTTTTCTTGAATGAATAAACCAGCTAAACAAAACAAAATTCCTCCTAAACCCGAAAAACCTAAGGGACCGGTGACCCTTGGGCGAACAACTTTCATTGACGAAATCCTTAAGAAGACTGAATCTCAGCCATTAGTAGGACCTAGGAAAGTTGTCTCTAGACAACCTACTAGTTCCCTTCAGGCCACAGAGTCACCATCTGTAGCCTTTGCTAAGATACATAGTCAAACAGTGGGAATTGAGCAAGATTCCCAAGAAATTGAGAATCCCCGCCTAATTTCTCCACAGGAAGGGAACTCCATCAATATTTGCGACGAAGAAGGGGAAATAGGAGAAACAGAAGAACCAAAATCTCCTCTTGAAATAGTCCAAACAGTGAGCAGTCTAGATAAGGGAGGTGCTATCCAACTCATTCAAAACAAAGGACCTGAATCTCCTCAAACAGTAGGCCAGCAAGGAATACTTATCGTTCCAGATCAAGGGAGTGCTGTCAAGGCCATTCCTACTCCTTCCAGCTAGCCTAGGAATTCCCTTGAGATCCCAAAACGATATTGGCACATATTTTATCATATGGCCCAGAACCAGAACCAGAACCAGAACCAGCAAACACCTCAACAAATTTCCACACTGCAATATCCTATAGTGGATACTGCAGTTAATGCACCCATGAAAGCCATTCCTCTTCAACATATTCCTACATTTCATGACTTGACATCGGAAGATCCAAATGCATTTCTGTTTGAATTCGATGTGTTATGCAGGGGGTATGACTATACCACCGATCCCCAAAAATTAAAACTATTTCCTTCCACATTAAAAGGAGCAGCCTTACGATGGCTTATGGGGCTAGGTGGGGGTGTTATAACTGATTGGGATCAGATGAAAGCTGCGTTTTTAAAGAAATATCAGGATTATTGCAGGTCCCGGGAACTAAAAGATGAAATATTTCAAATGACCTCAAAACCCAATGAAACTCTAGAAGAATATGTGAAATGGTTTCAATACAAGCTCCAGAGATCTCCTTATGCATCTTTACCCTTACCTGATAATTTGCTGAAGACTACATTAATTAGGGGGATGAAGGATCAATGGGTTGAAACGTTGAATATTATGGGAAAAGGTGATATATATCAGGAAAGCTATGCTAACATTATTGATTTGTGTATCAGGAGTTCGAGGGGTAATACAAGGCTAAAATCAGCAAAACGTGACATGATCACACGGGATAATAAGACCTCCAGTGAAGGTGTAACTCATGTAGAGATTGGAAATCTGCTGGAAGATTTTAAAACAGATATTCTAGGGACTCTAACAACGCAGTTCGACATTATGCAAGCCAAACAAAAGCAAGCAGAAGCAGAACACAATTTGGCAATATTCTGTCCCAGATGTAGGAAGAAGCACAACCACAAAGAGTGCCCACTGGATATAATCAAAGTTTGTGCCATTTGCACAAAATACCACCCCACAGAAGGATGTCCCTCACTTCTTGGGTTAAAATTAGTCTATAAAGAGGCAGAAGAAGAATCAAAAGTGGTATGCTTACTTAATCAGCGCCGACAATGGTAGCCACGACAATCAGGTATGCCAACTGATCCATTTTCTTCTTTTCAGCCTCCTCAATATAATGCTCAGCAATATAATGGAATGTGGAAAAATCAACCACCTTTCCCCAATTGGTCACAACAGCCATTTCCTACATCATCATGGCCAAATCAAACAAACCAAACTAATTGGCCAAATTTTCCTTTCTGCCCACCGTTTTGGCAAAACAATGGTTATCCAACACAATGGTCCCCCTCTACTTCGTAGAGTCAAGCCTGGCAGTCAAACTGAAAAAGACCTACAAATCAGCCAGCTGGAACAAGTCCCCTCTCAACCTACACTTCCAGCTCCCTATACATTACCACAAAACCCCCAGACCAATTTAAGACCATAACTCCCAGCCCAGCCCAACCCAAACCCAAATAATAGGCCAGTTCAGTCTGTCCAGATAATGGAACCACCAGAATTAGAAACTGAACTGAGGGAGTGTAATGACCTTCAATTGAGGTCTGGGCGTATATTAGAAACAGAGAGAGACAAAAATGTTCACACTGAATATTTGTTACTTGTAGAACAAATATTGCAAAAAGAGAAGGTGTTTCAACAACAAAATCAACATCAAACTCCACAACAAGAAACCACCTCTTCTCCACCATTCCCAGAACGATTAATCATACCTCGCCTATTATAATATCCTGATTTTGATCTTCTAGGAGAATTAAAAAAAATTTGTATAAAAATCCCTCTCCTCCAAGCTATCCAAGACATCCCTATTTATGCAAAAACCATTAAGGAACTGTGTATAAAGAAGCCAAAGAGGAGAACAAAAACCAACCCAACTTTCCAAATAGTCGGTACTCTATCTGACTTATTATCAGGAATGGAAACACCTGTAAAATATGAAGACCCAGGAAATATTATAGTGACGGTGCAAATCAATGGGCAATTGTTCCCAAATGCCTTAGTTGATTTGGGAGCTGCAATAAATATATTAACAACCACCACCTGTCAAAAACTTGGCATTACATCATTAGAACCAACAACAACCTTATTAGAATTGGCTGACCAATCGGTAGTCAAACCAGAAGGTACACTACAAGATGTAATGGTAATATCCATACATTCCTGTGAATACCCTGCTGACTTCCTGGTTATCAACCCAAAGAACCGGCTAGATGGACACCCGTTAATTCTAGGTAGACCTTGGTTGGCAACTGTCGATGCTTATATTGGTTGCCGACAAGGAAACATGACAATAACAAGGGGAAAATATGTCAAGAATTTAGCTTTATATCCCCCAGCCCAACCAAGCCTATCAATAATCAAAACAAGAAAGCAACCTGTATCATATCTTATGGAAAATATGAGATCACCTCTAACTATAGAATATGCCCTCGATTTTAAAGATCAAACAGAGAATGATATCATTAATAGTTTTTTCAACAAACCACAAATAAAATCCCATCTACAATGTCACATGATCAAGGCAACATTTTATGATAAAGAAGAAGAAGATCCTATGAAATACATCCCTGATCAAGTAATACCCACTACTTCTGTGTATAATAGTAAGATTGTAGAAATTGAGCCAGGAAAAACTTTAAACATTAACAAAAATCTGACTGCTAAACAAGAAAAGAAGACGGTCCAATTACTACAAAAATATAAAGCAGCCTTTGCATGGGATTATCCAGACATGAAGGGAATTGACCCCCAGTTATGTACACACCACATTTATACCGAAAAGGATGCGAGACCCATTCGCCAACCCCAACAAAGATTAAACCCGCACCTTAAAGATATTGTGAAAGCTGAATTACAAAAATTGTTGGATGTTAATATCATTTACCCAATATCTGATAGAAAGTGGGTCTCTCCATTAGTAGTGGTACCAAAGAAGAAAGGGAAGTGGAGAATATGCGTATATTACCGAGAACTCAACAAGGCAACCCAGAAATACCACTTTCCCCTTCCTTTCATTGACCAGGTATTAGACACATTGGCAGGAAAGAAATTCTTTTCTTTCCTCGATTCGTGGGTACAATCAAATCCAGATTGCCCCTGAGGACCAAGACAAAACTACTTTTACCTGTCCTTGGGGGACATTTGCCTACCGAGTCTTACCCTTTGGCCTATGCAATGCCCCTGCTACATTTCAAAGGACCATTCTCAGCATCTTTTCAGATTTAATAAATGAAGGGCTCGAAGTATATATGGATGACTTCACACCTTACGGAGATGATTTTGAGCCAACATTAGAAAATTTAGAAAAGGTGTTGCAAAGATGTATTGACACTAGGCTTTGTTTAAGCCATGAAAAGTGTCATATGATGATGACCGAAGGACTTATCTTAGGACATTATATTTCAGCAGCTGGAATTTAGGTCGATCCAGCGAAAATTCAGATAATTTTGTTAATACCTACACCCACCACACAAACGGAGGTACATAGCTTTCTTGGATTTTCTAGTTATTATAGGAGATTTATAGAACATTATTCTCGAATAGCTGCACCTTTATATGCACTAACAGGAAATGTTGATTTTATTTGGACAGATAAATGTGACAATGCCTTCAAGGATCTGAAAAAGCTTGTATCAACAACCCCAGTGCTGAGGGGCCCAAATTGGAATTTGCCATTCCAAATTTCATCTGATGCCTTAGACACAACGATTGGAGCAGTGCTTGGGCAGGAAGAAGATAAAAAGCCATATGCAATCTATTATATCAGCAAAAATCTATCTCCTGCTGAACTAAACTATACTGTGACTGAGAAGGAATTTTTAGCTGTAGTACATGCTGTAAATAAGTTTAGACATTATATAACTGGGTATCCTGTAGTTTTATATACCGATCACTCTGCCATTAAATTTTTAGAAAATAAACCTGTTACAAATGGAAGGGTGACAAGATGGTTGATTTTATTGCAGGAATTCGACATTACAATCAAAGATCGACCTAGAAAAGAGAACCCTGTAGCTGATTTCCTGTCATGAACGCCAAAGCCAACAGATGCAGCAACAGTTGAAGACCACTTCCCAGATGAAAATTTGTTCGTTGTTACTGTTAGAACCCCATGATATGCTGATATAACAAATTATTTGGCAATAGGTAAATTACCTAAACATCTAACCCTTAATGAACGAAAGCAGATAATACAACGTAGTATCCGATTCTCTTGGATTTGGGGCTACTTGTTTCATACAGGGTCAAATATGAAAATTAGGAGATGCGTCCGAGAGGACGAAGTATTTGATATTCTGAAAGCATGCCATGACGGGCCGTGTGGCGGACATTTTGCAGATCGTAGAACCGCCCATAAGGTTTTGTTGAGAATGCAGCAAGATGATGGAGCTTAGTGAAATGAAGTCGCCTTCACTAAGTGGGCCCGCAGGCAAATTCTGGCGCAAAGTCTATTTTTAGACTATGTCTATTTTTAGACATACGGAGCATAATTTGGGAATTCTACTTGGAGATTCTTGATGGATGCGACATGTCGGTAAAAATAGATGAGACCCTATTTTTTAGGACCCAGGCTATTTTTAGACTGATCTCCTAAAAATATGGAAGTCAAATATTATTTACCCTTAATAATATTTTGACTATAATCAACAGTTTACTCTCTTGGCGCACTTCAGTTTGAGTCATGGAGGTGACTCATGCAACTGACACAAGGAATCACGTGGTTCCTAGGGTTTGATAGCATCTTGCATGGTTGGCTTCAGTTAGACTTCAGTGGCAGGAGTTTTGGAGGAGTTAACGGGACAAGTAGTGGAGTTGTGTTCTGTTTGTTTTAGTTGAACTAGTTGGGATTAGTTAACTAACTAATCAACTAGATATGAGTGGAGTACATTAAATAATATTTAATTTACTAAATATTAACTCATTAGTCAACTCAAGAACACTTCAGTTCACTACAGTGCATGATCAGTTCAGTGGAGACCAGTGGAAGAGGTAGATGAAAGGGTGAGTAAAGCTATCAGTTGGTAGATTTGTTTTGCATGAGATTTGCATTACACTTGGAGGAATTGTCCATGACAATTACGCGATCAAGGGAAGGGGATTCGAACCTTGAACCTCTTCATATACAGGCCATGATTGCGCAATAGAGGCAAGGCAATTGGCGGGGAGTTTTGAACCTCAGACTTGTTCAAAACTGAGTCAGATTGTGAGTAACTTCATGAGAGGGTACTGAGTACTTGTGAGGAGTATTGTACTTGTTTGGTTACTTGATTTCTCCATTATAATATACACAATAGCTGCGGGGTTTTCAGCTATAGGCTTTCCCCATACATACTGAGTTAATGTGTGATTGAATTGATGTGAGATTGCTTCTGTTATTTTCGCATGTGACAATTAATTGTAGAAGAAGGTTATGTGTTATGTATGCAATTAGAAATTGATATATGACCAGGTTAATCTTCAGTGAATAAGTGATTTATTCAGCTAATTTCTACAGGTTTTACAGACAGGCTATTATTGGCCTACCATTTTTAAAGATGCTAAAAAATTTGTGCAGGCCTGTGATAGCTGCCAAAGGGCGGGTCGCTCTGGACAGTCCGACGAAATGCCTTTGAACCCACAACTAGTAATTGAACCATTTGAACGCTGGGTGCTCGATTTTGTTGGCCCCATTAACCCCTCATCAAGCCAAAAAACATACATCCTAGTTGCAACCGAGTATGTCACTAAATGGGTTGAAGCAGAGGCACTTTCGAAAGCTACAGAGGACTCTATAATACAATTCCTTTTCCAAATATTTGTGCGATATGGCCTCCCAAGGGACATAATCACAGATGGAGGACCGCAGTTTGTAGGTAATAAAATCACTGAAACATTACAGAATTACCACATTCAGCACAAGATTACAACCCCATACCACCCACAGGAAAACAACCAGGTAGAGAGCACGAATAAAGTGATCGAGTCTATATTGACAAAAACTGTTGCCTCACATAGACGAGACTGGGCCTACAGATTTCCAGAAGCCTTGTGAGCATACCGAAAAACAGGGAGAGGTACTACGGGATATTCACCATATCAATTTGTATTTGGAAAAGAGCCCATCTTTCCAATAGAGTTTGAAATCCATACATTAAGAACAACCCAGAAGGTGGGCCTAGATTTAAATGAAGCCCAGGCCAAAAGATTGCAGCAAATCAATGAGTTAGATGAAATTAGGCTCTTTGCTCTTCAGCACACTATGTTAATTCAACAACAGAGAGCAAAATGGCATGATGCCCTCATCAAAGAAAAATATTCCACGAAGGATATTGGGAACTCCTATATGACTCCAAGTTTTAGGATTTTCCAGGGAAACTCCAGACACGATGGCTTGGACCTTACGAGATACAAAAAGTGCATGATAATGGCACCATTACATTAACCACCATTGATGGATCTAGACATTCCTTCAAAGTAAACGGTCATTGAGTGCGACTTTACCATAAACTGCTTACTCGAGAATCCTTCTACCAACAATTACGGGAAGATTCTACCATGCAAATTTTTGCTGAAGGGGACAACCCCTCCTCGACACCCATTCATTAAATCGTTTCTTTCCTTTGAAATTTGTGCATAAAGTTTGATCATTTACTTTGCTTGTTTTTTTGTATGGAATTCTGTTTCTTCAAACTCTTTTTATTTCGCTTATTGTGAGTTTTTTCTATTCCTTTCCAAAGGAACAACATTTTTTTGTTGTTCCTTTCGAAAGGAAAAACAACTTTGTTGGGAGTGTTTTTGTTGTTCCTTTTGAAAGGAACAGTAGTTGTGCTGTTTATTTTTGTTGTTTCGCATATTGTTTTGCTGTTCCTTTCGAAAGGAACAACATTTTCGCAGAGTCTTTTTGCTGTTCCTTTCGAAAGGAACAACACTTTTTGCAGATTGTTTTTGCTGTTCCTTTCCAAAGGAACATCATTTCCGTAGATTGTTTCTGCTGTTCCTTTCCAAAGGAACAACACTTTTTGAGTGTATTATTTTACTTGTTTTAGAACAACATTTTGAGCATTTCTAATGACTCTTCTAAAGGAAAACATACTATTTATACAAGATCATACAAATTAAAGCTTACTGAAATCAACAAATTAAAATAAATTTTCATTTTTTTAAGAAATTGTTTTGTAATGATAAGAAAAAGGAAAAAAGGACATAACCAATAATATTACTTTTCTGTCTTACTATCACTAAAATTACTATGATCGATTATCTTTATCATGTTGGTTCCTCCCCAAATCTTTATAACTTTCTTTGATTTTTACTTATTGAGTAGGAAAAAGGCATATTCTTTTCTATTGAGATGTTTAGACTTCTTCCACCATCCCTACTCTTACGGAGTGCTGAGCCATCCTTTATATATAAGTAGGAAAGTGCTATATGAAAAAAAATAAAAATAAAAAAAATTATATATATATATATATATATATATATATATATATATATATATATATATATATATATATATATATATATATATATATATATATATATATTACTAACAATTTTATGATATGGCAGATGGAGGATAGGGGGTCTCATCAAGAGCCAGCCTACCATGATCATAAGGAAGAAAGTGAAGTGGCATTCCCATCATGGCCACCACACCAGGGATATGGTCCAATGGACAACTGAAAAAAAAAACTAAAAAGTCCTTGGAACAGGAGGTCTCTTCACGAGCTGGCCTGCCCACTTTTCACTTCTTCTCGGTGAATGGCATTGTGATTCATCTAGTTCCCAAGCCAGCACAATGGCCTCCGTTATGACATTAAACAACACTTCCCTATGCATAAATAAAGGGCAATGGTTCCAAGGGTGAGAAAGCAACTTTGTCAAGGTTATGGACACCTGTGGGCAACAGAGCTCTGCTGATGGTATTGGAGTCACATTTTTACAAATCAATAGTAATATTAAACCATTTTTCATATATCTCTATCTAAATATCAAATGAAAGTATGATTCCTAAACCCTTGATTTCGAACCTATTATACATGAAATTCATCATAAATTGATCACATTTGTTTGAGTGGGTAATAAGCGCATTAGTACTTGTGTTCACATCAGCTGTCCCTTTTCCTTATCTTTAAATCATTACAAATGTTTCTATATCTATTTACGATTTAATCACACGCATCGATTTCAGTAAATGCAATAATTTGATTGATTGTATCATAAGTATGCATGCTTTTTCCTGCTGTACAACTGCTGTGCAGTACTTTCCTCTCTTAGTTGACGATCGAGGATGACCTATCATCCTCCAAGGGGGCGTGGATGCCTCTTAATCACTGCATGCAGATCAAATCCCTATATTTTTTTACCTGCACGCGAATCAAATCCCTATATTCTAGGGAATAACAAAAACTTAACGATATTATTCCAATTTACCGTGTTGTGATGTTCCATTACACTACTGTGTGTTTGTAAAGAAGTAACAGTGTGCAGAGAAGATGGGAGGTCGATCAATTCATAGTGAGCTGCAAGTGCTAGTTTTTTCTGATGCTGCACGAGAAATTCTGGAAAATTTGGGATGGATTACATATTTCACAAGGCTACAACAACCCCATGAAACAGTGGCTACCGAGTTTTTACAGAATTTGCAGGAAGGATACTCCATGGTTAGAGGAAGACAGATAGAAGTTTCAAATGAAATAATTGCAGAGGTGTCTGGTCTACCAGTGCAAGGAACCATATGGACTCATAAGAAGGTCAGGCTTCAAGAAGCCATGAATATTTTCCAGGAAGAAGGACAGACATTGGTCGTCAAAGGCAAAGGAGTTCAGCCGGCATCGTTGGGAGAACCATGGACGGAATTGGCAAAGGTAGTGCAGGCCTATATAACATGCGATGGAAGGAAAGACGTGGTAAGACCTCGCCACCTTAAGTTATTGGCAGTATTAAAGAAAAAATGTACTGTAAATTTGCCTGCATTTTTAAATTCCTTACTGCGTGATGTTGCCCATAGTATAAGAAAAGCTCGGCACATAGACATGGTGGTAAGCCACCATTGCCTAATCAGATTAATAGTAAGTCATAGTCTTGCCCAACAACAGATCAGTTGGGAAGAATTGATATTTTCGATTGATGGAGGATTAGCCTTACCTGCCCCAAAATGAAAGAGAATGGCTAGCTCGGTAGCTGAGCCATCAAAACGTAGACAATCCTCCCATTCAAAAAGAAGTAGGGAAATGATAGAAGGCCTTCCGGGTAGCAGTAGCCAGCCCTTGGAATTTCCCAGCTCGGAGGATGAAAAACCCCCACAATTGGAAGGAGGAAATCCCCGTACCAAGGAGGATGAAGAAGAAATGAGCCTCCACACCAGTGGTGAGAAACAAAGCAGCGCAGAAGAAGGAAATAATGAAGAAGAGGAAATTGAGGAAGAAGAAGGAAGACCTCATACTAGTGTAGAGGGAGAAATTCGCTACTCTGATGAGGAAGAAGGTAGTTACCATACCTGTGAAGAGGACGCAGATAATAACAGTAGTGAAAGAGAAGGAACAGAGCCTCCCAAAAACACTACTGCAAATTCACCATGCAGCCCTTTGCAAGAAGACCAATTGGCCCAAATTTTGGCCAATATGAGTGAATATGTGCAGCCTCACAGCCCACTAGACCTTAATGTTGATATCAACCAATTGTAGGAGCAATCTGCTGTCAATAAAGAAACGGTTGAGGGAATTCCAGATGAAACAGAAGGAGCAAACCCTAATGAAATGGTAGAATTAGCTAGGGTTGCTTCCCCTGAGAAGTATGGACAGGAAGAGGTGAACACTGAAGCAATGTTCCAAACTGAAAATTCTCAGGAAACTGCAGAGTCAATTGAGGGTATTACCCCTGTAGAATTCAACCAGGGGCATATGAACACTGAAGAAGTGCCCCAAGAAGAAAACCGAGAAGCAAGCCCAACTAAAGGCACGACTGATGAGGAACAAACCCCCGCTGAGCAATTGGGTCCAGAAAAAGGAACAACCGTTCCATCAAGGAAAAGGAAGAAAGTAACTGAGCTTGAAAAACTTCAGAGGGAACGACTGAAGCTTCAGAGACTAGTGGAACCACTTAGGCAGACCATTAGGGTTCTTAAAATGAAACAAATTCCCAAACGAACCCCAAAGAAAAGAAGCATAGTCACCAAACGAGCCCCGAAAAAGAGGAAAATGTCAACTAAAATAAAGCCCCAAGTTGCAAAGACTATGGTTGAGCCTAATCATGAAGATATGGAATAGCATACAACTATTCCAGAAGTAGTTGTTCCAGATGGAGCAACCTCAAGTGAAAAGGCACAAGCCTGTAGTCAAAACACTTTTAGTGATCCTACATTGGCCAGACTCCAAGAGGAGTTGGCATAGGCTCAACAGGAAAGGGAAAAACTAGAAGAAGACACTGTTCCTAGAAGAAAATAACAAGAGTTGCAGCAGCAGATGAAGATCATCCATGCAGCAGAGGTTGAAGCCTATGAGAAGTGTCGAAGGGCAGAGGAGAAGGCTGAAAAGGTAATGAATAAATTAAAAATAGCCCAGAATCGAATGAATACTCTCTGCTCATTATACACAGATGTTTTAGCTTGTAGATGCCTTGCCAAGAATTATGCTTTATTTTTATTAGAGAGATATTTACAGTTGAAAATTAAAGTAGTTAGGGCAGGAAAATCTATAGAGTTAAACACTATAGATGATTTTGTAACATGCTGCAAACTCTATGGGGTAGAGGTACAACGTCTCCTGTGTGAGTTCTATTTGCATAATCTCATATTGGAAAATGATGTTGAGACAAATCCCAATCCTTTTGTGGGTGACATCCAATACCAAGCATTTATTTCATTTGTTGTTAATCAGTTAAAATGGCTCAAAGTCTATAATGTTTTTCAAAGGCAGAAAAATGAGTTAGACTTGTGGGTTAGGAGTGAACCTAAACACCCGTTACAATTATGGGCTAGGCAGAAGAATTTGATGACAAAAGAAGGTGTTATCCAAGCATTGGGGCATGTCCATAAAGCAATTGTCTTGAATGGGATAGACTATTTTCTATCTATTAGAAACTAGGCCTACATAGCAGCTAAGGTTCGATGGGGGATTTCCAATCCGAATGTTCAAAATAGAGAGCCATTTAACTATAAATTTTTTGGATTAGCTGCAAACCGCTTGGTTCTCTATAGCAACCTCATTTTGAGGGAAGGCCCATTATGGCTAGGGTGTAGGTTTCGAAGCCCCATTTCACGGTATCCTGCTTCAGATTATAAAGCCATTTATGAAATACCCGAGGGACAAACAGGGCATGTCTTCGAAGCATTAGCTGCAATGCATGGTTTTAGGCCTTTTGATGAAAAACCTTCTCCAGCTTATTCTTTAACTGCTTTGCATGTAAACTATGGTTTTCATGAAGACATGAAAAAGGGTAAGTATGGGGGTATGTTGAGCATTGGAAAAGGTATGAATTCACTATGTGTTTTCCAATTCTTTTACTTTAAACATAATTCTTTTTACTTTAGAAAGGTGACTTATTACAAGAATTGTGGTAAATAAAGACTTATGTTTATTGTAAAATGTAACTCAAAACTGCCTTTTATTGCTAAAAACAGGAATCAGGCGAGGTGAAAAGATATACCAGAGGCGAGGTTAAAGCAAGAGTAACTGTTGTTCCTCCAGCGTTAGACCAAATTCTGCCAAAGAGAAGGAAATCCGAACGCATTGCTAAGAGAAGGCAGGGGGCAGCTCGGCTTCAGTCAAAGGAGATCAAGTGACAACTAAAGAAAGAAGGGAAGCGAATCCCTCAGGATCCTTCGATCCTGAGGGATCGTTGTTCAAAACTTATCTCATTCCTTGTCTTGTCTGTCAAGTTTGCTATATAAGGAAACACCTTTAGAGATTGTAGAGAGTTGAATCATTTGATTAAAACATTCCTTTTGTAATTCTGCATTTTATTGACTCTTGTGATCAAAGAGCGGTCACTGTAAATACTTTTATGTTCAATTGATACAAAGACGTGTTTTATTTCATCGCTCAAGCTCTGAAGTAACCCAACAGTGTTTCACTGGAGCTAAGGGCCCAACCCTAGTGGAATCGTTCTGTTGTTTATATTTCTATCCTCTAATTACTGTTGCGTGATAATTATGTTTGGCTTCATTACGATTGCAAAGTTACTTAATTACTGTTGAATTGATTATTGGATTGCTGTGTGTGCTAATGGATTTCATTTCTATTCCATTTCAACAAGGATCGTGATTATTGTCTTATTCATCGTGTTATCACTTATAAAGCTTTGTTGTTCCATACTTAACTCTGTTTTCTGTTCCATACTTAACTCTGTTTGTTGTTCCATTGGATTATTGTTCATTTCGATTAACGTTTGTTGTCAACAGGGTTAGAGTTTAATAGGATTTGTTATTTGGTTTTGTTAAGTTCATGTTTGTTGTTCAGATTCATTAGTTAGTGCTGTTCAATTCTTGTTTGTTGTTCATTTCTAATGCGTTAGTTTTAGATTGCAGAAAGATTGTTTATTTACGGTTTGCTGTAGATTACAAATTGCTGTTCATTTCCAATTATTTCTTTTAAAAGAAGTTCTTCTTAGTTTATTTTCAATAGCAGTTAGTTCAATTTAGATTTCACTTTGATTGCTTCAAGAGCAGGACTATCAACTGTAGAGAACATTGGTTATTGCTTCCAAGTTCCCAGATTGATTGCCTTGTTCCAGTGTGATTTCAGTTGCATCAATTTCTAAAGGAATGAGTTATTGCTACTGTATCCTTGATTGATGTTTTGCAGAGTGAGTAGTTAAGACTTCAGAGTATTTGCATTCATGTTATTTTAATTATATTTCTTTTCAAGTGTCCGTTTACTCTTGTATCTAGAATACTATACTACATCTCTCACAACATTACTCTTAGCTCAATTGCAGTCTCAAACAGAGTACACTCTTGAAACAAAAAGTTGTTTTCAGATTGATAATTAATGTAGGATAAATAGGTGTTAAAAAGATACCTTTTATACCTCAACAACGAGAAACACTAGAGAAGTGTTGCATGCAAGAGTTTCATGTCACATGCAAGGACATTCCTTTCTTGTTGAGAGGGAGTGTTGAAGCTTGCAACAAGAAACAATGAAATTGACATCCAAAAGAAACATGACAACACCTACACTAGTGTGGGACCACAAGTCATGTAGTGATGGGTCCTAGCAATACATTAGTATGAAATTCAATTTATTTAATAAATTGGATATGTGTCAAATTTAATTATACATTAATTAAATTGGACAATAAAATGTAATCTTATCTCATAATCACTTGTAATAGTTAACCGAGTGTGATAAACTCAGTTAGCTCATGAATTTCGAGTTGAGGATATTTGATGAGGCATGCAGAGTGATTCTATGTGTTTAGAGCTTAAGTTGCAGTTAAGTGCATGAGATTAATTCATGAGAAATCAGTTAACTCAGTTAAGTGAGTTAAAGTCAATTTAAGTGGTTGTAACTGTTTGTTGCACTAGTGAGAGATCAGGTGAATTAAATTAGATTTAATTCACATGCAGTGATCTACCATGCAACTGATCCTTTACCATTATTAGCTGCATGCATGTTAGTTCCAGTGGAGACCCAGTTGAGACAAAGGTTAAAGGTACATTAATTATCAGTTGTGATATTAGCAAACTACCCAGATGTAGTTAAAACACCACAGGATGCCCATGATACTCAACGCAGTTGAGGAAGGCTTAAATTCCTAAATAATAGGGATTGCATTCATCAGGAATTGTGTGAGAAAGTCAGGCTAAAGACAGGCTGATAATTGGCTAAGTGTTGGCCCGATTTTGTTTGGATCAGTGTGAGACGATAGGAAGATTGCAGGAGACTCTTGTGAGAAGAGTTCATTGTAATTGTTTCGTGATTCCTTGTGGAATATACAATATATGATAGAGGGGTTTTGAGCAGTAAGATTTCCCTAGGAAAATATATATGTTGTGGTTTGATTTGACTCTTTATTTGCTTAATGTGATTGGCGATCATGTTTATTTTCCGTAATTGATTTGTAGAAGGATTCAATATCTAGCTTTAGTACATTACTTGATCGGATTGAATCCATTGATATACATATGTTTGTATAATTTCTACAATATTACCATGACCCTACCTAAGTCCCATATACAAATTCTTTTTTTTCGTTGCAGATACCTTTTCCCTATTATGGTTCACAGGATGTCAATCCTAGTTCCCATTGGGACAAATGCATTTACTTTTATGAATTTTTATCATGATTTTCAATTCTCGTTGTTCCTGTTCTGACCCTATTCAATAATTTTGTCAATAATCCTGACATAATGTTTTGAAAATGATCTTTAATGTATTTGAATTATAGCTATGGTGATTTGCATTTTAATACGGATACAATTGTTGTTATTGTAACTGTATTGCTTACTCTTCAATGCTTCTTAAGTACAAATGTGAGTCTGTACTAATTTTATGACAATTTTTTGTATAAGTTTTCAAACATATGATTTGAGCCTCATATCTAATGTTGTGTTATTGATTAAAATGAAAATGAACATTTGAAAATAATTTTGGACCTCAGGCATACATCTCTTAAGAATAAAATGCTAACACAATAAATATGTTATGTGTTTTAATCTCCTGTTATGTATTTAGTAGTGAATTAATTTCATTGTGCAAAATATGGAAGTGTTATTACCTTATTTTCAATTTCATTATAGTAAGAGAAACATAATTTCAACTTACCTTAGTTGCTGGCTAGAATGCATCCTGTTTTCACCTCTATATTAACTTATGTGTGAGTTATTCCATGTTAAAAGGGCGAAATTGCATAATTTAGTAATTTCTCATAATTATTTTTCCAAAATTTTATAATTATGAGATAATAATTATTTCATAATGGAGATAATCGAGAAAAAGCTCATAATTGAGAAAAATGTTTCTAGAGGCTTACTTTCCCAATGAGATCAACTTGACTCACTTGTGTATGAGTTGGCTAGGGGTCTATTATTGGAGAATATTTCTTAATACTTCATCACTCTAAGCATCTACATTCACCCTCCTGGGCTTGCCTCTAACTTTAATTATGACTAGTCTAGTTTTCCTCGTTGTGCACAATGTGGATAAGATTTCATTTTATGGAACTAGCTCAATAAACCTTTCATGTGTCGACACCAACTTTCATTGTGGGTACAAAAGTTTCAACGTGCATAATGAAGACATGGGTTCCATTGTACAGAGAGGAAGTTCATTGTGAAAATGATACATTGTATTTCTTAGTATTTTCTTCATATGAATATCAAGACTTTGCACAATGTATCAATATTAGTATTCATTAGGATATGCTTAATATGAATTCTTGATCTCCGCACAATGGACAGACCAACACCTACACATACATTCCTCTCCATACAAATAAAATGATATATAATATTGCTTAGTATTTTCTCAATATGAATTTCCGGACGCCCCACAATGTATCATATCCGTGCCTCTACACTTCGAACAATGTATCAAAATTATAAGATATATTTTTTATTGGATACATGTGAAAAATGCGGAGATGGAAGAAAAAATACGCACAGTGCATTTCATTTTGAATAGGGAATCAAATTTAGTTTATTTAATTTAATATTGAATCGCTCTTCGCACTATGCAAACATTTATCAACACTTTGCAAATATTTTTCGAGGCACGAGCAACATAATTAAGATTTTTTGGGACATTATATTAATAATTATTTATTTATTAATTAAAGGAGTTAAGAGTGTGTATATTTTAATTAATTATTGAAAGGTGTGCAGGAGTGTGGGTGTTCAGTGAAAAAGTCCAGACAAAACAATAATAATATATAGCTAAAATGATTTCTAAAACTTCTCTATGAATTCTAATTGTGCACTCTCACACCGATGCAGGTTGAAAGGGCTCTCCTCACCTTTTAAATCATATTTCTTGGCTCTCAACATGTTATCTCAAAATCAGGCCCTGATAGGCTGCTAATCAAGGAGACCCTGAGTAACTATTTCAAACTAGGCTTTTAGCTGAGACTTAGCCTCCTCAGCCTGAGAGGGCTCTCTCAAAGTTTTTATGATTTTCAAATTAAAGTCAGATGGCTAACTCAGTGAGTAAATGATTTAAATTTAGTAATTGGTTGTACTACAATAAACAAGCATCCATTGGGCTTATGGGGTCACTTTATGTTTTTACTAAACATGGATATCAAATTCATATGGAAGTCAGGGCATATTAAGGCTTAGATGCATCAGTAAAACAATAAAACAGTAGGTCACACAGTCCATGAATATATGAAGGAAGTTAGAGCACCTTCACAGTGAGTTCTAAGTAACATACACTCATGCCACTACAAGTAAAAGATAAAGGAGAAACATAACAACATCAATCATCCACAGCCTTTTCTGAATCCTAAGTAACAAACTAACACCCTTGTATTAAGATAAAAACAAAGTTGCAGATAATACCAAACAGTACACTTGTTCCAGCAAAATTCCAACCCTATGCTATTCGATTTACTCCCTTTTATAGAGTATTCATTACATCTTAGGATTCTCTCCAATCCTTTGAGGATAATTCGAATTTTGACACCTAATACTTTTCATAAAGCAAACTGCATTTACAACTGACAGTTGAACTGTCTGTTTAGACTCCTAATACAATTAGGACTAAAACATCATTTATTACAACAAAAAAACCTTACCTAAATACTTAAAACAACACTTGACAACTGCATCTTCTAGTCTTCAACCATGATCATGTCTATCTTCCTGCTGTTAGACCCTCTTTATCTCCTCCTTATCTGTCCCTGTAAAATAGGATAGTGCTTCCTGTATAGTAGCTGAGTGCTTCACTAATACCAATTTGAACCATTTGCTGCATAATTTAAACTCAAAACATGTGCCAAATGTCTTAGAGTCTTCATAGAGCTTTGAGCTTCCATCTGTGTATATGTCATCTTTTTCAAAAATGATGTGGAAACTGCCATAGTGCTGTGCTACGAAACTATCTGTGTTTTCGTAGCGCAGACCTTTATTTTGAAAAACATGCTTTAAACTCCGGTTTAATGTGCCAAAACCCTTTGAATCTTCATTGATATTCAATATACATCTCCCATCAGCATCATGGCTTCAAACCTGAACCATTTATTCTTTGCAATTTGCAAAAATTCACAAAACTGCATCCTACAGCAGTTTCGTAGCGCACTACAAAACTGTTGAGTCTGCTTCAGAAATTTTGTATTGCGCTACGAAACTGCTGAGTCTTCATCTTTCTCAGTTTTTTCCTCAAAATTTCAAGTCAGAAACCTTTAAAACTTAGTCTTCAGGTGTAGATCCATTCTTATAATCAATACCATCAACTTTGAGCAGTTTCAAAAATGGGAGCATTACTATATAACCTTTCAAGTTTATTTCAAAAATGAAACTTACTGTTTAGGCTATAGCTCATCTCCAAACTGATTTAACTATATCTCTAAATCTTCAATTCTCCTCTCGAGCCTTCTGCTATTAGCCCTTAGTTTTGTGTTAACCATCCTGATGAACTTGGCTTCCTTGATTGCAGGTAGGGTCCAGATGAAAAACTGAGCTTGATTGTCAATCAGTTCAGGATTTGGATTTTTCTCAAGCTCCCACAACCCTTTCATCCTTTCAAACTTGACCTTCTCTTCAGCATATATTCTTTCCCTTTTCTTCAATTTATCAATTTCATTATTTGCAAGCTTGAGTTTATTCTTTACCTCTTCATAGTTTCTTTTTTTTCTTTTGAACCTTGAAGACCCTGTTTCTATCTTTTTCAGGCATTGCAGATGATGCATTTGTAGTTTCTCCAAAAACAGTAGCACTTTCTTCCCTTGTTTGCTCTATCACCAAACCTGACTGTTTCAGCTTCTTAGATTGCCTCGTTGAGGGTCTTCTGGGTTTAAAAATAAACTCTGCCACCTCTTCTTCAAATTTTAACTTTTTAGATGTCTTCAATTTTTTCAATTTGCTGGCACCTGTATCTAATTTGATGAATTCTTCTTGCACTAGGGGAGATTCCTCTATGTCGATAGCCTGAAGTATGTCATTCAAATTGGCTCTTGTCTCCTCTGCAACTACAACCTTACACTTTTCTTTTAACCTCTGAATTTTAGTCAACTTCTTTGGATTTGCTTTGCTAGTTGACTGTTCTAAAATTGTTTCCTCAACCAGGGTTTTCTTCTTCTATATAGACCTAGGAGTCTTTTGGATATTCAAAGATTTCATTGGTTCTTTCACTTGTTTCCTAGGTTTAAGTTTAAAAAATATTTTAGAATTTGTTTCCACAAGACCAACAATCTTTGATGGGGTTTTAGCTTGTGGGCTGGCAGTTGTTCCTTCTATTCCAATTCCACTCAAAAAGAGGAATTCTGCCCAATCTCTATTTGCCCTTTGTAGCTCATGTAAGACTATCAATTTGAATAAGCCATGGTGAAATAAAGAGGTTTCACATGATTCAACTTTCATCTGTACCTTATCAGACATCTTAGCCAAGCTTCTGAAGAGATAAAAAGGTAAATCCAATGATATAATCCTTGTGAAATGAAGCAAGAGTTTAAAATGGTAGGTGTATACCTTATGATATCTACCCTCGCAAGTGAAGTATCTCTGAATATTGTAGAGAAAATTGGAAAATGTGTCTCTGACATAACTCCTTGGCACAACCTTGTTCAAGTCAACTTCTGAAAACTCTGGTGTCAAAAAGATCTTGCATGGTGTTAAATCAAATTTGAAATTTTTAAACCACCTGTCTTCACCTCTTGGGATCTCTGTTACAGCTGATATTATTTTAGGGGAAATTGGTACATTTAGGAACCCAATCTTTGAATTTTATCCTGTGAAATTTATGGAAAACTCCTTGGTAACTTGAGTGTGCCCTCCTTGAAGTTTTTCACAAAACATCCAACATCCAACCTTCTTAAAAGCTGCTTCGACAGACTTATCTTTTTTAAGGGCTTCAACACCTTCGGGTTCAGTCCTTAAGAAATGGCTAGACCTATGGCTTCTTATCTCCTCAACCATTTTCCTCTTGAAACCTGTATTTTTAGAAATCTGCAATAAACCCTTCTAAAAACCCTGTGCCTTCAGTAAATTACCAAATCTGAGTCTCCTTTTGAATAGACTGTTTCATTCAGGAAACGAATTTAGCCTCGCTTGATAATAACTCTGCCTCGCTTGATGACAATTTTGTTTCTGCCTCGCTTGAAAAGTTAACAACATCGCTTGATAAGAATTCAGGTTTCACAGTAATGGATAATATAACCTAAATTTAAATCAGTTCTGCCTCGCTTGAAATATAAACTCTGTCGCAATTAGCAATGAGACAACATAGCCTCGCTTGATAAGAAATACAACCTCGCTTGATAACTAGAAATCTCACCACGAATTGCTTTCTTTCAACACTTAAGAATGCATGCAATGTTTTCTTGCATGAGAAAAATGAAAACGGCCAACTGTTTGAAATTTGAAAGGACCAATAATAACTGACCTCTAAATTATGACAAATGACCTCTAATGATGACAAAGAATGGTTGCATGCATGGAGGACAACTCATGAAGGATGCCCAATGATGACAAATTTAATTGTATTTGACAGATGTGACAACTCAGAGACGAATCTGCGAATCCCTGATTTCGTAGTGCATGGTGTGCAAATTTTGGTTTTTGTGCTACGAATTCACCAACATTTTCGTAGCACAAAATGGACTTTTCACACTAGGCGCGCTACGAAAACGCGGTTTCTGGGCTTATTCAATCAAATTTTCGAAACAGAATTTACAAATGGGTTTTAAAACGTGGCATGAGACTTGTGAAGAGTGAAGTGAGGTCAATAAACAATGTTTAATGATGGTATGAGACCTTTAACCATGATCTAGACCTTGAAAAATATCAAAATGACTCTAACCCCATCTAACACTAAGGCTTAGGAAAAAATGTAACTAACCAAGTGTCAGAGATTTTTTTATTTTTTTTTTATAGTGATAACACAACATCGAGGGGTTGGAAAACTCACGTAGAGTCCAAGACCTGAAATATTCCTTCAAAATGTTCGACAAGGATACTTCACCATGTTTTAAATAGTTTACAATAGCTTTGTAGTCTGGGTGATTGTTAGACCATGATCATAAGATTCGATTTTAATGGCCATGGGGTCATAAGTTTCAAAGAATTCATAACCATGATGAAGGAAGGAAACTGATGGTTTATCAAGGCATAATTGAACATTAAAAACACACATAAAATACACATGGTAAAAAAAATAACGAGTTGTGCAGTAGTGCAAATAATGGTGATTTATCCATACTCGATCAACAATGGTGATTCATTTTTTGACCGAGTGTGGAGTACATAGTATGTGTAGTGTGAAGGTATGGAGAATGATAAAACACATAGCCCACATTGCCTTAATCAATTAATTAGCAGTAAGCTACTTTATTATGTAGAGTTGAGACATGAACAAAAAAGGCTAATTTTGTGAGTGGCCATGCCTGAGATAATGTGCCATAAGCTTTCATTATGTGGAAGTAGCTCAATAAACTCTTCATTGTGTTAAAAGTGGCTTAAATTTTCACCGTGCATAATAAAAACATGATTTTCATTGCACATAAAAGAATTTCATTATGGAACTGATATATAATATTGCTCAGTATATGATTCATATGAATCTCATGACTCCGCACAATGTATCAATATACACAAGGAAGATTGTAGTTTTCCGCACTTTGCACTTTGAACAATTTATAAAAAATTCTAAGACACATTGTTGATCGAGCACATGTGTGGAATGCAGAGGTGCATAGAAAACTACATGGAGTCAACTTTCATTATGTCCAGTGTGAAAGTGCAGACAAGGATACTTCACTATGTTTTAACCAGTTTACAAGAGCCTTGTAGTCTGGGTGATTGTTAGGAAGATTCGATTGTAATGACGATGGGGTCATCAGTTTCAACGAATTGATAACCGTGATGAAGGAATGTAGCCGATGGTTGATTAAGGCATAATTGAAAATGAACAATGGACAAAAAAATACACAAGGTAAAAAAGACATAAATTTGCACGATAATGCAAAGAATGGTGATTTTTCTACATTGAATCAACAATGGTGATTCATTTATTTGACCAAGATTTGGAGTGCGGAGAATGCACATTACAAAGGTGTGAATAACGAAAACGTGTGTACCCCTCATTGCCTTAATAAATTGATTAGTGGTAAGCTAAATTAGTATGTGGACTCGAGATAATGTAGATAAGCTTTCATTGTGCAAAATTTGCTTAATAAAACCTTCATTGTGTCGACAATGGCTTAAATTTTCACTGTGAATAATGTGGACATGGGTTTCATTGTACAAAGAAGAATTTTATTGCAGAACTGATATATAATATTTATTAGTATTTTCTTCATATGAATATCAAGAATCTACATAACGTATCAAATTATCCGCACATGGAATATTGTAATTTTCCACACTCTACACTTCGAACAATGTATCACAAATTCTAAGACATATTGTTGATCGGCCACATGTGCAAAATGTAGAGGTGTGGATAAAAATGTGCGGAGTCACCTTTTATTGTGCCCAATGTGGAAATGAAAACATAACAATAACAACATATCACTGAAACAAATAATTCTCTAATAATGAAAAAAATCATACCATGCATTTCCTTAATCAATTAATCAACAATAGAGGCAAGGACTATGTTGCATTGCAACTATTATCATTGTGCAATATTATCTGATGACAATGGTATCTGGTCAACTTGACAATGGTATTTTAAATAATTCATGTAACGATAACTAAAAACCATGACTATAATCAAAGTACAGTAGGATTATCTCTATGCTTCCAAAGTTCCTTCTTCTTTCAGGGCTTATATGATCAGGATGACGTGCTACTAATGATAATTATTTAAATAATGTAAGTTTGCATTGATATATTTGAAACAAACTAAAGGTTATGGAAAATTCATCCTCATTAAAATTGAGAGTAAATTTTATTAAATACCCTCCTCCCCAAGGGAAAAAACTACAATTACAAAAAATAACTGAAAGGTTTAACGGCATATGCCAAAATTGTTCATATTATTGTATCTCTAACAATAAATAGTTTAGTTAATCATTATATAAAAAATATAAAAAATATATAATTTTTTTAATTTTTTTTTTCATCAACTGGGTTGCTGGAATTCAAGCAAATGGAGGAGGGGGAAGGGGGAGCCCACCACCCTTCCACCTCCCATTTCATTTAAGATGAGGGGTGACATGGAAAACCCACCCCATGTATTCACACATGCAAACAACTATTCCTTCCTTTCACCAACATATGGAAGACTACTCTTTATTTGTGTGATCTTGACTAGGAGACCTTGGATTTGTCTTTAATTGGTGTGACTGTGACATCACCTCTGTTGTATGTGGGAAAATTCCCCATGGAACAAGCCTTGTGTGGCTCAAACTCAATTGAGACGACTCAATGTTAGGTGAAAAGCTCTGTGTTTCTTCTTTGGTGTGTAGGATGGCGTATTCCCATGGCCAAGGCTCATTATGCATGGTAACCTTGAGAGGTTTTGTCTTTGGGGATGTTAACTTCCAATGCATCTACTAGATGCTGAGAAATTGTGAGGGAGAAGGCTAAAGAAAATAATGGAGGAGACCTATGAGGCATTGGTAGAAATTATGATGAAAATTCGAGCAGGGGAGGGTGGTGACAAGAAACAATTCTTCCTTGTTGTGTGGTGAGGGGAATCGTTTGAGAATCATGAGGAATCTAAGAGATTCCCCTGGGGCCAAATTTTCATAGTTTCAGAACCAGGACAAGTTTATACTCATTTTTCTCAAAATTTCACAAGGAGCACAATGGTGAAGTAATATTTGTCAACTAAGAAACACAATTTCAGTTAACATGTGAGAAGGAATCTTTGGGGGAATTTTTTAGATTCCCGAGGCTCTAGATTTTGACCAAGTCAGAACGGGGTCAACTTTATAGTCATATTACATGGTTTTGCACCAGGAATTCAATGGTAAAGTTCATTCCTTCAGATGAGGTTTGTATTTTCAGACCATCCTTGAAAGTGGAGGTATAAGGTGCCTTTTTGTACATGCATGTAATTTATTTTTTGATGGAGATTAATGAAAGCGGCCTCCCCACTTTGAGCATAGCCAAGAGATGTAACCCACACCGAGTGAACTCCGTTACCAATCTATTATGTTTTTATTCTCATGGTTTATTTTCATATCTACTTTGTTCATGTGATATGATTTCATGGTTACATTCTCTTTTATATGAAATTTTTTATGCATATTTGAAGTAAAAAGATCTGAATCAAGTTTAGTATCAAAGCAAGTTTTCTATTGATGATAATTGAAATTATATGATAACCAGGGGAAAGCTCCAAAGAGGTGAAGGAAAACTTAAGTCCTTTGATCCAGAAGCAGGGCATGCAACACGAAGAAGAAAAATGGCAGATGAAGAAGCTCGAGTTGAGGAAGAGTGAAATTATCGCAAGATCTTCTTCACCATGGTAGAGAAAGTTGACAAGTTGTTTGCAGAATATGAGAAGAAAATCAAGCCTGAGAAGAAAGAAATAGATGATCATGCATCGGTAAATCATGAAGGAGGAGCAAAGGAGCCTCCTAAACCTCCCTCTCCATCGCCTATTAAAAGTTATTTTTCACCCTCTTCTCGTCATTCTAGAGATAGAAGAACTCATAGAAAGCCTTTTTCAAGTTGGATGTCAAATTTGATTTACTATGTTTAGTGGAGAATATAATGTAGAAATGATAGATAGCTAGGTCAAATAGGTTGAGGCATATTGTAACATACGAAGAATCAAAGAGGATGAAGCCAAGATCCAACTAGCATCCCTTAGATTGAGTGGCACTGCTCTCGTCTGGTGGGAAGGCATGTTGCAGAAAGGTGGTAATAATAGTCATAAATTATTTCATCTTGGTCTGAGTTTGTTTGTGCTATAAGAGGACAGTTTTACCCAATGGGTTACAGAAAAAATTCCATGATGGAATGGAAACATTTGAGATAAAGTAAACGTCAAACTGTTTATAATTTTACAGAGGAGTTTAGTAAACAAGCATTAGCATTGAATGTTCCACTAGACACTCTTGAGATGTTGATGAAATATATTGGCTCTTTGCATAGTTATTTGTATCATTCATTGTTATTATTTGAACATAAAACTCTTGATGAAGCTAGTGTGAAGGTTGCACATCTTGAAAGCAGCGGGGAGCATGAATAAGATGACCAACCAAATAGGGAAGAAACAACTAAGAGAAGAGAAGAAGATCCCTCTTGTAATCATTTTGAGAAATAAGGGCATGATGAAGATAATTGATGGAAATTTCATCTAGAATTAAGGCCAAAGAGGAACGATAGAAAAGAGAAGTAGAATATAGTTGAAATTATGCAACAAGACCAAGAATATGAATCAGAGGATGATGAGAAGATCACAACTGTAGGATTTGCAGGTGTTGGTCTAATTGACCTAGGATCAAACTCAGGTGATGAGATGAATATTGTAGTGCTCAGGATCACAGAAGATGAACCTATTAACTTGGGTTCTAATTCAGGCGATGAGACAAATATTTCAGCAAATGTTGTGCCAAAAATGAGGGCACCAAATGTTGCATGGCTCCAAGAGCTCGAAGAGATCACCCAAATAATCCAAGAAGAGAATTTTGAACTAATAAGACTCCTACAAGAACTAGAGAATAAAAAACAAAGGCTGCAACATAAATTACAAGCCAAGGAGGAGGCCTTGGAAAAGTTGTAGTATAACAAGCCTGAGGTAAAAAGTGATTCATCAATTTCATGTACTTTTCAAGATGATGATTTCACTGGTTTTGATAAACATACTACAAGAATTGGATCAAAATTGTTGAAGAAGATGGGGTATCAAGGGAAGGGCCTCAACATTAATGGCCAGGGCATTGTGAATCTCGTCAAAGTGGAGGAATTGCCTCATTATGCAGGACTTGGATATGTCAGAAAGGAGGTTGGGGAGTGTTCCAAGGCAATCCAGTGATATTGATAATTCCACGAGCACTTATCAAAGATACACGAGGAGTAAGTGTTCTAAGTCAATCCAGAAAGTTTGGAGGAGAAAAAATCATTATGGTCACTGCAACAAGGAAGGACACCAGAGAGCCACGTGTCAAATACTCCATGCCCAAAAGCACCTATGAAGAAACCAGCTGGTGAATATGTTCAACAAGCGAATCTGCCCAAGGGAGATGACCCATTCACTTTGTTGAGTAAGAGATGGTTTTACTAAATATAGTAGCTTGCAATGGCTACAATTTGTAAATCATGCATTTCTATATAAATGTACAAGTAATGATGTGTTTTTCGTTGCTTATTAAAGAAACGATGATGTTTTGGCCTTTTGTTGATAGCCAGGGTATTACTTTCTATTATTATGTAAACTTGACCAAAGAGGGTGTGTTATAAACTCTTGGAAAGTATGGGGTTGTTTGAGTCATGTGTGGTTTTGTGTGTGATTGTAAAGAATGTACCAGATTTGCATGGAATGCATATGTTTAACGTATGAATTTCCAAGGAAACATGCATATTGCTGGATATGTTCATGCTTTTGGAGGACCAAAAGCTCCTCAATGGGGAGGAATGATCTAGGTGGCTCTAGAAATGTTTTGAATTCAGAAGTGGCTTTGGAAAATCTCAAAAATAAAATTCATTGGATTGAAGTAGAACTAGGGTTAGATCGAATTTCTCGACATAATATTTCCAACGGTGTGAACCACACCTCAATTCGAGTTCATATGTGAAAGTTATGGCCAATCAAAGTTTTGGTCAAACTAGGTCCAGTGGCAGTCACTGATGGGGAAATTTTTTGGCAAAGTCTCAGCGCATGGAATCCAACCACTAGAACAGGTGAATTTGTCGCCTCTCTAATTTTTCCAGTGACCCTTAAAAACCATCACCGAAATTTTAACTATTGTTATAATAAAAATATAAAACTGGGGTGGGGGGCTGCCACCCTCGCCACCCCCCAACGACATATAGTTTAAAAAATATTATGTGGTGGGCGGGCCACCCACTGGTGAACCCACCTCACCAGTCAACTGCCACTAACCAATGTCCACACATATAATATGTGATGGAGCCGACGGGGCTCGAACATGCACCGACCAGTTGGTTGGCCTACCTGTTGTGTTGGCTCCACATAATATGCCATATGTAACAAACACCACAAACTGTTGTAAATACATAAACCGCCAAAATGATGTCGCCAATAATAAAGCATGCCTCCAATGTTAACCTATAACCTACCCCACTTGTCACCATATTAAAGCACACCAAAAAAAATGTGCCGAGTTTGGACGGGTGGGGATTTGACCATGACCATGCTCCAACCAATTCCCAAGATTTACCAATTGGCCAACAACCATTACATTGTAATGCACACACACAAACATTTATAAAAAACCAATATTTCTCATTCGCTGGATCAACGACAGGTGGAGGAACCGAGCATCAGGAATCGAGTTGCAGGTGGAACTGGGAGGGCGCACATGCCAGAACCACGACTAGTAGAACCATGACATCGGGTTCTAGGAGAAAAACCTTGATGCAAGGGTAAATTTTGATGCCGAGAAAGATTCCTTGAGGGTCCAAAAGTACCGGTGTCGGAATATGGTCAAATTTATACTCATTTTTCTTAGAATTGCGCAAGAAGCACGATGTTGGGATCATATTTGGCATTTGCATAGTATATCTTCAGTCAACTCACGGAGGGGAATCTAAAATATTCCCTTACGACCAAATTTTCACAGTTTCAGAACCAAGCTGAGTTTATAATCATTTTTCTCAGAATTTCGCAAGGAGCGCAGTGGTGAAGTCAGATTTGTCATCCGAGCAGCAAAAATTCAGTCAACCGGCGAGAAGGAGTATTTAGGGGAATATTTGAGATTCCCGAGGGTCGTAAATTTACCAAGTCATAATGGGGTCAACTTTATAGTTGTTTTCACATTTTTGTGCCAGGAATTCAATAGTGCAGTCTATTACTTCAGTTGAGCTGTGTATTTTCAGGCCATCCCCAGAAGTGGAGGTATAAAGTGCCTTTTTGTACATGCATGTAATTTTTATTTTGATAAATATTAATGAAACAAACCTCCCCACTTTGAGCAAAGCCTGGAGAAGTAGCCCACATTCGGTGAACTTCGTTGCTAGTCTATTGTGTTTTTCTTCTCATGGTTGCTTTTTATTTCTACTTCTTTCATGTGATATCCTTTCATGGTTACATGCTATTTTATATGAAATTATGTATGCATCTTTGAAGTAAAAATATCCAAATCACTATGATGAAGGTTCAAGCCTAGTAGGACATCCAATACAGGGTAACTTATCCTATTTCCAATTCCTCCTTCTTTGTTAATTCTTTCAATTTTAAATTAGAGAACTTTTGAGGTCTAAAATGGGCCTCCTAAGAAAAATGTACAACCAAAATAAACTTTCTAAGAATCAATAGGATTAGGATGATGATTTCAACCATGGGGGATGATTCACCATTTTTGGGATTAAAAAGTAAAAAGATTAAAAATTAATAAAAATATTTTTCAAATTTTCTCCTTAAGGTTTTACTCAAATTTCGAGCGGGAGTACTCTTTGGATGCAAAGTTTAATTTCTCATCCAAGGAGTACCCATGTAGCATACTTTCGATGGAAGCTGCTACACAAAAAATGAGAAATACATGAAAAAACGTGATTGCAATCACGTTTTCATGTATTTCTCATTTTTTGTGTAGCAGGGTCCATCGAAAGTATGCAATATGGAAATCACGTTTTTTCATGTATTTATCATTTTTTGTGTAGCAAGATCCATCAAAAGTATGCAACATGGGTATTCCTTGGATGATGAATCAAATTCTGCATCCAATGAGTGTTCTCGCTCAAAATTTGAGTAAACCCATAGGGAGATAAGTTGAAAATACGAATTGAAAAAATAGTTTTTTCTTTTTTTCCCTCTAAAATTTGATGATGCAATCTAATATTATTTTATTGTTTCCACTATTATTTTATAATTTCCTCAGGAGGCCCATTTTAGTCCTCAAAATTACCCTAATGGCTTATTTTTTTTGGTTGCTGGTATGTAGTTTTCAAAATATAGTGGTGGTGAGCATCAATTTTGGTATCCCTAATTCTGGGTGGTTATTGGACCCTTCCTCAAGCCTTGTACTCTCTTCCCATCAGTTACTCCAACCCACAAGAAGCCAATATAGGCTCCCTTGGAGATTAAAGTTTTCCTTGGATTTAATTTTACTTGGTTTTCTATTTTACAATCCCATTGATTTCTTTGTTCTATGGGTGATACCCAGTGCAACATGCCCCAGTAGAGGATGTAATCTTACCGAAGGTATAGTGGGAGAGGTCCCCAAGGCCAACCATGATCCTAATCCCAAGTTCAATATGCAACAACAATTTTTTACTCCTCTAGTCCTTTGGAAATCCAAAAGGAAATTGTCAACTTTGAGCTTTAACCACTAATGACTTCCAAGCTTACTCAAACTCTGAAACTCAAGCTGAAGTAGCCAATTGGGTTCCTAATCTTGGACATAACAAGGGAAGACAAAGCCAATATTTGAACTCCATTACCCTCCACTAGAAAATGAAGACACTCCTAGACAGGGTCCTAAAGGAAAAACATGAAGATCACAAAAAAATTATCTCCTTCTTGAATGAAATCCAATGTGTTTAATGCTATCAATGTTCTTGCCTTGCTAGCCTGGATGCCCGACTTTCTCACATAGAAGGCCTTCTCTAATGTGGCATGAAAACTATAGCACTAGTAGGAACCATTGCTTAGGATTTGGCCCTAATCGCTTCATCTAAATCTTGATGTTATATTTAGCCATTTGGTCCATGCCTTTTAGTTTTAGTCGATTATTTTACTTCAATTGTCATGAACTTAACAATGATAATTGTTGGCATTTTGATAAACCTAAATTATTGTCCATCATCAACAATACTAGTTTTCCTTGAGGCAGAGTATAGTTTTGTATGAAATTTTTTTGAGTGAACACACTTTCAAATTAACAAATAAAAATAAAAATAAAATAAAATATAATTTTTTAAATTTATAATATTAATTTTAAATTTTAAATTCAAACATATAATTTTAAAATTTCAACGTCAAAATATTTAAATATTTTTATCAATCATATACTTTATTTATTTAAAACAATCAAATGATTTTAATATTGGATTACAAAGAGCAAGTGGAATTTCATATCATATATTTCTTTGCAATTATTCTCAATTATAATTTTTTAAAATATAGATATAAAAAATATTATAATATTATTTAATGAGTATAGAATATATACATTTTATTTGAAAAAATTATAATTATTACATAAATTTTCAATATTTAATTATACATTTAAAATTGCTCTCCTATATATAAACAGATATTAAACATTATTTATCAATTATAAATCTTAATTTTTTATAAATTTAAGTGCCCTAAGAAAGCTAAAAACATAGAAATTGTGATGGAGTTAATTAAATTTTGTGAATGATTTAATAAATTGTTAGAGAAACACTTTGGCATTTATTTGTTTTAAATTAATATAAATATATTTTAATTCGAGACTTAAAGAAAGCTTCAAACATGGAAATTGTGATGGAGTTAATTAAAAGTTTTGAATGATTTAAAAAATTGTTAAAAAAATTATTGGTATTTATTTATTTATTGTAAAGTAGTATAAATATTTTTTTATTTTTTTTATTTTTTATTTCCAAGTAAAAACTCTAAATTCATATTATTGTGAAAAAATAAGTACATTTAGATTGTCATTAGCTTGTCTTGTCTCACTCCGACTGGATTTATTGGCAAGGAGAGTTGGAATATAAAGCACAAGATTTAACATTTTGCACCTTATTTCTGGAGGGCTACGCGGTCATACAAGCCAAAAATTTGACAAAATTAGAATACATCCTATCAAATTCATTTTAGGGTGAAGGACACGGTGGGTGCATGTTTGCATGTGTCAGTTGCTCCCTTTGGACATGCCGATGAAATTCAATATGCTCCAGTCATGCTTCAATCTCTGGAAAACATTCATTGGTTCGTCATTGGCTACCATGAACATTAGCCAGGTTTTCCAATATTTCCTCTTGAGTGAAATGAATATCATTCCAATTGACCAAATTCTCATTACAATCCTTGTACTGATGGTCATGGAGGATATCCAGGTTGGCTTGGATCCCTCTCAATTACGCAATAATTGTTTCCAGGGAGGCGGCTTGAACTACTCGACCAGGAGGTGACACATGGTTGTGTGCTAAATCCTCCTCCTTGTACAAGCTAGCTGAACGTGCCTCTCTAGAGGAAGAGGCTCCTTCCCCTCTGCTCTCTATGTGGCCACAAAATCCACCTCAACGTCGGGGTTTACCTCTTTTCTGCGACATTCCTGCAAGCACTAGAATAAATCCAAGTAAGCCAAGACCCAAATCCAGCAGTCTCTCTAGCTCACCACAACACAACACAATCCCAAATTCTCACCACGAGACTACAAAACACCCAGGGTTTATGGGTTAAGCTCCACTATACGAGGACCAGACCGACTTGAACCTCCCGAAACTATAAGGATAAAGAAACCCCTCGCGAGCACATAACACATGAAACTTACTAGTAAACTCCCCACAAAATAGCACAAGGGACTTCCCAAACCATTGGGGACCTCCTAGCTTGACACCTGAGTTGAATTGAATCATAACGACCAGAGGTCTCTTCCCCCCTAGACCTTGCTCTTCCTTTGCCCTTGGGCTAATTGGGACTTCAGACATGATAGAAAGTTACAATTGATTCCAATTCCAGTGCTATAGGCGCCAACTTATTATTCCAAAAGTCTGAGACACCCTACAAGTATCACCAGTCTTACTATCCCTACAGACAACTTTCTTAGTCCAGCAAGGCCACCTTTTCACATGAATATAAACCCAAGCATAAACCCCATAAAGGTAATCATATATAACTAGCAAACACCAGTGTAAGAGACATAGGTTTACCCAAGGAAACTTGCTGAAAGATTTCCAGTAGTGCCAAAGGAAAGAAGACAACAGGTGAAGAAATTGTAACCCTTAGAGAAGCAGATAAACACCAATACAAATTCCTAGAAACTCGACGCACCTAGACCCTAGAAAAATTCTTGGGCATAAAACCATAAACATGAGTTGATTGTAGCAGCTAGCTCCCTACCATCTTGAACTTTTGGCTTTAGCTTCAGACCTGACCAGTAAGTGCAGGCGTCACCCTGACCTTGCTCGTAGTTCTTTCATATCGCCCGCTACAAGTAAATTGTTACCTTCCTTCGACCTAGCAAACAATATGCCCTTCCCATTTCTAGAGACTTCCTTTGATGGACGGGGTATACCCGACCTACCCTTTTTAATCCACACATGTATCACAGTTGTCTCGGGGTGGGAATCCCAAGACCCCCCTCAATTATGGTTTTGTCACCCCCATCGAGGGATTCTAAATTAATGTTTAAATAGGAATGCAATTCTTTAAATTTAAATATTATTATTATTTTTTTTTATCCAAATAATTTTAATTACTATATATATAAAGATACTCATTCTCTTAAAAAATATGGTTTTTTAATATATATATATATATATTATTTTCTATTTTTTTTTAATTGTGAGTTTTGTTGTCTCTAAATAGGCTACATTAAAGATGAATATCATGGGTAAAACTATGATTTCTTATAATTATAAAGCCCCAAAACCACTATTAATTTGACAAAATAAAGTTTACTATAACCACCCTAGAAAATTGGATGTCAACTTTAAATAAAACATAAAAAATTATACATCTTTCTAAAAAAAATATAATAAAATATTTTTTAATATAAGAATTCATTTTTTATTTATATTTAATTCCTCATATCATCATGACATAAAATTGTATGGGGTCATGCATAAAGATTAGGAATTTATGAGTGTTGTATGATTGCACAAGCTTATATGGGTTAAGATTTATGATTAGATAGTAAAAATTTATAAAGTGAGGGTTGACAAAAATGAGGTAGGAGATTTATTAATAGATGGTAAAAATTTATTGAGCAGGTAGTTCGAAATTGGAAAAACATGAAAAATAAGAAGGGATGCAAAGAAATCAAGTCCTTATCGACAAATCCTCGATTTTAGGGATATGCATATGGGTGAAACATTATGTTCATTTAGAAGTCTAAAGAAAGGGGAGAGGCATTGTAGGAAAATTATGTGAGATCTATTGTTGTTGTTGTAGTGTTGCTGAAGTCACTATTGTTATAGTGTTGCTGAAGTTTCTCAAAGGTGATGGCATGTATGTCCACTATAAGGTACTCAAATTTGAGTTCTTTCTTGCACCAAATTAGTGGTTGGTTTGTGTCCTAGGAATTCTTCATAGATCCAGGCCCGCATCAGTACAATACTAAGCTACCTTATTTCATGTTTTGCTTCTCCAATATTGATATTGTGAAAAATATTCTCCTTAAAGACACTAGTTGAAAGTTTGCAATGGTTTTTAGTAGATATGCTGCGAGGCATGATGATATTGTACTAATTTTCATCATTTTTTGAGATTTCCACTTAAACTCTGACCTTACATATTACAATGAATCAAATTTATGATAGAGAATTCCAGCAGTGTCATCATTTTTTCAATATGGATTCAAAATTCCCTTGAAAAATACCAAGAAAATGGCTTGATATACTATCGACAACCTTTTGCTCTGATACGCCATGCCTTCAAAACATTTTTTTTGCAAACAATGACTTCAAGGATCCCTTTTCCTTACCCTACACCTTGGTGGGTAATAGGTACATTTTACATATTAAAACTAAATTTGTAAATAAAATAGGGAATTCTTCAAAAAACAAAATTGGATTTGTACAATCAATAAAACACAATGCAAACATGGAACATACATGCTTCATTCCTAAAAGGCGTGGTGTGATATAATAAATTTGGCCATCTAGGTGTGGTATCCCTTGTTATTTTTAAATTCTTGTATATTCCATTGAAGGTGTAAATATTTCAATCTTCAAAAAGAAATGCCCAACGGCATGTGGTAGTGAAACATATGGAAATCATAACATAAGATAATAATGGAGACTTGCATGCATGCTACTCAAAATTAACACCTACCATTACATGTTGTAGTTCAGGTGCTTTTCTTTGAGTAGGTAAGAGCTTCCATGGAAGGGGGTCTTAGAGTAAACAAGTTACCAAAATAATGTTAAAACCTTGATATCAACTGCAAGAGGTGATTCACATGATGCAAAATGATCAAGCTCATATAGTTATGGATGGAACATAATGTAGTAAATGTCGATTCCATAAAATGGGATCAAGAAAAGATGAAATTGGAGCTCCAATAGGAAGACAATTAATGGCATGATCTATGAGAATAAATTGAAAAAGGCTCACGTCAAAGAGTATTTGCACTTTCCCCTTTAATCCAAGAAGGATTTTTGGTAAACTATGGTCAAGTAACAAGAATAATGTTGTTAAGAAGCTTTGAGAATATGGCACCGTTGAAGCCCTTCCATCTTTTGAAAAATGAATGAGATATGTAAATATATATTTATTCCATTGTCCTATATTGTTACATCTATAATTCTTTTGAGATATGGGAAAGATGAAATATAGAGAAAGATCTCAATAAGATTAAAATTCCATCTTGTGTTTACATCTACCATAAATGGTCCCAAGCATAAGTGAGAAATTTTTGGTCATGCACTACCTCTCTAATGTTTTTTACAGAATGATCTGGAACTTAATGATGTTATTACATGTATTATGTGTGGAAAATAATGAAGATATGTGCAAAATTGATATAATTTCAAGGAAAATAAAGAATTTTGGCAGTATACAACAAAATAATGTGCGCTACATGATTCCCTGGAGTGCATTCTCACTCTCATTTCCAAGAGTAAAATAATAGTGATTTCTTTTGGTCTTAGCAGTGAACCACCCAATATTGTAACTGTGCATGGTATAAACCACCAAAAATTTAATGGTACAATATGCTCACTAGGTTATCTAAGACACGGAGGTACACAAATGGTCCCAGGTATAAGAGATAAAATTTTGGTCATGAACTAACTCTCTAATGTTATTCAGAAAATGAGCTGGAAACTAATGATGTTATTGCATGTATTTTCTGTGGAAAATAGTGAATACATGTGCAACACTAATATAATTTCAAGGAAAATACAAAATGTTATAAGTATACCACAAAATAAATTCTATTGCATGATGCCCTGGAGTGCATTCTCATTATCATGTCCAAGAGTGAGTTACTAGTGATTGATTTTGGTCCTACAAGTGAACCACCCAATATTGTATCTGTTCATGGTATAAACCACCAGAAATTTAATGGTACAATTCTGCTCACTGGGTTTTCCAAGACTAGAAGGTTGGAGTGGGACCCTCAAATGTTGGATGAAATAGTAGAGTTGGGGTTGAGCTAGACTTCATGGGTTACAACACACTTTCCAATAGCTATTCCAAAGCAAGGAAAATACATAAAGCTTTTGGTTTGTTGAATGAAATGAAGAGCAGGGGATGCACACCAGATGTGGTTTTATACACAACTTGATCATTCTCTTTTCTCAACAAAATTCTTCAGACACTTTAAACATATGAAAATGAGTGCATTATTTGTTTGGGTACGTAAATTAGCATAAAGATTGGTAAGTCAAGCTAAAATTGGAAAATTTTTTGATGACTTTAAAACAGAAAGTGTTAGAAATCTAAGTGAACAAGTATAAATGTTAAGAATGCAAAATGAGAAAAAAGAAGATGTTGATATTTGTGTTATCCATGCAGAATCACATGCTACTAAATATTGTCCATCATTACCAAGGATGAAGGAATCACACCAAGAAGATAATGGAGCAAGCCAATCACCAAAGAAGCTATGTTTTGTAGCTCCAAGAAAACCATGGTAGCAAGAACACAATTCACAATTTTAAGCTTATGCATCTCAAGGTAATTGCAACGCACTCTTTCCTTGGAAACCTTGGACATCTTAACCGCAAAACCAATCTTGGCAACAAGGTTGGCAAGAAACTTATGGGATCAATCCACAATTTCCTCAATATTTTCCTCAATCTCCTCCATACCCAACTCCATGTTATCCCTACCATCCACCATCCACCTCCACCAAAACCACATACATTTCAAAGATCCACTCCCACTCAACTACTTGTACCACCATTTCAAAACCCACACAATGAAGTAGCTCATCCCACTTACAATACTGAGGTACAATACTACCAAACACCTCCTCTTGATCTAAATGGTATCCATCTTAGCTCAAGAAGAGTATTGAAAAAAATTTATTCTCTTTATGTCATTGAAGGATAACATTCAGAAAAAGAAAAGTTCAAATGAAAAGAAAAAGGAATCACGGGTTGCACTTGACGAATAGAAAACATCAAAATCAAATATTTAGAAAGTTCCCTCATGTTTACCATCAAATTCTCCATGTTTTTAAGAGAATAATGAGCAAAAAGAGGAATATTTGAATGCCATGGTAGAAGAAGACACAAAAAGAGATTCAAATTTTCAAGTGGACCAGGGGAATCACAACTATATGGAAATATGGTTCCAAATAGTCATTAAGTTGCAACAACACACTCTTATTCAACAATTTGTGATCTAATCTTAATCAAAGCATTTGGTCTCTCATATTCAGGTACAAGTCAAAGCATATCTTTCAAGCCTACACATGATTCTATCTATCATCTTGATGTGAAAATGACTCCATTGGAAGTATTCCTATACTTGAAAGAGATTTTTTTTTTCTTTCATGTAGAGTAGGATAGAAAAAAATAAAAAATGGAAAAAGAGAAAAACGAAAAGAATAAAATCTCAGGTAAAAACGTCTTTTGAGGCACCTTAGATTGGCTCAATGAATGAAATATTCCATGGGGCGGTCAATGGGTTGGAAAAAAGAGAAAAAAGAGAAAAATAAAATATCCTAGGTGAAAAAATCCTTTGAGGCGCCTAGGGAGGCCTACTAGTTGAAAAACTAATTGGGGAAGCTAGTAGGCCTAAGAAAAAAAGAGAAGAAGAAAAAAACGAAAAAAATAAAAGAAAATAAATTATTTTCTCTATGTATCTCCCTCTGATGAATTCATGTGCTCTCCAACCTTTGCAAGAAACAAAAAACAAGTTGGAAACAAAAGAAAAAGTTGGTCAAAAATCTATTCAAAGGAAGTCAAACTTGGAATTGCTCAAATTCTCCAAAAGGGCCAAGGTCATGCCAATCCATCACCTTCATCAATTTCCAAAATCCACCCATCATTTCCAAGCTTTTCTCATTGATTTTCCTCATTGTCCTAAAAAGCTACAAGAAGTCCCGATTTTTAGTAGAATTTATTATTATTATTATTATATGTCAAAACAAATGCATCCATTTGCCAAGATATTTCATGGAGATATGAATATATATGAAGGTAACATTCTCAAGAAATTTCAACAAATTCTAGTGCACAATTTGTGAGAAATCAACCTCCATCACCTACAACAATTTTTATTTTTTATCGAGATTCGTGCATCCAATGGCCAAGATTTTTTATGAGGAGGTGCATACGAATTATGGTAACATTATCAAACAATTTCAGGTCAATATAGGCTAATTTTTGAGAGTTATGGATAAAACAATTATGTTACAAGGGGGTTGTACGGAAATGCTACATGAAGTCTTGTAATTGCTACAGGAAGTTACAGTAAGCTACATGCAAGTGGATCGAGGAAAAAAATAAAATAAAAAGGGCCTTGAGGTGTAAAAAAATAAATTAGGAGAGTCTTCCCATCATTTTCTACCATCTTCTCATCACTCCTCAATCTCAAGCACAAGGGTTTTTCATTCTAACCTTACCTTATGTCACCTCTGTAAATTTTTTATTTTTTATTTTTTCTGAAAAAAACACATAGTTCCTTCACTCTATTTTTCCAAGGCCACAATAATTCCTAATCATTCTATAATCATCTTACCATCACCCTAAGACCACCTCAACCTCTCCCTCATCACTCATACATAGTTAGAATCCTAAAATAAGCAGAGAAAGAGTCTGCTACAAGAAAAGTAACTTCATGTGGTAAGCCCTGTGTAAGCACCGAAAAATACCTGAAGATGGTTTTTACCAATCATGGAGAACAATAAGACTTGTGAGATGAATATGAAGATAATAATGAAACTGCAAGGAGGATCCTCCACCAGCAGACATACATGTGAAGACTCAACAAGGTACCTGCACACAACAAACAAGTCAAGTTAAAACACCTCAAAAAGAAAGAAGACACAACAAAGACTCTAGAAGCAATACATACACAGTGATGCAACACCAACTCTAGCTCCAACTCCATTATGCATCATCCTGCCACAACTCGACCAGGAGGTGAGGCTCAGGTATGCAACTCTCTAACCTTGCCCTTCGAATCTATTCTAGCTTAAAAAACATTAAACGTGTGATAATGAAAGGTTTTTTATAGCCAAAATGAGTAGCAGAGAAACCTCGGCCTTATCTAGTAGTTAGCTTCACTTTTACACCAAGAAACACGCACATGTGGGAGAGGAACAATAAAAAAGTGAAGAGGACTTGAGAAAGTGGGTGTTAATCATTTAGTTGTAATGAAGGACAAGGAGTGCCAAGGGGTAACTGAGGGCGAACTCAGTTAATAGAAAAAGAACTCTTAGTTTATTTTGCATGCAATGAAAAAAAAAGAAAAATTTGAAAAAAGGAGAATAAAATAAAATAAATAATAAATAAATAAAAGGTGGACCCACCACCTCTTAGCATGCAAATATTAGTTTCTACAGGCGAAATAGAGCTGCTACAGGTACAATATTTGCTACGAGAAGTTGCTACAGGAAAAATATATTTTCTACAGGAAGAACAAGTTTTCTACAGGAATGACATATTTGCTACAGTAAGTTAACATAGGGTTGCAAGAGAAAAAAATTGCTACTAGGGTGTTGGAGAATGATTAAATAATTGTTAAAAGGTACAAAGAAACACAATAGAGCCGCAAAGGATTCGTATAGGAATTTTGTGCTGCATAATGGTAAATTCCTTAAGGGTGAAAGGTATCCAAGTTAGTAGATTAGTTTCACATCATTTCTTTCTTTTTCTTTAGGTTATTCACCATCATTTCAACCTATATAAGAAGAAAATGCTCCATGTTAAGTGTTTTCAATTTCATAATTTAATGAGAAAATAGAATTCAGATTGCTAGTCAAGGGTGTTCATAAAAATTTAATGAATAGTATGATGTATCATGGCCAAGAATCCAAAATTCACTCTTGCAATTGAAAACTGAGTCCACCATTATCAAAATTATTCCTTCTTTAGAGATGATACAAGAAACTTTCTAGATGCTACAGGAAAATTCAGAGCTGCTACAAGAAACTCTGTTTCCTGTAGCATCCCCTGTTTTCCACTAGATTGCTTGTTTTCTTTCTTGAGAGACGTTTTAGAAAGGATGGAAGGAAAAGGAACCGGGGGAAAACTTCAGGTGTGCTTTGAGAGTTATCAAGGACACATAAAATCATATAAATTAAAAATTGAGTGGTACAAGTAAGACCCTAGCTTTGCACATAAAATTCACAGAATCATAGTCTGCAGATATGGGGGCAAGATTTAACATGAGAAAACCAATTAGCATAGAGAGAATCCATCATCATCCTAAAGTGCTTATGATTTTATTAAATTGCAGCGTGATGGGATTCTTTGAAAGGATAAGGGGGTATGATGATTAAGTTTCACTTTAGGTTGCATTCAATTTAAAAGATCCAAGTTGACAAGAACATGAACCAAAAGCAAGGTGTTACACTAAAAAATAGGACCCATTACAGTAGAAGAATCACCTGAGAGAAAGAAGCAACTTGAACCTACATTAGAAGTTCAATAGGAAACTGAGATAGGGGAAGAAATGAAAACAGAAGAGTAGCAAAAAGAGAAGCAAGAGGAGAAATACATGGACCAACAAACAAAGAATGAAATAGGCAAACATATATAAAGAACAATAGGGTAAGGAGGATGAATAGGTTGCTCAGAGGACGATCAACAATTCCAGTAGGGGGGTATGATGGGCCTCTAAATTAGACATAAATTAAGTCCCACATAACCTTTCATAGGAGCATAAAGGCTATATTAAATATCTCCTTCTACACTTAATAATGTTTTTTAAGCTTTAATATTTTCATAGGAAGGTTTAGATATAATTTCATATTTGTGCCTAATATTATTTATTTTTGAAGAATATTGTGAGAATATTGGACAAATTATGAAGATTTGGAGAATGATAAAACTTAGGGACTTTCTCCCTACTACAGGAGGATCAATATTGGAGAATAAATGAACAAAATATCATGAAATTATTGAGATATTCTGGAACTCCAATGGTTGAGAAAATCTAGGAATGTGTTCCCTCTCATTTAATGCAAACTCCTAGTGTTGCGAACCAGATCCACTATCTGAGGGATTTTGGAGGGGAAAGATTCCTTCTTTCAAGGATAATTCTTCCTCATCATTTAGTATAAGTAACAATTCGAATTGGCCTCTAGGGGCATGCATTTTTTAGTCTTCTTGTGGAGAAAAATTGTTGTTTATTAGCTCCACTTCCATTTCTTGTAGGGATGTACTGGGATTGATTCAAATAATGAAGTTTAGTGGCATTTTTAGCTTCTAAATCTTGGTTTCTTCAATAGGACTCTGAGTATCCTTGGGCTTGGCCATCCTAGGAGCCTCAAAGGCCTCTTGCAAAATTTCTTTATATATTTTTCACTTCTTATTCACATGCATCTCTTATTCTTGTTTTGCTTATTTTTGTATTTCATATTGATGTTTTTATTGTCGTAGGATTAAGTGAAATAATTGAAATGAGGAATTTTGTAGGTTATTTATAGATTCAAAATAATTATTCATCTTTATAATAAATTTTTAAGGTAATCTTCATAATTGAGCTACTTGGATTTTGTTACTAGTTCACACATATAAGATTTCTGGACATGCCTTGTAGCGAAATAGTAGTAATTTTATGCTATTTTTTAGAATGGGTTAATGAGATTAATTTGATTTTATTCCACTTGGATTAGGTCATAAAAACATTCAATTTAATAAAAAAAATTATCCCATTGCATTTTCACTTTATTAGGTTAGGCATTTGATAGGTTAACTAGCTCACTAGTTCTTGAATTTCTAGTTTTTAGAGTAGTAATTTTCTATTATTTTTTAGCACGTGTGAACAAGGATATTTTGGTGCAATTCCACTTGGAATGGAGACCTAAGACATCATAATTAATAAAAAAAAATTCCCATCCCATTTTCATTTGATTTACTTGGTCATTTGGTGAGTTATCTCCAAAACAAAACTTCATGTAGCAAAAACCGAACTTCCTATAGCACTCTTGTAGCACGTGTAACTCGACCAGATTTGTTCCCAAAGCTTGGTTTTTATCTCTTAGACTTGAATCATGACCCATAGGATCTAAATTCATGATTTAGGAAGAATAAATTCCACTTAGGACATTCATTTTTACAAAGTAGATTATGTCTATATATTTGAATTCATGCTCTTAGGATTTCAATTACAAATTGTTGTTATTGCCTACAATTAATTTATTTTCAAAGCAAAAATTCCATTTATAAAATTAGTTTAGGATTTGATTTCATGACATTCACTCCATTACATCAGATCGAAAAAATAATGACACATTGTATGCTGCACATACAGTGTTGATACCTCTTAAGTTTGTACGAACCCCGAGTTGATAGTTAAAGTTGGTAGCCTTGGGAGTTGCAACATTCTTGTTGCAATATTGAGGCTCATCAATAGACTTCCTTGTTGCCATAATTTTTCTTTCAAATTTTCTTGCTACCTTTAATGCCTTCTCCAATGAATCAGGTTCCCAAAGGCGAACCTCATGCTAGATGTTATCCTTTAAAGTTCCTATGAAGACATCAATCCTATGCTCCTCTGGAATATCATTTACCTTGCTATTCAATATTTTTAGTTCCTTAATTTTCTCTGCCATTGAGCCATTTTGTTTGATATTTATCCATTGAAAAAGAAGGTATTTCTCTTTGTTTCCTCATAATGTGCTAGCAATTGTTCTGCAAAAATTGTCCAAGTGACAATTGATTTACGAAAACAAAGGCATCGATACCACACAAATTGATTTTGTTATAATTATAAAGATTTAATGCATACCTTTTGTGTGTTCGACACATTATGTAGATAAAATAATTGCTCCATATGTAGTATCCATGTTACTGTATCCTTGCCATCAAACTTCCTAATATCAATCTTTGGAATGTGGGGAGTCTTCAACCCACTATTGGAGTCTCTAAAAAATAATTCGTGCTCCCTTTATGCTCATCATGATTTTTTTGGGGTACCTTGTCACCACTAGGAATAATTTTGGAATAAAAAATGATATCCGTGCTTCATTATGCCCTTTAAATCACTTCAAACTGAAAAAGTTATTTTAAAAAAATAATACATATCCTTTTCTTGCTTTTTAGGAGCTCAATATTGAAATTATTGTATCTCTGTAATTTTATCTCTTCAATGTCTAAAGTTTCTTACTGTGGTAGCCCTTTGAGTCTTCTTTCCAAAGCCACAAGTCAAACAAAAATTGGATTCTTCAAGATAAAATTATTCCAAATATCCCATGATGAACTAATTATGGATTGGGTCAGTAGAGCGAACTTGTACGGAATTACACATGTCATTGTTTAAAATTTCACCCCTGAAATAGATACACGAAAAACTATAGTCCATGCAATTTCTGTCACGTTTTACTAAATTCAAATCCAATTCTTGAACAGAAAGTTATGATGATTTTCCCTAGGTCACTTGATTAATACTGAATTCTGGAACATACAAAACCCCAACTTATTCGGCCCATTTATCAGAAAATGTAGGGAACCAAGAATTGAAATTACTACACGAAGTTAAACAATATTTCAGCTCCATGTGGTTGCAATTTGAGCTTCTAAATATTCTTATGAAAAATTATTACGAAAAATTCCAAGATGACATGTTTGTAGCGGTGAAACCCTATAATCGAAAATTATGATACCAATTGTTATGTAACCAAATCACAAAAAAGATAAATCAACGACTTAAGAATTAGTCTCTTTGAGGGGGTAACCTACTTTATATCACATAAATGAAGAATTCTTGAATGATACAGGTGACTACCTCCTTGCTATATATAGGAGTCTAAGGGGTCACAATATAATTAGAGCGTACATAACAATAATAATATAAGGACACAATAATAATAATATTCGACTTCTATGGAGCATAAAAATAACAATATGGGGGCTACATGGGCACAACAATAACAGTAGGGGGATACACTAACAATAACAATAAAGGGGATACATTAGTATTATAGGGACCTTACATGCCCCTCTCCTTCAAAAAAGTTTTGTCATCAACACTTGTGTAGTTTTGGATGCTTTTGTATAAAATTCTCATCCTCCCACGTGGAATGTTCGGTAGGTAAGTTCTTCCACTTAATGAGATACTATGAATTTGATTGACTTAGTAGATGTCGAGTTCTTGTTTTTGTGACTGCTTTAGGCTCCAATATGATTTTTCTTTATTTGTCAAGTTTTGACAACATTGTTTGAACTGGGAGCTTGTCACCGACAACCTTCTTGAAGCATAAAATATGGAAAACTGGGTGCACTTGGGAAGATGTAGGCAACTCCAATTTGTATGCCATAGTACCAATCTTTTGAAACATCTTGTAAGGACCATAGTACTTGGGTGATAATTTATTATTCTTCTTAGCTTTGTTGAGGGACATTTGTTTGCTTGGTGTTAGCTGTAAAAATACCATGTCACCTACATAAAAAATTCTTTCACTCTGATGTTGATCAACCTATTTTTTCATTCGATTCTGCGCAAAAGTGAGGTTATCCTTTAAGATTTGGAGAACTTTTTGTTTATGCTCAATGTGATATTCCACTACTTGAACCTTAGAATCTTCCCTTAAATATGATTTTATGGATGGTGGATGATATCCATCAAGTGCCATAAATGGGGTCATTTTTGTTGCAGTATGAAAGGAATTGTTATACCACCATTCAGCCAGAGGTAGCCACTTGACCCATTGTGTTTGTTTATCAAATACAAAGCAATGAAGATATCCTTCCAAGAATTTTTTCACTATCTTAGTTTTCCCATTATATTTAGGATGTAAGATGAGCTATGAGTTTATTGAGTACCCATACAAGAAAATAGTTCTATCCAAAAATTTCAGTGAAAATGGGATCTCTATCACTTACAATAATCTTTAGGTTTCCAGGTAGCTTTTGAATTGTTTCCATAAATGTAGTAGAAAATGTACTAGATTTAAATATATGATATAATGCACAAAATTGTGCATACTTGGTAAGTCTATAAACTATCACAATGATGACACTTTCCCTCATACTTGGGTAAAACTGTGATAAAATCCATTGAGACCTCCTCCCAACATTGAATTGGAATGACTAAAGGTTGTAACAGACTCAGGGTATTAATTGTCTCAACTTTATTTTGTTGGAAAAATAAACATTCGACCACAAAATTTTGAATATTAGATTTAAAGCCATCCCAAAATAATTCCTTCTTGACCCTGTGATGAGTTTTTAAAACCCCTGAGTTCCCTCCTAAGGGGGAGGTATGCAATCCCAAAAGAATATTTTGTTTGAGTTGGGAATTCTTAGAGAGATATAAGTGATCTTTGTACCATAATGAATAATTTTCCCATATAAATGTATAAGATTTATTGGGATCTTGCTGAAAATTTTGAATGAGTGTCCACACCTCTTTTTCATTCTTCCATTTGTCCCTTTCTTCAGTTATCCAATCATGTTTGATGATAGAAATGACACAGAGAAATTCTTCCACATCCTCATCCTTTCTTGAGAGTGCATATGCAACAACATTTTTCTTCCCTTTTTTGTAGATGATTTCAAAGTCATAACCCAACATCTTGGCGACCCATTTTTGCTGCTCTTCTGAAAGATAATTAGTTTTCTGAAAAGTATTTGAGACTATTGCGATATGTTTTTACCTTGAAGTGTCTTCCCATTAGGGAAGGTCATGATTTCTTTAGCGCATGTAGTATTGCCAAAATTTGCTTCTGATAAATATGATTGTGTAAATACTTTCCCTTGATTGGACTACTTTCAAAAGTTATGAGTCTTCCTTCTTGCATTAAAACAACACCAATTCCATTTCCTGGGGCATCACATTCCACAATAAAGGTTTTTGTAAAATATGGTGTAGCTAAGACCAATGCTTGGCACATTGCCTCTTTAAGATGTTAAAATGCCTTTGTTTCTTCTAGAGTCTAAGAAAATCCATATTTCTTTAGTAATGTTGTTAGAGGCACTACGATTCTCCCATAACTCTTAAAAAACTTGCGATAATAACCTGTCAACCTAATAAATCCTCAAAGATGCTTTAGGTTTGTGGGTCTTTTCCATTCCTTGATTTTTTTTTTTTTAGGGTCTACCTTAAAACCCTTATGAGATACAATATGACCCAAATATTCCACCTCCAGTATTCGAAAGAATCATTTTGATCTTTTTGCATATAATTGTTTCTCCTCCAATTGTTTGAGCACCCTGTCAACATGTTAAACATGATCCTTCCAAGACTTACTGTAGATTAGTATTTCATCAAAAAATACTAACACACATTTTCTAAGGAAGGGTTTGAAAATGGAATTGATCAAACCTTGAAATGTGGATGGTGCATTAGTAAGACCAGAAGGCATGGAAAAAAAATCATAATGATCTTCATAAGTTCTGAATGTTGTTTTCAGAATGTCTTCATTCTTCATTATAATTTTATGATATCTTAAACGAAGATCTAACTTGGTGATGTAAATTTCTCCATGTAATTCATCCAAACATTCATCAATGGAGGAATGAGAAATTTATCTTTAATAGTGAGGTTGTTGAACTCCCTATAATACAGACACATACACCATGATCCATCCTTATTGTGCACCAATACTACTGAAGCAGAGAAAGAAATTTGACTAGGTTGAATTATATCGACCTCTAGCATTTCTGCAACCATACATTCAATTTCACTATTTTGGGAATAAGGATATATGTAAGGCTTTATGTTTGAAGGAACAATTCCTAGAATCAAGTGAATAACATGATCATAATCATGAATCGGTGGGAGGCATTTGGGAGTATCAAATAACTTGGAATGATAGTCCAAGAATTTTTGGTTATGAAGAAATAGATGATTTCGATGTTTGAACATCTTCTGAGCATAATTGTGCAATTATTCCCCATTGATATTTCTTCAAAATATTTTTCATGCCATTAGAGCTAATTATCTTCCCTGGTTTCCCTAGCTTACCCCTTTATTCAATTTCCTTTCCTTCCAAAAAAAACTTCATGAAACGTTCTGAAAATTAAAAGTTATCGTCCCAAAATATTGTAACCATTGGACTCCTAGTACAACATCAACACCGCCCATTGGAAATTATTGAAAGCATTGAACAATTCAATACATATTCACCCATGGTTATCTTTATATTATGGAACTTTCCAGAGAAATTTATAGTTCCTCCATTTGAAACCATCACTTGACACTTTGGTGATGGATATAGAAAGCAATTTGATTCCTTGGTTATCTTACAATGAATAAAATTATGGGTACTATGTGATTCAATCAACAATATTAACTTTTTCTTCTTGATACATCCTTCTATCTTGAGAGTTTAAGGAGTGGTAATCCCCGCCAACACATTACAATATATGGTCATATTCATTTCTTCTTTCTCTGGTGTTGGTTCCTGGTGTATATCCTCTTCTTTTGATGTTTCTTATTCCTTTTCTTCCTCCTCTTCACAATCTATGTAAAATAATTTCTTCTCAGCACACTTACGAAATTTAGCGTATTTTCTATCACAACTATAACAAATCCATTTTTCTCTTTTTTTCCTCCAATTGTTGTCATGTTAATCTTGTAGGATGTGGAAGGCTAGAAGCAAAAACACTTCCCTCTTTATAGTTGTGAGTGGTAGATGATGGGCCTCTAAATTAGACAAAAGTTAAGGCCCATCTAACATTTCTTAGGCACAAAAAGGCTATATTAAATATATCCTTCTACACATAATAATGTTTTTTAAGAATTAATATGTTCTTAGGAAGGTTTAAAGATAATTTCATATTTGTGCCTAATATTATTACTTTTGAAGAATATTGTGAGAATATTGTGAGAATATTGGACATATTATGAAGATTTGTAGGAGGAGATAATTTAGGGGCTTGCTCCCTACTATAGGATTATCAATATTGGAGAATAAATAAATAAAATATCATGAAATTATTGAGATATTCTGGAACTTCAATGATTGAGAAAATATAGGAATGTGTTCCTTGTCATTTAATGCCAAATCCTAATGTTGGGAACTAGATCCATTATTTGTGGGATTTTGGAGGGGAAATATTTATCCTTTCAAGGAGAATGCTTCATCATCATTTTGTGTAAATTCCAATTCTAATTGGCCTCTAGGTGCATGTATTTTTTTGGTCTTATTGTGGAGAAAACTTGTTGTTTAGCAGCTCCACTTTCATTTCTTGCAGAGATGTACTGGGATTGATTCAAATAATGAAGTTTGGTGCCATTTTTAGCTTCTAAATATTGATTTCTTCAATAGGACTCTGAGTCTCCTTGGGATTGGCCATCCTAGGAACCTTAGATCCCTATTTCACAATTTATTTATGTTCTTTTCACTTCTTATTCACAAGAATCTCTTATTCTTGTTTTTCTTATTTATGTATTTCGTATTCATGTTTTTATTGTTGTAGTATTAAGTTAAATGATTTAAGTGAGTTATTTTGCAGGTTATTTACAGATTCAAAAACGTTATTCATCCTTATAATAACTTTGGAAGACCATCTTCATCATTGAGATACTTGGATTTCGTTACTAGTTCACGAATATAGGATTTCTAGATATGCCTTGTAGCAAAATAGTAGTAATTTTATGCTATTTTTTAGAATGGGTTAATGACATTAATTTGATTTTATTCCACTTGGACTAAGTCATAAAAAAATTTCAATTTAAGAAAAAAATTTACCCCATTTCATTTTCACTTTATTAGGTTATGCATTTGATAGGTTAATCAGCTCACTAGTTCTTGAATTTCTAGTTTTTAGAGTTGTAATTTTCTGTTATTTTTTAGCACATCTGAAAAGGGGTATTTTGGAGTGATTACACTTGGAATGGAGACCAAAGACATCATAATTACTAACAATTTTTTTCCCATCTCATTTTCATTTTATTTACTTGGTGATTTGGTGATTTATCCCCAAAACAAAACTTCCTATAGCAAAAATAGAAATTCCTGTAACACTCTTTTAGCATGCATAACTTGACCATATTTTCTCCCAAAGCTTGGTTTTTGTCTCTTACGATTGAATCATGACCCCTAGGATATAAATCTATGATTTAGGAAGAGTAAACACCACTTAAGACATCTATTTTTACAAAGTATATTAGGCCTATTTATTTGAATCAATGCTCTTAGGATTTCAATTAAAAGTTGTTCTTGCCTAGGATTAATTTCTTTTCAAAGCAAAATTTCCATTTATACAATTAGTTTAGGCTTTGATTTCATGAAATTCACTCCATTAAGTCAGATAAAAAAAATAAGGACACATTGTATGCAAAACATACAATGCTGACACCTCTTAAGTTTGTACGAACCTCGGGTTTATAATTAAAGTTGGTAGCCTTGGGAGTTGCAACATTCTTGTTGCAATACTGAGGCTCATCACTTTTTGGTGTCGTTGTCGGGGAGGTGTCAAAGTATGCATTATTTTATTCCCTAGTTTATTCATTTCTTTTATTTCTACAAAAACAAAAAATATTTTCATTAGGCATATTTCATTTCACAAACAGAAAATTGCATTGCATTAGCATTCTTATTCAAAAAAATTAAAAATTAAAAAAACTTTCCCAACACCAATGCCCTCCCCCCCCATTTGATCACGTGGTGCAGTAAAAACCACATCACAATCCACTTTTGCAGGTAGAAGAAGAAGAGGTGGCATAAAAGGTAGAAGATATGGATGGAGATGATGACAATGAAGAAGATCTTCTTGGATTTCCCATTCAAGATACTGATGTCAGTGTGCATATGAAGAGCATCTCTCCATCTTTCCTTCCCAACTTCCATGGTATGAGGTCATACGATCCGTAAAATTTTCTCTTTGAATTTTAAATACTTTGTAGATCTTATGGTTACTTACTAAACACTCAAAATTTGAGATTTTTTCCGGAAACATTGAAGGATAAATGTCTTAAATGGTTCATGAGTTTAGGTACTATTTCAATAAGATGATGGAATGACATGCAAAAGATATTTCTAGAAAAATATAAAAACCATGATCTTAAGGAAGAAATCTTTAGAATGAATAAAAAAGAAGATGAGAGCCTTGAGGATCTAATAGAGAGGTTCATGTATAATGTTAAGAGGGAAAAATTACATCATTTAGGATTTGACACACTAAAAACCCTCTTACTTAGAAAAATTAGGGATGAGTGGATTGATGTCCTTGATCTCATGAGTAGAGGAGATGTATACCAATTATCATTTGAAGAAGTTTGTGAAACATGCAAGCACATATCAAGAGGAAGGGAAAGAGTAAGTAAATTAGCATCAACATTGGTAAACATGGAAATTTGTTTGATGACTTTAAAACAAAAATTGTTAGCAATATAAGTGAACAAGTAGAAATGTTAAGAATGCAAAATGAGAAAAAATAATATGTTGATATTTGTGTTATCCATGCAGAATCACATGCTACTAAATATTTCCCATCATTACCAAGGTTGAAGGAATTGTACCAAGAATACAATGGAGCAATTCAATCACCAAAGAAGCTATGTTATGTAGCTCCAAGAAGACCATGGTAGCAAGAACACAATTCACAATTTTAAGCTTACACATCTCAAGGTAATTGCAACACACTATTTCCTTGGAAACCTTGGCCATCTCAACTGCAAAACCAATCTTGGCAACAAGGTTGGAAATAAACTTATGGGATAAATCCACAATTTCCTTAATATTTTCCTTAATGTCCTCCATACCCAACTCCATTCTATTCCTACCTTCCACCTCCACCAAAACCACATCCATTTCAAATATCCACTCCCACTCAACTACTTGTACCACCATTTCCAAACCCACATAATGAAGTAGCTCATCCCACTTACAATACTGAGGTACAATACTACTAAACACTTCCTCTTGATCTAAATGGTATCCATCTTAGCTCAAGAAGAGTATTGTAAAAAAGTTATTCTCTTGATTCCATTGAAGGACAACGTTCAGAAAAAGAAAAGTTCAAATGAGAAGACAAAATAATCATGGGTTGCACTTGATGAAGAGAAAACATCAGAATCAAAGATTGAGAAAGTTTCCTCATGTTTACCATAAAATCCTCCATGTTTTCAAGAGAATAATGAGAAAAAAGAGGAATATTTGAATGTCATGGTAGAATAAGACACAAAAAGAGATTCAAATACTCAAGTGGACCAGGGGAATCACAACTATATTGAAATATGGTTCCAGACAATCATTAAGTTGCAACAACACACTCTTTTTCAAGAAATTTATGATCTCATCTTAGTCAAAGCATTTAGTCTCTCATATTCAGGTGTAATTCAAAGCATAACTTTCAAGCCTACACATGATTCTATCTGTCATCGTGATGTGTAAATGGCTCCATTGGAAGTATTTCTATACTTGAAAGATTTTTTTTTCAAGTAGAGTAGGATAGAAAAAAAGTAAAAAATGGAAAAATAGAAAAACGAAAAAGAATAAAATCTCAGGTGAAAACCTCTTTTGAGGCACCTTAGATTTGCCTAATGAATGAAAACCTCCATGAGATGGTCAATGGGTTGGAAAAAAGAGAAAAATAAAAGATCCTAGGTGAAAACCTCCTTTGAGGCACCTAGGCAAGCCTACTAGTTGAAAACCTCATTGAGGTAGATAGTAGGCCTAAGAAAAAAAGAGAAGAAGAAAAAAATGAAAAGAAAAAAATTATTTTCTATATGAATCCCCCTCTGATGAATGTAGGTGCTCTCCAACCTTTGTAAGAAACAAAAAACAAGCTGGAAACAAAAGAAACAGTTGGTCAAAAATATAGTCAAAGGAAGTCAAACTTGGACTTTCTCTTGCTTTGCTCAGATGCTCCAAAAGGGCCAAGGTCATGCCAATCCATCACCCTCATCAATTTCCAACATCCACCCATCATTTCCAAGCTTTTCTCATTGATTTTCCTTGCTGTCCTAAAATGCTACAGGAAGTCCCGGTTTTTAGCAGAATTATTATTTTATTATATGTCTTAAAAATGCATCCATTTTCGAAGATATTTCATGGAGATATGCATATATATGAATGTAACATGCTAAAGAAATTTTATCAAATTCCAGAGCACAATTTGTGAGAAATCAACCTCCATCACCTATAACCATTTTTATTTTTTCTTAAGATTAGTGCATCGAATGGCTAATATTTTTTTATGGGGAGGTGCATAAGAATTATGGTAACACGCTCAAAAAATTTCAGGTCAATCTAGGCTACCGTTTGAGAGTTATGGATAAACAAATTCTGTTACAAGGGGGTTTTCCTAAAATGCTACATGGAGTCCTGTAGTTGCTACAGGAAGTTATAGTAAGCTACATGTAGGTGGATAGAGGACAAAAAACAATAAAAAAAGGGCCTTTAGGTGCAAAAAAATCAATTAGGAGAGTCTTCCCATCATATTCTATCACCTTCTCATCACCCCTCAATCTCAAGCACAAGGGTTTTTCATTCTAACCTTACCTTATGTCACCTCTGTAAAATTTTGTTTGTTTGTTTGTTTGTTTTTTTTATCTGAAAAAAAACACAGAGTTCCTTCACTCCATTTTTCCAAGGCCACACTACCTAATTATTCTATAATCATCTTACCATCACCCTAAGACCACCTCACCCTCTCCCTCATCACTCATACAGAGCTAGAAGCTTGAAATAAGAAGAGAAAAAGGTAGCTACAAGAAAGGTAACTTCCTGTAGTAAGCCCTGTGTAAGCACTAGAAAAGCCCTAAAGATGGTTTTGTCCAATCATGGAGACCAATAAGACTTGTGAGATGAATCTGAAGATAGTAATGACACTGCAAGGAGGATCCTCCACTAGTAGACATACACGTGAAGACTCAACAAGGTACTTGCACACAACAAACACGTCAAGTTAAAACACCTCAAAAATAAAGAAGACACACCAAATAATCTAGAAGAAATACAAATACAATGATGCAAAACCAAATCCAACTCCAACTCCATCATGCATCATCCTGCCAAAACTCGACCAGGAGGTGAGACTCAGGTGTGAAACTCTGTAACCTCTCCCTTCGAATCTATTATAGCTTAAAAAAACATTAAAAGTGTGAGAATGAAAGGTATTTTGTAGCCAAAATTAGTAGTAGAGCAACCTTGGCCTTATCTAGTAGTTAGCTTCACTTTAACACGAAGACACACACACATGTTGGAGAGGAACAAGAAAAAAGAGAAGAGGACTTGAGAAATTTAGTGCTAATAATTTAGTTGTGATGAAGGAAAAGGAGTACCAAGGGGTAATTGAGGGAAAACTCAATTATCAAAAAAAGAACTTTGAGTTTATTTTGCATGCAATGAAAAAAAAAGAAAAATTTGAAAAATTTGAAAAAAAATAAAAATAAATAAATAAAATAAAATAAAATGTGGACCCACCACCTCTTGGCATGCAAATATTAGTTGCTACAGGTGAAATAGAGTTGCTAGAGGTACAGGATTTGCTACAGGAAAAACATGTTTTCTAGAGGAAAAACAAATTTTCTACAGGAATGATAGATTTGCAACAGGAAGTTAACAGAGGGTTGCAAGAGAAAAAAAATGATACTAGGGAGTTGGACAATGATTAATTAATTATTAAAAGGTACAAAGAAGCACAATAGAGCCGCAAAGGAATTGCTATAGGAATTTTGGGCTGCATAATGGTAAATTCTCTAAGGGTGAAAGGTATCCAAGTTAGTAGATTAGGTTCACATTATTCCTTTCTTTTTCTTTAGGTTACTCACCATCATTTCACCCTCTATAAGAAGAAAATGCTCTATGTTAAGTGTTTTCAATTTTAGAATTTAATGAGAAAATATAATTCAGATTGCTAGTCAAGGGTTTTCATAAATATTTAATTAATAATATGATATGTCATGGCCAAGAATCCAAACTTCACTCTTGCAATTGAAAACTAAGTCCACCATTATAAAAATTATTCCCTTTTTAGAGCTACTACAGGAAAAATTCGAGCTGCTATAGGAAAATTCATAGCTGCTACAAGAAACTCTGTTTCCTGTAGCATCCCCTATTTTCCACCAGATTGCTTTTTTTCTTTTTTCCTTGAGAGAAGTTTTACAAAGGCTGGAAGGAAAAGGCAATAGGGGAAAACTTCAGGTTTGTTTTGAGAGTTATCAAGGACACATAAACTCCCATAAATTAAAAATTGAGTGGTACAAGTAATACCATAGCTGAGCACATAAAATTCAAAAAATTCATAGTCTGCAAATATGGGGGCATGGTTTAACAGGAGAAAACCCATTAACATAGAGAGAATCCATCATCATCCTAAAGTGCTAATGACTTTCTAAAATTGCAGCGAGATGGGATTCTTTGAAAGGATAAGGGGGTATGATGATGAAGTTACACTTGAGGTTGTAGTCAATTTACAAGATCCAAGTGGATAAAAACATGAACCAAAAGCAAGGTGTTACAATAAAAAATAGGACCCATTACAGTTGAAGAATCACCTGAGAGAAAGAAGCAACTTGAACCTACATTAGAAGTTCAATGGGAAACTGAGATAGGGGAATAAATGAAAATAGAAGAGTAGAAAAAAGAGCAGCAGGAGGAGAACCACATGGACCAATAAAAAAACAATGAAATAGGCCAACATACATAAAGAACCATAGGGTAAGGAGGATGAATAGGTTGCTAATAGGACGATCAACAATTTCAGTAAGGGGGTATGATGGGCTTCTAAATTAGACATAAATTAAGGCCCATCTAACCTTTCATAGGAACATAAAGGCTATATTAAATATATCCTTCTACATTTATTAATGTTTTTTAAGCTTTAATATGTTCATAGGAAGGTTTAGAGATAATTGCATATTTGTGCCTAATATTATTTATTTTTGTAGAATATTGTGAGAATATTGGACAAATTATGAAGATTTGGAGAATGAGATAATTTAGGGACTTTCTCCCTACTACAGGGGGATCAATATTGGAGAATAAATGAATAAAATATAATGAAATTATTTAGAGATTCTGGAACTCCAAAGGTTGAGAAAATCTAGGAATGTGTTCCCTCTCATTTAATGTAAACTCCTAGTGTTGGGAAGCATATCCACTATTTGAGGGATTTTGGAGGGGAAAGCATCCTTCTTTCAAAGAGAATTATTCCTCATCATTTAGTATAAGTAAAAATTCAAATTGGCCTCTAGGGGCACGTTTTTTTTTAGTATTCTTGTGGAGAAAACTTGTTGTTTTAGCAACAACACTTTCATTTCTTGTAGGGATGACTGGGATTGATTAAAATAATGAAGTTTGGTGCCATTTGTAGCTTCTAAATCTTGGTTTCTTCAATAGGACTCTTAGTCTCCTTGGGCTTGGCCTTCCCAGGACCCTTAGAGCCCTCTTTCAAAATATCTTTATATTATTTTCACTTCTTATTCACATGCATCTCTTATTCTTGTTTTACTTATTTCTGTATTTCGTATTGATGTTTTTATTGCAGTAAGATTAAGTTAAATGATTGAAGCGAGTTATTGTTTAGGTTATTTAGGGATTCAGAAGCATTATTAATCCTTATGATAACTATGGAAGGTAATATTCATAATTGAGCTACTTGGTTTTGGTTACTAGTTCACGAATATAGGATTTCTAGAAATGCCTTGTAGCGAAATACTAGTAATTTTATGCTATTTTTAAGAATGGGTTAATGAGATTCATTTGATTTTATTCCACTTGGATTAGGTCATAAAAAAATTCAATTTCATAAAAAATTTTACCCCATTGCATTTTCACTTTATTAGGTTAGGCATTTGATAGGTTAACTAGTTCACTAGTTCTTGAATTTCTAGTTTTTAGAGTAGTAATTTTCTGTTATTTTTTAGCACGTGTGAACATGGATATTTTGGAGTGATTCTACTTGGAATGGAGAACTAATACATCATTCTTAATAATTTTTTTCCCAACCCATTTTCATTTGATTTACTTGGCAATTTGGCGAGTTATCTCCAAAACATAACTTCACGTAGAAAAAACAGAACTTCCTGTAGCACCCTTGTAGCACATGTAACTCGACCAGATTTTCTCCCAAAGCTTGGTTTTTGTCTCTTAGGATTGAATAATTACCCCTAGTATCTTAATCCATGATTTAGGAAGAATAAATTCCACTTATGAAATTAATTTTTACAAACTAGATTATGTCTATTTATTTGAATTCATGCTCTTAGGATTTCAATTACAAATTGTTGTTCTTGTCTACGATTAATTTCTTTTTAAAGCAAAACTTCCATTTCTAAAATTAGTTTAGGCTTTTATTTCATGACATTCACTCCATTACATAATATCGACAAAATAATGACACATTGTATGCTGCATATACAATGTTGATACACCTTACGTTTGTATGAACCCCAGGATGATAGTTAAAGTTGGTAGCCTTGGGAGTTGCAACATTCTTGTTTCAATACTGAGGCTCATAAATAGAATTCCTTGTTGCCATAATTTTTCTTTCAATTTTTATTTCTACCTTTAATGCCTTCTCCAATGAATCAGGTTCCCAGAGGCGAACCTCATGTTGGATGTTATCCTTTAAAGTTCCTATGAAGAGATCAATCCTATGCTCCTCTGGAATATCATTTACCTTGCTATTCAATTTTGGGATTTCCTCAATGTGCTTTGCCATTGAGCCGTTTTGTTTTATATTTATCAATTAGATAAATAATGTATTTCTATTTGTATCCTCATAATGTGCTAGCAATTTCTTTGCAAAAATTGTCCAAGTGACAATTGATTTACGAGAACAAGCCATTGATACCACACAAATTGATTTTGTTATAAATATAAAGATGTAATACATACCTTTTGTGTGTTAGACACATTATGTAGATAAAATAATTTCTCCACATGTAATATCCATGTTACTGTATCCTTGCTATCAAAATTCCTCATATCAATCTTTGGAATGTGGCAAGTCTTCAACCCACTATTGGAGTCTCTAAAAAACAATTCGTGTTCCTTTTATACTCATCATGATTTTTATGGGGTACCTTGTCACCACTAGGAAACATTTTGGAATAAAAAATGATATCTATGCTTCAATATTCCCTTTAAATCATTTCAAACTGAAAAATTTATGCAAAATTAAAAAAAAAAAGAATACATACCTTTTTCTTGCTTTTATGTTGAAATTATTGCATCTTTTTAATTTGATCTCTTCAATGTCTGAAATTTCTTACTGTGGTATCCCTCTGAGTCTTCTTTCCAACACTACAAGTCATACCAAAATTGGATTCTTTAAGGTAAAATTATTCCAAATATCCCACGATGGCCTGATTATGGATTGGGTCAGTCAAAAGAACTTGTACGGAATTCCACATGTCATTATTTAAGGTTTCAGCCCTGAAATAGACATACAGAAAACTATAGTCCATGCAATTTCTATCACTTTTTACTAAAATCAAATCCAATTCTTGAACTGAAAGTTATGATGATTTTCCCTAGGTCACTTGATTAATATTGAATTCTGGAACATACAAAAACCCTAACTTATTTAGCCCATATATCAGAAAATACAAGGAACCAATATTTGAAATTCCTACATGAAGTTCAACAATATTTTAGCTCCATGTGGTTGCAATTTTAGCTTCTAAATCTTCTTATAAAAATTTTATTACGAAAATTCCAAGATGACATGTTTGTAGTTGAGAAACCCTACAATCAAAAACTATGATACCAATTGTTATGTAACCAAATCACAAAAAAGATAGATCAACGACTTAAGAATTAGTCTCTTCGAGGGGGAAACATACTTCACATCACATAAAAGAATAATTCTTGAATGATATAGGTGTCTACCTCCTTGCTATATATAGGAGTATAAGGGGTCACAATATAATTAGAGCCTACATAAAATAATAATATAATGACATAATAATAATAATAATAGTGGGCCTCTATGGGGCATAATAATAACAATATTGGGGATAAATGGGCACAACAATAAAAATAGGCGGTACACTAACAATAAAATAACATAGGCTACGCTAGTATTATAGGGACCTAAAAATTCATGTTGTTTGGCATTTTGGGAGATTTAACTAATGGGCCTCGATTCCTTTGAATTTTTGTGGTTGGTCTGGGCGGGATAACTCTTTATAGTTCTTGAGGGTACCAAGTTTCCTCCTAGAGAGATCGAGGCTATAGTGTTTTAAAATTCCCTGTTTGTAATTTAATTATTGTCTAATGAAATGGGAGTAGCAAGGGGGAATGTTTGGGCTATTTTTTAGGTGAGCGATGGGTCATATTTATAGTTTAATTGTTCTTGGTGTGGGCATTCCTGTATATTTCTAGTCAGTTGTTCCCGTGTCCCTTTTTGGGAGGATTTTTATCATAGCCTTTTGTTGTTTCTAGGCTCTGGTTCGTTGCTCTCTCCATGAAAGGGTTTTTACTAGAGCGGTGTTTTTTGGGCTGGCTGGTGTTCCGACACTCTTGGGCAGGGTGGTGCCATTACTTGGTTTATCATACTTGGTACCTAGAAGTGTATATTATGTTGCGCTGGTGGGGGCGCACTCGTCAAGGTGCCAGTCCTTGAGGCCAATGTGGGGAGTTGGATGCACATGTGCAATATGTTGATGCAGAGGGAGGAACGGATGAAAAGGGCGAGGTATCTCATGAATGAGCCCAGTCGCTGGGATGCCTCTCTAAATGTTATTTTGCAACAAAGATATGAAGAAAGAAATTAAACCATAAAATATGTCAATGATAAACAATACAACCACAAATAAATTTTGGAGTGTATTGCTTCAGTGAGACACAATCAATGTCATAACAATGACTCAATGTATGAGTGCACATTGACTATCATGTTCATGAATGGAATTTCCCTCCTACGACACTAGGTGGTGGCCATACTCTGAATCCACTCCCTTGATATGAAAATTACAGGTTCCTTCTTGGCTTTGTCTGTATTTTTGGTAATTTGGGCATTTTTCTTGTGGGACCCATGTAGCAAATGGATATATCTCTTATGTTTTTGCACCAATGTCCTCACTAATAAATGCAGTCAGAGTGAAGTGGGAAGATTCATTGGCCAACAAGATGTATTTGTATCTTTTTGAACAATTAATGAAAGGTTTTGATTGGAATTTTCTTTTTTTTGCATTAATATACATTCTTTGATGAGATAATAACTAAATTTCATGACAAAAATAGATATGTACTTACATGTATCATAAGGAGATAGGTACTTACATGTGTTAAAATGTGTAAATAGGTTCACTCTTCATAAATATGAAATGTACTTTTATTCTTGTTTATTCCAAAAGAAAAAAAAATATTATTATTATTATTTTAGCACTGGTTTCATGCTCAAGGTATTTTTATTTAGATTTCAAGAACTCATTGAGTGCTTCTAGGGTTTTTCCTAGTGTCAAGAAGTCAATAGAGTTTTTTACATATGAAGAAGACCTCATTGGGCACATTTTAATGTGTCAAAAAAATTATTATTTTTATTTAAGAGTGTCAAAATACCCTCCAAGACCAAGTCATCCTGAAAACTAATATGTTGGTCTCATTAGGGCATGTGGTCCTCCTTGAAAGCATATATATAGGAGGGAACTCAACCTCCTACGGACACTCACTCACTTCTCGTCTTCCAAGTGAAGGAGAAGCAAAAGAAAGGAAACAAAAGAAGGATAGAAGGATGAAGGATGAACTATTTGGGTTGTTTCTTTCTCTCTCACACATGCAAAAGGAAGGCTAGGGTTTTGCAGCTGTAAGGAGTTGAAGAAGTTGTAGAGAGAAGGTCGAAGAAAGGACTATTAGGTAACCTACAAGCCCTAAGAGAAGGTCAGAAGAAACCTTGGAAGCCATAGAATTTCTCACATGTGTGAAAGAAACAATTTTTGGAGGGGCCGAAAATTTCAGACCTATAGTGGAGGCCAAAATTCTGTAGCAAGGGATCGAAGTTGTGCAGTTGGAAGATATTTCACTGGGTTTGACTTGGATATAAGAAGCAAATAATCAGTAAGGTCTGGCTTGGTCTTGCAAGGGTATTGGTATTGGTATATAGGTCTTGGAATTCTTCATTTGAAGAATCTATAAGAAGAGAAGATATTTGTGGGTTTTCATCTCAAGTGGAGAGGTTTTGGCCTTGGCTTGCAGCCTACATCCCGTATTCTTGTGTATTATTGATCTTATTGTTTTGTTAGTTGTTTGATGATAAGAAAATAATATAAATAAGAGAATAATCTAATATTCAAGACAAAGTAAAAATATATCATAAGAAATTATCAATTTAAGAGAAATCATCCTATTTGCAACCCTTTAGATTTCTCAGCATGGTGTCAGAGCTAAGGTTGGCTAAGGGCATAATTAATATCACTTTATCCTTGAAGAAATAATTGAAGCGGTGTTCTATGGTGACAAGTCGTCTCAAGCAAGGTATCAAGGAACTTTGGAATATCCTATTATCTATCAAGAATTGTATGACTAAGACTTCTACAAATGACAAAGGGCTATTCTCAACACTTACATGTATGCTTGAAGATCAAAATATATCGGTAATTGACATTGGAGCATCCAGAAATATGATAGGTGAGCACAAACAACTAAAGACCTAATCAAGAGGAAAATATTCCTAGTTTATTTAACTTGGTGACAAGAAGAGCTATCCTATAAGAGGAATTGGATTAACCTCGTTGGAGTTGGAGAATGGAGGAAACATTCATCTTGAAAAAATTATATTCATACCAGGTTTGAAAAATAATAGAATTTATATTTCATGTATATAAGATAAGGGAGATAAAGTATCTTTTATAGGTGGAAAGGTTGTGGTATGGGATGAAGGCTCTATCATTGACAATACGAAAGTCATTGGGATTCATGAAGGAAGACTCTACAGATTACTGGCACATCTCTCTCAAGATTTGGTTCACATTGAAGTAAGTCCATGCAAACTTTGGCATAGAAGGTTTGGACACCTTTACTAAAAAATATTACCAACTCTATATTCAATGGTGAATGGCATTCCTAAACTTAAGGAGGATGATGAAGAAGTGTGCAAGGGATGTACATTAGGAAAAAAAAATAAGAAACCATTTTGAAGCAGTGCTTCAAAATCAAAATAAATCATGTATCTCATTCACTCTGATGTATATGGTCCTATGTCTTCAAAGTCTCTTGGAGGTCATATATATTATGTAACTTTCATTGATGAACACTCAAGGAAAATTTGGATATATTTTCTAAACTCCAAGGATGAAGTATTTGGAAAATTTCAAGAATTCAAAGCTGAAGTAGAGAATATTACAAAAAGGAGGATAAAGGTACTAAGATTTGATAATGGAGGAGAAAACACTTCAAAGGATATCATATATTTTTGTATGGAGAATGGAATTATGAGGGAGTTGATAGTCCCATATAATCCGAAGCAAAATGGAGTAGCGGAAGTAAAGAATCACTCGATTGAGGAAAGTGTTAGAGCCATTTTACATGATCAAGACTTATGTAAATTTCTGTGGGGTGAAGAAAAAAAACTATTGTCTGCATTCAAAATCAAAGTCCTCACAGATCAATAGAGAACATGACTCCTGAAGAAGCATTCACTGGGAAGAAACTAAGTGTAGATCGTCTCTGAATATTTGGTTGTCTTGTCTACATTCACATTGTGAAAGATAAGAGAAATATGTTGGATCCTACAAGCATGAAGGGAATATTTGTTGGCTACAGTAACACTTCAAAGACATAGGATCTACATAAAAGAAGGGAACTAAATTGAAGTGAGCTGTGATGTGATCTTTGATGAAAGTATTGCATTCAAGAAATCTAAGGACCTCCCGATTGCCTATGATGATGAAGAAATTCCAATATATGAAGAATGTCCTAGGGAGGAAGAGGATTCAAATAATAAAGAATAAGGTCCCAGTGAACCTGTGCAACAAGTCATCATCCTTGAGAGTACAAAGAGGCCTAATTGGTTAAAGTCTACTCTTCAAGATGATGAGTGACATGGAGGAACAGAGGGTATATTTAGGGAAAGTAAGAAGGCTAAAAATATTTAGGGCATGCAAATTATATGAAAAATTTAATTGAATCAGAACCATCCACATTTAAAGAGGTTGTTAAACATTAAGAATGGACATATGCCATGAATGAAGAATATCAATAAATAATGAAAAATGGACTTTGGGAAATCATTCCTAGGCTTATCTGTGGTGACTTCCAAATGGATCTACAAGATAAAACATGCAACAAATGGAAGTATTAATAAACATAAGGTAAGATTTGTGGCTAGGGTTTCTCCTAATAAGAAGGCATCGATTAAGAAGAGACATTTTCACCTACAACTAGGTATACAACTATATGATAATTGGACTCTTTGGCATCGTCGATGGGATATTGGAAAATCCATAAAATGGATTTCAAGGCAACATTCCTAAATGATATTGTCGATGAAGAAGTCTATATAGAACAACCCTTTGGATTTGAAGTGAATTATATAGAAACTCACATCTGCGAACTGGAGAAGGCACTTTATGGCCTTAAGCAAGCTCCAAGGGATTGGTATGCTAGAATGGACACATATCTACAAATATTAGGCTTATCGAAGAGTTTTGTTGATCCCAATCTCTATATCAAGGTTGTGAAGGATGATCCTGTAATAATTCTTCTATATGTGGATGCTATTCTCATAACAAGTGTGGAAGGTCATATTCAAGAGTGAAACAATAAATTTGCAATAGAATTTGATATGAAGGATCTAGGGCTAGTGCACTATTACTTAGGGTTTGAATTTTGGCAAGGACATGATGCGATATATCTAGGTCAAGGAAAATATGTGATTGAGATGCTCAAAATGTTTGAAATGATGGATTGCAAACCTATGAATACCCCCATGATCACAAATTTGAAGAGGCTTGTTGGAAAAATTATATATATTACAGAGCAACGGAACAAATAAAATACATGCGGAAACACAAACAAACGGAACACATAAAACCAGAGAGAGACATATATACGTGGTTCACCCAGTTTGGGCTACGTCCACCTCAAAATGAAGAGACACAACCTACAACAGATCCACTGTAATATCCTTTGTTCTTTGTCACAGTCTCCCTTTCTGTTTCTTGCTCTGAGAATACACATACAATACATAACCACAATAAAATACCCTCACACATGCGAGGGGTTGCCTTCTAGGGAAAAAAACCCTAAACTAAGCATAACTTCTACCGTCAGATCATCCGCATAATGAACGACCCAGATTGACTAGAAATTACTATACTTTTACAAGGAAAATTTACATCTATTTTTATCTTCGGGGTCGCTGCCCCAAAAACCCCCACTAGGGGGGGGGGCTCCATAAAGCGCAGCTGCCCCCCCTGGACCCCCTAGGTACTGTGCAATGATGGGCGGCGTTGCCACCCAATTTAAGGTACAGGGGTCCAACGCTGTGATACAAAATAAACAAGATAATTAGCTTCCACACCCAATAAGGCTAAGAAATTACGATTCAAGCTATGTGGATCTGATAAGATATAAAAAATTGGTTGGCTCTCTAATGTATTTGGTGAATACTCGACAAGGCACTTTTTTTTGTAGTGAATATTCTCAGTTAGTTGCAGGTAGATCCCAAGCATGATCATTGGACATGAGCCAAGAATATATTGAGTTTGCGAGGAACAATCCACTACTTCATGACGTATGATAGAAATAATGATGTCCACTTGATTGGATATATAAATTATGACTGTGGAGGAAGTGAGATGGATGGGAGAAGCAAGAATAAATTATTCTATGATATACTAGATTAGTAGAAAGCAAGAATCGATTATTTTGAGTAGTGTTGAGGCTGAATACATTGCAGCCTGTGAAGTAAGAAAAGAAGCTATCTGGTTGAGGAAGATTTTGTACGAATTGTTTGAAGGTATAATGGACCCTACAATGATACATTGTGATAACACCAGATGTATAAGGTTTTTTTAAGTCCCAATGCTTCATGGAAAGACAAATCACATAAATAACAAGTATCATTACATACAAAAGTTGGTGCAAGATGGAGTGTTGCAGCTACAATATATCTCCATTGATGAGAAGGTAGTTAAAATTTTGACAAAATATCTTCCTAATAAGAATATTGTGTATATGAGAGACAAGCTTGTATTGATTGATATGTCCTCCCTAGTTGAGAGGGAGAGATAGACACATCATTATTGTCTTCACTTCTTGAAGAAATAATTGAGGATTTGGTAAGCATCTAGTTTCCGATACTCTTTGAGGATATGGTAGGGAATCCAATAGGTAAGAGTAGTTGAAGAGGAAATTCCTTTAGGATGTGTTATTCCAAGATAGGAATTTTCCTAAAAGGACATAACCTGTGAAGACCGATGTGGGGTATGTGCCTTGAGAGAAAATAATGATGGTGTCTATCATTAATTGGTGTCACCGACATTGTGGTCTGATATTTTGGAGAGATAGAGTTGTTAGTCAAGGCCTTGCTATGTGACAATGTTGGTTGGTATGATGCTAAGAGATAAGTTGAAATAATAGCTTATGAGATGGCTTACCAATCTAACTCTTCTTATGAGATCTCTTCAGTTTGAGAATGTCCATGCACCATGATGAATATCTACGTAGTTAAGAGGGAGTGTTAAAATGTCTAACTAGGTTCGGTCATCATAAATATGAAATGTACTTTTGATTATTGTATATTGTAAAAGGAAAGAAAATGTATTATTGTTATTTTTGTTACATGGTTTTCATGTTCAAAGGTATTTTTATTTAGAGGTCAAGCACCCATTGAGTGCTTCTAGGGTTTGTCCAGGGGTCAAGAATTCAATAGAGTCATTTTCATATGAATAAGACCCTATTGAGCACATTGTAACGTGTCAAAAGAATTATTTTTGCATTTAAAAGTGTCAAAATACCCTCCCAGACCAAGTTGGCTTGGAAGCTAAGAAGTCAGCCTCATTAGGGAATATTGTCCTCCTTGGAAGCCTATATATAGGAGGGAACTCGACCTCTTATGGACACTCACTCAGTTCTCACCATATAAGCAAAGGAGAAGTAAAATAAAGTCAAGTGAAGAAGGATAGAACAAAGAACGATTAATTGTTTGGCTTATTTCTTTCTCTCTCTCTCTCTCTCTCTCACACACACACACACACACACACACACACACGTGCAAAAGGAAGGCTAGGGTTTTGCATCTGTAAGGTTGAAGTTGAAAAATTTGCAGAAAGAAGGTCGAAGAAAGGATTATTAGGTCACTTTCAAGCCCTAGAAGGAGAAGTAGCCAAAGCGAAGATTATAAGAAGCCTTGGAAGCCATAGAATCACACACACGTGTTGAAGCAACAACTATTACAGGGGACGGAAATTTTCGACTTTTAGTGGAGGCTAAAATTATGTAGTTGGTGGTCAAAGTTGTGCAGCTAGGAGAGATTTGACTGGGTTTTAATTAGATAGAAGAAGCACATCATCAAGAAGGTATAGATTGGTATTGGGCTTGGTCTATAGGTCTTGGAATTCATAATTTGAAGAATCTATAAGAAGAGAAGAGATTTGTGTGTTTTCCTCTCAGGTGGAGAGGTTTTGGCCCTGAATTGAAACCTACATCCTGTGTTCTTATGTATTGTTAATATTCTTGTTTTGGCAGTTGTTTGATGATAAGAACATCATACTAATAAGATAAGAAGCTAAAAATCTAGACAAAGTAAAAATACATCACAAGCAATTATCAGGTTTAACATATATCATCCTAATTGAAACCCTTTAAATTTCTCAACATGTATCAGAAATGCATGACATTTCACTTGTTATATCTTGTCAATATTTTGAAAATCCAAATACCTCTAATTAACACTTATGAACATATTTGCAGTGAAAAAATCTTGAAAATAAGAATGTGAATAGAAAAATACCAGTTGCTTAACATGAATCGACTTATTATCTCCATCACTTTATGTATAAATATCAAACCAGAAAGTGATTTTGAGAGGATAAAGTACACAAAGGACTAAAATTATATCACTATGAAGAAAAATTTCCCTCAACCTTGGTAAATGAGCTACCAAGTATAATGTAGGGCCATTTACAACAAAATTTCCATATAAAATCAATTCCTGCTGCTTCACTCCATATTCTATTGTCAAACATTGTACACTTCTTCAATGTATGAGTATGTATTGTATTTAGTTGGATATTAATTATAACCAAAATTATCTTATGAAATTTATTTATTTCAATAATTAAATAAAAAATGAAAGGTTGAGAATGGTTAGCTCATCAAGATTTGGTTATGGGAGTTGAGAATTATATTAGGAAACCTCATACTCATTTTTTTTGGTGTGGTCAACAAACCTTTCCTACAGCGGTCTCTCCCTCTCACTGGTTTTGAAAGTACATATTAATACAAGAAACTAGGCTAGATGCTTATGGGGACATTGGTTCATACTTTTGGGTAAATTCTAGGTCCCCATAATACTAGTGTATCCCATTATTGTTATTTTTGTGCCCATGTAGTCCCCATATTGTTATTATTGTGCCCCCATAGAAGCCCACTATTGTTATTCTTGTGCCCTTACATTTTTATTGTTATGTCGGTTAGGATTATATTGTGACCCCTTGGAATCCTATATATAGAAAGGAGGTTTTTTCATTTGTATCATACAAGAATTGTTCATTTATGTAATGTAAAGGAGGTTTCCCCCTCGATGAGGCAGATTTCTAAGTCGTTGATCTATCTTTTCTTCTATTTTGTGAGCTGGTTTCATAACATTTCGTATCAGAGCTTTGGATTCTAGGGTTTCGTTGCTGCAAACAAGACATCTTGGAATTTTCGCTATAATTTTTTTTATATGAAGGTTCGGAAGCTGAAAAAACCCATTTGAGCTGAAATAATGAGGAACGTCGTGTAAAAATTGTAGATCTTGGTTCACTATATTTTTAGAGATATGAGCTAAAGAAGTTAGGGTTTTTGCAAGATCCATAATTTCACCTCAAACAAGTGGCCGAGGGAACATCGTCATAACTTTCGTTTCAGACATCGGATTGGAATTATGTAAAAAGTGCTCAAAAGTGCATAGACTATAGTTTCTTGTGTATCTATTTTAGAGCTAAAGGTAAAAAATGTGATATGTGGCATTCCGTACAAGTTTTCTCTGCCGAACCAACCCATAATTAGGAAATTGTGGGAGATTAGGCATAACTTTATCTTGAAGAATCCCAATTAGGTTTGACCTATGGCATTGGAAATAAAACTCAGAGGGATTATATAATATTGAAAATAAAATCTTGGGGATCCAAAATTACAGAGATACAAAAGTTTCAATATCGAGCTCGTAAAAAACAAGAAAAATGTGTGTATCTTGTTTTTAAAAATTTCATAAGTCTTGTTTGAAAAATCAGTTTGAAGTGATTCCAAGGGCATATTGAAGCATAGATATCAGTATTGGGTTCTATAATCCCCCCAAAATGAATTCCACACCCATTAAACCCTTAGAAGGCTCGACTATGACTCATGAAGAGGAAGAAGTGCAACATAATATATCAAAATTACGAGACCATGTGCAAAAAATTTCACTCTCACAAAGAGTAACAAAAATTGAAATGGAAGCTAAGATGGATGGTTTAAAAAAAGAGATGGATGGACTGAAGAAAGGTGTGGAAGCTAAGATAGATGGTGTGGAAGCTAATATCGATGGTATAGAAGAAAAACTGAATGCATACATGGAAAGTTTGAAGGAAGGTTTGACAAAGCTACCACAAGAAATGATTTCTAATGGAAAAACGATAGTAGATGAAACTCATAATGAGAACAAAAGAAATGGTAATCATGGTTTCATAGACTCTAATTTTGGATTTAAGATCCACAATATTCCAAATATCGATATGAGGAAGTTTGATGGCAAGGATACGATAACATGGATACTACAAATGGAGAAATATTTTGATCTCCATAATGTGAAAAACACACAAAAGGTACGCATTGCAACTTTATATTTAGAACAAAATACATTTGCATGGTATCGATGGCTTTTCTCTCGTAAAAAAAAATGTCACTTGGTCAATTTTTATGGAGGAAATGAGAGCACATTATGAAGATACAAAGAGCAATACCTTCTTTAACCAATTGAGAAATCTCAAACAAAAGGGTTCAATGGTGGATCACATTGGGGACTTCCAAAAATTGAATATAAGGGTAACTAATATTCCAGAGGAACACAATATTGATGTCTTTATAGAGAATTTAAAGGATAACATCCAACATGAGGTTCGCCTTTGGGAACCTGATTCATTGGAGAAGGCATTATAATTGGCAAGAAAATTGAAAGAAAAATTATGGAAACAAGGAAGCATACCACTAAAGGAAGCTACTTGTAGAATTCCACAACCTTCAAGGTTTACATCATAATATTTGGAAGAAAAAAGAGAAATTTTTTTTTTATACAATCGTGATAGAAAAATACTAAAGGTCATAAGTGTGATGAAAAGAAATTATTTTACATATATTGTGAAGATGAGGAAGAAAGGGAACAAGAAACTTCAAAAGAAGAGGATATACACAAGGAACCAACCCTAGAGGAAGAAGACATGAATTCGACCATATCTTGTAATGCATTGGCAGAAATTACCACTCCTCAAAATCTTAGTATAAAAGGACATATCAAGAATAAAAATGAAATATTGCTGATTGATTTGGGTAGTACCCATAATTTTATTCATTGTAAGGTAGCCAAGGAATTGAATTGATTCCTATACCCAACACTAGAGTATTAAGTGATGGTTGAAAATGGAGGAATTATAAATTGCTCTAGAAAGTGCCATAATATAAAACTAACCATGGGGAAATATGTATTGAATAGTCCAATGCTCTCCATCCCAATGGGTGGTGCTGATGTTGTACGAGGAGTACAATGGTTACAATCTTTGGGGACGATAGCTTCTAATTTTAAAGAAATTTCATTGAAATTTTTTTCGGAAGGAAATGAAGTTGAATTACACGGTATCACAAGGCATCTAGGAAAGATAATCAGCTCTAATGTCATGAAATATCTTCTGAAGAAATAACAACAAGCGGTAATTGCACAATTATGCTCACTACAGGTTCAAACATCAAAATCATCTATTTCTCCATATCTCCCAAAAGTCTTGGATAATCATTCCAAGGTATTTGAGACTCCCAAAGGACTCCCACCTATTCGTGATCATGATCATGATATTCATTTTATTCCAGGAAGTGTTACTCCAAACATTAGGCCTTACAAATATCCTTATGCTCAAAAGAGCGAGATTTAACGTATGGTTGCAGAAATTCTAAAGGCTGGTATAATTCAACCTAGTCAAAGTTCTTTCTCTGCTCCAGTAGTATTGGTGCACAAGAAGGATGGATCATGGTGTATATGTCCAGATTATAGGGAGCTCAACATGATCACTATTAAAGATAAATTTTCCATCCTCGTCATTGATGAATTATTGGATGAATTACATGGATAAATTTACTTCACCAAGCTGGATCTTCATTCTAGATATCATCAAATTAGAATGAGGAATAAAGACATTCTGAAAAAAACATTCAGAACTCATGAGGGTCATTACAATTTTTTGGTCATGCCTTTTAACCTTAATAACACACCTTCCACATTTTAAGGTTTGATGAATTCCATTTTCAAACCCTTCCTTAGAAAACTTGTGTTATTATTTTGTGACGATATGTTAATCTACAACAAGTCTTGGAAGGATCATGTTCAACATGTTGACATGGTGCTTAGACTATTGGAGGAGAAACAATTATTTGCAAAAACCTCCAAATATTTATTTAGAGTACATGAGGTGGAATATTTGCGTCATATTGTATCTCATGAGGGTGTTAAGATAGACCCTAACAAAATTAAATACATTTAGGAATTGAAAATCCCTACAACCATAAAGCATCTTCGAGGATTTCTGAGGTTAACAAGGTATTATCGCAATTTTTTAAAGAATTATGGGAAAATATCGACACCTTTAACATATTTACTGAAAAAAAGTGCATTTTATTGGACTCCAGAAGAAACTAAGGCCTTTGAACATCTTAAAGAGTAAATGCACCAATCACCGGTCTTAGCTACACCAGACTTCACAAAAACCTTTATTGTATAATGTGATGCCTCAAGAAATGGAATTGGTGTGGTTTTAATGCAAGAAGGAATACCCATTGCTTTTGAAAGTCGTCCAATCAAAGTGTTATCACTCATAAAAATGAAGCATCATTTGAAAAAATCCTAGAGGTTCATGTGTAAATGGTAGGGTCATAGAATTCATTTTTCATTACTTGGTCAAGGGAAATTTTAATTTTTTCTTGTTTAAGTTTACTCTAAGGTCTAAACCCACTCATTTTCAAACTCCTTCATGTCATATCACTCATTATTTTCTGATTGATTTCAATTTCCAAGATTTTTGTACCAAAAATGCCATTTTAACAAAGAATCCCTACTTTTGTAGCAAATTCAGTGTAAAATATGCAGAAAACACAACGAAACTGGCTAATAGTTTCGTAGCGAATATGAAGCATTTCTCTGATTTCTGACTTTGAGAAGTCAACTTCAAGGGAGGTTTTTGGGAAAACAAAGAAGTATTTTAAGAAACTGATAGAGGTTATTTTCAATAGAATATAAAGTAACAATAACCTCTCTCACTTTTCTCACAGGTGTTATCAGTTGGGAGATACAAGGATTTCTTTGAAGACCTATTTTTAGAAAACAGAGTTTTCCTGTTTCACACATGTTTTTCAAATGCAGATTTTGAACAACTGGAGATGGTTTTCTAAAAGCCAAGAGAGTTTTTTCTTCAGAAATTGTTTTTGAAAAAACCTCCTCCAGTTTTGTAAAATACATCATGGATTGGGAGATATAGGCTCTGTTCTAAGACCTATTTTTCAGAAAAAAACAAGAAAAATTATTAAGGATGTCTTAAATATGAAAGGTGATATTGACACCTCAAAACTCTTGGTTTGAGTTGGTTTATGGTTGATTGAGGCTAATGAAATGTTATATACAAGTTTTGGGCACTCATAGGTTTCAATTTTCAAAATTATACAAAAAATCTACATTTTCAGCACTTTTCAGCAGTTACTCAGCACCTCTAGGCTTGAAGCGCAGCAGAGCGCTACGAAACTACTGTAGGTGATATTTTGACTTTTTGACGAGTTTTGGGTGCTACTAAAATGTGAAATTGGTATGAGGGATGTGTTTTATGATGATGAACCTTATGCAAAAGGAAAGAGTCAAGAATTTTGAGGTTAAAGTCATATTTTGCAGCGCTACGAAACTGCCTTACTTTCGTAGCGCACTGTATTTTAACCTTTTTAGCAGGTTTTGGAGAAGTTTTGGAAATATTGAGATTATGGAAGGGTTAAAGACCATGTAAAGCAGTTATTCAACACTCAGGGACCACGAATTGAAGATTAAATGGTAGCTAAAGTATTCGAGGAAGAAGAAGACCATTTGCCTAAAAAACAAGGTCTTGTTTCCTAGTTTTGAGGAGGTTAATTAAGTGCTCATAAAGTGATGAATCCCATCATCTAAATTCGACCACGTGACATCATACTTGTCAAAATATGTAATTTATTTTAGTAGATAAGTTTGTTAAAGATAATAATGAGTAGTTTGAGTCTTATTTGAAATAGGACCATCAAGTAGGATAGGTGTCTGTTTGTCTTTAAGTTGATGTTTTATGGTTATGCAAGGTGTCCTTAGGAAAAAATTCAATGTATATAGCCTGTAGGTAGATGATATCATGATGTAACAACTCTATTAAAGGCCATTGAGTCGAATTTGTCAAGGGTTGGAGATTTTTGGCAAAATTGCAACTTATTGTAAATTGACTGTTTAAGCAATACAGAGATTTGTTACTTGACCAACCTGAGATTCTGAAGGAGTTTTTAGTGCTTTCCTATCTTATCTATACCTTTTATTGTATCTCATTGTAGTGGTTTTCATTTATAATACTCAGAATTCATTCATGTGATGCTCTGACTTCCTTTATAGATGAATTGATTTTGTAATTTCCTGTTTCATGTGTGTGTGTCCTACTATTAAAAACTCTGACTTGCCTCAGCTTCCATGCAAGTGAACTCACTGAATCACTGAAAGGGTTGACTCCATAAACCCAATGTTTACATACTGATATTATTTTCAACCTACAGGTTCGAGATGTTATTTTAGAAGACTATTTGAATGTAAAGCTTTTGGAGTTTTCTGCTATATTCAGTAACAACACAACTTTTCTTCACCTGAGATTCTTATTATATTTCAATGAGTTTCTGCCCTATCTTTTGAAAATTTTTCTTCCAATGTCTTAATGCTTATTACTCAGAATTCATGATTTTTTATGCTCTGACTTCGTTTAAGTGTTAAGCTATGGCATATTTCTCTTAATAGTTTACCTTCAATGTCTTGATGTCTCATTACTCAGAATTCGTGTATCACATGCTCTGACTTCCTTTGAACCTCAAGCTATTGAAAACCTCCCATATGTCTTGCTCTTTGATTGAAATATTTACAAGCCTCAACTTCCATAATGAAAACCTTGTTATTGAGATCCCTATCACTAAATCCACAACCCAAATGTAGTAGGATCTGATCTTTTCAACCTGTAAACATACAAAACCAATACATAAATCATAGATTTAGCCATCTATATTTATAATTATCTAAATCATAAGACCCCCTTGAGAGAGCCCTCTTAGACTGAAGAGGCTAAGCTTCAGTTAGAAGTGGTTTGAAACAGTTACACTGAATTTGTCTGATCAGTAGCCAATCAGGTACAATTTTAGTGATAACATTTTGGTGCCGTTGTCGAGGACCGAAGGTGTAAGTTTTCCCTAGGAAGAACGACAAAGTTTCAGTTCTAAGGTCTGAGAACAGCAGACACTTAGGCACATATTGGCTATATTTCCACTCTGGCGACTCCACACATCAAATAATCAATTGGAAGGTGACTCCATTGTTTGAAGATCAGTAGCTTGATGAAGTTTCAAGATGAGTTCCATTGCAAGAATAAATGCCAGGTATGCCCCTATGAATCAGTCTCATATCCCTGGTTTTCCAAATCCTATGCCAAAGGTTTAATGGTTAACTGATCTCCCCATATTTAAAGATGAAAATAAAGACAATGTTGCTCTTCATTTGGTTAGATTCCATATGCATGTGTGCAAACTTAAGGTTCAGTTCCCTGAGGATTGTCTCATGAAGATGTTTATGGCCACTTTAGAAGGAAAAGCATGGTCACGGTATGAAAGCTTGGCAAATGGCTCATTATATTCTCTTGCTGATTTCCATGTTGAATTTTATGAGATGTATGAAGAGTGTCATCCCTCCTTATTGTTGGTCAAAGACTGGTGTAAAAATTGTGTGAGCTTTATTGAATATTTGGAGAATTGTTATGAAGATGATGAGTTTATGAATGAGGATATTTTAGAGGCCCTTCATGACAATCCATTTCATTACCAAGAAGAAAGGATAACCTCTCTCTTGGATGAAAATGAAACCCAACAAGTTTTTATTTATAAAAATCATGTTACATCCTCTGAGTTTGATGAAAAGTTGCAACAGACTTGTCAGCCATTTGATCACCAGGAGTATGAGAATCATTTCAAAAAAAAAGAGGAAATATTGGAAGATAATTGGTACAATCCTCAGGTAAAGGAAGAATTTTATTCCTAGCATCATTCTACATCAAATAATGATCACACTAATGAGGAAGTGGATGAAATTTTTTCTTTATCCTTGTCTTCTAATTTGAAATCATTTGAATGCAAGTCAAAGATAAGATTCAATTTGTGGATGAAGTTGCTAAGAGCATTGAAAAAGACATTGAAGTCTTAGAATATCAAATTCAATCTTATGGTCTTCATGATCAAAATCAGTCTTTTCAAAAAAATTTAATGCCAGAACACAAAGAGAGGGTGCTGCTACCTTTCTTTTTTGAGATTATGGAAGAATACCCTATTTTTGAAAATGAGTTTGAAAATGAGTTTGATAGCACACAACTGAAATCTTGTGTCGCTGAGAAAAGCATATATGAGTTGTCCAAAGCTACAAAATGTCTTGAGAATCATCAAACACATTATGTCTTCTATGCTCCTATAGCTGACTACATGGAAGAATTCTACAATCCAGATTTCTAGTTATATTTTTATTATGAGGATCAGATACATTTTATGTTGTCTTGGTCATTTCAAAATCATGCTTACTTTTGGTTCAAGTGCAGTCAAGAGGTTCAAGTGTCAGATTAGATCAATGACTAGCTTCATTGGAAGTTTCATGTTGCTTGAGTTAAAAATGGAGATTGCAGCTGTTAGGGTAGGTAGGAGTGTGTGAATAAGCTCAAAATTGACTGAGCATTTTTTTTAGTAGGTACAAAGTTGGTTTTTCATCAATAATCATCAATATTGAGCCCGAGGAGAAGGCCATAAGAGCTTGGCAGGGTTTTCATAAATTTCAGAGTTTTTATTTCCAAGAAGATGGATGGCACTGGAACTACGGGTTCTTTGGTGTACCACAAGGGCACACCATCGCAAGTGGAGCCACTGTTATCACTCATAAAAATGAAGCATCATTTGACAAAATCCTAGAGGTTCATGTGTAAATGGTAGGGTGATAGAATTCATTTTTCATTACTTGGTCAAGGGAAATTTTAATTTTTTCTGGTTTAAGTTTACCCTAAGGTCTAAACCCACTCATTTTCAAACTCCTTCATGTCATATCACTCATTATTTTCTGACTGATTTCAATTTCCAATATTTTTTTACCAAAAATGCCATTTTAGCCAAGAATCCCTACTTTCGTAGTGAATTCAGTGTAAAATAGGCAGAAAACGCTACGAAACTGGCTAGTAGTTTCGTAGCGAATATGAAGCATTTCTCTGTTTTCTGACTTTGAGCAGTCAACTTCAAGAGCGGTTTCTGGGCAAAAAAAGAAGTATTTTAAAAAACTGAGAGAGGTTATTTTCAATAACATATCAAATAACAATAATCTCTCTCACTTTTCTCACAGGTGTTATCAGTTGGGAGATAAAAGGATTTCTTTGAGGACCTATTTTCAGAATACAGAGTTTTCTTGTTTTAGACATGTTATTCAAATGTCGATTATTGACAGTTGGAGATGGTTTTCTAAAAACAAAGAGAGGGTTTTCTTCAAAAAATTCGTATTGACAAAAACCTCCTCCAGTTTTTCAAACTACATCATGGATTTGGATATATAGACTCTGTTCTAAGACCTATTTTTCAGAGAAAAAAAAAAAAAAATCAGCAAGGATGTCTTAAATATGAAAGGTGAGATTGACACCTCAAAACTCTTGGTTTTAGTTGGTTTATGGTTGATTCAGGCTAATGAAATTTTAGATACAATTTTTTTGCACTCACAGGTTTAAATTTTCAAAGTTATACAAAAAATTTGCATTTTCAGCACTTTTCAACAGTTTCATAGCGCCTCTAGGCTTGGAGGGCAACAAAGTGCTACGAAACTACTGTAGCTAATCTTTTGAATTTTTGACCAGTTTTGGGTGCTATTAAAAGGTGAAATTGGTATGAGGGATGTGTTTTATGATGATGAATCTTATGCGAAAGGAAAGAGTCAAGAATTTTGAGGTTAAAGGCATATTTTGCAGTGCTACGAAACTGCCTTACTTTCGTAGCGCACTGTATTTCAGCCTTTTTAGCAGGTTTTGGAGCGGTTTTAGACATATTGAGATTATGGAAGGGTTAAATACCATGTCAAGCAATTATTCAAAACTCAGGGATCACGAATTGAAGATTAAATGATAGCTAAAGTATTCGAGGAAGAAGAAGACCATTTGCCTAAAAAACAGGGTCTTGTTTCCTAGTTTTGAGGAGGTCAGTTAAGTGGTCATAAAGTGATGAATCCCATCATATAAATTCGACCACGTGATAGAATACTTATTAAAATATGTAATTTATTTTAGTAGATAAGGTTGTTAAAGATAATAATGAGTAGTTTGAGTCCTTTTTGAAATAGGACTGTCAAGTAGGATGTGTGTTTGTTTGTCTTTAAGTTGATGTTTTATGGTTATGCAAGGTGTCATTAGGAAAAAATTCGATGTATCTAGCCTAGAGGTAGATTATATCATGATGTAACAACTCTATTAAAGGCCATTGAGTCGAATTTGTCAGGGGTTGGAGATTTTTCGCAAAATTGCAGCTTATTGTAAATTGACTGTTTCAACAATACAAAGATTTGTTACTTGACCAACCTGAGATTCTGAAGGAGTTTTTAGTGCTTTCATATCTTATATATACCGTTTATTGTATCTCATTGCAATGGTTTTCATTTATAATACTCAGAATTCATTCATGTGATGCTCTGACTTCCTTTATAGATGAATTAACTGTGTATTTTCCTGTTTCATGTGTGTGTGTCCTACTACAAAAAACTCTGACCTACCTCAGCTTCCATGTCAAGTGAACTCACTGAATCACTAAAATTTTTGACTCCATAAGCCCAATGTTTACATATTTATATTATTTTCAATCTACATGTTAGATATGTTATTTCAAAAGACTATTTGATTGTAAAGCTTTTGGAGTTTTCTGCTATATTCAGTAACAACACAACTTTTCTTCACATGAGATTCTTATTATATTTCAATGAGTTTCTGCCCTATCTTTTGAAATGTTTTCTTCCAATGTCTTAATGCTTATTACTCAGAATTCATGATTGTTCATGCTCTGACTTTCTTTAAGTGTTAAACTATGGCATATTTCTCTTAATAGTTTACCTTCAATGTCTTGATGTCTCATTACTCGGAATTCATGTATCACATGCTTTGACTTCCTTTGAACCTCAAGCTATTGAAAACCTCCCGTATGTCTTTCTTTTTCATTGAAATATTTACAAGCCTCAGCTTCCACAAGGAAAGCCTTGTTATTGAGATCCTTGTCATTGACTCCATAGCCCAATGGTAGTAAGATCTGATCTTTTCAACCTGTAGACATACAAAACCAATACATAAATCATAGATTTAGCCATCTATCTTTATCATTATCTAAATCCAAGACCCCCTTGAGAGAGCCCTCTCAGACTGAAGAGGCTAAGCTTCAGTTAGAAGTGGTTTGAAACAGTTACACTGAATTTTTCTGATCAACAGTCAATTAGGTACAATTTTGGTGATAACACAAAGGAAGGTATTTACTAAAACCTATTTATGAGAAGGAAATGTTGGCAATACTACATGCACTAAAGTAGTGACGACCTTACCTAATGGGAAGACACTTCAAGGTAAAAACAAATCTTGGTAGTATTAAACACTTTTTGGAACAAATATTATCTTCTGAAGAGGAGAAAAATGGGTCACAAAGATGTTGGGTTATGACTATGAAATCATCTACAAAAAGGGAAGAAAATTTTTGTTGCGGATGCACTCGCAACAAAGAATGAGGATGTGTAAGCATTTCTTTGTGAAATTTCTATTATCCAACCTGAGTGGATAACCGAGGCAAGGGATGAATGGAAGAATGATGAAGAGGTGTGGGCACTCATTCAAAAGTTGCAGCAATATCCCAGTACATCTGAAACATTTAGCTGGAAAAATGATTCATTATGGTACAAAGATCGCTTATATATTTGTAAGGATTCCCAACTCAAACAAAATATTCTTTTGGAATTTCACACCTTTCCCTTAGGAGGGCACTCAAGATTTTTAAAAACTTACCACAGGGTCAAGAAGAATTTTTTTTGGGATGACCTTAAATTTGATATTCAAAAGTTTGTGGCAGAAGGTTTGGTTTACCAACAAAATAAAGTTGAGACAATTAAGACCTCAAGTCTGTTACAACCTTTATCCATTCCAAGTCAATGTTAGGGGGAGGTTTCAATGAATTTTATCACAGGTTTACCCAAGTCCGAAGGAAATAATGTCATCATGGCAGTAGCTGATAGAATTACCAAGTATGCACACTTTTGTGCATTATCTCATCCATCTAAAGCCAGTATAGTTGCTATTGAATTTATGGAAACAATTCAAGAGCTACATGGAAATATAAAGATTATTGTAAGTGACAGAGATCCCATTTTTACAAGAAATTTTTAGACGAAATTATCTTCTTGTTTGGGTATCAATTAGCTCATAGCTCATCATATCATCCTCAATCTGACAAACAAACTGAGATAGTGAACACATGTTTAGAAGGATATCTTTGTTTCTTTGTATCTGATAAACAGACACAATGAGTCAAGTGGTTACCTCTAGCTGAATGGTGTTATAACACTTCCTTTCATACTGCAGCAAAAATGACCCCATTTATGAAACTTTATGGATATCATCCACCCTCCATCACATCATCTTTAAGAGAGAATTCCAAGGTTCAAGAAGTGGAAGATCACATCGAGCATCAACATCAAGTTCTACAACTCTTAAAGGATAACCTCACCTTGGTGCAAAATCGAATGAAACAATAGGAAAATCAACATCGTAGCAAAAGAAGTTTTGATGTAGGTAACTGAGTATTTTTATAGCTACAACCATACAAACAAATGTCTCTCAAGTAAGCTAAGAAGGATAATAAATTATCACCAAAGTATTATGGTCCTTACAAGGTGTTGCAAAATATTGGTACTATGACATACAAATTGGAGCTTCCTGCATCTTCCCAAGTGCACCCAGTTTTCCATGTTTCATGCTTAAAGAATGTTACAAGTGACAAGCTACTAGTTCAAACAATATTTCCAGAACTTGATGAAGAAGGAAAAATGATATTGGAACCTGAAGCATTCACGGAAACAAGAACTCAACAACTACAAATTACAAATTGGTAATTCCAAACCCTGAACACCGTAAACTTTATTGGTAATTCCAAACCCTCAACACCATACGCTTCCTTCTTTGGATCACTTGGTTTTTTTTCTATAGATATTTTAGTAAATAGAATTTTAAAAATAAATCATAACAACTAGAATTTAATTTTAAAAAAGTCTGAGTATTACCCAATTTCCAACATTATCATTAATATAAATATCATCATGAGAAAATTGATAAGTGATATATTAATTTCCAAAGAATTAGGGTTTCACTTGTAGAATGTTAACTTGGAGATGCTCTATAAGGGTGAGAGGTTCACAACTTAAAACAATGGTGGGAAGAGTGTATGGGTAGATGGGAGTGGTAAATTCCAATGGATAATCTTTTGAGATTTTTTTGAGAATGATAATGGTAAATTAAAATTACAAATTAGCAAATAGAAACTCTCAATGTTATAGGTCTCCTTCATCACATGGTTTTTTGTCCTTGAGTTTTTAGCAAATATAGTTTAAAAAATCAAACATAGCTTAAAATAAATTATTTTAATTTTTAAATGTTAAAATATAAAAAATTCATTACAAATATTTCTAATTAATAAAAAATTGTAAAATTAAAATTATTTTATTTTATGAGTGACACTTGTAGACTCAAATTGTCTGATGTGAATGTAATCTAGAAATGCTTGAAGACACTTACTCTTCTCACAATATGACCATTTTATAAAATATTTGAAACCTAGATTTTGGACATATGCTAAATAGGATACTTTTAGGAGATTTGATCATACAAGGCATATCTATATCTATATATATTTCACTTACTGTTAAAATTGCAGGAACCAAAAAACTCTAATAATTTGGGTTTCAGATGAAGAATTCTTACTTGGAGAAGGGGAGAGGCTCAACACCATTTGAAAGCGAAGGCCATTCACAACGGGAAACAAAAGTGGGAAGAGTTTTTAGTTGACAAGATGTTCAGGAACCAAGAAACTCTAATAATTAGGGTTTCAGATGAATTCTTACTTGGAGAAGCTCAACACATTCACAATGGAAACAAAAGTGGGAAGGGTTTCTAGTTGACAAGATGTTCATCACTGAGAGCTTTCAACTTCCAGGAGATAATCTTCTAAGGATGGTGGTGGTAAATCGTGGTAAATAATATTTTGAAGATGACAATGGTCAATTGAAATTACAAATTAGTGATTTGAAACCTTCAATACCATAGACCTCATTGCTAAGGTGGTTTGTTTTGACTCCCTCAAAGCCCCAATCAATTATTTTTTTTTTGGGAAAAAAGAATGAAGTTTCTTTAGAATTTTATGAAGAGTACCATGGGAAAACACATGGAAAAAACCATGAATTATAAAAACTTAAATTGACTATTTTACCTCCATTTTATTTTAATTATTAACTTTAATTTTTAATTTGATATAATTTGATATGAAATATTACAACATCTCTCAAAACAACTAAAATAGACAATTTAATTAAATTTAATGTACATAATTGTGATGTTTTTATTTAAAATATAAATTATATTTTTATAGTTATAAATATTTATAAGTAATTATGTGAGTTGAGTTTTTAATCTGTTTGAAATATAATAAGGTGAAAGTACTTTTAGAAAAAGAAATTACCAGAAGTAGTTAAATATGGCAATACATATTTCATGGACTATAGGATATTAAATGCACTTGGGCATATACTGCCCATTCTTAGATTTAAAGGGATTTAAATCTAACAGATTGACAGTATATGCCCGATCATATTCTATAGGCCAGAAATATTCTATAGGCCAGAAAATAATAGTTGAGGTTAAACATGGAAATGATTTTTAAAAAATGTCTAGATAATTAAGTCATTGAGTTTCATACATAATGTCTATGACAACATCCCACTGGTTCATTACTCGATTTTCGAACCGTTCTTTATGTTAAAAACCATTAATCTAATAATTAGCTCTCCATGAGAAAATCTGGAGAGTGTACATACTCATACAAATATTGACTATTGAGTGAGATAACCCTCAATTATATAGGCTTTCACACTAATGAAATAGTTTCAACCACTCCCTAAATATTAGAAAATGAAGTCTAAAATTAGATTTTCAAACCTATCCTCATCATAACAACAATCTAAGTTTAAGTTTTTCTATTACTTTCAACATTTTAAAACTTCAAAATGCAATATGCTTAAAATAAAATGAAAATCATTAAGTGTTCTGTATATGAGGGTCAGTGAAGCCTGGATCCCACATGGGGTAATCGCAGGCTCAATCTCGCTATTATATTATAGGGCCACCGTTTTCCAATAGAAGATGACGACAATTGTATGAGCAGAGCATCGCTTTTATTTTGTACTCGGCGTTTCGTAATAAAAGATAGCTGACAACTGTACTGAACATTCACTCTGTAGACTCACTTCCAAATACGTGACAACTTATTGAGCACGCTCACTTTTAATTTTGTACTCTTATCACGTGGTGAATTAAGCGAACTTTTAGGTTGTACTCTTATGAGGTGGTGAACGCAGTACTTTTATTACTGGGTGAAGATATGCATACAGTTAGGATAGAGGAAGAAAGTTGCGTGAGATGAAGTTATTTTAATGAAAGAAAGAAAGAAAGAAAGTATTTTTAATGTCTTGAGACTAAAAATAGCTTATGAGACAGATTGTTTTTCTATCTCGCTTTTGTATTCGGTTTTTTTCCTGTGAAGTTTTACAATGACTGATCCAAGTTTATCGACAAACTCTTGGCTTAATAGATTATTCCAAGAACTAGTTGCCAGAATACCTGCATATTTTTCCTTGGTGTATTTGAAGGCCTGGCATTCTAAAATGAAATGCTTTTTTGTTTCCACTTTTCCCAAGGAGCAAAAAATATGTACTCTTTCCTCCCACATTTCTTTTGGCCTTTTCTAGCGCCTTGTTTCACAAGGGAGTTGATGAGAATTAGTCCTTAATTGAGGAATAAAAATTTTAGATCTCCAAGAAATATTAGGCCCTATTCACATTAAAAGATTAAAGATAGTCAACTAGGACAACTAATAAATCTTAAGCTATATTATATTAAATATTGTGGGACGGTATATGTCCATCAATAAATTTAATTTTGTTTACTCTAATCTTTTTCTAGATATTTTTTATTTTTTTACATATAAAAACCTAGCAAATCAACCAAAAAACATAATGATAAAAAATAAATGTTACATTTACATTTACTAAATTAACTAAATAGTTTATTTAATTTAATCTTTGTTTAAATTAGGAATCTTATTCTCTGGACTATCAGCGTTTATGTCATATAGGATCCACCATTAAATTTAAAATCGTTTAAATCTAACCATAAACAATATATCACACCACATTAAATGACAAATAACCTATAAACAATATATCACACCCCATTAAATGAGAAATAACCTAAAAAAAAAAGTTAGCCTATTTAAATCATTCATTAAAATTTATTTTTTGGACGGCAGAAATCTGCCGGAATCCGGTCAAATAAATTTTAAAAAATCTGGTAGTTGCAGTGATTGGAATCCATTTTTGATAGTGAAAATGGATTCAGCACTATCAAAAACCCCTGAGGCACTCAAAATACTAATGTTTAACAACTGTAAACAAGATTCTAGGCAAATCTTTGCCGGATTTTCTGAAAATCATTCCTGATTCTGGGCCAAAACGCGACCTCGGTAGAGTACGCGTTTTAAAATTTTCCTTCACCCTCCCGTATGTTTAAAAATGCAAATAACCGTTCTTTAAAACGTCGAACTGCAGTTCGGCTTGGAAAAAAGTGAAAGCCATTAAGTGTTCTGTATCCTACGGTCACTGAAGCCTGGATCCCGCATGGAGCTCAATCTCGCTTTTATATTATACGGCCACCATTTTTCAATAAAATATGCACTTCTCTCTACTCAACTTTTACTGTGAGTACGTTATT